>CM021734.1:58469092-58636402 GCA_011075105.1 Heteronetta atricapilla
CGCGGCGTGGGGCGGCGGGGCGGGGCGTGGGCCCGGGCTGCTGCGGAGGCGCGGGGAGGCGAGGGGAGGCGAGGGGAGGCGGGGGGGGGGGGAGGCGAGGGGAGGAGGAGGAGGAGAGGATCAGTTGGAAGGGACCTGCAAAGATAATCTAGTCCAACTTCAAGGCTAACCAAAATAACAAAGCATGTTATTGAGGCCACTGTCTAAATGTCTCTTGAACACTGACAGGTGTGGGGCATCAACCACCTCTCTAGGAAGCCTGTTTCAGTGTTTGGCCAACCTCACTGTAAAGAAATGTTTCCCAATGTCCAGTCTGAACCTTCCCTGGCACACTGTGCCATTCCTGTGTCCTGTCAGTGATGAGCAGGGATCAGAGGCCAGCGCCTCCCCCTTTGATTCCCCTTCTCAGGAGATGCAGAGGGCAGGGAGGTTGCCTCTCAGCCTCCTCTCCTCCAAATTTATGAATAAGTCAGTTGACCATAGCAGTCTCATGCCTTTAGACTTCAGTTTCCTTGGTTTATCCTCTAGTGTCAAATTAATATTTGTTGAAATCCAGCACATTTTCATACCAAGAATTTACTTTATCAATTCTGTTCCACCTTTGATTAATGTTGCTGGTGTTGCAATTTTTACAAAAAATATATATATATATATGTATTTTTGGTGGATTATAACACACACAGAACTTGCATGCATATTAAATACAAAAAATACAAAATTAGAGATATGAGATTTCTTTCTATATGTTTAGTACTCACTCACAGAAATGTTGGGAGAAGAAAATGAAAGAAAATGAAAATGGTAATGGAGAGAACAAAAATGTCAAGGCCATTCTGCCATTCTGCACTTTCCAAAATGTGTATTCCTATGAATTTTGCAGAGCTGTTTTTTTAATGATGTAGATTACTTTTTTCATGAATCATTCAAAAACTGGCTTTTGAAGAAGAGGACATGCATATTTTAATGCATACAATGAACTGTATATTATCTTAGAAGAGTGAACTCTTTCATTTGTACTCTCTGCCAATGTTAAGAAGGGGAAATCCAGGTGACTAATTATATTAACAAGGAAAATTGAAAACAAAACAGTGACAACATAAAATGCAGTCAGGAATTTATTTCAGTAGGATCTCACTTCTGCAGATTTCATTATCTGTTATTCTCTATTAAAGTAAACGTTTCAATCAATGAAAATGGGACTACTACTGCAAATAAGAGCTGGATACATAACATATGTCCAATTTTCAACAGACTGGATGTTTGACAGAAGTGTGTTTTTATCAATAATTATTTTGTTTCATAAAATGTAACAATGGGCTGTGGCATTTTATGGCTTTAGATTTTCTTTATAAGAACAGTGTAGATAATATTCTCATATAGATGATTTCTAATTTCTCTGAAATTAAACAGCTTTGATTGCCTCAAACCCTTCATTTCTGTTCAAACTCCCTTTGAAAACTTCATTATTCTGCAGCAAGAAACAAATTTGCAGTATATTACAAAAACGAAACCTTCCCTCTTTCTTTTAACATGATACTTTCAGAAACTCTTGTTTGTAGAAGGGCAGAATTTAACATAAAAAGTTACTTTTCAACATTACAAGGGATGGTGATAGTCCATTTTTTAATTACATAGCTTTTCTAACATAAAAATGAACTTGCTCACAAATACCTTCAGAAACAAAAGCCCTGTATGTATAGTAAGAAAAAATGATAAAAGATATCTAAGAGATACTATAGAAGTATAGCATCTGAAAGCCATCACAGGATCACTTCAGATTTTTTGTTTTCTTTTTGGAAGTGTGACATTTTGAAAGCAGTGGCAGTGAATGAACTGTCATATAAGGGGATGATTTCACCATGAAATGAGTGCAGTGATTGTACTCAGAAAGTATTTTTTCCTTCCTTTTTTTTTTTTTAAGTGAAGCTAATCTTTGTTATTTAAAGACCCCTGTAAAAATCAAAGTTAGGAAGTTAAGTGCAGTGCTTACCTCTTTTTCTAGTCATGACTGGGAACTGGCCATCCACATTTCAAACAGGTAGGAGAGATGTTAAAGACGGAAACACAGGAAAGTGCCAATTTCTTTTTAAATGGTTCTATTCTTTTATGTTATACATTATACATCAGAGTGATATTTGAAAGCAGATTTATTACACTCCCTAGCAGAATGCTTTGTACATTTATAATGCAAAGCTTTTATCTAAAATTCAGAGCATTATTTTAGAAAGAATGTGTATCATATCTGTGAGACAAGTTCTACTCCCACTGAGTCCAAAGGACTTGCAAATATGTGGTGAAACTGGTGGTCAAGAGAAAGTCGAAAATGAAAAGAAATCTGTGTACTTTGCTTAGTGTAGTTTTGCTTTTGGGCCTTACTCTTAGATCCACATCTAACTTGTTCATCTGCCAGACATCATTTGATGAAGTAAAGCTAATTTATATTTTACCTAAATATTAAACCTATTAGAATTTGTGGAAATATCCTAGACACAGTAAAACTGTCTTAAAGGAAGAAATCTTTAAGCTCTTTTTATCTAAAATTATTTCTCAACCATGCCTTTAGCACATTATCAATTGCTATTGTAGGAAAGAGGTCTATCTATGACAGGAGATTGAGCTGCTTTTTAATACTATATTGACAATTAATGGATGGAATTTTTGGAAATTAAAGCATTTGGAGAATCAATTTCCAATGACATTTAAAGTAGCAGGAACTTTGACTCTGTGTGGCTTTGAAAATTTAATCTAATCTGCCCGCCCTCTTAACTGTATTTTCAAACACAGCTAGTCACTCCATGGTTTGAGTTTTAGGTGTTCATCAAACAGTTTTGAAGCAGGTTGTAAAACCAGATTTTTTGCATCTGAACCCTTCACTCTGTGCCCATAACTGCTAAAAACATCACTCAAAAGTCCTTTGGCTTAGGGCTTAGAATATGAAAGCCTTTTAAGGTGTGTTTTTTTCTACCATTTCAGTGCTGGGAACTCATCAGTAAACAGAGAAACATGTAATGAGCTCTCAGAGTTCTTTGGCAGCTCATCTATTTGCAAAAGAACAATGTGTTAAGGATGGAGTGACACTCTGCTATGATAATGAGGTTGAAAATGCATGTTTTAATTATATATTTAAATATATATGGTATATATGTAATATCTTAATATATATGTATTTTATTGTGTTTATTATGTGATTATGCTTATGTTTAATATGTTAATATTGGGGAAAAAATCTTGAATGTTAGTGGGTAAGTCTAAAATTTGCTTTGAATGTTTCTTGAGACAAAGTAAAAATGGTATTCAAACTATTTTTTCCATTAAACACATTTAAATAATAGCCAACTCTCTCTTCGTATACAGAATTACCACTTGACACTTCTTTAGAAAGGCATCCCTGTCCACAAAGAAAGTCAGTATGTTGGTGTGAAAGTCAAATGCAGTGATCCTAATCTGCATTATAGGTTTTATTAGTGGAGCAAGAAAAAAAAAAAAAAAAAAAAAAAAAGATAAATATTTCATTGTATCAATGGTTTTAATGTGACTATTTGTGAAATCACAACATATACCACTAGTTATATAAGTACCATAATTTGGATTCCCTGGCTGACCATCTTCTATACCTCTGTCTGTGATAAGCTCTCCTCTGTCTGAAGTAGCACAGGATAGAAATATATTCTTTTTTTTCCTGTCTCTCCAAGGCCAGCTGTCTCCTGTCAGACCATACTGAGGAAACAGACGGGGGAATGTCCTCTTTGGAAATACTTCTAAGAGACTATCACAGCTCCTGTTTTAGATTAGGTTTTGAATCTCTCATTAGCTGTGGAATGGTATCAGCAGTTGGATAGTTTATTGTATGTGCCATATGGCATAAAAACTTAGTCAAATTTGAAAAGCTGAGGAGTTTTTTCTTAAATGTTACCAGTGTCCACAAGGTGGACTGAGGTGTTGAAAGAGCTGGTAAGAACCCAAGTGTATCAACATTGTGTCTGTAAGAAGAGCAGATACCTGTAGGTGCCCCATTTCTTCTGCAGAGACAGACATAACAAGCTTAAATAACTGCTACTTTATGCCAGACAGTTTTGTATCAGAAATACAATTAAGTACTTTACCAGTGGGTGCAATTAACCATTAGGAAAAAGTAACTAGAGCTGTAATAGTTCATTGTCACAAGACTTTAGTACAAGAAATCAGTACCTTTATGAAGGAAATGTTCTAACCCAAACATCCTTTACCTTGATGGTTCTGTTGCCTCTGTGCTGCAAAAGGGATGACCAGGATGGCCATAGCTAGGTCAGAGCAAAGGGAAAATGTAAGCCTCCTACCACCTCCAGTGACAATCATGTTTTGGCTTCCTTCCTATTTAGACATGTTTTTCATTATTCAAGTGGAAATGATATTTTCATTTTATTTTATGTAGATATATTCTTTACATGTACATGTTTCAATATTATGGCCATTAATTCCATACTTACTAGTATATCTCCTACACTTAATATTGTACTTTGGACATAAACTAGTGTCCAGGTACTAATGAAATACTAAGTCTGTTCTTCTTTGCTTACTCAAAAAGAAAATTAAGTGGACAAGTGCAATGCATTCAGTGACACATCAGACCCAAAGCCAACTTCCCATTGGTACTGCACAGGATGCTCCTTAAGGGAGTTAAATGAATTTCTGCTTTTTTGTCATTATACCTGCTTATGTAATATGTGTCACTTCATCCTTACAGGAGTGCATTTATGTATTTCATAAAGTTCCACACTTGACTGGAAAGTTTCAGAACTCACAGGGGTCTGGTTCACAGATGGTTCAAACTCCATAGATAATTCAATGTCTGTTTAGCTCTAAAGTAGATGGAAGACCTGGTAATTAATGTCCTGAGAGATTTGAAAAGGCTTGTGCACACATTTGTAGATACACTAGTATTTGCTGTCAGTGTTCAAACATTTTCAGTAAACTGAACTGTGATTTGGAGCATATGGTTCTCATTCCCTAATTGGTAATCAGTCCCACTGAGGGCAAGATCCACACACTGGCAAGCAGTAAGGGCTAGCAAGTTAAAGTATTGATTAAGGATTATAGTTGAGATGTTATATGCTGAAGTGAGCATGAATGGGTCTGCAAATCTGGTGCTCAGTCCCTACTTCAAGAATGTCGAGAGAAAGATCTATAAATTTAAAAAGCAAAATAATGATTTTTTTTTCATAAAAAGAATGTGAGTTTCAGGCTAATGGGCTAATTTTTCAATTTTTATGTAAACAACACAACCACTTAAAATTTAAAACTTCTAAAAAGTGAAAATGGCACAGATAAAATCAGTCAAAACCACTTGGTTTGATTTTAGTAGTTACTGATATGTGCTGTGTGCATATCTGCAGAGGAGTTCATCACTGCCAAAGCAGAATAAAGGGGTTTTATTTCAGCTCCTTCCCCACTCCTCCACATCAGAAACTGTCTTTTTCATTTTTCACAGTTATTAGTGATATAAACTATGGAAATGCAGAATAAACATTTCCATAACTCACATTTTCAAAAAAAATAATGGCAAAGATATCACAAAGCATGGCAAGCCTTAAACAGCAACTGTTGTAAACAGAAACACAACTAATGGCAGTCAGACAGAAATCATGGGGCACGGAGCAGCTACTTTTATAACCACGCTTTGAATCTCTCAATCTGACAGAAGGCATTTTTTTCAGACAAATAAACAGTGCCTTCCAGAGTGTTCTGCGCAATCCAGTTGTGGTGGCAAAATTGTCTACAGAGCAGTCCTGAATAGAACTAATAGAGGAAATGCTTGGAACACTTTGCTGAACAGAAAAAGGGAAATCTTCCTGCAAAAAAATGCACTCTTTTACCCCTTGACACACACATCATGGTTGTCTCCCATGAAGGTCAGGTCTGTGGCTGGCAAATTCTGTAACATCACAATGTGAAGGCCCTTTTGTGGTGCTGCAAGCTTGCTGGGAGACCTGTAGGACATGGGATCACATTCATGGAGGACAGTTTGGGTCCACATTCCCTGACTTCCCACCTATATTTAAAGAAAATTAGGGATTTAATCTCCATGTTACTAATACATTACCAGAAGTTACCAGTCAGTACTGCACAGGTCCAATCACAGGTTTTCCTTTTACACTATATCAAGTCAGTAACAATAGTTCAGCTTTTAATATCATATGAAATTTCTCCTCTATCATTACAGTTATTTTTCCTGTCCTAAAAGTAGATGGCAATCATTTGTGCTGTGATTACAAGCTATTTCTTTATCTATGACTTTTCTCATCATAATATATGAAAGTGGCAAATACAATCTATAAGTAATAAGTGTGGTATGAAATTTCACAAGGTCCTTATCATTCTGTGTCATTATTCTTGTCTTTGTTTCTCTCTCTCCCTTTATTATAGGAATATTTTTTATTTAGACTGTGGGTTTTTTTCTTTGCTTCTTCTTATTCTCTTTCATGTCTGAAAGTATTCTGCTGTCTAAAATTAAAAAAAAAAATAGTTTATGGTCTCTTCAAAATGTTGATTTATATTCAAACTTACTGATTTCTTTAATGTTTCTCTCCCTCTTTGTTTTTCAGTTATTGCAATGCTAGAAACTTAAGGTGCATGTACGTACTTTTGGAATTAACTGAGCAGAACATACCCTGATCTGTACCCTGAAATGCTGTAAATTTGGGGCTAATGACATTTCAAATCATGTCTCTATTTCTGACCTTAGGGGACAACACTTGTCTGCACTTCCCAAAATACAAAGATCTATCTGTATTTCCAGGTGTATCTGTTCAACATGAAGGCAATTACACATTTTTAAAACTGATATTTCATTCTGCTTTACTTTTTCCTGAAAATAAATCTCCTTAAAATTCTTCAGGAGGGAAAAGTCTGAGGAAACCTGGCTAGTTGGCCACCATGAGCCACGAAAGCTGTGGTTCTCAGAATTAAGGGCAATCTGATTTCCTTTGTCAGCAGATACTAGAAGCTTCGGGTTCAAAACAAGAGAAGAAAGGAAGAGAGAGAGAGAAAGAAAGAAGCAGGCAGGCATGGAGAGAAAGTGAGAGGGAGAAAGGAAGGCAACTTTGAAGTACAGGAAGTTTCTGGTAAAGTAAACATTTGGCTCCTTCTTGGCCTACCAGACTTACTGTAAAGATGGTAAACAAAATTAGGAAATCAGTAAGTTATATCACAGTCCTTCAAGCGCTGCAGCCATGGGTCTGCAGCAGGTACACCAGTGGAAAATAAGCAAGCTTCAGATAGAAGCCTGTGTAACATAATTCCCCTTGTATACCAACAAGTATCCCTTAGGTTTGAGTTACTACTCCCTGAGATTCTTTTCATATATTTCAGAAATAGCAATAGTTTTCTAATAATTTGTAAATAAAAATGAACTGATAACATAGGCTAGCAAAAGGGTAACAGTATTAAAACACCAGAGCAATCTAGAACCTGAATGCCTCAGTAAGACCATCTTGTTCACAAGTCAAGCATTTCTAAAGCACGGTAAATTTGGTGGGGTCAAACATCCTAGCAATCTGCATGGAACCAGGATGAAGAATGCAGGAGCAAATCATCTGTAGAAGGTTACAGGAAGCCAGCTTGTGTACACATGCAAAACTAGGCAAATCTACAGCACCTCTATAAAAAATTATTTTACCAAAAATAAATCAGAAAAAAAATGCAGAACATACAAAAATGGATAAACACATAGTTAAACTAAGAACTCTGACCAACACACACAGTTGTGGAAATACTAAAGGTTTCCTTATGAGAAATAGTATCCCATGAAGTCTTGAGATTTCACTTCATAGTACTCTTTGAGGCATCTCTTTGAACCACAAAGAAATACATGAAGATCCAGCAAGAACAGCTGGATCAAAGCTGGCTACTGATTCAGAACAATAAGCAAAAACAGGAAAGAAGACAAAAAACATTTGGCATGCCTGTTTAGTGTTTATGCAGTGGACAATAACATGAAGGTAAAGAGAGAAAAGCTTGGCTTCTGAATAGTGGACTGATAGGCACATCTACAAACAGGTGACACAAAATGTGTTTTTCCTTGTGCTAAGATTCCAGGATATCTCTATGTTAAAGAGGAGAGGAAAGATTTCCAATGATCTCTGATTAACTTTCAAACAGAATAAAAAATATTTCAGGGGGAAAACTAGTCTGCACAGGAAGATCATCACTGAGCCTATTGCAATGATCATGAGCCGGCTGAGCTGCCAAATAGTGATGACTATTAAGGAAAATAAGGCTTAGTACAGATCTGAAACTACTTGTTTTTTATTTAAGAACAGCAGTATTCGTTACATGTGACTGAAGATACCCTGCGTTATATATCCAGCACAAAAGCATCCACTGTTGGTGATGGGTTTTGACATGCTAAGCTAGATAAGCCATCCAATGATTTAACAAACTGTCCTGCATTTCAGGATTTGTGGGTACCAACCCAGCTGCACAGTATTCACATCTAGTGAATACTGAAACAGTCAGTGGAGCAAATCCTGCATGTGTAGATAGGCATATACATAATTAAATATAGTGACACTTATTTTTACACGTGTGATACTTATGCTGCTGGACAAAATGTTTCCACAGGGAACACATCCAAGTTTATATTATCAATGTGAAAATTATTTATCAGATGTCAGGGGGAAAAAAAAAAAAAAAAAGCTACATGAGAATGGAGTAGATGAAAATCAGGAGAACTATTTTTGATTATTATTATTATATTTTTTTTTCTAATATGAGGCTATTGTTGCACTTTAAAAGGCTTTGGCTTAGCCTTTAAAATACATGAAAGAAGTCGAATTACAAACCTGTGAACCCATATGTCAGTAAATATACAGAAAGAAACAACATGGATTTTATGCTTAGAGATAAAAAGAAACACAGAACGACAACTTGGGAAACTCCTGGACACTTTACCATTCCCCTTACTTTTAATCACTTTAGCAAGTCTTTACTTCAGTCTGGGAAGAATTATGCTGAGAAAGCTCACTGGAGAACTGCCATCCAGAAATGGAAGACACATTTTTTCAGTTCATGGTTTGGGGGGTCAGGCCACAACACACTTCAGTATAACTTCAAGTATTAACCAGCAGCCTAAGGCATGTTCTCTCACCTGCCCCAAAACAACAACAAAAAAAAAAAATGGAGAAAGCCTGGGAGCCAAGTACAAGGAAAATGGATGCTCTCTGTACAGTGCTGAATCACATCCTCAGGTAGTAAGAAACATCTGGCATGGGAACTGTGGTGCTTAAGCCTGCAGAAGAATCAAATAGCTGCTTTCTGTGAGGAAATGTGCACCAAAAAAAACTTACTGAATGATATAAAGGAAACACAATGGTTAGAACAACACCGAGTCAGCACGGCAGCCCGCTACAGAAGGGGAATAAATGGTTTTTGCCTCAGTCAGTTGAAAAGAATCTTTGAAAGTTGAAAGATCTTTGGCACGTTCAGGTTTGCTTTTCCCTCCCTAGTAAGGGCTTTCTGGTGATGAGATGGATGAAAGAAAACAAAATAAGCCTCCTATTTTCCAAGACATCAAACTGCAAATCCTTGTTCTTCAGACATTCCTCATGTCTAGAGATCAGCCTCAACAAAGGCTCTTCCTCTGTCTGCCTTGATTTTGGGACACTGCATCTGTCTGAGGATGGCCTCGGTGCAGCTCTTAATAAATAAATAAATAAATAAATAATTCTCAGCAGTGCAGTGGCCCTGTCACCTTTTCAAGTTATACAGCACAGAATGTCATAGCTTAGAAAATGTTAATGTTCTTTTCATATGGTGCCCCCTTTCCTGATCAACTAAATTTAAAAATAAGTTGGAAACAAAGCCAGAAACATGTCTTAAATAAGTTGCTTGATAATGAAAAACAAGAGGTAGCATCACTCTTTTGGCTTAATTTCCTAGGAGGGAAAAAGAAGTGACTAGTATACTAAAAATGGTACTGAGAAAGGGTTAACATGAATGTGAGGATGCTGAGTGCTTGGACTAATATTATCAAATAATTCTCAGGTATGATGACTGATAAAGAAATTCAGATCTGATATATTACTGTTTCCTTCTCTTTTTCCATGTGACTGGCAAAATGTGACTTTTTAAGACATAAAACCTTACCTTTTTCTGAGCATCGACAAATTTCTCCATTCCTTCCATAGTTCAGGCTGTATGCATTCCCACACAGGAAATACTGTAAAAACATTAATAATCATATTGTTGACAATACACAAAAAGATAATTGCTATTCCCCTTGATCACATGAGTAAACACGACAACAAATTGTATAAATGAAGCATACAGCCGTTTGGCATAAGATTTCTTTGCTGATAGTTTTGTTGGTACTGTAAGCATATCTTTATCACACCAGACAAAACCTTAAGATCTCTAAGCTGAGAGAGCTAGCAAAATTGTATAAACCATGTAAGAACGGATAGCATGAATAACCATCTTGACTGTATTAGAGCAGTGGGATTTTGAAAAAGAAACAGGGCAGTTTGCTGTATTACAGGCAGTATTTGGCTGCTCATAGAAGCTTTAACTCTAGATCTTAGAAGGAAACTACATTCCCTTTGTCTGACCGGCAGAGATACTGGTGCTTTAACCAAGTATTTTAAATGTCGGTCATCTTAATATGAAATACCCTTTCTCCTCAGCTACCTTCCTGGTTTTAGAATCCGTCTTTCATCCTGCTTCCAAGGGGTGCCCTCTAGTTACAAAAAATAAAAACAGACATTTCTGTATCTTGTCTGTTCCCCCTCCCACCCCCACCCCCACCCCCAATAAGATTTACCCTTTGTCTCTAAAGCTCTGTGACTGTTTGGGGAATAGCAGTAAACATATCAGAATTCACTGCAGGAAGGATTTTCAGTAAAAAAAAAAAATCTTCTGTTTTTGGTGTGTTGCTACATGATGACAAAAAAGTCTAAAGGCAGATGATAACATATGTCATTGCATTCTAGAAAGTACCAGTAGAGGTTGAAGGTAACCAACTAGTAGAGGTTAAAGGTAATGGGCAGACCATGTAGCAAAATGCAATAATTATTACAATGATCTCACATCCTTTTTTCTTTTTTCTTTTTTCCTTTTAACTTTATGTAAATAAAACGGCAAACAGGCACAGATTTCAGAAATGTGAATTTTCCTGAGATTCATTCCACAGAAAATTTAAATACAAGAGATTAAATAGAAAGTCTTGTCAAGTGAGACCCTGTGAAACTGAGTTCCAATCACTGAGCAATGTCTGATGGAATTGCTAATTAGATCACATATTTCTCTTTAGCTGTAGAACAAGGAATCACCCCAATGATTCCACTTGTCATCTGCGGAACAAGTTTCCAATCTCTTCTGTAACTGGGTAGTATGGTATGAGGTACAAATTCCTACTGATGCTGAACAGAAACATTTATGTATTTATAAGCTAATATATGCCTAGGGAAAAAAAGCCTCCAACTTTTATTTTTCCAGTATTTATCATCCATTCAAAAACAGATGGTAGGAGGTAAGCCAGGTTATCTCAGACTTCTTGTGATGGGTTCAGTGGCAGAGACCCAAATAGCCTCGTTGTAGCAGAGTACATATCCCACTGGTAGCCAGTTTTCTCCACTCAACTCCTTTTTGCTCCTTGGAGCCAATCCAGCCCAGTTCAGCTCTTTTGTAGGAACTGAGGAACCAGTATTGATTTTCCATTTAAACCAATCTTGCGTAAGCCCACCACTGCCTCCCTTGCTATGAATAGTGGGAGCACTGGAGGAAACCAGCTGCAGCGTTTTCAACGCAGAATTGCTTCTTCGCACCAGACGTGAGCTGAGTTGCAAATTAGAAAAATAAAAAGCAAAAATGGCAGTGTAGATAGGCTTTCTTTTCAAGTCTGATACACATTCAGCACTGCCTTCCTAGGGAGAGTTCTCGGAAAACACGGAATTTGCTTGTTAGAGTGAGAGAAGGAGATTCTTATTATAGGCTTCAGCGCAGTTGTCAGCCAAGATAACAAATCCTTGTACCAAAGTGGCTTTAGAATGGTGAGGCAATGAGGGCTTTCTTAAATAAATAAATAAATAAATAAATCAAAATTGTGTAGTGCATTTTTTATGAAAGTGTGAAAATCTGTTGTAAGTGACTTTACAGAGTGTTTATAGATTTAAACTGAAGACTGCAGTGATGTATGAGGAGTCTTAGGCTTTGTGCCATGGAAGTTATACTACTGGATTCTGAGCGTTCAGCAGGCATCCATTGCTATCAGGGAGAAAGATACCTCCTGCACAGGTATTTCTAGGGAGTAGCAGTGAAGATTTCCCATGTACTTCAAAATAAAAGTTAATGCTAATAACATTGACACAAACTTTCCAAAGTTGGTTGGTAGTGTTTCAGATACTTAGGATGTGATTGGTGAAAATGTGGACATAGTTAAGTAAAAAATTGGGAATTGCTGAGGGGTAACACACCAATTAAATAAATCTTGAATTGTAGATTGAAAGACAAAGACAAATACTTTGACCCCTACACAATAATTACCAAGGGGACAAAAAAAAAAAAAAAAAAATTAACCTGAAAACCAAACTTTGGAGACCTCACACAAAATGGTTTAGCATCTCTCTGACCTAATTTCCTCACTCTCTGTTCTCAGCTGTTCACAGGCTCTAAAACTGGAATCTGTATCTGGAGTATGGTAGGGACAAATTGTAGGAAGCTTTTGCGTGGCAACAGGATTCCTCGTTTTTCTAGCATATCTCTGCAAAACACTTATAGTAACTGTCCCCAGGCACTAGAAAGTTCAGGCACTACTTGTTCCTCATTTCAGCAAGAATCAAGCCACCCAAACCAGATCACGACTGTTCATGTCCCACATAGACACCATCAGTGTGTTTAGTCACAGTCCACTGCCACTAACTGTGATTAAGACAGACTGGAAGAACAATTTGCTCCAGCCTGAAGGTTGGAGCCATTTCAAACTCTAGCACACATATGTAGGAAACCAGAAACAATGGCAGCATCCTGCTCAGTCTCCCCACTGATCATTCTCAGGCTTCGTGCAGCCTAACAAAGACCTAAGCTACTGCTAAACAGCTTTCAACTAAAATGGAGAAAAGACAGGTACTTTTTTTTTTTTCTTTTTTTTCTTTTTTTTTTCTGTGTTGCAAATACATGGAGCAATTGTACAAAATTGAGTCCATTAGGATACTATGAAGTTTAGCTGTCAGCAGCTATATTTTTGGAGTTATATGTTCTTTGTCAGAGAACTTTATGCAAGAAGATTTCCCAAGAGAATGAAATTGAGAGTTAGGTGGATTATTTTCATGTAGGGGAATCAATAACCTGAGTTTCCTTGGTAAGTGGTCAGAAGAGCCAAATATTTGTAATTCTCAATTCTCAGGTATCCCCACCAGGGAATAATTAGCAGTCTAAGCTGCTAGTTTGATTGATGAGGCTGCTGAGTGATTATTTCTCCAATTTTCCCTGACTTCAATTCTCATAGACTGGGGTCAGTGAAGAGAGGTTCATTTGGGGTTTTCAGACACTGCTGTTCCGATTCTTTCTGGAGCATACCTTCATTAATATCTTTTATTTGTACTTTTAAAGAGTGAAATTGGAGGCACTGCCAAGAAGGTAAGAGACTTTAGAGGGATTTTTTGTGGCAGTTTTCCTGAATTTGTGGCATCCGGTAGAGATTAGACAAAATGACAGAACAGGTTCTGCCGAGCAGAAAAGAAGAGCCTGAGGAGGAGGCAGCAGAAGTATTAGGAGGAAGTGAGAAAGTTGTGGAAGGAGAGATGAACATTAGAGCTTTATTTGAGTTGTAGTGCCCAGTGAGAGAGAGGAATAAGAACAAATGTCAGCAGGAACAAACCAACCTTTTGCTTTTTAATGTAGTCATAAAAAACTTACATGTGAATAAGGAATATTAAAAATGTACCTCGGATACAAAATGTCATTCACATCTACTAAAAAAAAAAAAAAAAAAAAAAAAAAAAAAAAAAAAAAGACTGTTGCCTAGGGCTATGCTAATTCTTTAATGTGATGGCATTCTTGTTAGGAGAGCTCTGTAAGCTTTCCAGGATGCCAAGCATGCTTGGCGCCCATGTCTTCAAGCACTGTTCCTCTGTTCCTGCAAGGCTCCTGAGTACATTTTCATTTTAATGGGTTCCTAAGTCAAGCATCTCTGGCAAAGTTGCCCTCCTAAAAAAATGAGTGAGAGCTCATGCAAAGGACAATGACATACTTTAATATTTACTGCACTAAAAATAGTTTTTAAAAACAATACAAGGTATACAGAATGTTCTCCTTGTTCAAAAATGGCCAGTTTTAACAGCATTTGATGGATGCAGTGGGCTCTAGTAAGTACAGTTAATATATTCTCTCTATATATTCCTTCAGTACTAAAGAGCAAATTGCTTAATATGTAATCTTGAGTAAATGTTTCCCCGGTTACATTCACTTTCTCTTTTTGATATGCTTTATTCCTGCCTGAGTATTTTTCTCCTTTTAATATTCTCAGCAGGCTAGATTTATGAGCCTATGAAAGCAAAGAATGGGAAGCATCTTTTCCTGAAGCCAGCTGCACTGGTGAACTTATTGAATAGCTGAGTACTGAATGATAATCATACAAAGAGAAGAGCAAAAGAAACAATAGGAGACAAAATCACCTTCATTTTCAAAAAGTAATAAATAAATAAAAAAATAAATAAAAGGACCAACAATGCACAAAAAGAGATAGAGAGAGAAGAGAAACATAAAGGGTGAACCCATAGTTTGTTTCATTTTTCATTCTAACATCATTTCAACCACAAAGAATGACAGTATAAATGATCAAACAACTGTTTGCTAATGCATTATAGATAGTCATACACAATATGGCAGCTTTATACTTGTATATTTACCCACCATGAATACAAAATATACTAAGAGTGACAGGTAATGTAGCCAAAGCTTCTACTCTCTGTAAGCATCTGTGTACTATGAATTATAAATGAGAGTCTTGTGTCCAAAGGTAGCAAGTAATGTAGATAATGCCATCTGAGTAAATGAATAAATGTGAAACAGATGCTTTTTGCATCCAGGGCACACAGGTACAGCCAGGAAGCTACCAGTACAGATTATGGATGTTGGTGAAACAGCTGCTGTCTGCATCTAGTGCCAGGTGCGGTCCTACCTGGACTGTGTCGAGCCAGTAAGAAAGGTCCTTGTCTTATTAGTTTTTGACAGGTTTCCATAACGATGAGGTATCCTTTTGTGTAGGTTCCTTAGGTGCTTGGATTTCATTGTGGCTTTCCTGAAAAATCAAATAAGCATCCTTATTAATACACAGCCCTTTGTAAGAGGTAGAGAAACTGCCTGAAAGGAACATTTTTTAAGAGTCATAAAATACTTCACTTTTTCTGCAATTCTCTTCTGCTTTGCTAATATTTTTTATCTGAACAAATATTTTGCCTCAAGATGAGATTACACAGCCTAAGAAATTACTGCTAGAAACATACTAATAACTTTCATATGACTTCTTATACATGTAAATTTGCTCATCTTGTAAGCAAAGAGACATGAGCTTGGACTCTGATTAGGCAACTGGAGGTCTTCTGCTGTCAGCATGGACTGGCACCTTGATACATAAAAGGTAGGTTGGACTCCCAGGTAAAGCATTAAGCCCAATAGTACCAACAGATAGTTTTTACTCATGAGATACAGCTACTTCTATTTTTTGAGGTTCAAATAAGCTCATCACAATGAAATTTGGTTTTATATTGCTCTTCCAACTCTTTGTCTGTCTAATGCTAGATTTGTCCTGTGTACATTTCCACATTTGCTGAAGAAAAGCTTCTGTCCTTTTCACGTCTGTCCTTTTTCACTTTGCTGAGGTGTGCAACAGTAAGACACATACAATCCAAGCAATAAGGGCAGCCAAACTCTTCACAATCTCTTAAATGATGCTATTATTGCTATGATTACCTTACAACATTGTTTTAACCTAGTAAAGAGAGTGACCCCTTATAATTTCCCAGTTTTGACTTACAAAGCAAGGAAATGTCAAAATATACAACTATGAAAAGCTGTAATATTGCTTTCTAAAGTTAATTGCATAATCAGAATTAGTGAATTTAACCCACAAAAACGCCACTAATCCACAGATGGTTTGTTCCTATTTATTTTTCTCCATGTCCTTTCTTTTCTTCTTTTCTTGTAGTAAGCTCCCCTTGCATTTCTGTGAGCAGAAAAGTTAAGGAGGAAAAAAAAAAAAAAAAAAAAAAAAAGAGAGAGAGAGAGAATGTGTAGATTTTTAAGAACTTTGAGAAGTAATTTGCAAAATGATAGTTTCTGGTAATGAAGGCTGCTACCTTTGCCCAGGTCTCTCAGTATGATAAAATTGTTTCAGATTGTTAATTACTGAACAATCAGATTCCCTTGAAAATGTAACTTGAGCTTTTACTGAAATATGATATTCCAAAATTATATCAGAGCTGTAGGATGGTCAAAACAACAATTACACTAACAAAACTCATGCAGTCTTTTCTTTGGGATGAGACTATTATCTCCAAAGAATTAGAAAAGCTTCTATGATGCATAGCCAATATGGAGACCATCCTCCCATTGGCCTCTATTATCCCAAAGTAAATGAGAAAACACTTCCATTATGCTTTGCAGTTATCCATGCCTTTCTTTTTTTAAGTCAATAAACTGTATCTTTCAGTGTAGTACTTTGTGCATGTGTGCAAAAATGACCTTCTGCAGCTCGGTGCCAAGACACATGCTCAGACGAGGTACAGGAAATGTGAAAAGAGATGCCAACAGGTTTTTACTGCCAGGCACATACTGCCCTAAGGAAATAAAACAAGGCCTGCAAAGCCTTTTACTACACATAATATTTTACTTTTTTTTCTATCTCAAGTCAGGAATCCCTTCACAAATCAGTTTCCCCCAATCAGTTTAATTAGAGTTGGTGTTCAAAGCACAGAAAAAAATATTATGAAAACAAAGTCCTTCGAGTGGCTCTTGACCTGTGTGGAAGCACAGTCCCCTCTATCCCATCATGGGTCTACAAATAGCCTGTTCAAAAACCTCCTTGAAAAGAACATAAAATCACATTGATTCATAGAAGAGAGGGCATCAGGGGGGCACCCAGATCTCTCCCTCTCTCTCTCTTTCAAAAGAAGGAAAAAACCATGACTTTAGAAAAAGTACTTTGAAACTGGTGAAATAATCTTCTGAATAAACCACCAGTGGGGAATACCCACAGCCACTGAGGGCAGCATGCTGTTCAGTGTATCAACAAAAATACATTTGGCCTGAGGCAATGCTGAGGGCAAACATATCCCAGATGGACTAGAGAGGCCCAAATACCTTTAGAAATGAAAATTTAATTAGAGGAAATGTCACCACAGTGAACAAAAGGATTGCTTTAGTGTTTTTTCATCATTGTTTACTACAAGTGAAGTATATTTTTAAGTGTTAGGACAGGCTAAGTACAGGGATGTTCTTAAGCACTAGAACTGAGATGAAGAGAAGGGATGTTGAAGGTCAGAGACAATCATCCACACTTGAGGACTGATCAAAAGCAGTAAATGATCAAATATTGACAGAGAACAATTTTTAATTGCTTCAGTGATGTCAAAAGGTGACAAAAGGTGTGAAAAGGTGACAAAATGTATCAAAAAAATGCATCAAAGCCATTAAAGAAGAAAAATTGACCTCATGCAATTGGTTTGTTTGTTTGTTGGTTTTGTTTTTATTGTCTTTTTCTTGTTTGGTTTGGTTTGGTTTGGTTAGGTTAGGTTAGGTTTGGTTATTCTTGTGAGATCCTAAGCATGATAGAAAGCTTGGAACTCTCAGAAATACACACTCATCCCAGAAAGCTAGGATGGCTCACTGCCACTTTACCTCTTTGATAATCCACTGTATAATATTAATTCTGATTCTTGCACAAGTCAGGGGTGAAATTGCTGGAAAAGCAATATAGGAATTGCTGCAGCACAGTCACAAGGAACCAGCCCCCTTCTTAAATTAAAATATGTGAGTTCTAGCATGAGTTCCAAAAGCTGTCTGGGAAAAATTCAGAGAAAATAAGACATAGCAAACATTACAGAAAGTCTGTCAGACTACAGTTATGTTCTGCATTTTGGGTTTTACATCTTCAAAATGCAGATTTTATATTTCCAGTGTATGATTTTTTACTTCTTTTTTTGCCACACAGCCATCATTTCGTATTTTCTATGGAAATGCTCTCCAGTTAGCAAAATAAGATAATCACCTGAATTGAAAGGATGCACAGCATGGTTTTCCCATCATCATATCAAAATAGTGCTAATACTGCACTATTTTTATTTGCTATTACATAACAGAAATTACATACTATTATATACTGCAAAAATAACAACTACAGAAATAGTAATTATATAAAATCTCTCTCACACAAAGGTCTTACCAATTTTACTCTATTAATTTTCTTAATAAGATCAAGGAGACCTCCACCGATAGACAACTGTAGAACAGATTCATTAAAATGGGCAACAACTGAAGTAAAAAAGAATGAAGAAAGCATTATGCAAGCAAAATCACATACAAATACAAATATATCAGGATGCTCCATTAGGCTTAACAGAAAATTATGTTTTGAGATAAAAAGCTAATTTGCCTATTTCCACTGTACTTAGGTTAACATAACTTCTTTTGCCACCCTGCTGTTCTGATACACATTCTTGTGCATCAGATACAAATGCATAGATGTATTCTTTTTGTGCAGAAGATACTTGGGAACCTCAAGTCCGATGAAGATACCAGGGAACCTTTGCACTGATTTCAGTAGGGCTTTGATCAAACCTCTGGAGTACCTTATTGACTTCCTAAGTTAACTGAGTAGCATGTCCTAAAATCAGGGGATTGGTTTAGGTCTCTCTTGGTCCTACTGTTTGTTATTACCTTTTACACGTTTAAATTTTGGCCCAAATAAACTCCCTAGATTTCAACTGACCTGAGGAAGTATGCTTTTTGTTGGCAGTCAGAATTGTCTTTGTGTTCTCCTACATTGTCTTATTAGTCTTTCTTCTTTATCTTACCTGCCTTTTATTTTTCCAGTTTCTTTATAACAGATTCAGTTCTATACAAAGTTTAAACCTAGGTACAGAAAATTGCTAGATTAATGCCAAAGGGCTTGCCCAAAGGCAGGCTCTAAATACATTATTGTTCGAAACCTGTGACAGAAAGTCCAACCAGCCTCTGATTAGGCAACATGCCACACTAAGCAGATATTCATGAATCTTGGCAACCAAGTATGAGAAATCACTTTTCTTGCCATCCTTTCTCTGTTACAGATGGTTATCTGGAAAGCCATCCAAACAACAGAAATATACCATATGTAAAACAAAGCCTCCCTTTTTATTTTCAAGTTCACAGACTATCAGCTTAAGATTTTACAGTATTTATTATTTTCATACTTAAAGATGAACAAATATATCAATATCCAAATGCATCCAAATTATGGAACACTGAAGGAAGCAATGCTGTGCTTTATGGGGATGTGATCATATATTGATGGCTGTGGACTTCCTGATGAGCCACTAAAGATATGCACACTAAAAGGACAAATTTGTTATGTATCCACTTATCAATACCCATAAAATGGAAGTACTGTGGTCAATAATGCCAGGTGGAAAACAGATAAATAGGTGTTAAAAGAAATACACTGCCGAGCTAGATTAATGTTGGATTAAATTACAAAGATTCTGAAGAGATATTAAAGGCACAGTTATGGAGCATACACTTGTAATTTACTATTTCAGTCTTACCAAAAAGCTGTTGATGATAAATCCATCTTCATCTAAATAACAATTCTGAAGAGGAAACTAATTCTCGGTATGTAGCCTTCTTACTCAGTTGATTAACAACAGAGATTGCCCACTAACTATGCACTGATGACAAACATAGACAGTAGACTATATGAGACAATGTGCAAGACAAATAAACCTCTGTGGTCAGAGGTAGGTGACTAACACAGGAAACTTAAATATGGGTAGAAAATGCATGTGTATATTTCCACATTTACTGTCTCATTGCATTTCTTATTAGTGAGTATTTTTGTACACAACTTGTTTATGAAGTTATTTCCCAAGCAACTGGACTAGAAAGAGGAAAACAAAAGCCTGAAAGGAAACCAAAAATTTGTAAGTAGGTAGAACTCTTTTTCTTCTTTCTTTTCTTCTTCTTTTTTTTTTTTTTCTTAGAAAGAAAAAGAATTCATACATGCAAAACATTGCTATGCTATTTTTTACATAACTGTGGAGCTGCTCTTGTGATTTTTTACAATATTCTGATGTCCCATGCACAGTATGAACCATCTTGTGATGCTTCTACTCACACTGAGCAGCACCTCAGTCCAAAACATTTGATTGAAGGACATTAAGACAAGAAATGGTGGAAAGCCACTACCTCACAACAAGAAAGCATTGTAACACACAAATAAATTAGTGAAATAGCTCCCATTTTATAGATAGTAGAAAAAAAAAATGAAAGTCTGGTAAAAATATTTTGTGATGATGAGTAGGAATTTTATATTTGTTCCATAAAGGCCATATAGGTTGGTTTTGTTTTGTTTTGTTTTGTTTTTTAAAAAGGGCAAAAAAAAAAACACCACTTTTTTGATAAAAAAAAAAAGCTAAAAGCAGGATATATAAATGTATGAGAACTTTCAGCATCTAAGTCCAAAACTTCACTCTGAAATAAACCCACTCACCATCTGCATAAATCTAAAGGTAATGAAACTCACTAGGTGCTTTCATTTAAATTTTCCAAATTTTCCACTCTTTCACTAAGACCAAAATCCCTTCTATCCATTTCTTTTAAAAAAGTATGTGACTGACCTTTCCCCCCCCCCCCCCATTCATTTCCGCATAATCATCGAAGTACATTAATGTGTTTTACCTGGTGTACAACAGAATAGGTTGATTTATATTGTTTTCATCACAGGTAAATTTTGAATATATCAACTTTACCATATTTATCTGCCATACAATCAAATAAAAGAAAACAAAAACAAACAAACAAAACAACAAGATGAAAGTCTGCAATCTATTACTTTGGCTTTTACACGCTTTCAGTTGGATAGTTAACAAGTAAAAGCTTTTCATCATTGTAAGATGCCAGAGAACAGAAATCTGTATGTCAAAAAAGCATAGCAAAATAAGTTTTTGTTGGATTCTCTGAATGTCAAGGATGACTTATTTCTAGAACTGAAAAATCTAAAATTCATCAAAAAAAAAAAAAAAAAAAAAAGATTTCTCAAAAGAGAGGCTTTTTTCTTTATTGCCAAATCATTGAAAGGACAGTAGTATTATCAAAACATGTAATAGCCTGAATGGACTTTTTCTGCAAGAACTTTTTTGAAAAAGCATTTTGATGTAGTTGTATACATTGCTGAAAAAAATATCACATAATTTAAAAGTTAGGAGATGAGTAACTTGTTCCCATAAACATACCTGGAAGTAGGTTTATTAGCTATGTAAGTGACATGCTGGAGTGTGCATATTCTATTTTAACTGCAACAACACTGAGCCTAGAATGGATCTCTCTTCTTTACAGTTATTTTGTCTGTTGACTAGTAAAATAAGAAGGTGTTAGAAGAAGAATGCCTTTAATGAATGTGAGAGTTAGAGACAAAAAGGCCACTTAATTTTTGTCTTGAGATAATTAGGAGAAAGTCAGCTCAAGTTGCTTCAGGTTATAGAACCAAGGATCTGCTTGCTTGTTTATCTACTAGATTATAGGAGCAGAGCCTTGCATGTGGACAAGGATGAGGAAACTATTATGTGCAACAGACAGTTCACCCATTTGATGTTCTATACAACATTCCATGTGCTGGTTATCCAAATGTTATTGTTTCCTCTAACATCTTGTTTGTTTGTTTGTTTGTTTAGATTGGTTTTTGGATTATATTTGTAATTGGAAATCGAGCAATGAGCTTAAGAGAAAGAGCTACTGCTGGTCATTCTTCCTTATTATATTTATAGATCATATCTGTAGCATCCAGAACCCTCGGAAACCTCCAGGTTTTTGTCCTGTCTCCAGTACAGACAGTGAATACATCTGATCTGAAGAGAAAGCTTAGCAAACCTTACAGGAATAATATATTCTTAAACCCTTTAACATGAAATTCACCTCAGCAGGTAACCCCAACACTGGCACTGACATTGGCTGGAGGAATATTAATCCAGCTATGCCAGGATAAACCTGAGAGCAAATCACAGCTAAATCAGAGGACTGAGTCTGAGATGCAGCTCTTCTCTGTGTGTCTGCTTTAACCTGTATGCTAGCTGAAATAATTGCACTTTGCTATCAGAGTAAGTGTTGGGAAGCTTAATTAATATTTATAAAGAAAGTTGACTTGCTCAAGCAGAAGATACTACCAAAGTGCAAAGTCTCATTTTATATCAAATAAACATACTTTGACACAGATTGAATCAAAATGCAGTCTGTAAGTTCAAAATGAGCCTATCAGAAACCACTGGATAATTTGTAGAAGAAAAAAAAATCTTTAAAAATGTTTTGGCAGGAATCATACAGTAAGTCAAATCAGCCTCTCTGAATACTTTATTTTATTAACAGAAATCATGTGAATTCAACTTGCAACATAACAGTGGGCTAGGCGAACTGTGAGCTATTGATGACAGTCATAAAAGATTAACCAAAATTGAATAAGAAAGCTGCGTGTCTCCCTGTATTCCTATTATTTCCTTTGCCACAGAAAATGGTGTGTGTCATCACTGAAAGCTAGAAAACATATTCTTAATGAAACAAGGAGGGAAAAAAAAGCAAAACCTAACGCAAACAAGCAAGTAGTATTTGTGCAGAAATTCCAGGTACCTGGGGTGTAAAATGAGGAAGCAGAACTAATGTTGAAATACACAAGGCTGGAGGTAACAGAGTTAACAGAAACATATTGGAAGTCGAGTAACAACAAAGTGAGGGTATTGAGCAATGGGCACCATATTAAAAATAAAAAAATAAAAATAAAAAAATGATGCTACAGAAATTCTTGCAGGCTGATGCTGTGGAAGACTAAGTCACAAAGAAAGGTAATGTATAAAACTGGACCTCTTGGCATTGTTATCTTTGCAGAGAGGTTTGAATACTCTCAAAATAAGTGAATACATTGCCACAATTTTCAGTGTGGACATCTGAACTAGGGATAAGAGCACAAGAAACACCGGGAACAAAGTTTGAGAAATGAACACTATCATGAGTAACGTCAGTAATTGAATGCACTGAGGTAAAGGAATGGGGAAATCTTTAGCCAACAATTCTGAGAGAACTGGTGCACAGAATTGCAGGCCCCCCAGTAGTGAGGATGTTAAGCAAATCTACTTATTCATTGAAGAATCACTGAAGTACTGTCTATGTTCAGAAAGAGACTTAGAGATCATGGCAAATACAGCCCATAAGTCTATATGTGGATGTAAAGCATTATAGCAGGTTTAGAGGAAATTAATCGTTGCATACATCGATGAAAAGAGAGAAAAAAAAAAAAAAAGTTTTGTAGAAATAAGCTGTAGTATTCTTACTTACCTGATGGCTTTCTATGGAAATAGGCAAGAAACCATTTTTTTCTGCATTACCAGTAAACAGAAGGTATGATTATAGGATCTGACAAAGCAATAGGTAGGAAATAACGTTTTGAAACATGGAATGAGATTTAGCTGCAGATAGCACAGTGAATGAGATGCTACTGGAATGGAAGCATATTAATATATATTAGGAGTATTACTAATATATTACTAATGAATTACTAATTTAAACTCTATAAAGCCAAAGTAAATGTAGTTACTTCTAATCAAACTTGTTTTACCCTAACTAAAGAAACAAATACATCTATGAGTTGCTTATCTGTCTGACATCTACCTGTGATGATTCTGGTTCAGTTCTCATTTCCTACATCTAATATTATTTTGCTAATTTTCTTTTTCTTTAGCATAACTAAAATGAATTTGCACTACCGTGAGTTCTTCCTGATGTTTAACTATTTTGTTATATATATTCTCAAGTTGTAGGTAATCCCATAGTATTTTTTACACAATTTTATACACCGCAATGTAGTAGTATCTCCTAGAGAAGGAAAAATTCTAGGTCTATGCTATTCAGCTAAGTAAATCAAGTAAGTTTTTGTGGATTGTACACAAAATCAAGCATCCATTGCCAGTTTCAATAGAGCCAGAACAACTTCTTTAGCCCCTTATGAAATGTTACTATTACATTACTTGGACTAGCTGCTTTTCTATGCTTTTCCCTGTCAATTTCAATGGAAATGTTTTAGTGGAGATTGTTCACTTTTATATTTCCAACAAATGCCTTTCAGCACTTCTGTGCTTCACAGCATTCTTTCATCTGTCTAGCTCTCACTTTCTGCATGTCAGGATCTCAGACTTTTTTTTTTTTTGCTGTTGGTGACATCAAACATCTTTCAGTCTCTGTTGCTGTGGTATAATTCCTCCTCTACCCAGCTGATCTGGTGTTCTTATTCATGGCTAGGTAACTTTGGAATTGTTAAATTCCCTCTGATTTAGCATTTGGTCCTGCTTTCCTTCTTTCCTGCTTTCCTTCCCTTTCAATCATTTTCAATATCCGGACTGAGCATTTTCCTACTTTTTAGCTTTCTTCTTTATCCCTAGTGCATTTACTGACACCTCAGAGTTTTCTTCTCAATCTCCCAAGTCGATCTCACTTTTCTTTTGACAACATTTGAGTTGACGTTAGAAGTGTATTATTTCAGTAGATTTATGTAGGGGTCTCTGCAACTTTATTTTTGAGACTTTAGGCCTCAATCATTTGTTAACCTAAATCACCTGGGTAAGTGTCCAGCACATGGCTGATCTGACCTCTTTCCCAAAGAACCATGGGGTTCATGAGATCCATGACAGAATAGCAGTGTATTAGCTACAATCCATCCAATTCTACTTTCAGCTTACTTCCTTTCTCTCACTCTGAAAGCCTGTGGCATTCTTTAATTTTGTGATTTTATTCCTCCCTACTTTGTGGGAAGTCCTGACAAATTAGAAGCCCTTCTGTGAGAATCAGAGTATTTAACTTAGCAATTGTTCCTAAATATCTCCATTTCCTCTTGTGAAATTAGGGTATAAATAACCACACCATTACTCTTTTCGTCAGAAATTTAACACACCTCAACTTATTATGTGCTCATTTGTGGCAAAGAATTGCTCTAGGAGGTTTCTGATTCTGCCACCATCTCAGGCCAGCTAGAGCAGCTGACAACACGTGCTCCGTCCCTGTGATGAAAGGAACCCGTCCTCCGTTCTGCTGCACCCAACAGGCATGCTCTTAGCTGCTCTGGCTAGTATTTTATTAATGATAGCTTTCCTACCTTACGAAGTGTTCAGGTGTCCCAGATACCTTTTTTAATTCTAATGTTTAAACCTAGCAACCATGACAAGAGCTTTCAAAATCACTTTCACAGAAGGATTTTCCAGAAACACATCCTCTTCCCTCTCCAACAATGCACAGATTCTTGGCCAATTGATGTCAGAGTTATGATCTCCATTCACTCGGCTGCCAGTAAAAGTTGCAGCAAATTTCCACAGAAGGTGGTACAACAATGCCAGCAACCTTAACATGTCAAAAAGGCAAGGTGAAATTGTACATCAACAAGACACAGGAGGCAGACACACAGAACATAAGGTGCATCTTTGGGGACACCCCAGGATACTTTCCATGTAAACCCCACAATCCCCTTCTGAAGAGACAAAAGTTAACGACCCTGGGTGAAAACAATGAATCATTTTCTCTTTAGAATATGACTCTTTCCTAGAAGAACTCACAAATAAGACATCCTGTCCTATTAAGTTTCCTAACTATTTGAAAGCTGGCACTCAAAATGAGTGATAGAAAAGAACCTCTATCTCACCAGCATATTTTCTCTGCCAGAAATAAATTTACATTGATACCTTCTTTTGGTTTTAGAAAAGAAAACTCAGTATGATCATATTACGTCTTGAGTCCTTCGTTGTTAACAGAGCACACAGCAATGAATTTGAGGCTTTTGCTTCCTTTTACCTTACACTCAGGTATTTATAATCTTGATTCTCTATTTCCCTTTTCCCTCTTTCATCCTCACTTCACATGTACACATCTTTCTTTCAGAGCTCCCCAGTGCCTCCATCTCATCTCAGGTGTTCATCTTGCCACTTCCA
Organism: Heteronetta atricapilla; assembly: GCA_011075105.1. NCBI lineage: Eukaryota > Metazoa > Chordata > Aves > Anseriformes > Anatidae > Heteronetta > Heteronetta atricapilla. The sequence continues at coordinate 58,495,273 of CM021734.1, forward strand.
TCACATAAATTGCTTCCCAATTCCACTGCAGAGGCTGCCCACCTAGTAACAAGAAATTCATTGTTTTCTTTTTACTGCTCTTTCCAACTATGGGGAAAGTAAATGGAAATGCATATTTAAAAGTATTCATGAGAGGCAGACTATCAGTCTCTATATGTGTTTCTTGCAATTCATTTTATGTTTTCATGTGTGCTTCCAACACAGGATTTAAGATTTAAGCTTTGACAAATCTAACTTCAACAGCCCACTTCTAAAAAAAGATGACAGGAAAAAGTTGGATTTTTTTTCTAACAGTATAGAAGCTATATTACTGAAACCATATGTGGTGTTTATAACTGGGAGTGTGTAAAGATTCCTTGGTTTTAACTGACATCAATTCACATATACCATACAACATGACTTTTTTTTCTGTGAACATTGATTTGAAGTAGTCTGCTTTGCAAGAAAGTCATAGGAAATCAAACATTTCTTGGTTGTGTGAATAACTGATTTTTCCATTGGGGAAAAAAAAAATTGAATATGTCTGCTTTTTTATTTTTAGTATTTTCTCTCTTTAATATAAAATTTTAAAACATTCTTCAGTTGAACAGTCATGGCAGTCAGGGAGAAAAAAGAGATTTAATCATTAATCTGAAAATGATAATACTTAGGTGGCTGAATAAGTGGGTGGATGGCAGATCAGACTTTTATATCCTACTTCAGTGAACAAAAAAGTATGCATCGAAGCTAAAACAGGATTACTACAGGCATACTGAGATGACTAAAGAGCTCTGAACTGCTACATCTTACTGGGCTGATATGCTCCTTTAGGATGCAAAGGTACATTCAGCTACTGCACCTGTATTTTTTACACCATACATATGCTAGCCAAGCCCCATAAATCCTGTGGCTTCAGGCACTGAAAGCACTCCAGGAAAAAAGACTTAAGTAAGGGAGAGAGCAAGAAACTCTTAGACCTGGAATTTCTTTGCTCTTCAAGAAGTTTTGCAGATATGGATCTGAACATCTATATTTATACTGAACATCTGAACAACTTTAATGGATTTGATCACTTTGTCTGGATGCAATGTGTTCTTTCCATGACTTATATTTGGAAGTTGGTTAACTAAGGAGTCATTCTGATCAAGAGGCTCAAGGTATCTGAAAGGAATATGAATACTGTGCAGTTCTTTGAATGTGAGCGTCTGTAAAATTTCATTTTACTCTGAATCTTCTAAACTAGTAAACCCTTCTCGTTTGGGTTACACGAGAAGAGGCCTCCACCGGCCCAGCACTTCAGTGAAGTGTTGGAAAAGTGAATCAGCTGGCAAACAGGAACCTACAGAAAGCACTGGGAAGCAGGGCAACTTCTGAAAACATTAATGATGACAGCTCCAAATTGAAGGCTCTGAAAAAATAACTGTTAAGTAAAGAAAGTTAATCTTTATTCAGAGCATTATCACAAAGAAAAGGTTAAAAACAGGCAGTGCAAGCTCACTAACAGTTGCCAGCTCAAATTTAAAACACTGTCACATCAACTTATTCTTTTGAGATAATGTCACTACACTCGGCTTATGCAGAAGCATTGCTTATTTCCCTTTGCCATTTATTCAGCTTTGCGGCAGTAATTAGCAAAGGACTGTGATTGACTCAGAGAAAACAGAAGACATTAAACAGGAGCATGATGTGAAATGGAATTTCTATTATCATATTTACTGCTTCCTTTTTCATTTCAATATACAAAGCAGAACTAGGAAGACTTTTTTTTTTTAACATTCTTAATAGTCTTTTCCTCATTGTTTTAATTTAGCATTTTACATTCAAAGTTTTTTCTGCCCTCTGTCCTTTTTCCACTCAGTTGCCTCTGCTTACAGCAATTTCATTCTGACTAAATAGTAGAGACTGAGTCCCCCAAGCTACCTAAAAAGCTCTTAAACGTCCCTTGGAGCTACTTTTGTGGCAGATTTCTGCATCCACTACTTGTTCTGATACAACTGTTCTTAGAACATTAGTGAAATGATCAAGCTTAGAAAAATAATTTCAGGAGAGGTTTTCTTTATTTGTTTTGGTTCTGCTTTAGCTCTATGAGCACAGCATATGCAATTGAACCGGAGTTCTGGAGGACATACGGGAAGGAACATGACCCCAGATGGGGTACAGCAGTAACCTCCAAAACTAGCTTTATTCTCAGAGGTACTAACAGGGATGCTAACTTTCCAACTTAAGTTCAAACTACTTCAAGTATGAACTTAACTCCCTCTTTTGCTGCTTTTCTTGTTATCCCTAGGGCTTCCATGAAAAGAAGCATTGGGAAAAATAATAATAAAAAAACCTATGCAATTTACAGGAAACAAAGGATTTGTGATTCATAGCCTGATATCCTGACTCATACTTAATTGATACCATTTAGGCATAGCAGGACAGTAGTATTCTACATTTTATGGTCTAACAGAAATGTCAGCCATCTGTTTGCACCTGCTGAAGTTACTATAGATAAGCATTACAAATCCTGTAAGCATCTGGGCTTGAATTTCCATACCAAGAAAGACTTTTTGTTGTTGTTGTTGTTGTTGTTGTTGTTGTTGATCACTGTCAATGTGAAGGCATCGATAACTGATGTTAGAGACACATTTGAGAGGCAGTGATCCCTTCCATGCAAACATGAACATTTTTATCTATACCTAACCTTCAGAAGGACTGAACAGACATTTTGTTCTTGCAGTTCTGCTATTAAGATATGGTGAATGAACCAAAGTGCAGAGCATGTATTACTTGGGACAGATGGGAAATTAGCATGTCATAAAATTCATAAAAAAGTGGTTGGTGATGCTGCCTGTCTCAAGAAAAGAATTACATAATGATTACCTGATTTGAGAATACCAACAGGCTAGGTTAGAGAGCAGTTATTTCTCTGATTTATCTACGCATCTTTTATCTAAGATCTTTTGTATGGTTAACTTATTCCTGTAAATTACTGTTTTAAACCCTAGTTTTAGATTTTTAGATCTAACTGATTTTAGATTTTTAGATGTGTAACTGAGTACTAGTGAAATCCAAGTTATGACTCATTTCAAACATTTGCTCTTAATTACAAACTGATTATTTTCTTCCAATATTTTCTTAAGATGGTTAAAAAGATGTACAAAACCCTCTTTTTCCTAACAGAACTCATTGCCATGCAGCCTAAAAAGGCTGCAGGGTTCAGTAAATTCAGGGAGAGTGCAGCCATTTTCTTTAGCAAATCAAAGACTGACCATTAAAAATAGGTGGTTAGAAAGCAACCACTAATTTATTGTCTAGGGTAAATAAATAAATAAATAAATAAATAAAACAAGCAGTGAGGTGCAATACTTACTCCTGAGTACAGGAAATTAGACCACTAAACCCAAGTGAAACGTTCTTTAGTATTCCTAACTAAATTTTAAAATGTACGTTCAAATGAAAATTTACATGTAAAAATAATTATCAACCCATTTTGGAAACTGTATACCACAACATTTTGTTTTGCTTTCTGTTCCAGTATATGTCTTAAATTTTTGGAGGTAGATCTGATATGAGGGATGTGTAGCATGTTCCGATGCCATACCTAAGGTAAGGGCTGAAGAGAGAACATGACCTAGCTCATCCTTCCGGGAGACTGAGATCTTGGCACATTCCTGCAGGACTATTTAGATCCAGCCACTTTATTGAAATGGACTAATTCCAGAAGAGCAATTCTTTTCCACCTGCTCACTCTTCACACATGAGCTTGGAAGCTGAAGAGATGAATGTCTATAATTCACTTTGTGGCACATTTTGTCAGGTTGGTTCAAATCAATCTTATCTGCAATTTAAACTAAAAAAAAAAAAAAAATCTTAACTTTGTACTGAAATAAATGTTTATGGAGTTCTGTCTGGGTTTGCTGTCTACAAGCTGTGGGAAACCATCCAGTAGATGACCAATAGTAAAAGTTGTTGAACTGAGATGTAGGAGTGCTTTAGGTTTTTCCTAGAAAATATGCAAGCTTCCTGGGTGAATGTTCAGGTAGTAAACTCCATTATAATAATCAACTTAAGTGCTCTGGAATTATAAATACATATACATTATATAATGTGTATACATATAATGTATGTATATAAATATATATGTAGTACATATATATATATACAAGCCTAAAGTTTAATGGCACTGGTGCCTGTGAGGACTTTCATTAAAGGAACCAATATATTATGAATTGATATCAATGCAAAACAAACAAACAAACAAAACAAAAGAAAAACAAAGACAAAAGAAAAACAAACCAACACCAAACTTTTCTGTTTTCTTCCTCCCAGAACTTCTCATCTATTCTATGGTACCAAGGATGATCATTATACCTTTCAACTTATTCATAGAGCTAAATAACATAACACAGAAAAGACAATATATTTGACACCTCCTTTGTGCAAGAAATTCAATGTTAAAAGCAGCAATGAATTAAATAATTCACTTGAAAATGACAGACCACAATATATTAAGGTGTCCAATTACAGAAAGATTTTACAGTAAAATAAAACTGGAGAAAAAGATAAGGTTAATAATGTAAAATCTAATTACTTGTATTCTATAAGACATTTAATTTTACTTGGGGAATGAGAATTTTCCCCTACAGGTATTCACTTTTGAAGGAGGGGGACATCTCACTACTTCTCAGAAAAGCCCTTGCAACGGTTCCAGTGAAGCTTGCAATAGCCCGTTCCTGAATGCTAAGTATGAGAGCAGCAACAAATACCTACCTGCTTTTTGTCTGCCTAGAACTATCTGTCATTTTAACATAACACAACGAATGACTGAGTTCAAATAGTGAATAGTCATCAGAAAATCAGGGATAAGGAAAGCTTGTTGGCTCAGGTCAGCTGGCACAGTTGGGATTAAAGATGGAGGGGAAGGAGTTTTAGTATGCAAGGAGGCCAGACACAAAGTGTTTTTAACAGATAAGGGTGTCCTCTGTCAGAATAGAGTGGGGAAATTGTCCTCTTCCTTCTCTGCTTCATTTACACTCAGAACCAGAGTGAAACCAGTGGTTTTGTGGTATATCGGGAGAAGCTCTACAACGGGTTGTGCCATGTGCTCTTCAGGGTGCTCACCTTCCAACAGGCATGCACTTGTAGAGGTACCTGTGCACTTCGGTGAAGCTACCTGCTGATAATGCTTACTCCTGGGGCAGATCGCAGCCTTGCAGCACTGCTGCTAAGCAGCGGGGATGAAGCGGCGTTGAGATGAACACCGTGATTCACACTTCTCTGTTTCAGGATGCATTCACCTGGGGAGCAGTGGTGATTCTTAGCTGAGATCATCCCAGTGGCAAGAACACTTTTCTGAAAAATCCCTTCTCCTTAAAGATCTCTGAAGTTTCCCATTTCTCCCGGTACCTCTGATTCCTGTGTTTACCCAGGACACAAACGGTTGTTTCCAGGCATACAAGAGTGGCTGATGGTGCTGTTACTCACAGCACCCCCAGGCTGGAAGTTGTAACCCACAGAACTCAGCTGGCAAAATGGGAAGTCAGAAGCATCTCATCTGCAGTGGTGCAGTCAAATTATGTCAATAAAGTGTATGCCAAAATGCTGATGTCCAAGCACTGCAGTGCATGAAGATGCACCCAGATGACAATTTGCTAGAAGTAAACACATCCACCATGGAAGCACTGGCTCTTAAGATATTTAAACCATTTCACTCTTTAAAAAAGGAATACACAACTGTTCCCTCAGTTGCCTTGAAATCTGGTAGACACCATAAGAGTGAGGGACCAGATTAATGATTCAAGTATGCTGTCATTTAAGCTAAGGAATCTCACCATACAGTCACCTTAGACACACAGGTATATAAACACACACAAATCAAAGCTTTCCTAAAGACTGACAGATTCTGTCAACTTTGCATACAGAGATGACATTCAATCCATTATTCCAGCCAGTTCCCAAAGGTCTCAATCATTCAAGATTTATATTTCATCTTGTTGATAGAATCCACTTTATTTCTGGCAAAGAAATACTGAACAAGGAAATTGGAGTTAAGCGCTTCACATAAATATCAACCTAGCTCTTTGGATAAAAGATTTTCTGCCATATTTGCATTTAGCTGACAAAGTTCCAGAAAAGCTATTTCTACACCCATTTGCTGGTACAATCTATGCAACGGTATGGTTGCATCTATGCAACAATTACTCAAAGACCATCATCATCTCATATCACAGATACACGGATGCAATAGTTAAGTGGTTTTTAAGGAAAAAAAAAATCATTCAGGGAACTCATATGTGCGATTTAAGAGTATACAATTTTCTTGAAGAAAATTCCCACTGATTCCTGCCAGCACTAGAGAGGGGAAAAAAGATTTTCTGGACCCAGGGTATTCAGAAGCTCAAATATTGCTAAAAAGTATTCTTTATACTCTGGAAGGGCGTAAGATAACTAAACTCAATTTAATCAGATGTTATGGATGTATTTGTTACTGAGAAGCAACAAAGTTTTTCAAATTCATGGTCTGCCTGTAGTTTATAAAAAATATTCCTTTGCTTCCTTTAGAAAGGCTTTAAAGGCAAGACAGAAGTTCCCGTGATATCTTCTTTATAAAGTCCTTTTCTTCCATGTGAATGACAGCCTGAGCCTTTTTATTTCCAGACAAGACTGTGCAGCAAGGTCACTTCTTTCTGTGGTGAACACATAGACATGTCACTGGGCATGGCACTACTTGGTGACCCCTTATCACATCTGGATGTCAGAAGCTGCTCTGCTACCAGTCTCCCTCTGAACATAACCCATACTGGTGGTGATGAACATCATGGGGACTGTCCACCTTATCGATGGGATGTCAGTAAGTCCCAGAATTAATGATCTTTCATATATGGAAATAAATATCAGAATGTTTGTGGTGACTGATTCTCATTAACAGGCTATTTCACATTACTCCGTACTTAGTCCCTTGAAGGCCCCAACAATATTCTTTAGTAGTCTCAATATATTAAAAAAAAATAAACCGAAACCGAAACCAAACCAACCAACCAAACAGAAAACACACACACAAAAAGAATTCTGTTACTTATACAATGTGTATACATTGTGTATAAGGGCTTTTGTGTGCAACCCTTTCAAGAGTTCTTATATAGAGGTCGTGATTTCTTCCTTAAAATTATTTCCCAGAGCAGACAGAATGACAGAATCACCAATACTCGAAGAAAATGAATATATCCAATAGCTGCATGTCACTAAATTTATGCATTTGTATTAGATTTAAAACAAACAGGCAGTTTACTAACCAGATCAGTACAAAAGCTGTTTCTCTAATCGAGTTGGCACAAGTTCACAGAAAACATAATTTGAAAAGGTTCACATTTAAATGAATCTTGCTTTTCATGCTCAAATGTCATTCCAAACTCCTAGGATGAGGTATTAACCCCTCCTTCACTTTCATTTAGAGAAACCCAGCACTGAGCTTGAATTACCTTGATCATACTTAGACTCCAAAATGTAAAACTAAGTAAAACAAAACAAAACAAACAAACAAACAAAAAACCACAGGGGTATTGCAGCCACTTGGAAGTGCTCAGAAATACCAACCACAAACAGGTGGAAGACTGGAAGTTCACAATTATGCTCCCTTGTGCCCTTAGAATTCATCATGGGGGGGATATCCTAATCCCCCCAATCTCACTGTTTTACCAGTAGCCAGGTTTCCTACCTAAATCTCCTGTCCCGCATTCTGCCAAGATGCTGTTCTTCCGAAGGGCTCTGTTCGTTCTTCAGACCTGTTTGTGGGTAACACCTGCAGGGTAATGAGGGTATACCTCATTAGTGGAGCTTTTGAATTACTGAAAAGCTGTGTAGTATTTAATTAGTCTTTATCTTTACAAGTAAAACAGGAACCTTTTGGTAAAAGAAGGCAGTCTCCAGTGTGCGGCTGGAAAGCAGCAAGTTTTTGATTTTCTATTCAAGCAGCTATCAAATAGACTGTAATTTTAGCTTCATTATTTGGCTAATTCACATTTTCTTAAAAGACACATGAGAGGAGGTTTATAAATATTGCAACAAAGACATTAGGAGTCAACAGCAAGAGGGGTTTCTCAGCTGACAGATTAGAACAATACTTGTAAAAACACAGTTTGTATTCCCCACAAATGATGTGGTGTTCACCAGCTTCCATTTAAATAGAAATATTCAGTAACTTCTGATACTTGTGAGATTTAACTAGATCATTGACATGCCACAACTTTGCTTTGAATCATTTTTGATACTATCATATCATTTGGGAGGCCCCCTTCCAAATTTAAACTAACTCTTATGACTTTACCAACCAACCTGACTGCAAAACAAAAAAAAATACAATAATAAATACACATTTAACAGCTTTAAATTCCATTCAAATACAGTATCAAGACTGGCTTCTCCAAAAGGCATATTACTCATTATTTCGCAAAACTTTACTGTAAAATTTAGTATCTGAAAATCTAGCTCAGATAAGCTAGAGAGATTTCTTTCACTTCATGAAAGGTATCCTTGATTAACATCAGTAAGCAAAAGATAGGAGCAACTTCTTAACTCTTGTCTAGCACATGCATAAAAGCAGAACTAGGAAAACTACAGTGGTCAGTCCAAGAACATGCAGTATGCAAAAACATTTAGTACAGCTTGGATTGAACAGCAGGTATTTTCTGTTGTTAATAGAAGAACTATTTGGGTGAAATATGAGTACATAAGATTATGCTTTAGAATCATTTTACTTTTTTTTCCTTAAAAATGAATGTTGTTTTTTTTTTTTTTTTACAAAAACAATACCACAAAATTAGAAAAATAGAAGTTTGTTTTTAAAATGGCAGAGTGAGATCTTGCTATTTCCAAGGAGTACAAATAAAAGTTGAAATTCTGTAATGAAAGGTTTCAGGATTTTACTTTTCTTAATGCTGTTCACATTGACAATTCTCCCTTAACTGAACATTTTCTACTATTCTTCCCTTCTCTTTCTTCTGGCAAACTTGTTCCAACCAGGAGGAAGCTGGTGACAGTTTTAACTCTTTTAGCCCAGCAAGCAGCACCGGTCATACCCAGGACATGCTTTGCCACCTGTGAAACCTGTCCCTGCATGCGTGTATGACTAGGGACAATTCACCCATCATTAGTCAGTGGTAAGATTGACTCTCTATCAGCAAATGTAGCATCTGTTAGAGTAAGAATATTAATTTTATTAATAATATTATTACCTTAATGCTAATATAATCACATATTTGATTAATATTATTAATATAGATCTTCATCATCAAGACAATGCTGAGCAGGTGATTGCTGTACAGGTCTTAGCCATAGCTGGGAGCAGAAGTGGGAGAGGGGACTTTACCTGCAGCATCCTGATACCCATTTTCTGGCATTTCCCTAGAGTCACGCCACTGATCACATCTACAGGAACCACAAGTACACTCCAAAACATATACCAAAAAAAAAAAACAACTTCCATATATACATATATATATGTATATATACATCTCTGATATAATTGCTACCTCCTTTGGACTCACCCATGCTAATTCGCAGATTCTGACTGCAGGATTCTCCAAAGTTTTAATGATCTGACTGAATAAATGCAATTAACATCTACATTATGTGACAGGATAAGGTTGATATTGTCTAATTCAGCTTCTTAATCTAAACACAGCTCTTCAGACTGAAAGTTTGTTTCTTTAGGCTATTTGGTGCAGAATAAATACTACTTTGTAAAGTACTGTGACATGAATAAATATTTTGTAACAATAAAAAAGAGTGTTTTGCTTGTCTGAAGAAATAAGAGAACACTTGCCTTTCTGACACACGAAGATGCCATATGGGAAACAAAAGAATTGCCAGAAATCCTTTCTGGTGACATATTGAGGTCAATGGGAATCTGTTTCTGGCAGTGCCAAGATAACATTTGCAAACACTTAACTTATGGGTGTTGCAGAAAAAAAAAAAAAAAAAAAAAAAAAAAAAAAAAAAAGACTGATTATATTAAATCATTCTCGTAGCTAGTCAATGTTGTGCAAGTACTGTTAGTAATGCACAGTGTTGCTTATCAATTCTGCTTATTTTAGACTACTGAGTGACAAATGTGTGACCATACTGCTCAATGAAGAACAGGGAAGCCATTTAAGTTTCCTTTCTAATACTGGCTTTGCTTTTTACAAGTGATCGCCCATTTTCCTTTTGATAACTTTTTTGTTCGCTTTGCTGTTCCCCTCAAATTTCTGTGCAACACTTGAAGTTAATATTCCCTAGGACAGTGTATGCAGAGTATATTGCTTCTGTTTCTTTAGGAAAAGAAAAAATTAGGCAAGAAGAATCATAAACTATAAAATCATGTAACTTTGTCTGACATTGATACTTGTGCATATATATAGAAAACATTTCCAACCTCATCTCAACTTCAAATATATCCAATGGGAATTATTTCCTGAATTCAATACTTGTAAGAACTCAAAAGGTGAAAGAAGACTTGATAGTACAAAGCAGTGTTTGAATCTGTATATGAGGTAAAAAGAAATGATGTCATCCTGGTATGTACTGAATAAACTACATGCTAGGTAAAAACTACAGCTAAGAACATGACATTTCTAGAACTAAAAGGAGAAAAGTTATAAACTATATAATTAAATTTCCTCTTTAAAAATCTCTAATTGCTGTAGTTGTAAATGGAATTACTTGTCTAAACAAAAGCAAGTAATTACTGCTTCATGCCTGCATGACCTAGAATAAATAAATAGTATTAATGACAGGTGAGAAGACACAAATAATAATGTACTGTTGACACTGATCTCTCTACCTTTGTTTCTGTTTTGTTTTGTTTTAAAATAAAAAAAATGAGTTTGCATTCTTCTTTGTATAGCATGGAGTGACTCATAAAATGCAACAACGTGTAGTAAGAATGTAAGAAATCAAACCATCAGGATGAAAAGGAATTCATTTTCACCGTCTCATTGTATTCAGTGAAGCAGCCTCAACAATTTATTGTGTTTTTGTTTTTGTTTTTTCTTTTCTGGGTTCTACATGTTCATTCCTGAACAAGTGCAGCATCTTTCTAGGTGATGAAATAAGCAAGTGCAAAGGGAACACTTTATTTCTGTTGAAACACAAAAGATCCACGATGAAGGACTACTTTTTCTAGCCTCTGGTCAATATACACAATAAACAACAGCTGATGGTCTTCTGAGAGATTATAGTAGGCTCCATCTTTCTAGGATTTGCTAGAAAACATATCACGTAAATTCATACCAGTGATATTTTTTTCTTTTTTTTAATTGATAAAGGTGGCTAATATATTTATATATACATATAGATATATAGATATAGATATATAGATATAGATATAGATATAGATATAGATATATAGATATTCTTTGAAGGGCAGTAAAGAGACAACAGGGAATATTTTAATATTAACAAAATGCAATATTTTTAATTTGATAAATGCCAAAAGAAACCTGGAAGCAAAACCAAGATAAAACTTCTATCAAGATACTTGGTAAGTAGTATGTTAACCATGTTTGTTAGATTTTGAAAAACTATTATTTTTGTGAGAGCCATAAGGGGAGAGAGACAGGTAGTTCCTTGTTCCTGTTTCTTTGGTTATGGTTTTGTTGTTGCTTTCCTTGCTGTCCTAATTGGTTAAAGCTTTTAGTGGAGGACTTGTTAGTGTTAGGTCAGAGGTTGGACCAGGTGATCTTGGAGGTCTCTTCCAACCTAGATGATTCTGTGACTCTGTAAATTAGAGCATTATTTCTATTTTCATATGACACAGAGTAGATGAAATAGTATGGAAAAGTTTAATGAAAATGAAAACTGGTAAAGCAATTTGCAGCTGAAAAATGTGTGAGAATACTGGCTTCAGACACGCTGAACAAGTGTTAAGAAAAAGAATCTGGAGAAATCTGCCTTTTTAGCAGAAAACTGCCTTTTTGTTTAAATATGGCTGAGTGCAGAAGATGAGCGAAAAGTACTCAGGAGTAGAAAATGTACAACAGAATTTTACAACTAATTATTAAAAAGGAGACACTGCTAGAAATATGATTCTTGCTACCTTCACCTTAGGATCATTACTGCCAAGGTAGACTAATAATGTAATTACTTATAGAAGAAGTTCTTATTTTGCTGAATTAACAGAACTGGTAGATGTACAATTTAATATGCAAATTGAAAAAGGGGGTTGTTGAATTCTGGCAAGAATTTCCCTTTTATTTGTGTGTGCTCATTATTTTAAAAGGAATATAGATACATTTCTTTAACTTGCCTAACTATTATTTCTTTCTATCAAGTAGTGGCTCTTACCATAATTACTACAAATTGAGATTTCCAAAATTACTGAAGGGAATTAAGTGTTTGATTCACTGTGAAAGCCAGAAGGACAAGAGCTATCACATTGAATTTGAAATTCACACACAGATAACCACAAAAAAAATGCTACCTGGATTTTAATAAACTTTTTTTTTTTTTTTTCAGAGACTTTAAAGCATCACTTAAATGATTCAGCTCTTATAAAAAAAACCTTTAGATTTTACAGTTGAAAAAACGAAGTCTTTAGGTGCTGCTTTCCATGACCTAGAATCACATCCTACTGCACAGTTCACGTTACAGCAATAGTTCAGGCTTTGAACAAACAAACAAAAAACAAACAACAGTGATGCTTGAGAGTTGTTTAGTGTACAATTATGAGTTATGTGTAAGTGCTATTTGATGTTGGTGTTAAAGAAATTGCCACCTAAGATGTTCTGATTACTTTGGTAATACCTTGATCCCTCTGCTGAAGACTTTCTGTATTCCAACTTTACTTTAAATAGTTCTAAAATATTTTTAAAAAAATTAAATAACCATGGTTTTGCAGAATGCTATATGGCACTTGAACCATATTGTGTTTTAATTGAACTGACTTGACATTCAGTATAAGATGATTTTTCCTTTTAAAACTTTTTAACATTTTAAAATGTCATTTTACAGTGTATTACAGAAACAAAAACAAAAACAAAGCAAAATTTGGAATAGTTCCACAGACGTGTAATTCTTGTGAAAGATGACTTTGGAGAACGGAGGAGCAAAAGTTACTTCTAGTTAAGAAGAAATGAATAAATTGTTACCAGAACTATGGTAGTCAGGTTTAAGTCCTTGCTTTGCCTATTTGAGAGTTTTTCATTCAAGCATTTCAATTCATTAATTTAAAGTTAGAGAAGACATTCAAAGTTGATCTTCCTATGTTCCAGCTTGAATTATTAAGCTCCCAAACATACGCACTTGTTTCTCTTTCCCAACAGGAGAAAATCTCTGGGTTTTCTTATGAGCAGACCCAACCCAAATTCCATAATCTCAGATGCGTTTTTTTTTTTTTTTTTTTAATCTGCTGATACAACATAATACAGAAACCTGTCTATATATCAGGTATATTAATGCAGAGTCCGGAAATTGCTTTAGACTGCTCACTGCCATTCTAGGTGGTATTCTTACCAACTTCCTTCTAACAGGAAAGGCTCCTGGAAAAGGTCATAGCATGTCCTGCTCTCCCCTTGGAATTGAGATGTCCACCCAGGGCAACTGAGAGAGCATGCTTCTGGAAAACTCTACTGAAAGTAGGGGGGACTTGCTTTCTCTCTTTATGACATAGTTTTCTTATAAAATGTAGCTGAAGGAAGAGGTCCTCTCAGTTTCCTCGATTAAACTGATTTGAAGCTGGTGATCACACGTCCTGAGGGTATTTTTCATCACTGCTTTTCTGAAGAGCATGCCTGCATGAATGTGTGGAAACACGTACAGCAGTCGATGTTCTGGTTCTTCCTTGTGTCCTTACATGAAAATAGTTACTACCACTCTATGTGTAGGGAAGCTCAGTCTTGGATAAGACATTTTTACAAAGTAAACACCCTGTAGGCAGTTACTGTAGATCTGCTCAGTCTTCCACATACAAAGTTGTAATTAGATACACTTAAAAGTCCATTTATTCATGCTCGGGGAATCTTCTGATTAATAAGGGGGTGTCTATGGAGGTCAGGTACCTCCAGAGGTGGGCAATAGTTGAGCTCAATTTTAGTATTACAGTTAGGATTTAGGTGTCTACATTTCACCTTCAGGCATCAAGTCACTTCTTTTCAAAACCTACAATGGGGTCTAACCAGCCCTCGCTATGCCAACAGAAACAATTTCATGGAATATGCCCTCAGCAGTGAAACCTTCACAGTCATGAAATTTATGATTTTTCCTTCTTGGCTTAGGTAAAGGCTGGAAACATTTCAATCTAATGGGATAAATATTTGACCTTATTCTGCCAGAAAAAAGCACGCATCGCTGTAATTTTTGCTTCCAAAACTGTTGAGAAGTACTTGATTTACACGAAGTATGGCGCTGTAGGTTCACTCTCCCTTATTCAAGGTATGTGCTACAGTACTACATTTCTGCAGACTCATCACCATCCAGTTAACAGAAAGATGATGAAGTGATGGAAATTAAAGAATGAAACCTTTAATAATCCTAGATATCCACAGACTCCTAGCAGTGCTTAGCAACATAATGCATTCGGTGATACCACAAAAACCAATGAACAGCAAATTTTAGATTTGCTGCCTGTTCTGAAAACCAGTTCCAAGGCTTCCAGCTTTTTTGTAGCTAGTATACTTTGAGGTTTTTCCATTTTCTTCTTCTTAACCACTCGGTATATATCTTAATGCTTCATTTCACTATGATCTGACCCTGTTAAAATTTTTAAAACAGCTCTGAGATATTTTCAGGGGAAAAGAGAATAGATGCAGAACTCCTCTTGAAATTTCTTCCTTTTGTCTTAAATCGTCACAGGATCAGGTCTTGGAAAAAGAACACTGTGGGGCCAAGTATTTAGAGGTGCCAAAGGCCTAGATCCTACAAAAATAGATCTCGCCAATTAAGAACCCAAATCTAAGTTTCTGAAAGTAACTCATCTTGCTGTAACTTTCAGCAGGTTAATAGGCAGGGCTACAAGGGCACGTACAGAGCCCTTTGCTCTCTGCGACCATCCTTCATGCTGAATGGCCATAAAATAGCTCAGAATTGGAAGTTACAGGACTACATTAGTGGTCGTCTGACTGTATTAATGCACTACTTCTCTTGCAGCTAATTAGTTCTGCTAAGCACCTTGAGTACTGTCCAAGCATAAGTTACTGCAAACACTTAACTCTGTATGGGAATATTACTGTGTACAATAAAAACAAGAATCTCTCCATGTGCCCTTGAGTCATCTTTTATACACACACCTGCATTTTTGAATTTAGAGTCTTTTTGATATAGATCATATCCGTTACATTAAGTATAACTGGGGAGTGCCAGCTATTGCATGAATAAGTAGGAATCTAAGAAGTAATGTTCTTGTCAGTAGAAACAGCAGCTCAATTCATCTTACTATGCCCAATCACAACCTTGTATAATAATGTTGTGCTCCCCCAGAGAGGAACAGAATGTTTCCTTTTGTCTTCATTTAATGTTTGCCATTTACCCTTTATAAATAATATACTGCAGTTAGGAATCCTCATGCTGCTAAAATTAAAACATTGTTTTCCTTTTGGCATCCAGGGATCTGCAAGACAACATGAAGAACTGGTGCATGTGACCCTTTTCAACAAGAGTAAGTTGAAAGGCTGCATTTTAGGTTTGGCTCCTAATTTGCTTTTTAACAAATGATACATTTGTCTTTGACTGCACACGCGATATTCTTTGCTCCGATGATGTCCCTGCAATACCTGTGGGGAATCTACGTCAAGGGAAAAGGGGACTTTAAGACAATATATCTTACTCTGAGTATGCAAAGCTGTGGAGGAAGCTGCTGCAACCTCGAAAGCCTCCAAGGAAATATTATTCATTATGTATTTACAGTTATTGGATTAAAACTTTGTAATGTGCCCTGTTCAATTAATAATAATACAGAGCAGAATGAGCTATGAAATGCATTGTGCCTTTTAAAAGATCTAATATAAGAAAAGACAAGCAGTTTGTCCTAATGAATGCATCTAATTGGTGCACTTTATTATAAAACACTGGAACAGCATTTTTCACTTGGCAGTTCTATTTGTAACAGGCTGTCTCCAGTACGTCAGGGTGTAATAAATGTGCTGCAGACTAGAACTGCTGATTAGCATTTCTGGAGCCCCAGGAAGTTGGTGGAAGCTGTTTGCCATTACAGAGAGACCTTTCAGATCCACAGAGAGGGACCGGCAGTGCTGCAACGTGGCAGGACACAGCTACGTGGCCAAGCTTTTGGAGCTCTGTGCTATCAGCCTGCCGTCCCCGCGCACAGCCGCGATAACCGAGACGTCACAGCAACAAAGGGCCACCCCTCATTTGCTGTGCCCCTGGTGACTTGCAGCGTGTTGATATACAAAAGAGGCCACAACAAAGTGGAGTTTTCACAATAATAACCTGAGATAGATGTATGGTTTATGTATGACTGTAACTCACTGTCCACGCCAGCCTTTGTTCATTTTTGATGAATATAAAGAGGAAGAAAGAGAGAGCACAAATGCAAGATTTCTTTTGAGTTATGAGAAGAAAGAAAAAAAACTAGAGACAGCTTTGAAAACATACCTTAAAGCCTTAGAGGAAAACAGTCAACAGTCAATATTCTTTTAGCAGGTCCCATATAGAGAACGACATGACAGCGTTAAAGCAAAGCAGTTTAGATAATATCAAATCAATGCAGAAATCAAATCTATACTGAAGAAATAAAAGACTATGAAAGGAGTGAGCTTTGACCCACCATCCATTTGTTTGCACTCTCAATAACAAAAAAGTAGCTTTATAGTTTCTCATTTAAAAAAAAAAAAAAAAAAAAAAAAAAAAAAAAAAAAAGCCGTACAAGCAAATACAGCCAATTTTGTTTTCTTGCTTTTGAAATAGAGTATACACAAGAAAGCTTCTCTTGGAAAAATAAAATGTATACTTTCAGGTGCAGAGGGGAGAGACTTCAATCCTGGTACAAGGAAGCCTTCAGTCTCAGCAGTAGCCTGCTTTTTCTTTCAGACTCACCACTACAGGCGTGACCTGCACTCCTCTCTGGTGCTTGCAGCCCATCAGCCCAAGCACATCTCCAGACACTCTGGTGTCACCCAGCCTAGCTGCCACAATACATTTTCCTGTAGGATCGATCCACCCCATTGCTTTTACTAATTTATCTGAAAGAACAGCGGCTTCCACGAGGCTTGCTTGGGCACTGCCTTGAGATGTACCACGTACCAAATCCTGCTGATTCTCTCTCATGGAAAGAGAGAATGAGCACAGCCACATAGGGAGAGTACGAATGTATAATTACTGCCATTAATGCCCCTGCCCCTAAGAAAGGCAATTTTATGATCAGGAAGCAGCAAAAGCAAAGTCATGGGATGCAAGTAAACATGCTTTGTATATGCATCTTTGAGTTACGAGTCTAAGGTATGGATGTTCAAATGAAGTAACAGAAGAAAATAGGCATCAAGCAAGCACAATCGAGCAAGCAAGAAACTGGCTTGGCCTCAATCACACCAAATTAAGTTTTCACAGCAAGTGATACTTTGAGGCCAAACCAGGTGGAAGGTGAGGGGAAGATCAGGACCACGTACATGTCCCAGGACTGGACTCTGCTGCGCCCAGACCCCTGGCACAGGCTGAGGCACAAAACAGCCTGGGGAAAGCTGCAAAGCCTACCTCAGTATCACGCAGACCTGGCTGTCCATCCCGTGCACTGTGCTTCCTTTGGGACACTCTGCACATTACATTACAGTATAATTAAAATTATAAAGTATATTAATAGACTTTTATAAGACAGTGCTTCTAAATATTATTTTCTGTGTCCTTCACCTACTTGTCTGTTACCTCGTGTTCAGCTGTGTCTACTAACATAGATTGTGGTCTGTATGGCATCATGTCCCCAGAAGTCTATGGCCTCTTATTCCATTGCAAGACCCATTTAGGGGCAGCAGCTAGGCCAGGAGGGTGGATGGGAACAAGTTTGGAAGACTTTCTGTTTACGGCATTGTCTCTTCACGAGGCCCTGGAGCATACATTAACCTCCCAAGCATTATTTAATGCTGTTTCCCCCACGCTCAGTTCCCTCCCCACTCCCCCCCCAGTAAATTTGCTTGCAAGATAACAGCCCTTACGGATGGTTTGGCATTACAGATCCCTCGGGAATCAGGATTTCAGCAGGGAACTATGTATTTTGTGAAATAAACCCTTTATTATAATTCTGAAATTCTTTGGAGACTTCAAAGACTTTACAACAGGAGTGTATGGCCTCTTGACATTCAATAGACAGCATGGAAAAAAAAGCAAACCAAACAAAACACAAACAAAAACAAAAGCCTTCTCTTTTGTGCCTTTGATGACAGGAAATAAAAGAAAGTGTGAGATTCCTTTTTAAAAACAGTGGTCCTAATTAGGATTTCTTACACATTGGAAACAATCTGCTTAATAGGTCATAAATAAATTATAATTACTCTACATACACAGTTGAAATCTAAACCTGAATTAGTTCAGCTTGATGGAATGCATTTGTGTATCTTGTAATGCAGCCTGTGCCATCTGAAGGCCTATTTTGCCCTGCATTTTCAATTGATTGAGCCTGAACTGAAATGCTCCCTTTTGGGTCAGAGGCTGGTGTTGGCCTTTTAACTTGCTGTGCAAGAGCTCCCAGGCCTGAACTTTCTCAAGCATAAATGTCAATACAGTAGTCAAAGAGCCTGGCTTATTTCAGACAAGACATCTTTTTGTATATTTCCATACATAGCATAGCATATATATGTATATATATATATATATATATATATATATAAACTCATGTCTATTATTTAGAATATATGTCAAAATAAACAATAAACTGAAACATACTGGGGAGATTCCTCTATATGCTATCTCTGGAATATGTACAGCACTGCAATTTCATCGAATAAGTGCATAATGCATAGACATTTCTGATGGTAGCTTATAAAAAGGCCATGCATAGTGTATGATTATTATAATCTATTTTTCTATCATTGGAAGGTTCCTGATAATTTGTTATAGTTTTCCTAAAGAATAGCATGGGATCCAAAAAGATATCTGAAATACATACAGATAACTAAAAAAAATAAAATGGAAAGATACACATCGAAAATAAATATGAGGTTTTTGTATAGGAACTACTATCTACATTACAAATATTTTAATATCTCTTTTGGTCTGAGCTAAAATTCAGGTAGTTTCTGCATGCAGTAGGATTTTCAGAGGCTGCACCCATCTTGTCTAGCTGAGAAGAGGACGAAATGAGCAACAGAGATGGGTGTCTGCTCACGCTCCAATGTCTCTTCCAGTCATCAAGCCTAGTGTCTAACTGTACTCTTAAATTACTGCTCATTATGTTAGCACCATGGATTTATAACACACCAGCTACTGTACATCATATTACTAAAACAACCACTCGGGCTGATTTCCACTTGTCTTACAAAGATACAACAACCACCTGTACGTTTTGGCAAGTGACTTCTCCACGTAAGAAGTCCTTTGTTGACACAAATTGAGTGAGTGCATTGTAAAAGAGCTGAAAGGTCATCCCTGTTGGATTACAGGGGTTTATTATTTGTAGCACCATGGGTCTTGGTGTTCATTTTTAAAATTTCCTTGTCCTAATTAGGATTTTTTCTGTGATTCAAGCATGTTCACTTTCTATGTAAGTGAATGAAAATAAAGTTATTTTATTAAAGAGTTTAAGAGTTGAATGACAGTAGTGAAAATATGGTCCGACAGAAGTAGTGAAAACTAGTATGAAATACATTTCATGGCTTTTGTATGTTGTTCTGTGACAACTGAAAGCTGTATGTCTATATTACCATACTACTTTGACTATGTTATACTACATGTAGTTTATTAATATGATTTTAAAATTTGTGGTTGGCTTCCTTCTGCTCAGAATATTGTTCGCAGTTAATTCCTGTATGGTGAACATCATAGCTTTGCCAACAGAATCAAATAATTAATTTCCTATTAAATTACCATGCAAAATGAAAATCAAATTCTAAATTTACCTATTAATTTTGACACAATTTGGAGAGAGAGAGGACATTTACTTGAAATTACATGAATATCCATTTAGGGATACAGTTTGATGTCTTTGAATCTAGGACAAAAATATTGTTTTCTGAAAATTCATGGGGGGGTAATAAATACTTATGCTTTTCCTAATATAGTCAAAACAGTCTCTATCAGTTGTGGCAGGTAATTGGTCATGTTACAGCATTTCTCCTTTCTGATTGTGTGATTCTTTCTGCAAAAACACAAGAGCAAATGCTGAGTGTTCTAATGGGGAATAATGGGTTATTTTAGTCATGTGTAGTTTGGCTTTGGAAACAAATGTATCCCTCAGAAAATATCAATGTCCAAATAGCCGAGTAGCGAGGATGTTAGCGAGCGAGCAAGCAAGAGAGAAAACAGCCAATAAATGTTCATGTTGCCAGCTGTTAATACAGACAAATGGAACCCAAAGGTAAACACGCATCCTTAAATGCTGGCTCGGTGGTATTTGATCAGTCGCATCTGAGGCACATTTGCCCATAAAGAAGTCTGGACGTGTATTACTAAGCAGATGAATGTACATAATCACCACAGCAGAGTCAACCTCAGTACTAGGCTTTGAAGTATTCTCCATATACCTTTGTGAGGAGAAATGAGAGTGTGATGTGTCTCCTTCTCCAGCCCTTAGTTACAACACTCCACGTGCATGCAACACGGATGCACGGATGCAATAGGGATAGGAGGTAAACATTTGTATAAACAGATCTCTTCCTTGTACTCATGTCCACTCTCAGACCATTCAAGCCCACCAGCTCCCGAATGGTCCTGTCCATGCTAGAGCAGAAAGCAGATGCCCAAGAGTGCTTGGAAGCCCCTCACCCTTGAGGAGTCAGACACTTCAGAAAAAGAAATCTCTCCATTACATGCCCATATCCATATTAATGCATATGTACGTTCATGTGAAAGCGTGTGTACATATGAAGTTTGCATGTGACATCAAGCCACAAAATGCCTAAATCCAAGTGTAGAGCCCTGCGGTGTCTGACAGACTTGTCACTGCTTCTTAAGAGTTTGGAAACTGAAATCACCCAACTGTGTCTTGCTCAATTATTTATTTCTCATATACAATCACTTTATCTCCCAGGATATGAATGTGGTATCACTCAGCTGTTTATTCCTCATAAACCATTTTACTACACTTATGTATGTCAAATCAACATAGAAACCTGTAATAGCCTTATTAAAATAGGTCATTACAGCTCACTGTTGATAACAGGACTGAAAGATAATAAAACATGATGTTTCAAAAGTGAACAATAAAAAAGTCACAAAAGAACAGAATAAAAATTTTATTATGCAGTGTCAGGAATGTAAATAGTTTCGAAAATGATACTGTCAAACCTTTTGGGACCCATACCATAGTGCAATCTCTTCTCAAAAAGAGAAAATAGAAATAACTCAACAACGCAGACTGATAGTTTATAAAATCACTGTGGACTACACTGTGCTCAGTGATCTATGTTGATTTATATCAGGGTAAGTTTGGGACACTAACTCTAAGCATATACTGTAGAACAAAATACTAATGTACTGCAGGAATACATAAAATTAGTTAATTTAGGAAGCAATATTCTCCACAGTGAAATAATCAGTCTACCATCTACACTCTGAAAAGAAAAAACTTTTTTTTTTTTTTTTTTTTTTTTAGGTTTTCAACTCTCTGGAAGCCTTTCTTATCTATAAAAGTAACATACCTCTTCTTTATTGCCTGATTGTGTTCCAAGCTTTATTTACAGCAAAGTCTTTCCAGCACAAATATTTATGCATGAGATGATGATATTCTGTTTCAAGAATATCTTCACAGGGGTTTTGGAAATGCACTTCTTAGGAATATTTTGGACAACAGAATGCAGTTACTTAACTGTTGCATGTCCATGACCCCGTAGGTACCTTCACATGTCTTCCAGCAAAAGTGAGTCTGGAACTGAATGAAGATGCCAGGGGAAAGGATCTTCTGTATCTTTTATTACTGTTATTATTATTATTACAATTTAGTGTCATGATTCCATTTAGGTTATGTTTTCGCTGCATTATATGAAAGTCCCTTTACAAAATCTGGCCCTTACATATCAGTCAGGGCTGGCACTGCATTTCTAACATCTTAAATCAACTTCACATTGAATGGTATGCAACAAATACGTAGAATGAAAGAAAACACTGAATTATGCTTGGAGATTAACAGGTATCTCCTGCTTCGTCAGCAGTAAGACAGTAACTGAACCATTGTCCTTTTTTGAACTATTTGCTGAGCAATTCTGTTTTGAAAATTTCTGCTTAAAAGTATTTTTCAGGGGAAAAGTAGTTTATTCAACACAGTTTCTTGTAGCAAATAAAAGCAGTTTTGAAATTTGAAACTGTGCCAAGATTTCTAGAGAAAAAATGAAATACTTCTTCAAAAGAATGTTATTGTAATTAATACTTTCCTTTCTGTTTGTCCTGCCATCTTGCTTTCCTGCTGCTCTGTAAGAATTACTACAGCTAAAATGGTTGCTCAGCTTTTTCAGCTGTAATAATTCTCACAAAGGCTAAGTATTTTGAAAGCTACTATTTCATAACATCCACATGTAAGACACTGTACTTTTTCTTCCTTGTCTCCCACACTTCATAATTTCATGTATTGGATGTAGGAGGAAATATTTTAACTTTAAAGGGCTAACTATGAAAGTATACCTCCTAGAAAGTCATCAATGTTCCAATCTGATCCTGGACAAGTTGCTTTAAAACAAGTTTTGTTTCCCCACTCTTTGTTTTCCAATGTCTGGTTGAAAGACAACACACCTAACTCCTGTTAACCACTGCTGGAAGCACTGACATAGGGGGTGATATAAACTCAACATATGTATCAGGAAATAATCACAACCCTGTGAAGAGTGAAGAGTGAATGATGAGACTTTGGCAAATGCAGTAAGTCTTCTGATCAATTAAAACAAAGGGAACATATATTCCTTTACAGTGCAGGAATTTAGGGTGCATTTTATCACTCAGAGGAGTCAACACTTTGCGGGATTAGGCAAATACCAATCCCGCAGCTGTTATTCATCAATTTTTGACAATGCAAGATAAAGCTAAATCTAAGTTTCACAGTATTAATTTTTTTCTAACTGCCAGGCCTTTCATTTTTCATCTTGACAGTGTTTCTTTAGAGAAATGATACAGTATAAACACACCTTCTGAATGAATTAAGAGACACAAATGCAAGAAGCAAGACCAGAATCCCTACATTCGTGCCTGGAAGGAGCGTGTGCCATGAACACACAGGGATTTGCTAGGTTTCCGTGCTCTCGAAAGCAAAGGGGCCAGCAGAAGGAGCAGTGGAGGTGAGCATGTCACTGCCAATTAAAGGAAGAGGGAGCTGGATCCATATCAAAAGTTATTTATAAGCTGTCAAAACCATTTTCTTACATTGTCATGTGTTGTGACCATAATTCAGCTATATCTAATGTTCTACCAGAACTCAGCACAGTTTGTCTGATAACTTTGGTGCGCTTTACACATTACAAATGCAATTAATAGGACACACATCAAGTGAATGGATGACTTGTGATCTTTCAGTTTACACTGCAACAAAGACATGCACTTGGAACTCACTAGTAAACCATTTCCAGCTTTCATACAGCTGTTGTAATGGAGTTTGACACTATGTAAATCAAAAGGGGAACAATGAAAGGTAATTACAGCCAATATACCAATGCTCCAATGATTAGTATTAATAGGAATTAAAAGCAAAGGGGCAAAAGGGACAGGGTGTTACGTGGAGTGATCACGTTTTTCTTTACTAATTTAAAGATCATTATGGTATGATTTCTGTGTTGGTCTGTGATGATCTTACATGACTTCTATTAACATCTATGAGACCACTGAATTTATCCACAGTAGACTGGAAAAAGGCACCAACTTATTTTCAAATGCAAATGAAAACCACACAGGTTCTCGGTGCACATTTTAGTATCTGGACCACACAATTAAAACCCTCCCAAATCTTTGCATGTTCCCCAGTGTGCTAAATAAATACTACAGGGGAAGGAGCAAATTGCCATTTTGAGAAGACGGTCATCTTTCACATCACCACTTTCTTCTTCCTCAACTGCACATAGCACTGTACTGCAGAGCCCCCCTCCTCAGTGGGCAGTGCGTGTGGGACTGATGTGCAACATCCTTGCATTTTGGTGCATCCCCCAAACAAGTGTTTGCTCCTGTGTCTTACCTTACCAGGAAACACTAAGGAACACAAAGGTGCGTTTGTTTGTTTGTTTTGTTTTGTTTCCAGGATGTGCAACCTGAGGTATTTTCAAAATGTGTATGCTGTGTCCCAGCCTCCGATGGGAATAATAAGAAATTTTCCAAATGTTGTTAATTTTTGTTTAGTCAGACACTCTTTTCTCACTTATTTGAAATATGGATTATTATAATCACATAAAATGGATGTGCTCATTACCACTGTTCACTCCAGGCAAGCCTCCATTTCACCAAATGCAGACTGAAGAAAATCCTGGAAAACCATCAAAACCTGAGGTCAGTTTTCATAATAATTTGAGGGTTCACCATCTGCTTTTCAGACTTAGAAATTCAGTGACTTTTACTTTCATTCTCTATACAAACCATCCCATCTCTAAGGATGTACACTTTGAAAAAAAAAAAAAAAAAGACTTTTTTTTTCCATCCAAGAAGTACCTATTTCCTGCCTATTTGCTTTGAAATAACGTGGTTCATTATCTGTAAGCATAATTTTAGTAAGAAAAAGTCAGTCTTACTCCACAGGTGAAAATTTTAAAGATAGTCTCATTTATCCAAAATAAATAATTTGAAAACAGATTGACTACAATGAACAGGAGAAAGGACAGGAGAGTCTTGCTCAGAAAACCAGCACCGAACCATTTACTGAAATTATAGAAATTATGTAGTGTTTCCTTTTTTCTTTTTTTTGTTTTCCTTCTCTCCCTTATTGTTGCTGAGTTCACTTAGGACTCAATTATGCCAGGCAGTGACAAAGCTGACCCTTGACTCCTGTGTTACAAAATCAAGCCTTATTGAATTTCCTGTTTATGTTTCTAACCTAGTTGGTATTAGTCTCATGCTGCCTGTGAGCACTTCGAGTACTGGCTGCATGCTTTCAAGAAGAAGGTCATTGTTCTTTTAGGATCTTCAAATGATCATGAGTGAATCATGAATCAAGATGGAAAACATGAGGGGAATGTTCTCCTGGAAGATAAGAAAACATAACTTCTGCAGTGCTAGTCAAATGATTCATCCCCAACAAGAAGACTCGTTTTTCTAATGTCGAGATGGCAGGCTGCAGATTTCCATATGTCAGTTCTGCTTCTCGCTGAACTTTGAATAACTCAGGACAGCATGAAGTGCTTGTGTTTTATGGCTAAGACCAGGCCACATACTTCTTGTCATCTTCTTAAATAAAAAAGATCTCTTTACAGACAGATTGTCTGTCTTTAACAAGTGGGTTGTAAGAGTCAATTCTGCCTGAATTTCACTGATTGTACCATGTTATTTATCTGTGTTTGTTTATTAATAGTGTTCTTTGGAAGTTAAAAGCTCATATGCCAAAGACTTAGGACAATGGTGGTTATTAATTATTTCTTTTTTTTTTTTTTTAACCTTAGGGAGATGTCAAGGAACTAGTAATTATTATTGTTGTATAGGATCTATGCTTGCCATCTATGTCATGAGGAGTTTCATACAA
The DNA here is from genome assembly GCA_011075105.1 of Heteronetta atricapilla. Classification (NCBI taxonomy): domain Eukaryota; kingdom Metazoa; phylum Chordata; class Aves; order Anseriformes; family Anatidae; genus Heteronetta; species Heteronetta atricapilla. The sequence continues at coordinate 58,521,011 of CM021734.1, forward strand.
GGTTATCTCATTGTACTGTTTGAAATAGTTTGTTCTTTCTTAACCTTGCTTTTTATTCCTTTTTTTTTTTTTACTATGAAATATTTAAACAAAAGGTGTTCAAATAATTAATCTTGTATTTAGCTGTCAGAATTTTAGAAACACATAAGCTCTGTTATCCTAAAGTATTACCCACCCACCTTCCAGGCAAAAAAAATTACCCTATCTTGATGAAATCTTCTATTTTGATTGCATGTTAACCCTTCTTCTAAAATTGTGTCATCATTTCAATTTTCTAAGCGAAATCTAACTTTAGCTTAAGAATCATAATGCTGCATATTTTACAGGTGGAAAAATGGTTTAACATTTTCATCTCCCTTTTGCGTAATACAGAATGGACTCATAAAAAGAATCCAGAGCACAACAAACAAAATATTGAAACCTGGAAAAACAGCCAGAAACAAAAAACACAACCCTAAATAAATAAATAAATAAATAACAACTGTATTTACTCCATCTACAGAATAATAGTCTACAGGTATTTAGAAGAAGGTTTCAGGGAGGGTGGTGATGCAATGTTGGGCTCATCTATTATGCAGGAGAGATCTGCTGTCCTGAAACATCAAACAACAATGAGTATGAACTGCAGAGTGGTATCTCAATTAGACACTACAGAAACATCCCCTTAGAAAGGAGTCTTTAGACACTGGAATAGACTCCAGGGAACATTATTCCAGGGACATTTTGGAACCTCTCTGAATCTGAAGATTTTAAAAACAAGGTAGACAAACATCTTCCAGTCTAGTCTGCCTCTCTAGGTTGGATGACCCTATGGCATCCCCTGTGGCTCTGTTTTTTCCCATTCTCTAAGAACTGTAACCACATAGGACGGTAACTTTCACTAAGAGCCATAACTACCTTCCACAAAGACTTATATAAAACAGAAAAAGCTGCCACTAACCAAAACAGATTACTATCAAAAAAATAAAAATAAAAAATAGAATCATAGAACCAGAGAATCATTAAGGTTGGAGAAGACCTCCAAGATCATCTAGTCCCCCTACCACCAATATTACCCACTAAACCATGTCCTTGTTGTTCTTTAGAAATGTTTAAATGTCCTTTTAAAGCATCAAGAAATGTTTCAAGATATTAAAAAAAAAAATACAGTTCTACATTAATCATGTTCCCCTCACTGTAGTAATTAGTCATAACCTTCTGAAGGTGAGAAGAAGATGGATATTTCATCTGGTGTTTCTCTAGTATCTCAGTTTTTTGGTCTACCTTGTATTTTGCTATTCAATATCCTTGTTATTTAATCTCCTGCTTCATAGTTAGTTCCAGAACTTGAAATCTGCTCAGATATTTGAATGAACTTTTTTGTATTCAAAGAACAACCAAAAAATCTCAAATAAAGCTAAACAAAAGCTCATTTTTTACTCATCAATCAAACATATTTCTTCTAGTTTAAGGTAAGGTTAAGAACATTTTACCTATTCTTGATCTGTGTGGAAATTCCAAAAGCAGTCATTAGTGCTTTAATTCTGCTCAGCACAAGTCTCCAACCTGGTTCTTACAACAGTATTGTAAGACTTGTACGTAACATACATTCATAGTTTTTCATGGAATAGAACAATTTTGTATGACATTTATGATGCAAATACTATGTGCAATAGAAAGTATCGAGCGTTGCTGTAGGGACTTGGGTTTTGTGGGTTTGTAAACAGTTAATACTTTGAGTTTGGTTGCTTACAATTTGGACGTGCTCATGAAGTGGCTGGAGTGAGCAACAAAGCCTTTCCTACAGGCCCTGGGCATATCACAGCATATACATATATATGTATATAGCCATTATATATGTATAAAGCCACTACATATATAGCCTCTTCTGCGATGGTTTAAGTTTATAGATGCCATGGCACACGTGTCTCCAGTTCACACTCCTGAACATGTGAGAGGGGGAACTTGAGTAAAGCAAGCAGCTTTAGGGTGGTGTGAAATCACACTAAGAGCCCAGCCCTAGCACCTGTAAGGTCAGCACTGCAGAAAAAAAAAAAAAAAAAAAAAAAAAAATCTCTGCTGATTTAAATGGCCGTTTTTATTATTTTTGCCAGAAATACTTATTATGTTTAAATATTCGCCATGATTTCTAGTGTCCTTCCTTCACTTCCAAATGCACACACCCATGGCATCTGGCCGTGTGTCCAGAAGCTCCAACTTAATCCAGCTGTTGCCATGTTAATGTTGCCACCTATGGCATCCCACAGAAGTCACTACTTCTGCTCCCATCTTTCTAAATGACTGGTCATGATGGTAACATTTACTGAGAGGAAAAGAAGCACCACTACAAGATAAATGATTTTCCTAGATTTATGTCTGGACAAAAATAAAATTAACGTTTAATGTTAATTATCACTATTTCCATCTCCTTTCACAGAAACTTCCTGCTGTTTTATCTTCTGCCATTCCATCCCCTCTCCTACTGACACTCTACACAAAGCATTTTAATATTAATTCTACTTCTCTCTCAATTCCTAAATGCAAGTAATTTTAATTTAACTGAAGTTTTGTATTATTTGATTTTCTCAGTTCAGCATTTTGCTGCAGCGATACTGTTGTGCTGAAAGCTGCCAATGGCACGTCTGTTTGATGTATAAGCTTTCAAAGCCTCCTCAAGGAAACTGTGCAGGTTTATAGTCTTCTAGTTTTAACAATTAAAGCTCTAAGGACCTTTTGCATGACAAACTTGCTGTACCAGTGGAAGGTATCAACCATTGTCTAAGGTAAGTATTATAGCTATATCATTTTTTTTTTTTTGTATTCATAAGGGTTTATAGGGCTATCTTCAAATACGATATATAGATATTGATGCACAGAATGATCTGCTTTGGTTTCAGCATGTTCAGAAATCTGTATACTACTGAGCATTTCTATTTAGATGAAAAGTTAACACTATCTTGTAAAAGAACTGATCTCCTTCTTCACAAAATTACTGATCTATAAAGATTTACAGTTTTCTATTTACTTCTTACGAGACTTTGTCTTCTGGGGTCCACAAAACTCACATTGGTTTATTTTGGTGGAAGCAGGACCAGGTCTGTTTATTTATCCTCATGGCTTGCATTTCTTTTACCCATCTGCTAAATGGTTTGTAAGTGATACACACCTACCAAATACTGTTTGCGGTGAGCTACATTTTCCTGTTTTACCCTTCCTGTTTCTGTGGTTTATTAAAAGCCTTGAACTGCCCAGGGATAGTAACATAAGTGCTTCAGATTAATTCTTTTTGGTCTTTAGCCAAACAACCAGCTAATTTTGTCACTTGGCTAATTTAGTGATGTGCCAGCAAAAATCATAATTACAGCTAAAAGTATTTGTACTACTATTGCTTGCTAAGCTAAGGTGACTTCATGAATACCATTTATCCCTCCTGCCCTTCAGTCCAGAGGAACATTTTTAATAAAAAATGTAGAAGTAGAATCTATCATCTACTCATTTAAAACTTGTATTGCTTTTGTTTTTCTTAGCAGGAGACTAGACTGTATCCTACTCTGAGTTACATGGGGAGATATTCATGGGAAGGATTTCTTTCCACGGTTAGGAAATACAACTTGCAAGCAGGCTGATTTAAACAGAATTCAAAAACCATGCAACTGAGACTGAGCATGTGAGTTAAAGCTCTGTTAGATGAGGGCAGAAAAAGTCCATATATATATGACCTCCATCATCACCAAACATGGCTGCATCCAGGACAGGGATTTTTCCCTAAATATTACTGTGGGCTTTCCAAGCAACAACATATAACTTGTACAGAGTAGTCAAAGTAGAAGCCTGAACGTTTGTTAAAATATTTCATGAATTTCCTAAGACTTGATAAAATTGCTCAGTGCTTCGTTTTGGCAACTGCCAAACTTGATAAGTCAAAATGAAGCCTCCAAAAACATTAAACTACTTAAAACAGAGAAAACATAACAGTTTGGGTGTTGGGTTCTTTTCCTTTGCAACCTTCGGTTCCTGCAGCTGCAGCCAGGAGCTGAAGGTTTGGTCCCCAAGCTGCCTTCTGCTGCCACTGGAAGTACCCAACAGTGCTAAGGCCTGCACATGTTCACAGACTGCTTCCCCAGCTGCTTTGGGATTAAAACTTGTCTCCAAATTACAGGAGTGCACGACGAGGAGAGCAGTGGGGCCTGGCTGGCCTGCTGGGGGGGGTGCTGCAAAGCTGTGCTCCCTCCCCAGCACCTGGGGCAGCAGAGCAGGGGCCTGGAAGCCTGCCCGGGGCCTGGTGGCCATGCCGGGGCAAGTGAGGGGCTGCAAGCGCACAGACAGGGACGCTGAGATGAGGGCATTGGAGGACTGCAGAGGAGGGCAGGAAAGTACTTACGGCGTGAAGAGGAAGAACTCCAACTCGTTTGCATTGCTGACTCCGATTTGATTTGGAAGCTTAGCTGTCATTATGAGAACTGGATCAGAAACAATTTGGGAAGAAGATGGTATTTACTCGCCAAGCCAATCCCTATCACTTATGCTGAGTGCCAGCTTCCTCAGCTCTCTCAAACAGCCTTCTCTAATTTTCTGTAGGCTGGAAGCAAATACAGATTCAATGGGAGTTGTGGGCTCTCAGCACTTTTGAGGACTAAGTATTTGATGCAAGCTGAACTTAAAAACTAACACATAAATCAAGTAGGTTTGTTTCGGTATTCTCCCTCCCCTAGAAAACAAATAGTTGTAATATAAAATTGTGCTTCCCACAATGATAGCCAATTTTAGTCACTCAGGCTGATGTTCTGGGTAGTTCAGACAGGCAGAATTTGACACTGAGGTTTTCTGGCACATCGTTCCTGGCAGAGCAGTGATGGAAGTGACACCGCGGTCTTTCAAAGCGCCCCCGAGGGTACACAGACTGCACACAGGCTGCTCAGGAGCACAGGAACAGGGAGGTATTTGGCAACACCAGAAGCACGCATCCTCCTTTAGCTGAGTCTTGTGAGCTTCCACTCTCTGGTTCTGCCAATGGAAGGTGCTGCCTTCGTATTCTCACCACTGGAGATTTTGATTTTTACAGCAATAATCATGGTGCAAGTGTAAAATAAAAATAGCGAAACTGGGGTGGGTATGATTTCTACTACACAATACTGCTGTCACTTAACTCTGCACATGGCGCAAAGATGCCAAGGCCTAAAGCAACAGGAATCAAACCTGCAAACTGAATGGTTGTTTTCACTGTTACCAGTTCTTCCTTGTCCTGAAGCTTTATACACATATCACCATTAACCTACTGCAGCATGTGACTGTTTCTATACTATTCCATCATAACTCTGGATGAAATCAGTGGAATTGACTGGATTTTACTGGTGGGTATCAGGACAAGATCTCCTGATGGAGAACTTGTCAGATTTACATTGGCAAAAAGAGTACATTACAAATGCATTAAAGTAGAGGGATATAACCAGTAACAACAGGGTCTTAGTACATTTATTAAGGAATGTGTTCAGCCCTAAAAGATATTTCCATCTTTAATCTTAAATAAATGTTTTAATATTCAGCCCTACCGCCTTCAATAGCCCTGAGTCACGTATTTAAATTAAGCATATGCCTTGATCGGTGCAGTCTTACACTACATCGGGTATTTGAACTGATCACTGTTAGTTCAGTTAAATTAATGCACGAGGTAAATGGCAGATACTTTTAGGTATGTAATGAATACAATAAGCAATGCCTATTTGAAATCATAACTTGCTAGGAAACACAATCTGGGAGACAACTTTTCAATGAGGTCTGACATTTCTGTAACTATTAATTGGAATGTATACTGTTGTTTTTGTCTTTTACTCACGTTCTTGAAAAGTATGCTTGGGGTATTAGATAAGGTTAAACGTACATCTGGAAATGGTATTTATCAAGTTGGAAAGGTAAATAACAAAAAGGGAGAGGAAAAATAAAATCCACGGCCAATATAGTATTTTCTATAATGAAACTGACAATAAATCTAAATTACAGATAAGGTATAACAAAAAACATAAGGGAAAATGAATTGCAAACTAAACCCTTCTGAAGGGAAAAACAATGCTTTTATCTCTCTTTAAACATTTTTCATATTGGCATTAACATACCATCTCCCATATAACAAAAACAGATCCTGGTGGTTTTCTCCACGTAAAAGTTTCACTGGATTTACATATTTCATGTAATTTATGCAAACAGTATTTCTGCAATAGTCAGTAAATTTTGCATCCTGGAAAAGGAAACTCTAAAAGTGGATATTTCAAGCCATAGTATAATCAATGAATATACAGGCATGATATTTTAGGGAGTCTAATTAAGGACTTCTAATCATACTTTATTGCCACCAGCCAAGACCTGCCAGCTAAAGTTAACAGAACTCCAATTTAAGATGGTTTACTACAAACAGGGGAGTATGCAGGAATTAATTGCCGCAAGGAGCCCGACCACACAAGCGTTCTAAAATGGATCAGTAAATTGCCAACCTGGTAGAAATCTGCATTTCCAACGTCCCATTGGACAAAGTAGTCTTCAGGATGTTCCTCTTCATTTTATGCTTTTTTTGTTGCCTTTTCTTCTGCTATATTAATTTATATTCCATGCAATTGCTGCCTTATTTATTTCTTTCCCAGATCAGTGTCCTGATCCTGCAGAAAGCTGAGGTAAGCCAAGAGAACTTTATAGCAACCTAAAGACAAACCCTTATGGTGCCAGTCTGGGTTTTGGGCTGACAGTCTGTATGGTAATTCAGGAATTTTTTGAAACTTTGCTTTAATACCTCATATCCTCCCCTTTCTTCTCCTCCGTTTCCTGTTCTTTTTCAACCTTATCATTCTCTCTCTCAGCTTCTTTACTATTTTCTCCTTCCTTTTTCTTTCCTCTGTTCTGATGCCTTTGATCTCTCCTAATCCATCTTGCAGCTCTACAGTCCAATTCTACCCCTCACTGTTCAAACCCTACTCCATCAGTAACCTTTTTCTCATCTTGCTTTCACAGTCTCTTTGACTCCATCTATGCACTTGACTTTCAATATTTCCTTGCCCTCACTCTGCCTACCTTCATCCTTCAGCCAACATGCACCACTCGGGCAACACAGCTTAGCAGACAGCTTCTTCAATGGCTAATTATGTCAAAGAGAATATATTTCCCAGTCACAATTGAAATCCCAATGATTTTAATATTTTCCAGTGCAAAATTCACCATAGAGACTCTCTTAGAAATAGTGGAAGAATTTATCGGTTTGTTTGGTTTTCCTTAGCTAAACAATCACATTTAATAGTTCTGATAAATCATAGAAAGATAAAACACACAAGTAATTTATGGCTACCAAAGGCTTCACTCTCAAAAAAAAAAAAAAATAATAAAAAAAAAATGCAGAGATGTGTACAGTACAGTTGTGACCCCACTTTACATACTTCATAGTCTTTTTCTAACAATCAACCAATATGAAACCATATTCCACTGGAAAGCTTGTAAGTAAAGAAAAGAGAAAAAAAAAAAAAAAAGGAGAAGAAGACAGAAATATAAAAACAATAAAATAGACAATATTTAACTTGTCATTTGTTTGCAAATTATTCTTTACACAGAAAGAGGGGAAAAGTGAATTACTGGGTAATTTCAAAGGAGAGCAAAAAGAAAAACCTGAGGAAGGACCAAAGAAAGGTGCTGTTCCTTAAAACAGTAAAGGCAGAACAGCCTGCCAGTACTTGAAGGCTCACTTATTCAATTACCCCTTACTGAAAAGGGTCTTATGGCTAAATCAGCACATCCAGCCACAGACTGGGGCTATAACATCACTTGTAGCTGCTGACACATCCAGAGCCACTGGAGCAATGTGACCCAGACAGCAGCAGGATGCTCACGCTTTTACCTCCCAACTGAGGGCAGGACTACAGTTTTGCACAGACGCCTGAGTACCAGCAGCTAGCAGGACAGGAAAGCACTGAAACGCGGACTAAAAGTCCTGATGCAGGGAGACAGAAAATGTTGTTCTTGGCCACAGAAACTAACATCTCAGCTCCAGTTTGGAGCAAACTGCCAAAAGCCAGCTCGCGGTTGGATAGAATGTAGGCTGCATTGCAGGGAACAGCACTAGGGCAGCATCACCATCCTATATTTCTGTCCTGTGTGGCTGTCCTATATACCACGCTAGCTGGTACAGTACTCATGGAAGCATTGCCCTTTCCAACAAAATATGAAACCAGGTTCATATAAAAGGTTTCTAGCAACCTTTTACTATTCATCCTCACAAGCCACTTTTTGTAAGGATGCAAGCTGCAACTGTGTTGTCTTGGCAATGCCCAATCCTGTTAATACTGCCTACCCAGTTCAATTTCCCCTGCTCTTCAAGAGGCTGTGGTGTTCTTCATTTTCTGTCTTAAATTGTTAGGTAGTGGTATTATGTACTGTTAAACTGTTGTCACATCCATCCCAAAGGTGGTGGTATTTCACTGACTGATAAAGCGTGATCCTTTAATTTAAAACTTAAGGGACAGATACTGATAGCACTTTATCCCATAAGGGAATCTACCCACTCAGAGGAAGACACTGTTCATTATAAATAAGGTTATCAGAAACTAGCCCACGTGGCACTGAGGTAGAACATGTCACTATATAAAAATGTTACTTTTATTATCAGCTTTGCTATGCAGGTATTGACAGGTAGCTGTGATAATATAAAAAGCCCACAACTTGACAAGAGAAAAGAATTACAGAGTAGGTGAATACTACTATTATAGGGGTGGAAGAAACGTGGTTGTAAAGAATTCAGGTAGTATCTTTATGTTGTTGGAAGAAATAAAGTCTTCAAAATGACAGAAAATAATTGCCTAATAAAGAGTTATAGTACTGCCCTAAGCTGCAGAATGAAACAATTATTTTTATGTAGCTCTTCATCATTAGAATCTTAAATTCTTTTTGTTGTTCTCTTGTCTTCCCCTTGATCTGTTTGAAGACTTTTTCCTGTACATTTAACAAGTATTTTTTGTTTATTTCCTCTCCCTCCTCCCCGCCCCAAATTTATCTGTGCTGCTTCTCTGTAACTCACCTTTACAGTGTTGTTACTCTACCAACTGTAATGTTGCCTCCTAGACCAGATCATTGCCACCATCTGTTACCCGGCACAGTTGATATAATAACCTACAAATGCCCTCCTCTCGCTCCATTATCCTCACAGGTCAGCGTGGTTCACTGGTACCCTGTGATAGATGATGCAATAGATCTGAGCATCAGTGGCAGGAGACTGACTCTGAACCTGATCAGTTTAGGCAGAAGGGATTTTGTGTGATCCTAAGATGCAGCTGTAGTATAAAACAAGAGATATCTCTTCATGTCTGTCACAGTGAGTGCAATATCCCGAATATGCTGAGACACAGTGGGCAGTTGCTCATTTAATTAACCTGCCCTGACTTGATCAGTGTCCAGGTTGAGAGAGCTTTCACTTTGCTTCGCAGATGAGATCACCCATTCTGGAGAGAGTCTGCGAGGCTGTGTTTTGTGTGTGAGCCCAAACCCATCCCACCTCCATACTGCCTAGGTACTCACACATATCCAGAGTGCAGCACTGGAGAAAGCTTGAGCTTTTTCTATCCATTCCTCAGCATCATGGCTACAACCTGGGGGAGCCCAGGCTCCTGATCATGCCAAAAATCTCCCCAAGAGGCTGAGGTGCTGCAAGCACACAGCGGGGAACGCGGAGGCTTGGTGGGTGGTGAAGCACTGCAGGCACTGCTGCCCGCTCTATGTCCCACGTGAGGTGCTCAAGGATAATCACAGGTTCAGATTCCTCACCCTTTTCTGTAAGGAATTTTAAAATACCATGCTTTTTATAATTATATGATTCACATGCATATACTTCTCCTCTGATATTAAGTGGGAAGTTTCGTATTTTGTCACATTAACAGCCTACGAGTTGAACTTTCTTGATATTCTGCAATAACGCACAATGCCCAGTTCAGCCCCTTCCTAGTCACAACTGAAAAACTTCAGCACTTTTGAGTGGGTGCAGCAACACAGAGTACTTCATATGCCCTGAAACGTATGAAAGACTTAGTTAATGTTACCAAAGTATACTGTGCTCATATTGTGTCCTGTAAAATTGACTCCACAGCAAATAACATAGATTTTCAGTAACGCTGTAACTTGCATGATCTCAATGAGAGAGCTTTTTCTTCTCTATTTTCCTGATTAGAAAAAGGAAAATAATGCAGCTGAACAAAGAATACAAAATGGATAATTTAGCCTACAAATTTTACCCTAATTTACTCGATCCTAATTTTCTGCTTTTAGAGTCCTGGCAAGAAGATAATGATTTCCTGAGTGTATTCATTATCATCTCTCTCAATTATTTTGTAGAGTATTTAAAATTCACTATTCAAGCTGTACAGTTTAGCTGCAACTGGTCAGTTGCATCACATGGCATCTTGTATGTTCTCAGACTGGTACCTGACCAAGCAAAGCAAAAAGTAGGTGGAAATGCCAAAAAAAACTAGTTCTGTACATGGTCATGTCAACTTGGTAAGTTCTTTGTACAAGTATTATTGAAAATAATATTTCTATTGCAATGATAGTCGACAAAAGGAAAAGAGACTAAAAATGGGAACCAAACTGCATGAGTTTTTGATGAAATATTTACTGAAAGCGATTTTCAATATTCCTTCCAATTAAATAACAAACTATCCATCATATTCAAAAGAGAAGTTTGGCTCTGTCTAGTGATATTCTGTGACCAAGGCATTCACTGTACCAAATACCAAATTTTCTCAGTGATTGATCAATGAATTAAGTATGGATTTCAAAAGGTTAGGAGTGAAAATAGATTATGACTTTTGTTACCACTCAAAAATGCATTACACAGATTACAACAGATGTTGGAAACTTTCCAGTCAGCTTTTTTGTGTTCTGCTACACTTTGATAGAGATTAATACTTTAACCCTTGCAAAGAGAAAGCAAAATGCTAAGTTACATGAACACAGGATCACATTAAGAAACAAGAAGGTCATATATTCAGAAAAGCTACATAGAAAATCTTTAGTCTAAAATCTGAATAATACAATTCTGAGCTTATTGATTTTAATGAGCTTTGGGCTTTGCCATTATTTCTGTTGAGATGACAATATCTGTAGAACACCCATTTTTACAATTATGACACTGAGTTATTGTTTTACAGGTGTTTCTAATTTTAAAGGGAAAAAATGTGCCATTAATTAAAGATTATTCCTCAGCATTAATTTTATAAAGTGTGCTGTAAGAACTCTTTAAATTAAAAAAGAAAATCCATGCCAACAGAATGCCAACAAAGAAATTGTCATGAGTTAACAACCCTGCCCAAAGATGAATAGGAGACATCTCAACTTCTTGTTTAGTTTTGACTCGGCGCTGATCAACCTTTTCTTAATAGTGCCATCTCAGCAATGTGCTCGTCTAAAAATAAATTTAAGCTTCACTGCAAGTCAGATTTTCTGGCTCTAACATAATTTTTTGTGTGTCAGGGTGGTAGTACAAAGGACAGGTGTAAAACCATTCACCTCTTTGTCAGCCACTTTAAACTGGTAATAATAGGCAGAGATTTTTTTTTTTTTTTAATTTGCTTTTTACCTGGATGATTGGAATTTCAACCATCTGATTCATTTTGGGAAAGCTATCAAAATAAAATAAAATAAAATCTCATTCCCTAACTCCTATAACCTTCGTAGTAGAGCTTTACTGCACCAGAAAACCAACTGAAATGCTTAATGCGAGTTATAATGAAAACAAAAGAATAGAACAAAGAACTTCAAGAAACTTCTGCTCTTAGAAGTATTAATTCCAGAGCAAGAATGAGAAAAAATTGACGGGAACTTTAGAACTGCTGCTAATTTTACACAGGTAAAATATGCAACAGCAATTCTGTCACAACATCTCTCAAAGGCAGGATACAGACCAATTCCCCCCAAATCCAGTAGTCCTAGTTATGGGATTGTATAAAGTGGGATTAGAAAATCATAGATTCAAATGGAATTCAAGATTTATGCTGTCCTGCCTCCCAACATGGAGCTTAGCCAAGCAATGAAGAAGTAGCTAGCTTTGTTTGTTACTGTCCCACCTGAGGAATACTGGCTGGAGGGAACAGTGACCCGGTATCAGGAAGGCAGGGTCTTTTCCTGATCAAATTAATGTCCGAGGAACCATTTGAAGACAGGATCAGATCTGAATAAATCCCAAATGATAAATCCTGCCTATCAGAGGCTTGGAAGGCCCCAGATCCAGCCTTTTCCATTAATGCAACCAAAGAACGTTCCCTGACATCTGGATCACAGAGAAAATAACCTGTTAATTTAAGTAACTGGAAGTTATTTGTGTTAATTTATGTAATAAGAGGATATAATCCTTATCTTCCTTTCATTTCTGGCTACCTGCTTCTATAAAGTTTACATACTGGTTCTGTCTGTATTTGGAGAAACAGTGTCTGCATTCAGATAAGCAGTCTTTATTTTATTTATTTTTATTTCATATTGTTATAAGGATGATTTCAAGGGAACTGTTACACTGAAAGAATCCCATTCCTTTGGGTCTAGAGAGCCTTTAACTCAAGTGGTAGAAGCAATTGCATTGCTCACTGTCCTAATATATTTCTCCAGATTATATAGAAGGTAATTTTTTATTTTTTTATTTTTTTTCTGATCTGCACAGTCTATCTGTAAGTAGTAAGTGCAGAAGACCATGTGGAAGAAGTATATTTTGGTAACCATGGTAAAATCCCCGGCCACAGAGAGAGAACCCAAACTCTAGGGATGCTAAGGAGCTTTTAAACAGCTTAATAAAAATAAATAAATAAATATATAATACTGATAGTAAGGAGAAGAAAAGAAAAAAAAAAAGAGATAGTGAAAATACACCCTTTGGAGGAAGACTGATACCATCTGGGAAAGTTGCTAAGATTGCCAACACATTTCTTTGCTGTGCAGAAAGTAACATGAATGCAGAGAGTGATGAGTATAGCACAAGTCAGTGTGTTCAAACTGATTTACTCCCAAACACAAAGAGTTTTGCTAATGTTCCTCATGCAGATGAAGAAAGATGTGTGCATCTACGTACCCATACTCATAAAAGCCAACTCTCAATGGTGGACCTGAGAACAAAGTTGGTGGGCAGGCTTCAAATCAAGAGCAGGTTTTTTATAGTCTCAAGTATTTTTCCATGGTTTTAATTGCTTCTGACTTCAATAACCACAACATACTCTGAAAATTATTCATTTTCTCTTTCTCAAGCCTTAGAAATGAAGATTTACACATACACTGCTTATGTCTATGGAAATTTACATAGAAATTATACAGTCACAAGACAAAGAAATTAAACACGGAGTACAAAGCACATGGGACGACAACTCTCAGCCTGAAGAGGCATTTTCTTTGGTAATTTTCTACCAGAACAAGTGAACCAGAAATTCTGATTTATTTGAACCAGAAATTCTGATTTATTATTCTGATCTTTGAGGTCAGGTTTAGATATATTTGATTGGCTGGTTGATTTTTGTTCTGCCTGTTTTGTTTTGCATTGTCCTTTTGAATTTATGGAAGGTAAGGTCAAAGTGTTAATGCATTAGTTCGGACAGCATTAAAGAGCCCCTGTCACGTCTTTCTGAGTATCCTTCAAAGCTGCCATCCTGTTTAATATCTGTGGCCATCATCTCTGAAAAACAATGTCATGCTGGAACCTTAAACAGCCAGACGATAGCAGACAGCAGTGGTGCTGCTTTTTCTTTAGTGGAGTTTCCCTAGGAAAGGATAAGAGAGAGAAAACCCTGAAGGGAAGAGAGATAAGTTTACTTTCTTGAAAAAATGTCCTTTACTAAAGATTCCAGCTTCAACGAATCTGACTGAATTAAACTTGAGAAGTGTGAACAACAGTTTTTTATGGCTTGCAGCAATTTCTAACTGAAAGGTATGTAACAAGTGTAATAGGCTTATATCTGATATTCTGGCTTTTTGCACACCAAGGACCTTCTTCCTCACAGGACATGTAATTTTGACCTTCATTTTCCTATAATTTTAGTGTTTTCATGCCCAAATCACTATGTCCCTTCAGAATGCTTGTATGGTGTTGTGGATTGTGTTCTTTAGGTACAATACTAAATGAAAGCGACATAATTCCTGTTTCATGCTTGGTAAAACAAAATGCTGTACATATTTCCAAAATACTCAATTCTCTTTAGTGTATGATTTGCAAAACATTCCACAAAAGGAAGAAAAAACAACTGCAAGCCTACCTCTTGACTTCAGACTTTTCTTTCAGCAAAATTTAATTAAATTCAAGTACATTTTAGTATTCATATTTCATGTTTCTATATAAACACATATTTATACACACCCTGTGTACAAATAGATTTATAAATCATCAGTATTTAGACTTTACTGTGCTTTCCAGACCATTGATTTAAATTGAAAAATACCACTTGATATTTCTTAGGGTGAAATCTATCCTTGCACGATGGCCTACAAACTACTTGAGGCCCACTTATTTCAGGGTTTAAGTAGTACTTCAGTGATGCATAGCCTTGTACAAGTAAAATTTTACCTGTCAGGAGCATCCCACTTCTCTTTTGATAGTTCTAACTGTGCAGGGGGAAATATAAACGTGTTTTATAAAATAATACTGAAAAATTTGATCTTTCCCTTCTTCTCAGTTATATGTATTCATATTTCAATTGACTTTTTTCTATTTGAAAACAGGAAAAAAGATGATTTAAAAGCAAAATATAGTCTTTTTTTTTCTTTAAATTACCATTGCCACTGATAATATAAATCTCATGCTGATGAGCGTGGTACAATCTGATGTATAAAGCAGAAGAGAATCAACTTCCCTCTTTCTTAATCATGCTATTGTGCATCCTTGACAGTAGTGAGAACACCTCGTTTTTCAGGAAACAAACAAGTACAGAAACATCTTGAAAGATGGTTGGCAAACATAAATTTATTATCACTATAGCTGTGCATGGTTCTCTGAGCACAGGCTAGGTGTTTTTTTCCTCAGAAAAACAAACCAGATCTTATCTACTCTACAGTGGAGTCAGCGAAGTCCTTCCATCAGCTTCAAAGCAAAGAGCCTGCAAAGAGCAGGCTAAAAGAAGATGAAATAAGATTAGAGAAATGTTTGTGAAGAGGCAGTAATTGAATAACAGGGACATTAAGAAAAAAGGATTAAACAGCTTATAAATCTCATGTATAGGGAATTGCTTCATGCACGATCATGAGTTAGTTGAAACCAATTGCTGTGTCATGCAGCAGCTCCTGTTCCACAGCACCAGCTGGGAAGGACTCTAAAGACAAAGCAAGCAAGTCTTTTTCCAAATTTCTCAGCTCTGAATGGTTTCTGAACACCATGCTCTGGACTGATGTAAGAAGAAAGTGGGTGAAGTAAATTTTAAGTAATATGTCAGAATTTATCCCCATAAACGCAAGGCAAACAGTTCCAAATCCAGATGAGTAGTTTCATTCCAAGTATAGATTTCTGTTTAATGATTTGTTAAGCTCTATAGTTTGTCATCCCTGTGCATATTTTGATACCAATAAAATGTCTTGTACTGGTTCCAAGGTTCTTGAACATACTAATAATTATGGGCACAAGGTCTTGATGAAAATAGCTTTCAGAAGTTGACAGTGAGAAATGTTTCTGAGAAACATGTTTCAGGACACCTCACAACTTTAAAGATTTACTGCAGGAAATAATTTTGTGATAGTCTGGATGAGCACTGTCCTAAGAAATAGCATCTGCTAAGTAAGTGACCTGGTAAAGATAGTGAAATCTAAATACTGTCTATTTACATATACACACATCCAGAGTAGCTAAGCAGTATTTATTCACACTCACATATAAATTTTACATAAACTGAAATAAACACCCCATGTCGATTACAGATTTACAGACACTGCACTTCCTGATTTTTAAGATTAATTCTCGCAAATCACGCACTATAAGAACACAAAATCAGACACAGAGAGAAACCAGTAGCACAAAATACCTATAGCAGAATTTCAGTCCATTTCATAAGAAACAGAATGTAAAGATAAATTTTAAGTTCATTTATTCTTATGACTACAATGTTGCTGCTGGTATCTGGCTATCAGTAAAGCTATCAGAAAGTCAAATCCTGATCACACACACAAAATCATGGCATAGTAATAATTTCTAAACTGGGTGGCAGTAAACAGATTTTTGCAGTCTATGTCTTTAAAAGCCATTTATTCTTTTTACTTGACAATGATTTCTTGATTTGGACAAGCATAAGACCAAAATCACATTCAAGGAATGGAGAAAGACAGAAAGCTATTTATGCGATGTCCAGGAGCACTATTAACATTGCTCATCCAAGATACCACAGCCAAAGCTCTTTTTGAGTGGAAAGAGAGTTTCAATATGATTTCTGTACCTTTTGTTCAGCTGCAAAATTCAACCAAGAAATACAAGGAACAAGTATCCAGACTTTGGCTCAGGTTTAGGTCACTGTTGTAGATAACAATGGTTTGAGTGTAGAAGAAAAAAACAAAAACAAAACACAACTAGAATAATTAATTATACCACCAGAAAACAGACTCATGAATTTACCATCTGGAAGCTTTATTACTTTGTGTGTCTAAATTATTCCCCTATGCTTAGCACAAATCTTCAGAGTAGCAATTTAATTACACAGAGGGTAAAAATTAAATTCCACGAATGATTGGAAGGCCTCCTCTCCAGTAGTGTATTGATGAATCCTGGCAGGATGATGGTATTTGGTGAGACTACTTCCTCTGCCAGAAAGATGAAAGCAGATAACTGCACCTAATCAGCACCTACTCTGCTGCTTT
This sequence comes from Heteronetta atricapilla, assembly GCA_011075105.1. NCBI lineage: Eukaryota > Metazoa > Chordata > Aves > Anseriformes > Anatidae > Heteronetta > Heteronetta atricapilla. Next base: position 58,537,814 of record CM021734.1, read on the forward strand.
ACCTGTAAAAGAGACATGCCTCTAACATGTTCTGCTTCTGGTTTTGCATACTGTTAACAATCAACTTGTGACAGAAGTAACCCAACAGAGCTAAAAATGATGACTTCATGAGTCATCAAAGGCTGCAACTGACAACTGCGCAGCCAGGTCATGCTATATACATGCCTTACTACATATGTGCACTGACTGTAAGCTCATGCTGGCTACAGGCCTGAGCTTCAGTGCTTTACAGGGAGAGGAGTTTCTGCAGTTAATTCGTTCAATTTTTTAAAAGGGATACCCCTCAGCACATGAGGTAAGCTGATGTACAACTGTCAGATGTAACACCCAAGCATCTCATATTACATAAAACAAAGATTACACTCAGTTTTCCAGTGCTCCTAATGCCCTGGTCAGCTCTGTGAGAACTGACGGTTCAAAACCATAGAGCAAAATGAACACTTTTACCACAGTGCTTGTAAAAGTGCAGCTGTTGGTGAGTGAGGTTGGAGGGAGCAAGGAAGAAGCGTCTGACAAAAAACCTGCTTCTTCACAGTTTTCACACCTGCCTTTACACCCTCCTGAAGGGTTATGAGCTGCAGGCCTCTCCTTCCAGAGTGCAAAACACGAGCCCGCTCAGGCTGCTGACAGCTTCAGCACTGCTCCAAACTTGCTCAGTGTTTCAGAGCGCTGCCGTTCCCTTTTGTTGTTGTTTTTAAACATCTTTGTGTCTTTGCACTTCCTGGGAGAAGACAGGAGGAGAAGCAGAAATAACACAATTATGGGAGAAAGGTCATCCTGCTGACAGCTCCAACCTCATTTTCAGACCAACAAAGGCAGGGAGGGATAAGCACAGGGTAAGCACCTGAGTGTGCCGAAGTTTCAGACCTTTTCAGATTTGCTCATTGGAATCTGCAAAACTGAAGAAACCAAAGGCTAAAAACTGTTATAAAAAGACATGTGAACATGCATACAGGTGTTATTCCTGCAGAGGGACTGTGATCTCTGTCTGGTTTTCACATATGGGTCTCATTTCAGGGGTGACTTAAGTCAACAAACAAAAAAAAACACAACCTCAAAATCTTGGTCCCAAGTGGCATTCTTCAACACATGGCCTCCTTCAGGCATGCATTTATCTCAGACTGGGGTTATACGTGGCACTTGAACCCTGTCCTGTCTTTCTATTTACTAGAGCACATTTGTTTACCAGAGAACAGTGGGTAAACTTCAGGTCTCTGTTTAGTCATACTCTTTGACTTGATTCCCTAAGTAATAGCAGCTCAAGGAGTTCTTTAAGAAATACCTACCATATAAAAATGTTGAGGAAAGAAGAAACCTCTGCTGAAATACTGGTGTCTGGGAGAGCAAGGGAGAGCAGTGTGTGGGGACACAGATAATTGTTAGCCTTCCTGCACTTTCCGGAACAGATTTTACTAACCTAAAAACATCCGATTTAATTCGTGCTGCGGAAAGCAGAACAAAACAAAAAGGACCCTGCTTCACAGAGGTGGCTTTGCATATTTGCACCCTGCAATGGCTCCCTCATAACTGCCCCTTGGAGCTGATTCTGTTTGTTTGCATTTGCTGGTTGTTTATAGAAAGAGCAATAGAAGGCATCATCGCAGCAGCAACACAAACCAGTGCCATTAACTGCGCTTTTGTACACTGTCACTGTAGCTCTGACACTCAGTCTTACTAACTACCTAGTAGAATTTAAGCTGGATCATTTAAATAATGATAAAGCTGTCAAGACTCTGATGTGATTTTCTTCTCGAGCAATTCACCTTCTATTACAGGTTTTATTATACTTTATAGTGGGCATCTGTAAATCTGTGGATCAGCTTAGCTCCCTAATTTACACCCATTGCACGTACTACATGGTTTTAACTGACTTACTTTAGAAGGATTCACAGTAGTTGCTAGGAAACCTTTCTGTGTTCTTTTCACTTCTTATATAGCATTAGCTTTTCAATTGATAAGGCTGTACCTTTAGGTACAGAGGGATTTAAGCAGAATCAAACAATGACAGTGGGACTGCAGCATAGATAAGCAAAAGAAAGGGGGGGGGGGGGGCCGGCGGCAAATCCTTGTTCTTTGTACAGGTAATACAGAGGATTAGAGTGAAAGAAAGGACATAGCACATTTTCCATGAATATTTCTAAAAGATATTCTGCATCATATTAAGAAAAGCAGCAAAAACAAGACTTCTTACTACAGCTTAAAGTTTATAAATTTGTAAATGACTATAACAGAGAAGCCATTTCATCGTGCTACCTCTGTTACATGGCATGTGTTCCTGGGGATAATTTCTGATGGTAATATTGTAAAGCTTTTTTCTGTATGAAGTAAGGATAACTAGTAACTTACACACAGCTTTGAGGAAGTAAATATTTTGCCAAAAGTATCTCTCGCAAACACATTCTCACCAAGATCACACAGTTAAGAGTCATACTTTCTCCTGTTGAAACAGCCTGATTGATGTCCTCAGGTTAGCAGAGGCACAGCATACATGTAACACAGAGCCACAGAGAGAGCAAGGAGATAAAACAAACAAACAACTTTACCCATATCTACTGTAAACTACATTGTCTTACTGCTTCTCATCTCTACTGGGAGAGAAGTCTCATCTTTCCTTAGAAAACATCCTTTTCCCAACCAATTCAAGACTACAAATGCAGACCTGATGCGCAGCAGCAATTAAGTTACTTTCAGAAGATTTTCTATTATGCCATTTTCTCCTCCCCAAAGAATCCTGCATCTTTGCAGAAGTTTCACTTCTTTTGAAAGAAGAGCAGGCAGACTCAAGAGCCCACCAAAGCTGTGCCATCTGCAAACCCTCCCCTTTGCCCTGCACCACATGCTTCACCGTCGTCAAAACCTTGTGGTGGCTGTTTAGCCAGGGCTGTTGTACACTCTTGGCACTGCAACCCATTAGCTGGAACAGCACAGCTGTCTTTAATAGGCCTCGTAGTGACACTATGGGTCACAGACTCACAGAGTGGCTGAGGTGGGAAGGGACCTCCAGAGGCCACCTGGTCCAAGCAGAGCCACCCAGCACAGGCTGCCCAGGACCACGTCCAGGCAGCTTCGGGAGATCTCCAAGGGGGGAGGCCCCACAGCCTGTCTGGGAAAGCTGTGCCAGTGCTCTCTCATCCACACATAGTAGGGGATTATTTTTTTACTTCACAATGAAAAGAGGAAAGATAATTAGAAGTGTCTTTTCTATGTCTTTTTTAGTCTGGGACAGCTATAAAACTCTAAACGTTTTCCCCAAAGTTTCTGAAAGTCAAACCCAAGATTTTTTCCCCTCTGTACTGTCCTGTAGAGATTAGAGAGTCTTGTAACATCACAGGCTCACTTTTGAAAAGAATCAAGCTCATTTCTTCCAATAGCTTTATCCAACTCTCTTGGGTTAGAAAAATCTGGGTTTGCATTAGCACTGTCTTGGATAGAGTGAGATTTATTAAACACCTACTTTCCACCAGTCAATATGAAAAACTGAGAGAAAAGTATTCCCCAGATTCATGCTTTCAAATCAGCCACATCAGAGAACATACAGTATGTAAATGCGGCAAAATAAGATGGCTCTAACACCTTAATTCCTAACATCCTGGCAAAATAAACTTTTTGATTAAAAAGACAAAAACATGAATAATAATGCATGGCTACATGGCTCCACTGACTAGCTGTCTGTAGAGACGGACTAAGTTGAAAGTTCGTGAAGTTTAAAGGCAAACAGACCACAAAGAAACAGCGTGACTGGTCACGCTCTGCAGATCATTAATTTCAACCAGTAAACCCTGTGCCAAATCCATGTCAACCCTTCTTTTAAACATATGTTCATCTAAAGCAAACATCATCTCATGAGTTTGGAAACACCCTGAAATAAAAGAGAATCCACCACCTCCAGTCATAAAGAATACCCTTCTGTTACAAACATTTGTCAAATTCTACTTGTAAGTTGTCTGGTTTAATCTTTTAGCCTCTTATTTATTACCCCTTTTCCAACTACTGTTGAAGAGTCATTAATACTCAATATTGTCTTAGCATCAAGGCATTCATTTATATACAGCAACTAATTCATCCCTTAGTCTTTTTGATAGGTCAAACAGATTGACTTGTTTAAGCCTTTCATAGATAGGTATTTGATCCAGTTCCTTTTTTTACAACCATTTTCTACAACCCCTCCAGTCTTTTAACCAACTTAGGGGCAGTCACCCTATGTATGAAATGGTAAAATCAGTCCCTCAGTGATGCATGCAAGGTAAAGTCCCCTCCCCATTTGCAAGAAAATATCCCCATTTGTGCATGACACTGGTACAAGCTCCTTTAGCAACAAGATTAGATAGAGACCTTCATATTGCTATTGTGAAGGGAACACTGAGTTTTTAAAAGAACTTGTAGAAGTAGAGAGTTAGGTAAGACATCTTTCATTATTGTACAGCCAAATACAGAAAAGTTTCATCAGCATTATGCTGGCCACTAGCTTTCTTTGAGGCTTATCCTTGTCCTTGATCACATCCTTTGAAACAGAAGCAACTGAAAAGACACCAAAGTAATGAAGAGCCCCCAACCAACCACACAACCCTCAGACCTTAAAAGAAGCAAAAGAGCAGATGCCCATGCAGAACATATTTCATTAACTCTCTTCAGGGTCATTCTGAAAGTGGCAAAAGAAATATTTTAGCATGTAGGCTGAACTTCTCTGATATCATCACAACTGACTTTGCATTTTATGCTTTCTGCTGTTCTTATGTGTATTTCCTAAAATGTCATCTGAATTAAGTTACATATAATAGTTTTATGTTGCTAACAGTAAAAGGAAAAGAGAGGAGGAGAAAAAGGAGGAACAGGGACTTAAAACATATTTCAGAGTGATCAAAATAACTCTTCATTTGAAAATAAATTCTCTACTTAACACCAACAAATGGAAATTTAGAAAAAGTAAATTCCCAAGAATAATTCACAAAACCTACTTCTATAGTTAAAACAACAACAAACCTAACAACACTACTCTTAGTTTAAATCATTCGGTCATTTGGATCATATTGATCTGACAAGCACACTAATGAAATATACAGATGAATCTGCACATGAAATACTGCAGAGAGACAGTAAAAAAAAAAAAAAAAGACTAATGCAAAGGAAAATTGAAGTGTCAAACTATAACAAAATGAGTTTTTAATTGGGAAAAACAAACTAATATAGCTACAGGAAAATTAAGGTCTTTCTAAAAACCCCCCAATGATTAGCCAAAATCACATTAGCTAAGAGTTTACAGAGAAGACTGCTTTCGCTCAGAACTGTGACTGCAAAGGCACTGTGAGAAATTGCACAGTACTGGACTAGATCAGCTCTCGTCTACTTTATTCCCATCTTCCTTAGAAGGAGATATACAAGGCTGCAAAGTACAGTTTTCTTCCAAGAGGAAATGCCTGAAGAAAGTTGCTGTAGATCTCTAACTAGCAATAACAGATGAAGTACTGAGCTTTTGTATGGAACTAGCTTATGCCATGTAGGTAAATAGAAGAAAAATTCAGTTTCCTTCTCATACCTTTCTGTATATTCCTTCTCTACCACGCCTAACACAATGCTATACACCAAACGATGAAAACAATACAAAATTGTATGCTTATGTATTATGGTTGCTCTCACCTCAGAAGGGAACCAAAAAGCTCTCATTCAACCAGTCACACTATTTCTGTCAACATAAGCACATATTAGCACATTAACTCTGCATGACATACACGGAAATGCCCAGAGGTGATCAATCCCTCCATCGTATCAACTATTCACTACTTGAGTTCACTAACTCATCAGCAGGATCGGTGTGCTTCCAAACTCCTGTTCAGTCTCCTAGAAGCACAGATTATGTTTTTTTTTGGCTATGATTAATTCTTATTTTTTAAATTACAGATAACTAGGGAAGACCATAACTTTATGGTTTGTAACTCCCAATTTTTCCAGCCTGTCATGTATTAAGAAATATTCTCATCCTTCAGAAAAATGCTACTTGCACGCACACAGACACAAAAGGAAGAAAGCCTTCCCTCACAACCAAAGGTTAAAAGCACATAAAAGTAGGCTGTTGGTATACATATACATGTCCTTACACTGCAAAGACAGAGGTCCTCGTATGCCTCGGCTCGGTCCACTGCTGTCTCACCAATGCTGCTTCACTTCACTGCCTATTTATCAGCTCCTAAGTGTCTCCACTTCCAGTCGCCTCCCAAGCATGATACAACTCCTTGCATTTAATCACAGCTCCAGATCAAGTCCAGTCAGAGTCCTTCTTAAATATTGAGAGAAGCTGAGAGAATCAGACATCCGCTGAAAAAAGAGATACGGTTCTCATACCCCAACTCCTCTTTCTGATCAACTGCCCTTCAGCTTGTGAGCTCTTTTCCTTATCACTCCCTTCAACGCAATACTCTCATTGTCAAACGATACTAATGACTTCATGAGTTTTTCTCTAACTTCCACCTACTCTTCCCTCATCCATCATATTTTCATGAAGTCTGTTTAACTATACCTTAGTCATAGATTTTCCTCTCAAATAGAGTAGCAAGTCTAAAGATAGTTGCTAGGCCATTTGGGGTACTGTAACTAAAAGAGGACTCCAAAACTAAACCTAAATCCTCTTCCTTGTCTTCTGTCCTCCTCCTTTTCCCCTCTCCTGCTTTCAAAGATCAGTGTGCCCCTCCACTCCCCAATGCTGGAAGCACAACAAGCCCAAAGGCATCAACCAGCATTGCTCACCAGCCAGCCACATCAAAAAAAAAAAAAAAAAAAAACTGAATGCCATTTATAACAGAGGCAAAGATGCGATTGTAAAGGTGTTGCTGGCTTTTTTGACAGCTCAGCAAGTCAGTGTACCTGGGCGAGTGCTTGTGTACTCAGAAAGTTCGCCTCCAAAATACATGCGTGGGATTTTTGAAGGGAAGAAAATTTTACAGAATCTGTTGACGCATTTCCCCAAATAGTATCATTGATGTGAATCCTAAGTATTAGAGCAGACTGCAGTGACATATATGGTAAGCATTTGAAAACTGATGATTAAACAAGTTTGTTTTCCCATGCCAAGCATAGACTTGAGAAGGAAACAGCTTACATGAGTAGTAACGTTTGTTTTGGATCGATACGCAGTAGATTGCCCGGTGCTGATTATTTTGAACAAATGCACAGCCCTACACCATGTAATAAAAATCTAGATGCCCTTTGTTACTCATGAAACTCATAAAGGTTAAACCTTTAGCCTGAAGGAAAAAAAGATCCTTTTAATCCAATGAAAATTAATAGGACTGAGCATCCCTCCCCTCGCAGGCAGCTGTAATTTTTCAGCTAAGAGGCACAGAGGTTTAAGAAGAATTGATGATGGAAAGTTTTTGTCACCAACATAAACACATTTTCAAAGCGGCTAGCAGTAGGCTCACACTGAGATTTGTACGTCTGAGGCAATGCCAGTGGTACTTAGCACAGCTGCTCATGGCTGTGCGCCTAATTGAATGTTGTTTGTCTCAAGATTTTCCAGTGGACCATTTCAAGTGGCAGCGCACAGCTGATGTGCCATATAACCCACATTAACACCTCACCTGCAAAATACATAATTACATTCAAATCTGCTGATTAGATGCAAAATACAAACACATGCCAGTAGTTGCATTTCAGAAGTAACCATGCCCATCCAGAGTGAACAAAATGAGTGGATTGCTATCAGAACTAGTCCTTCAACCTGCCTCTCCAAAAAAGATTATTGTTAGCATGTGTATGAATCAAAACTTTTGCACGATCATTTTTTTTGATGATGAAATGGCTCTTTAAGGCAAGGCAAATCGAATTCTGTTTGTTTCCTATACATGTGTTCTGCACCTTAACTCTTATGCAGAGGTTTGTAAAACGCATTTTTGTGATGCTAAAAAAAGGAAATCTTCTGATAAATTAATTCTGATATACAGAATGATCTGTCAAATTGCACAATTTATAAAAGTGCAGGCTTTTAATTTAATAGCTCTTAATATAACTACTATTCTCATTTCAATCTTTTTTACTGGAGCAGTTGCTTGTTCCAGATGTATTTATTTTTTAATAATTAGCATTTCCTTCACAGTGATGTTTATGTTTGTATTAAACTAATTTACATATATTTGAAAATGCTGAATCCAAGCCATTTCTTTTTTTCCACTGGGAATGCAGTCAAGCACAGTTGCTGCCTATTTGGAAAATCTGCTCTTCTTACTGTTGTGTCTTTAGGTGATAACATGCAATGGCTGATCTGAGAGGTCATCACAGTCACTGCTGATTTAGTAGACAAAGCTTTGTTCTACCAGAGCAGGTAGCAGCTAATGAACTCCAGACAGAACCTAAGCCTTGGATTTAAGAATAATTTCTGCAGTTACTTAAAACAGCACATAGATGTTACATAATCAATTAAATTAACATCCATAATGATAAACTTTTTTTTTTTTTAATCTAAGAAAATACAAGCAGATAATCTAGTAGAATGTAGTCCTGTTGAATTCCTCAAATTGTAAAACCTCAAAGAATTTTGAGGTTTTCTTGGTTACCTTCACTAAAACAATGCACTGTCGCACTCAAACATATTATACTCGTTTCAGATATGCTACCCCCAAAAAAGAAGAAAGAGTCTTGCAAACCCATGTTACATTTAAATGATACCTAGTGGATAAAACCAATCTCTTGAAAGAGATTTATAACAAAGGCAAGGCTTAGGGAAGCAGACTTTTAATGAACGTGAGAACTTAAGTCTGTCCCTTTGTGTCTTCAGTCTCAGTGCCCTTTGTGAACAAGGGTCCCTGGGAGCTCTGAATAGCTAATGAAAGGCTATCTGTGTTCAGTAAAATGGTAAGAATAAAGCTTGTATAGACAATCACAAAGCTGCTGCTTCCCAGTTTTACAGGCTACAGTGTGTACTTCTAAACCAGCTTTTCATGTAGATGCCTAAGCGTGAGATTCTTGCTGGAGAAAAACGTAGGAACAGATTTTGCTACCTCTATCTATACCACAAAAAATCAGCTGAAACGGGTGAACCTTTCTCCTTCAGTTACTGTAAAAGCAGCTGTTGTTACTGGAATGACCCACCTAGCAATACGTGGGGAACACACTGCTGCTGGAAAGACCTTTGAATGGCTGGGAAAGAAGCCTCTAGCACCTTGTCTCCCCATCAGCCTTATCCCTGAGCTGTTGCTAATGGCTTTGAAACTGTATTCTGCAGATGGGATGCTGCTAAAGGCCAGCAAAGCAGCTTTGAGACTGAGGAGATTTAGAAATAAATGCCAGCTTGTTCCCCAGGTTTTCTTCTTGCATACTTCCTACCTGCAAAGCTATAGTTAACTTCTTGGCATTCCCACTATGCATTTGCTGCCCATCAGTGCTTTGAGGTATGTTCTTTACTCCAAAGGCATGGACTTGTTCACTCCTTTTTTAATTTTTTACAACATTAGTGGCTCTTTTAGATGTTTTCCACATTTAAATCTCTTCCTTTGTCAAATTAATTAGTGTTGTTTTAATCATTTTTTGTATCTCAGAGCATCCTGATAGGTGTTTCTGACAGAAGAATAAAAGAAGGGCTCCTTCCCTGAAGAGTTTGAAGTCATTCTAATTGAAATAGCTCAAGAAAGCAGTTAGTTATTCTTAAAATAGGCTTTAAAACCTATACTCCAGGAGCTTGTAAATGAAACCCATACATTGCACCCAACATGATTTTTATACCAAAACTTTGTTAAACTGATCAACAATTGTTTTAGTAATCTCTCTTCTTGGAAGTCTCTTATCTTAATCAAATAATTGATGTGTTTTACGGAGTACAATTTGTGTATTTTTATTTTTACTTAAGTATTTTAGTAAGTATCACCAGGAAAAATAAAAATAAAAAAATAAAGATTGAATCAGAGCACTTTGATAAACTAACAAGAGAAACAACTGCTCCGAGGAACTGAGTTTCCAAATAACAGCCTTTTGTATAGACACCAGACTTCACCAAAACTGAAGTTCAGTGAGGCAATATGATAGACATTGATAATGCAGTGATAAAGCCTTAGAGAACAAACAGTGGCGTATGTGTGTGTATACTGTAGACAGATGCAATTAGAAGGAATTTTTAAAATTTCTTATTACTAGAACTGGATTTTAAGAGAATCTGTCCAAGAATTATGACTCAGACCTTTGAGATAACACTGTACTTCATCTCCTTATGAGTGAATTCGAAATCTTCAGTTTATTCTGCCACCCATATTCTGTTAATGAAGTAAATAAAATATGTATTTAAAAAAAAATCTAATATATTATTCTCAAATCTCATATGTCTTTTTAATTTAAAAAATAAATATTCTAGATATTAAGTTGCATAGTACTGTCTTTAAAAACTCATTTCAATGTATTAATTAGATAAGCTACTGATTATACCAATCCAGGTGTTCAGAGCTGCTTAGATATCTCTACGGAGCACTGCTCTGTGCCATGTCATCGTATTTTATCTTTTGTCCGGCTCGTTTTGTCAGTAGAACATTTCAATAAGGTATGAAAAAAGAAGCTTCTATGTTTCACTTTATTTCATTCATTGCTGTTCTTATCCAGATCAAAATTACAGTCTTTATTTGAAGGTGTTACGTGGGAGGTGCTGAAGAGCCCGATGAACCTTCTTTATTCCCTTTCTTCCCACTTGTGGTAACAGGTCATACTGGGGTTTAGCTACAAGAAGAATTTTACTGGCCTCGCTTTAACAGAATAATTACAGTGCCAAAGCTATGCTGATATAACTCCCCCATGTGGATACTCTATTCCAAGGATAAAAAAAATGTTTTATTCTAGAATAAATACTCTGCTTTTTAATTCTATCTGAACAAAGTTACTTTCCCTCCAAAGGGAGAGATCACATGGGAAGTGTATCAAGATATCTACAGAATGTAGTTCCTTCTTGATGTCCAACCCTCACAGGGGATCCTGAGACACTGAAACAACACGGACTCCAGCTCACCAACTCTCCCCTGTGCTTTAGTCCCAGAAAGAGCATGATCAGCCAACTGGTCAAGCCAAGCAGCCCTCTCCACAGAGAAGAAGGAGACTGAAAATGGGATACCATGAGATATCTCAACAGCAGCAGGTGAGGTAGATAATAAGTAGTTTCATATCTGCCTGAACTGAAAGGATGATTTTTTTCTCTCTGTTAAATGGTTAGGCTTTTGGTTCACTTTTTAACATACACAAATACTTAAGTTCTTTTTCAAAATGCATCTAGGAGGCTGCTCGCAGACATACATAGATCTGTCCATACCCATTTCCCAGTGTAGATGTTTTCTAGATGTACCAGCAATTTCCATTTTTTCACTTCATTTATCAATAGATTTCACATATTAAAAACACCAAAGGTTCGAAGGTTAGGTTATTTAGTATGAGTGAAAAGAAATAAGTATGGTGTTATATTATTTACTCCAGCCTTTCTTTTTCATGTTTGAAAGAGTGAAGCTCCTCAGTGGTGTTAGGTTAAAAAAAAAAAAAAAAAAAAAAAAATCATACTCTAGCTTATCTAGAAATGGAATAAAAGGTTTTGTATTGCTGCAAAGATAAATAGTGTGGATTATCTATAGAGCTGCCTGATCTCAAGTAGCATCAAGAATACATTTCACTTCATCAGCATGGCAAGAAATGTTAATTGTTAGTAGCAGAATCTCCACTACAGCCTGAATGCAAACAGTTAAGTTCACAGCATCTGAACTTTCAAAATCATCAAGACAGAACTATTTTTAGCTATAAAGCTATTTTCTAGCATTTCTTTTTTTCCTAAGAGTGCCAATTTTTAAAAAATAAATGCCTTGGTTACTGCTCTGAAGCTTTACACTTCAGTTAGTAAGGTGTCACAGGTTTTAAAGATCATCTGAACTTCCCCTTGAAAGATATGAAAATACTGGATGATTTCTAAACAACAGACTTTAGAGCAGACACTTAGCTCACGTAAATTGGTATGACTCCATTGAAGTTAATGGAATGATGCCAAGACACCAACTTTCATCTGATGTGGTCTATTTTTTAGTTCTAAACTATTCTTCCATGGAGTTAGAGAACAAAAGAGTTTTAGAAGAGAACTTCCTGGGCATGCAATGACCACCTCAAGCCTGACTGATACCAGAAATTGAACTATAGCTGATGAACCAAACACTGCGCCACATTTCCACAAAAAACAATAATCTGAAATGATGATCTATAGGAGCTTACTGTTACCAGCACTTTTTAAACATTTCCCCCTGTGCCCCAAGAGCTGAAATTCCAGGAAGTTAAACCAGCTTCCAATTTTGACTGAGTCGACACCTGCTCATCCAAAACATGTTAGCTACAGGAAGGAGTTCTTCACTCCCTTTTGAAGCAGAAAAAAATGAAACACAGAAACCATGGCCAAACAATTTCAAGGCTTTGTAGGAACACAGAATTAAGCTGTAGCATGTCCTTGCTGTTCCATCCTGTTTTCTACTAGTTCCAGTACACGAGCAGGCCCAGGCTACATTTATCATTTGCCATGCCTCTGTTGATAAACAGCCAAATATAGCCATGCATTTTCTCTCACACAATGCAAAACTAATTGAGAAATGGAAACTTAAATTAAAGTATCATTAATTGTTTCTGTTTCTCTTTGTCTTCTTACATACCTATACATAGATACACATAATGTGGAATCCATATGTATTCCTCTAAGAAAAAGTGTGACATACATCATGTAAAACAAGTAAGTTTCCTCCGATGCTAGGAATTCTGTCAAAACCATTTTCTATCTTGCAATCATAAACATATATATGCTTATATAGTATATGCCATAGATGATACACCAGAACTAAAGCTATTCTACAGTTTAAGAATATTTAATTTTGGTGTTACGTATCTGAAAACTTGTCATCATTGGAACTGCTAAGAAAATTATCAAAAATGTTTTCAAATCCACTTAACTTTTATTGTTAGTTTATCACATATTTGAAAAGGAATGAAGGAATGTATGTAGTGTAATGTTAATGAACATACTCACTTTGTCTAGTAGATCCAAAATCTAGATTGAAATCTTGGTAACTTAGGAACCCATGAAAGAAATGGAAAAATCCAGATTTACAAACATGTTGCAAGACTGGTGCTGCAGCTGTCTCCATGCACTCAGCTGAGGTTTTTACGCAAAATGGCAGCTGCTGAGCCACAAGACCATGTCTGGAATCAAAGAGAGAAGGAATTACCACTGTTGTCTCCTACATACCTAGGGAGTGCCATAGCAAACAGCACCGTGGCAGTTTTAATGTAATGTGCATTGCTCTGTCATGAATATGCTTTCTTACTAACTACAGACATCAAGATAAGAAATAGACTGAATTCCCTGCTAAAACATCCAGGAAGCAGGTTTCCTGCTTGCCAGACAGTCTTCGCTGACAAGTGCTTCATGTTTAAGATGATTCTTGAGCAGCAAGATTCAAAATGCCAGAGTAAACCCCAAATATGAAAAAACAAGTATAACAGTTTTAATTATATTTTGTGTGCATTTATAATGCATCAGCATTACATACTGTGCATGCAGTCATTGCTAACTCATGAATGGTATTCCTGTAAATCCATGCTTAAATGCAAGCAACCCTGCCCCAACACGTATACGCTCTTTCTTTCACTGTCTCAACACCGCAGACACCGGGAACACCTGATGGAGCTGGAGCCCGGTCCTCAGAGCAACCAGCACGCACCGAGCTGGTTTCACAGGAGCATCCTATCTAGAAAATGGTCCTTTGATTTTCAAGTGACTTGCTGCTGTGAACATTGCTGTTAGTCTTTATTGGTACACCGTCATCTCCAAACTAGCAAGAGAGACCCTCCCTAAAAATGAATGATGGGGAAGAACAAAATGCTGATACACACAGAGAAACAGAAAAACAAAATGAGGACATAAATGGATAAAGGGGTCTTAGCTGCAGCTAACTTTTAGTTATTGATAAGAAATATCTCAAGTTACTTTATTGAAGTTATATCAAGGGAGTGACACATTCATAATTATGCTGTGTACATATTTTATTTATATGCACAGCTTATGCAATACTTTTACTAGAAATTTCCCTGCTGCTTCTTTAATTTTGTGCCAGCTCTTTATGGAGCCCTGTACTAACTATTGTCAAGGGAACTGTTTGTATTCGGTTCCCTGTGGAATGGGGTGAGGATTACACTAAGACTTTAAGAAGAGGAGAGATAACAAAGAAAAAAGGCAGTAAGGAAGAGACATGGGAAAAAACAGAACATCCATAATCTTGTAGTTCTTAACCTTTTAAATCAGTCAAATAAGGATGAACAGTAATTTAATATATTCTGAAACCAACAAGAAGCAAACTTTGGATGACAGCATCTTGCAAAACTGAACAGCCACTTTTTTGGGAAAGTTTTTATAGTCCATGGTGAGTTTCTGAAACCATTTAATAAATAATAATAAACAGAAGCTCAATAAACAAAATATATTTTTGAGTTCAGGGCTACATCATAGCAGCGGATATTACATTAGGTACTGTGACCCTTGGGAAGTACAGTCACAAGGCTGGTATAAAACCTCACTACACAGAGGCAGTCCCACTGCCAACAGGCCTGTGCCGACCGCTGCTGTGCAAAGTGGAGAAATACTAGCTGAAGCGAACAGCAGCTGCTATATATAGTGGCAGAGAACTGTAACAGTAGTAGAAATAAGCAGGGGAAAACAGATACAGTTACTGTTTCAGGCTGTAACCGCAGCACAGTACCACATCGTCCCAGACTACTAATGGCAGCATAACACGAGTGCACAACTCTCCACTGTGAGCACCAGAAATCAGGTTTACAGCAGTGACTAACGTTTAACCCCCTACCATGAAACACATTGCTTATGCCCACTGGGCTTTTGAAGACATGAAAACCTGAAGGAAAAAAAAAAAAAAAAAAAAAAAAAACAAGTAATCAAAGTAATCAGCTGCCTAAGTCAAGAGTAGTAAACTGTGCAAATCCCTTTGAGGTGAGAGAAGCTGATCAGGTGATCCCATAAAGGATCCCATTTCCTCCACAATGACCAGGGATGTGTGCTTATGAATCAGAGAGAGCACTTAACTTGAATGGACTTCTTGAATGACTTACTGTACCTGCATAACAGATTTAGGAACTAGTCACAATGCCCCTGACTCTGCCCTCTGCTGCCAGTTTTCAGTGAAACTCAAGAAATCTGAAGGTTGTGGGAGACAAAGCCTGCTCAGTGTAGGGATACCAACCGGTGCCAGGAGGGAGTAAGCTTCCCTGGATAATCTTGAACAAACGCAGGGAATCCAGGCTGGAATTAGACCTGCAGTGCTTGAGGTGGAAGAAGATTAAACCCTGAACAACAGTTCCAGTCAGGGAAGTAGAAGAGGGAAGATGGAGTTAGACAGAGAAAAATGACATCATGGAGTGACAACTTGCTGTGGTAAGAAGGAAGAGAGATGTCAGGGCTGTCACAGAAGTTGTAAGCCCATGTGACAGGGAAGATGATGGAACCTGCTGATGGACATGTAAGAGGAGATGTCACAAAAGAGAGAGGTGCACCTGTGAAGAAGAGGTAGATCTAAACCAGCATATTGAAGGCAGCAGTAACAGCGGAAAGGCAGAGAGAGGTAAGACTGGGCTAAGACCTAAGGCTAGAGGGATTTCTGCGGGGATCCAGGGAGCCTGGGAGAGGAACAGAAAGAGACTCAGAAATACAGGCATATTTGTGTCCTTTCTTTATACAGAGCAGTAAAGTGCTGAAAAGCAGAAGTTGTATTCTGCTGTCCTGAACTGTTACATCCATTGTAGCTAACTGCATTTGGTAAATAATGGAGTTTTGTCATGTATCAAATTGTTGGCGAAATTACTCCCAAGATAGCCAGGTATCACGTAACTCACACTGAAATCCTATATAGAAAGATGTGCTTGACACTTGATAAGGTGTTAGCACCAAGAAACCACGTAGACAGCAGTCTCAGGAACTGACCTTCGACGATTCTTGCAGCTGCTCCAAGGCATGGGTCAGGACTCCAGGTTTGACCTTGGAAGGTCTGAAAATTAGCATGGTGAACATAAGGGGAAAAAAGACAGATGCTGAATCCATACTATCTTTTGGAAATGTGACTTGAAATATAGATGGTAATAATTGAATTCTAGCAGCATGGGATTCAGCGCCCGTATCTCGCGTTGCAAATACAAGCCTTGAGGATAGAGGATTACTCAGTTGTGGACTTAATGCTAGGCAAACAATAGAAAAGGAGGAGGAATCCCAGGAAACATGAATCACAGCAGGGCTGAGACCACACTGGGGGAGGAAGCAGTTCATGAAAATTGTTGTTCCAATATATGTACCTTTCAGTTGTAAATAAATTCCTTCCTAACTTGCATTCATCGCTTGCCTGGCATCTGTTTCGTTTTACTTCTTGCTTTGCTCTTTCACAAGAGCGTTAAAAGGAAGAGGAAGAATTCACTGAACATAAACTGCAATATGCAAGTTTGAGGCCTTAATTTCAAAGCCTAGATACACAGTAGAGAGATATGGGTTATCTGGAAAAGTTGAAGGAGTAAGATAAGTGGATGCTGTACACTGGAATAAAGGGAGGCACATCAAAACCTATCTTAAAATTCATTAGTTTTTTTTCCTCCTACTATCACCAAATGACTACTCTGGAATCTTGGACTGCCAGAAACCTTTTCTGAATCCCCACCCCAGAGTTCCTCAAAGTTTTTAAGATCTCAATTTCCTTTATGAAGTCTAACACAGATAAAACATGAACAGATCTCACTTCTTCCCTACAGTTGCTACCCTCTACGATGTGGCTGTCTTTGCCTGTTTGCTTATTTTTCCTCTTCAGCTATTACCCTAGTGGTAACTTTTAAGTTATTGTTTATCTTTGATGGCTGAGGGTCCCCTTGATAACTTTTCTGCTTATATGGAAATAATTTCTAGAAATTCAACTAATCAGTGTTTGCAGTTTACTTTGCCAACTGGTTTCCTAAATTTCTTTTTTTTTTTGTATATTTTAAAAAGTAGAGAAATTTTATTACTAGATTACTAGATTAATATCTTAACATTCCATTTAAATCAACTCTGAATCAGGCCATCAAATTTGTCTGACATTTCTTTCTTTGCACTTTATCAACTGATCTTCTGCATCATGCTCATTACTTTCACAAACGTTACTGGTTACACAATGACCCGGTAAAGAAACCTATGCAAAAATACGTATGGGTCTCACCAGTGCCTGTAATATTTTTATTCTAATAAACATCTGGAAATTACATAATAATATAATTCCTGGGTACATTTATTCTTGTAATAACATTACAGAGACTTTATATATCCAAGTCTAATACTTGACATATGGTGGCTGGAAAGGCAAAATGAGATTTTTTTAATAAGGATGACAAGAGGGAAAAGGAGAAGAAGAAGAAAAGAGAAAGCAAGAGTGAAGCAAGGAAGATGTCAGAACAGCTGCTGAGAAAATCAGGCAGAAGAATCAGGGAGAAAGCAAGCAAACTGGTAATAAAATACATGCTGGGCAGGATTTCTACCTGGTCTCCATTTCAGAACTAGAAGGGAAGAGGTTTCTCCTGAAATTGACTGTAATCCAAAGGCTTCCAGTGTAGAAATACAGAGGAAAAGAAGATACCTCAGATGGTAAAATATGTTGTCTAAGTATGGTACAAAGTTTCAGCCCATTTACAAACCCATGCTAAGTAAAGCATCATCTTTAGGCAATGCTGAAGGTCAGACTTACTGAACACTGCAGTGCCTGCTCCAGGTGTCAGTCCTATAGGCTGGAAGAACGCTGCTCTCCCTGTATGGCTGCGATGAGATACTCTATCTACCCTCGAGGAGACTTTCCTGGAGTGTTTAGGCACCTCTTGCTATATGGACACCTAAGATTTTTAGGCAGCATGCAAATACCAAAGGACACCTGCATCTTACCAGCCATATGAATACACATAACCTTATAGAAGAAGGTAAGAAACAACAAGAGATTTTATGTAGATAAAAGTAGAGGCTGTAGAAATTTGACAAAAGACAGCTCAACAGACAGGGTGATATAAGACAAAATAAGCTTATTATTAAATAAGAGAAATTTGCAGCTAGTAGACCATGAGGAAATGAAGGGTCAGGTAAGTTCCATATCAAAAAAAGACAATGACCAAGAATGCAATTGAAGGAACTGATCCAGAGCTACAAATAAAAATGGTAATGTCAATGAAAAGGAACAAGGTGAGGCAAGGTGCAGAACTAAATAGAAGCTAAGTAGCAAAAAGTGAAGGAAAAGGACAAAGAAAGGAGAGCTCAAAGAGTCAAACCCATTGAAGAAAGAAAGAAAAAGACAGCTCAAAACTACAATAGGACCCGGAAATGTAAGAGGCATCATTACTTATCAGTATCTGAGAAAGGATAGGAAAAGAAATGAAAATGATGTCTGACCTACTATGAAAAATAGAGACAGTATTAATTTTAAAAGAAAATAATTATCTGGCTGTAGATAGCCAATGTACTAATAGGACTGGTACCATTTATCTTATACATCCATCATGAACCAATTATTATGAGTAGTATCTAAACACAGGTACTATTGTATCTGCCTAGAACAGTACTCCAGGCAACTTAATTTGACCATATAATTTTGGGTGAATACTCAGAGATAATCTCAAATTCTGTAGAAGAAAAACAAAACTGAGTCTGCAATACTCTGGTTTATATATCTGTGCCTAGAGACACTATTTAATCAGATTTGTTTCAAATATTAATTTCTATACAAATCTGTTTCATTAAAATACAGTTAACCAAAATATGCTTGAGATAGATATGGATGATATCTCCTTCTATATCCTAAGGTAAAGTGCTTCCACTTTTACGAAATATGAAAAAACCTTCTAATCTAAATACTGGAATCTGAAAATGAAATTGACTACAATTGACTATTGCCATTTTCAAATGAGAACATCGGTGGTAGTTATAGCAAAAACAGCAGCATAGCACTTTTCTTTATTTTTTTTCCATTTAAATCATATAATTTGTTAGTTCTAACACAGTCTAAGTCACAGATATTTACATGAAAAGTATGAGACTAAAATGCTAGTATAAATAGATACAAGGCCGTGAAGCCATGTATAAACATGCTTGTGCTGCTACTGCTGCACTACCACCAAACAGTAAGACAGGTGAAGGTGTGAAGCTGAGTATCACTGAACACAATGAAATGACAAAAACGTTCAGAGTTCCAGAAACCACTGTGTGAAGCAACTTTATGTGGATACACTGGGAATGTAACATATAAAACAGCCTTTATGGCTTGTCATTTCTCACTTCTAAAGCACAGAACATCCATTATATGCTATAGAGCAAGCTTCAGGGCCAAGCAAGATTTATATATATATTTTACCCTTTGTCTTTGCACAGAACTCTTCATGTCAGTTATTCTGTATGTGCATCATTCGCACCCTTATGGCCTGCAAAACATGCATAACTTAGGTATACTGCTATGACTCCTAACAGGGTCGTGCAAGAGCTACGCAGGTATTGAAAAATAACTATATATTGAAATATATTTCTAATAATTGTATACTATAAAAATAAATATATTTTAAAATAGGAAGCAATATGTGTTTCAGAGCAACCATGACATACTCACAGGTGGAATTCATACACAAAACTGTATGTCCTTTGCTCCAGGTCTTGCCACAGACCTGCATTTTATCTGCTTTTTCTGTAGGGCAGCAGAACGAGAATTACTCACGTGGCTGTTATTGCCCCAAGGAGTTACAGGCAGAGCCCAGACCAGAATGAGGTCAGGTTATTCCCCATCCCTCCTCTCTAGTAAGGCAGCAGCAGGAAAAACATATGGCACAACAGACATGAAGTCATACTGCTCGATCTAAACTTAGTCTTCTACTTCTGCCACATGTGGAAAGTTCCATGTGTAATAAATGTCAAGAGCCCTTGTATCGCCCCCCCCTTTTTTTTTTTTTTTTTTTTTTTAATTCTTCCACTTGGTCAGGCAGCTGAAACATGAAGGACACAGACTAAAGCCTTTGCACTCTGACACAAAAGCACTCAAAAACTCACGTTTCTCTTCAGGCTGCAAAGAAACGAATTTCCTTGCTACAGCATCCCCAAGAACAGCAGTATAATCAGATGTGAAATGCCCCTAGCTTTTTATTGACACCATTGATCCACGTAGCCATAGTAAGTGAAGACGGCCATAGTTGGGCTCCTTTCCTCACTGCATGTTACAGACTAACCCTGAAGTCATCCTACAGATCACGCTCGCTGCCTGCGGAGCCAGGCCACAGAGCAGTGGGTACTGCCACGCTGCTCCCAGCACGGTGCTCCCTGGCACAGCTGGCCAGCACGGCCAGTAACCCTGGCACAAGCCACGGACCCCTGCCCACAGCTATACACTGTAGGTAGGCGAGGGGCAGTCAGCAGATGATGCAGCAGAAAAGGTGTTTTGCACTCAGAGACCCTTTGGCCACACACGGAGACAGAGAGCTGAAGTAAATTATGCAAATGCTGCATGGGTCGGAGAGAGAGGGCACGAGGACCTTCTCCAGCATCCAAGCACTGAGCTCCAAGGGAGTGTTTAAGCCTGGACTACAAACTGCTTATAGGGAGCTGGGATCACAAACCCATTTATCATTATACTGGCAAGCGCTCCCTTTGCATTTGAAAAGAATGGGGGAATCTCACCAGAAAATGTGCTGTGCCTTCTGCAGTATCCTCTGGGACAGCATGGCCCTTTTGCTCTTGCTCAGAAAAATGCCTTAAAACCCTTTTGCATTATGTACGCCTCACCGGGAGTGTTACATAGTCATTCACCAGGAAAGAAACAAAAAAAGGATGATTAAAAGGACACTTGTATGTAACTTTAAAAAATATTCATACATATATGCCTACTTCCTCAGAGTATTTTTATTAGAAATATCAATAAAATCATCTCCTACTGCTGCAACTCCACCCTAAGGTGAAATTGTCATTGACTTCAATGGGATATTTGTCTGAGTAAGGCCACAAGAATTAGACTCAATACAATTAAAGCCATAAAATATTCCCTCATCAAAATAAAACTGTACAGAAGCTGCTACCACTACCATAACACTGCATTATTGTAAGTGTGTGCTACTGGACTGTTATTATGTCTGGCTGGATGGTTGCAGGGGAAACAGCACTCTGCATTGCCTTCTACCAAAGCAGTTCTCTGCAGGTAATTTTAATGGGGCTGTTAATAACCTGGCAACAGTCCCAGCCAGATGTAGCACATTTAAACATTGTTCTTATAGCTTTGTCAGAACTGTTGACATTGCATGTCAGCAATGGAAAATTGCCACTGCACCAAACAACCATCTTCATTATATGGAATCACATTGTTAATCTACAGCCAAATGCAACTTGAGGCGGAAAGAGAGTTTAGATTGCACCCATCTGTATACTATCACTCCAGGTGGCAGGTCGTTCTTCAGGATTAGAGATTGAATCAGTCTTTCCATCATCAATAAGCCCTCCTCCACAACGAGTGCCCGTCAATCCAATATTTTACTTTCAGCACCATGAGGACCGCACAGCATGGTAATGAAATTTCTCTGTAAGTAGACCACGGGGATCTATACCAGAGAGATACATCTCTTTAAAAAGCTCAGGGAAATCAGACAGCGTACCGCACAATCTGGACAGTAACTTGGTTTCAAGCATAACCCTAACTGTTTTATCTGTTTAGGGACAAGATCCACAAGATAAAACAGCATTTTAACGCTGGATTATTTCATTTTTGGAGTAATTAGTATTGGGTTATTATTTCCCATTTGGAAAGGTTTGACAGCCTTAGAAAAGAAATCTATTTCTGAAACAAAACAAGCCTGCTGACATAAAGCTTTCACATTTAACATTTCTTAGCACATACTGCAAGTTTGACCTTGGCTAAATTAACCATTCTCAACTGTCCATGACAAAAACTTACTAAGGCTGGATATTACTTACTATTAACTTTTCAAGATGCATCTTAGATTCTCCCAGTAGCAACAAGAACTTCTTCAAAGCACTCTTGCCACCTGCAGTAGACAGTTTGTCACATTGAGAAGTCTTGAAGACTCCTTACATTACCTGCCTTGCTCTTATACATTTATAATATGGCTCTAACCACTGTACCTAGTCACCATCAGCAGGGCTTTCCCAAACCAGACCCATTTTATTTTTCAATACTTTAGGCATTTTGACTTTCTGAGGATAGGTGTTGTTTTGTTTTTTTTAATAAAAATCTATACTATAAAAATGTATACAGACATACTAGCTGCAAGTCACATACTTGAATTATTACAAATGAAACCACTTTTGTAACAAAACCTCTGCAAGTGCAAAATACTCATACTGTAACAGGCATCTAACTTTATAAAAGTGTATGTATTGCATTCATTCCCACTTGGTTATATTATGGTTATTAAATTCAGCTCCCCCTTCTTCCCCCATTTTATTCATGTTTTAACTGTAAATGGATAGTTACAGCAATTTTTTTTTCAAAGCATACCGAAATAAGAATACATGCATTGTTCATTTTTCCACAATCTATTGTTAATTTTGCTAGGTTATACATTTCTTAAACACCTAACAAGCTCAAGCTAGCAATTATGATCATTTAACAGAAATGACTATGTGACATTGTCACAGAAACTGCTGAAAATAGGAAAGCAAATGAAATAAAAGACTTTTCAACTACAGAGCAATAGAAACAAAAGACAGACTCTAAAAAAAAGAATTTCTGGAGCAGCAGGACTGGTAGCAATGCATTCTAGAACATGTCTTCTACCTCAGTACAACATTTGGGTTTGGGTTATTGCACCTGCAGAAACAGTAAATATATTTGTTTGCAAATGTAGTTTCTTATGAAACAGATAATTTGATTATTAGCAATCTATTAACCCAGTGTGCCAAAGAAACAATCTGACTGCTGATTCTGATGAATCTCCTTTCTCTTATGTTGACAGTAGGTCTCAGTGATGATGCTATTTCCTTGCTGACTCCATGGGATGTAGTCCAAAGCCTACAAAGTGGAAGAAGTTTGAAATCCCCACCCGGGCTATATTGTAGCTCAGAGAATGTAATATTGGTAAACACCATATCAATGGCACTGGGTAAGCCCATCCTGCACTGAGAGGAGTTTACTGATCCATTTCTTCATTCTACCATCATTTTATCAGAAATATTAAAACCAGTAACTTATCAGTATGGGCTTGAACTTTACCTGAAGCACGAAGTCCAAAACATGTAACTTTTCTACCATATGATCATAAAATGATCATTTTATCATTTATAAAATAATAATGTTCTTTATATACCAATATTCTATATATACATATATATATATATATATATTCTATATATACCAATATTCTTTGGTATATTTTCTTATTTCTTCTTGAAAGTAAACTAAGCAGATGCCATGAAAAGGCAACATCACATGAAAGGAAACATCGCCAACTTGGAGAAAGAATAGTTTTTGTGGCTAGTACTCAGAAACTCTTCAGTCAATTGCCAGCCCCAAGGCAGACCTTTCTGATGACCTTGGCCTTGCTTGGTAACACTTACAGGAAAATAAAGCTACGCCTACACTACAAAAAACATTCACTGGCTTCACACCACCTGGAACAGCAAGCTTGTATCTACATTTCCTTGAGGTTCAGCTCCATCAGTAAAGGATTAATAGTGTCCAAAGGGCATCATGGTCCACACTATGCTGTGCTTGGACTTAATCCCTCTGGCCTCATTTGCTGCTTCAATAGCCACCCTGAAAAAGAAGGGCTTTGTTTTTCCTGTTCAAAATACACAAAATAATGACCCTAACACAACCTGCCAGAAAAGTATTTTTCAACATGATGCCAAGAGATTTTATTACGTGCCTTGGGTACAGCACGTGACACATGAAGGTATTTCAGGGTGCAAGGTTTGCAGAGAGAGTGTGGAAGGACCGTGTAAACAAAGATCCCAAGGTCTTTCCTACACATGAAACAAGCTGTCCCTGGAGTGAGCTACCCACAGAAGCACATCCAAGTTTTATTTTAAAAGGAGCTGGCTGGTGTACTCCAACAGAAAGACTGCAAGTAAATAGAAAGCCTGCAAGTAAACCACTGTGGATGTTCGGGGAAACATCCCAAAGGCTATCAACAGAGCTTACTTAACTACCAGCGTAGAAAAAACTCCAATACTTCCAACGTCTTGGCTTCACATTGCTAGTGGTCAACATACAGAGTCTTTGAGAAGAGTCAGGATGGCAGATGGAAACATACCCCTTTTTTCCCTCCAGAGCATTTTTGACTACTTGTGACTCCTCATGTGACATTCTTACATGTTTATGGACACAACTGTAGAAACAGCCAGGAAAATGTAAAATATCACTTTTCCCCACCTGCCTGTTTCCACTCCCCTGCCCCAACCAACACTTGTGAGGGCACTGCTATTGCTTTGCTGCCACGGCCAGGAGCGTACAGAAGTGGATGACTCACACAGCAGGGAGAATTACAGAGCCCATCGCGTGGTCACGACTGTCCTCTCACTGAACATCTCTATTTGACTTAGCTCTCTCTCTGCAATGATGCTTTCACAAGGATAACCAAAGATCAGTGCACCTACATCCCTCCTTTTTCTCTTTTTGGTGGTGTCTACATATGCAGCATTATGCCACCCCCCATCAGCACGTCTTTGGATGCACGCCAATTTCAGTACCGTTCTTCACGCAAATGGATGTTCCATTGTAGGGAAAGAAACAGCAGAAGGAATTAGATTTACAGAATATGAAACTGAAATAAGCAGGCCATGTGTCATATCCCAAGGGTTGTTGGCTCAGTGCTACGAGCATCTTCCAAGTGGATTAAACACCCAGCATTAAATCTGGCCGCCCCCTCTGCCACCCTCCAGCTCAGCGTGAATTTTGTTACCAAGTTCCAGGGGGGTGCTATTTACTGCCACATGCTCTGAATCACCGTCATATTCCCTGTATTTTTGGGTTGCCTGGGAACCTATTGAACTCCTGGTTTCAATTTAGAGAAAGTTTAAAGCTCCTCTAATTCATATTCTGGCTGCATGTGTCCCTTATGAGCCATCCACCTGTCCAGAAGAGGCAGATAATTGACCATTCTGGGTCTGTCTGTAACCCCAGAACACCTCCAAAGGGGGGAGTATTTCCAAAGGCTGTTTTACCCTTTTATGAACTCTACATTGCCAAAGTGATGCAATTTGGATGAGTCCAATGGAAATTCAACTTATCCATATGCACATTAAAACTGCTGAATACAGAAATGAACTACACCGTGGTCTGTGATGGATTCACCACTCACACACTGACCTGGTGAATGACTCTCTTCATTACAGAACATTACAGCAACATTTTCTAGCTATATAACTAAAAGTACACTTTAAAATGTATGATGCCCAGTTACAGTACGTTAGTGAACATACCTGTTAAAGAGAAAGATAGAGAAAAGGTGGACAATTTATACGGAAATGAGCAAAATCTGAGAAATAATTTTAAAAGGATGATTACAGCCACGATATGCGTAGAGGTGGAAAGAGGCATAAAGAAATAAATTGCTTTACATGGCCAGTTCTAATATTATTTCATATAACAGAGAAAAAGCTGAGTCAATGAACAATTTTGTATCACCATTATTGTGAAACGATTACAGTCCCCTTTATCCCAGCTGTACAACATGCTGACTGAACAGGAAAACATGCAGTACATGCAGTGTAGTGATTTCTACCCCTGTATAAGTAAATGTCAGACTTGTTCCGTGTATTCAGTGATTTTCTTAATGAAAACGTCAGCATAACACTGGCATTTTCCTCCTTTCATTTAATTCTAGCTCTCCCCTTTCATTCACTAGCTGACCTTTGCCTACTCTTGGTAGCTTGCCCAAAGTGCTGTCACACCTTCCTTGCTGCTCTCTAACGATGGTCTTCTGCTGCCAGATTCAAACAGGATATTTGGGAAGGAACTGCAAGGCCCTGTTTCCAAGAAAGTACAGTGATGAAAAGTTGAAAGCTTCGCTACTTTATGCAACTTCTCACTTCTTCTCTGAGAAGAATAATCAACGATTGTATACAGGAATTAATCTATTCAAATACTATCATCCTACAGCATTCTAGGACTTGAGAGAAGCAGCCACTGAAGAAACAGCTATGGCACCAGTGCCATAGAAACACTGACAACTAATAACTGTTGAATGAGTCAGGCAGTTAATGGAGTACATTTTCTCAGTACAAAAGGAAAGGCATGACATATAATTAGAACGAGGGGAGTTCTACAAGAGACAATGACAAACAGAAGAAGTAGCTTGCATTTTGTAAAATAGGAAAAATTACGTAAAATCGAGCCACACATCTATAGTACCATCTTACAGAAAAAAGACTTAATAATACTGTTGACCCAGCAGTTACACTGGTAGATCAACACTTCATCTGGATAGATATTATTTCAAGTATAAATACAAATAAATCACAATCCAAGCTGATGAAATGGAAATATATATATATATATATTACACAGTCTACAACTTCCTCGTAAGAGGGTGTCGAGAGGCAGGAGATCTTTTCTCCATTAACATCAGTGACAGGACCCGCGGGAATGGGGTTAAGCTGAGGCAGGGGAAATTTAGGCTTGACATCAGGAGGGGGTTCTTCACAGAGAGGGTGGTTGCACACTGCAACATGCTCCCCAGGGAAGTGGTCACTGCACCAAGCCTGTCTGAATTTAAGAAGAGATTGGACTGTGCACTTAGTCACATGGTCTGAACTTCTGGGTAGACCTGTGCGGTGTCAAGAGTTGGACTTGATGATCCTTAAGGGTCCCTTCCAACTCAGGATATTCTATGATTCTATGATTCTATGATATATATATTAATACAAATCCTGAGCCAGCACCATTTTCACTGCTGGTTTGAGGAAATCTGCCCCCACCGTGCTGTGTTTAATAGCCCCTTGCAAACGTGGGCCCAGCACTGACCCCACAGCAATGTCAGTACAAAAGAGCATGGTGTAGAAGAAATTCTGCAGTGATTTGAAGTAGCATAAGCTTGGAGAATACCTAGAAGCAGATGGTTCAAAAGGAGAGTAAGTTCAAAGCTTCCTTTGTGAGCAATGCCATTTTAAGGTTTTGCTAGATCTTTCCAAGGTCTCTACACTCTCAAAGCCTAACTTTCCACCACAGAAGCTCCCGTTTTTACCTTCTGCATCTCCGTGACTGAACGGAACAGATGCAATTACCTTTTCTGCATCCTCCTCCCCTGGCTTTATATTCTCCTGCTCTGCCTGTAGGTTGAGAAAGCAATGGGCTAACCCTGAGACCAAACATTTCTGGCTAGTGGATTTTGTAAGGCTCAACAAAAGCCAGGACTACCCAAGTCCAGCCAGCTTTGCTGATGCTGTGCTGTGTCCACACATTGATCTGTCCCTAACAGCAAGCACTGACTGCACACAGAAAGGCGCGGAAGTCCTTTCAGCTGAGCTCCTGTCTCAGGCACAAAGCAGTTAAACTATCACTACTAGCAACAGTTAGCTCTCAGAGAAAGGTGACCTATTTGGGGAAAAGAGTGATCAGTTATTTAAATCCTTTCCTGCACAGTATAACAAAACACATTTCAACAGAACAACTAGGTTATGGATTTGACAGGTTTTCTGGTACACCACAAGTCTCTCACTGTTCATCAGTTCTCTACCTCTAATACCTATAATCAGTTTTTCTCATGAAAACATGGATCAAAAGAAGTTGAAATGAGGCATGCAGCAAGGTGTTGAACATAATAAGTAGGCTAAAGTAATTAAAGCTTTAGCTAAATATTTTTCACTTCTATCAGTTCACTTTATGTGGAGAAAAGTAACTTACAAAAGAAGGAAAATATTTCATGTGCCACAGGAGAAAGCTCATAACCTGAAAAATGACAAAGCAAAAGGATCAGACTCCTGCAAGCACTGATCCCTGTGATGGACTCCCCTCCGTCACCAGAGTTCACGCTCAGGAACCTCCGCTCAGGAAGTTCAGAGCAGCAACAACTTCTTTCACCAACTTTAGACATTCGTGATTGAGATTTTTGGCCATGTGCTCTCTATAAAAGCATAATTGAATGACAAAGTTCCATAGTAATAAATGACTCCTTGCAATGGTGAATGCTAGAGAGCAGATTGCTTATTTCTAGGAGTAAAATGTATAGTACTCTTTCAAGGATAATCTGATAATAGATCACAAGGGTTTTCAATGCCGCAAAAGACTAAGCAGAACCTTGGGATTTCAGTGAGAAGGGGAACATAACTAACCTACCATAATCTACTGATGAAGAATTAGAGATTCACTGCAAGCTGATATACTCAGCCATACAACCTTCCTTCATCTCACCACATCCAAATGAACTGCAGTATCTTCCACTGTGGGCCATAAAAACATAAAAAGGTTTTCACCTCCAGCAAAAGCCAACAGGTCCTACTTCGTAGGAAAGAAATCTGCACAAGTGCTCTCAGGCTAAGAAAACAGACCCCTTCTTCAAACTAAAAAATAATTTACAAACAGAAATTTGGTGTGTCCTACATAGGTGAACATTCCTCATCAAACTCTGCAATGAGTGCATAACCTGAGAAGACTGTAATGCACTCTGGCAAAGTACCAGTTGTACCTTGTTATTTTGTCTGGTAGCAGGTATTTGTTTGGAGGGGCAGGGGGCATATTTGCCAGGGGAGGCAGGGCTGCCGGGGCAGCAAAGTCTCCTGAGCTGAAACTTTTTATATGAGCTACTTCAGACCAGAACAGAGTATCCCGAGTTGGAGGGGAAATCTTGTTCCGTTGGCAAAACTGAGTTAATGGTTGATGGATTTGGGTCAGTGGTATCATACTAGTTGTACTAAATAAATTGATCTCTCTCCCTGAAGTGGTTTGCAGTGTATGAGAAACGTACTCCACAACTTGCTTTCTTAGACACATTGGTTAAATGATACATGAGGTAAAAAGGTGCAAGTGTTTGAATCACTGGAAAAAAGAATTTGAGGCAGATTTCTGGATGTTCCAAAATAGTCAACATATGAAAAGTTGATGGAGATACATGATTTTAAAGAACGAAGAGAATAAAGCCCTAGTAATTATAGAGAAAAAGTTAAAGTGCTATACACACAGAAAGTTCTCAAAAGAAAAAAAGCAGAAAGATTTGAACATATATTACATTTTTTCCCCTCTCTCCACAAAGGCCGGCAACATCATTCCATAACGAGCAATGGAAAAGCAGAAAGTTCAAAATGATATAAAACAATAAGTATCAACATGCAGGCCTGGACTGCTTTTTCTTTTTGCAACTAAGAACGTGTGTTGGCATTAGGTGAAACCTGCATCACAGTTCATTCAAGACAAGCAAATCTGCATTACATTTTCATCAAATCTTTTATCATTTGCACATTTACCAGAAAGAGCCTATAACCTCAGACTGATAGATGAGCTTTTTAAAACCATGTTCCTGGCATTGTCACCCATCCGAAGCATAACTGACAGAGTTTTCCCAGATCTAGCTAAGTATTATCAAACTTTTGTACTGGGGGCACAAGGTTTTTGGTGGGATGTTACCCAGGAGGTTTCTGTAATAGCCACTCTCTCCCCTGCCCTACAAAGTAGAAAACAACTGGGATTATGGTTTTAACTTGCTTCTTCCCATCTGTTATCCCACTTCAGAGTTTAGCAAGATTAATGGTATGAATTTTGCTATTGGATATCAAATGGAAAAAATACTTGTACCTATTATTATTTTCATCCAAGTAGTTTCATCCAAGAGAAGTAGTTTAGTTTAAAATTCTTCCCCTCCTTTTCCCTGATCCAATATAACTTCATGTGATTTTACAGGCTAAGAGAGAAGGAAGAATCCAAAGAGTTTCAAAGATTGAAGAATTGTTCAAATAGCTGTTTCTACTGCAACAAATAAATGAATTTTACCTATGATATTTTTTTCACTACACTAATTGTTAATCTAACAGCTTGCTTGTTAATTTAAATAGCTCATTCTGCTTTGTAACACTCAGAGTCCCAAATCCTCTTTTACTATGTTCTTCTAGAATTACTTACCAGCAATGCTATAAAGTTTCAAACATAAAGTTCATTACCATTTAAAGTAGATAACCTTAGGTAGTTAGAAGAAGTGATTTATGGCATAAGTCAAGCAATTTTAGCAAAGATTAAGGAAAGAGAATTTTTGAAGTACTATAATTTTCATGAAAATTCCCTATTTGTAGGAGATATAGTATGTGGCTGAGATCTACTCTTCATACAATCTTCTTCACTTGCTTGAGAGGTTGTGCCTTATTCATTTATGATAATAGACCACTTTATATAAAGAGTCTTATTATTCTGAATGAGTAATTTTGAAGGAGAGCATTTCCAATGACCTAGCAAACTGCAAGTTCAGAATTTGAGAATTAGAGAGGAAATTTTAGTTGAAAATATTTCTTAACTAAAAGAAGTCTTAAACACTACTTTGAGAACTTCTTTGATTACCAAGCTCTCAGCTCAGCAGCGTATCCAGCTTGACGACTAACTCTAAGCCCAAATAGTCTCACTGACATCTCATGTGCTTAATGTTAAAACAGCACTGACGTGCTTTAAACCAGGACCTAAATATTTCATACAGATATGATCAGAAGCATGTATTCATCTTGAACAGGGAATCAGTTACATTTACATACCTCCTTGTCTTTGAGAATGTGGTCTGAAGTTCAGAGCCTTAAAATACCACGTTGATTTCAAAGGGCACCGGATCTGGCATTAATTAACAACTCCAGCTGCAATAATATGCTATTTGAAAATATTTAATTAATCTCCTAAAACTCCTTGGGATACTAAAGCAATTTTCAGTCCAGTGTGACTGAGTTCAATGGCAAAACTCTGTAAAAGTGATCGAACAAGTCCTTACAGAGCTGAAATTAGAAGGCTTGATGGCACAACCCTTACTGCAAGAAAATTAAGCACCAAACAGCATCCACTTTGTCTCTGCAGAGACACTGCTTTCATTCCAGTGTTATGACTTATCTTGAACACAGTCAATGAATTTGCTGCCTAGGAAGCAAATAACAGCAATAAGCAACACTGGCACACTACTGCAAGTTTTCAAAGCTAATTGAATCAGCATATAAAAATGTTTTCCCTGTGTAATAAATCTCATTATAATCAACCTCTCTATGGCAGACGCTTCACTATGATATGCAAATTCCAATTATTTATTTAGGATATATTTAGCGTTTCCATGTGACTCCAATTTCTATTTAAAAAATCTTAGAGTTGTATTAAATGCCCGCTCTCCTTTGGAAGCTGTTATTAGTAACAACGTGTGCCAGTATAACAACCAAGCTTTTCAATATTTGGACCACCAACATAATTTTGAATGTGAAGAAAGGTTTTCAGTCAAACTCATTTTAGGAGTTTCTTGACTAAGCCAATTGTGCTGACTTCTTTACTACATGGAATATGAAAGAGATCAAGGTATCTTAGCTAGATGAAGGCATTTACAGACATCTTACCAATTCTTCCCTCAAACATGACAGCATAGACTTCACAACATAACCACCCTGTATTTTCACAAGGAAGTTCAGTTCAGTCTCAATAAACTCATGCTGGATTTCTAAGTCTAAAAAAATATCTTGCAGCAACATCTATTGAGGAAGAAATAAAGACTGCTGACAAAAATACACTGACGTGATCTACTGATGCTATGAATCTCTGTCTCAGACAGAATTGTTAAACATTTTTGAGAACAGCTAGCTGAAGTTTGGCATTTTTAAATCCTACCACACATTTAAAAAAATGACCTTATTCAATAAATAAATAAATAAATAAATAAATAAAGTTAATTGCTGGAGAAAGTACTAAAATAATGACCTGAGCTGGGAAAACCAAGCAGGCAGTGTGTCTTGACATTTGTAAGCCCTCTGGCCTAAACATACCCCGTCATTTTGCTCTTCTGGGAGCAAGCAGAAGTGGAAGCATAAGAAAACAGGTATTGTCTAGTGGAACCCTTTCACTGTGTACTGAGTTTCTTATTTGTTTCCAGCAAGACACAAGGAACGTGGCTAAAAAGTCACATATAAACCACACACTGAAATTAAAAGTTAAAGAGAGGTGGAGATGTTCTTATTCCCTCAGTAACAAAAGCCTCCCTTACATCACAGTCACTGCAAACACAGAACAACAGTATGAGACCAGGAACAATAAGATGACACCAAAATTTTGTTCCGTGGATAATTACTATTTCATCCTGTATAAAGCAGCTTCTCAGCCATGATTCTGATCATGTAATCTGCCAGAGGCACTGGGAACTAAAGCCCTTTTGTGATGATGGCCATCTCTCAAGATGGCAAAATCCCACTTACATAGCCATGTGAATTTCTATTTGTCTTCCTTTTTATTGCTTTTGCAGAACATTTTTTTAAATAATACATTGCTCCAACACAGACTAGACTGTCACTAATAATGATTTCTAAAGACACATTAACATTTAGTAAATACTTAATGCTTGTTTGTTTTGGGCGATTCACATGGGAAAGTTAAAGTCATATAAAAGAAGGAACTGAAATATACGTATCACAGGGCCAAAGAACTGATCAGTAAAACATACAGGATAATGTAATGTCACCAGGGAAACTAGTATTCATAATTAAAAGTATATCAAACTGTATGTTCCACTAAAACGAGGCCAGAAATTAAGAACTTACACAGAGAGCTTGTATATAGTGTCTTCTGGATAAAGCATCTCTAGGTATCAGAGGAATTTTTGATTATATGATGAATTCTGAACTGTGATAGAAAGATATATCATAAAAAGATACTTGAAGGTCCCTAAATAAACCCAGGCTAAGAACTTCTAGATTCCAGTATCTGACTGTGAATGAACTAAGGTTGCATCCATCCTAGGTGAATTCCCATATTTCTCCTCTTTTTTTTTTTTCTTTATGGATCTGTGAATATTTGATTACTTCAGTCAAAACAGAACAAATTCAAAAGGAAAGAAAGAGGCAATGTAATCACAGAAAACCCACATGACAAATGCAGCAGATACATAGAGGATATAGATTTAAATCTCTGTTTTATACGACAAGCTGAGGTCAAATAAGCAATTGCAGAAAAGCAGGGAGCCGGTTAAGAAGATAAAGCAGCTTCTGAAGTTGCTTAAGCATATTCATATCTTCAGCATTTGCTATTAACTGGATGTAATTGCCCTCTGCTCTCTGGATCCCATTCTCATGCACCTAACTCTTCCTGTGTACAGTATAAGGAAATAAAGAAGAGATCGAGATTTTAGACATAATGACTGGGTTTGAGCATAGTCACTACCATAACATCATGCTGCTCAAATGCCTTTTGGATATAAACCTGCATGCCTCCCTTGGAAATATGTATAATATAAAACTGGTACCACAATTCAGCCGTATGCATGAGGATACTGACACTCTTCTCTAGATCTAGCTCTAACAAACTACTTCCAGAAAAATAAAATGTTCAAATCTAACTGCTATGAATACTTATGTAAGAGTACTAATGGGTAGGTAGTTTTAGTAGGTTACATCTTTCGTAATGGACAGATGCCGAGAGGAACTTCTGATTGTTGCTGAGATATTCTGGCAATATTGACTGGGCTCTTAACTATTGTGAAATGTCTCACAAACTATTTCTGAATACTATTCCTATGTTCAATTTGACAAAGACAAAAATACACTCAGGATTCTAGTTTAGGCTTATAATACCTCTTTCTTTGCAGATCAAAGTGCTGTCTGTGATTTTTGCTTTTGCAGAGCAAGGGAAGTGATCGGTTATTCTTGCTGTGCAGCGCTGGGGTCTGCCTGCTTTCTTTCAAAACTAATAAATAAAATAGAATAAAAGTGCTCTGGAAAGCATGACTCCTGAGAGAGACATAATCTGACTTTAAAAGAGAAAAAAATGCTGCATTAGGATGATAAATGACAGAATATAATTAATTAATCAATTAATTGTTTTTACAATAAAGTATTGGAAGTAGACGCCTTAAATGTGCCATGACCCATGGTTTTATCAGATAAATTATACTCCATCAAAACTCACAGTCAGCAGATATTTATTATGCAAAGTTCCAAATTGGATCTTCTACTTCTGAATTAATTTGGATCCTAAGTATTTTGCATTTGTATTGCCAGCCAAAAGGCTTCTTGTAAAAATCATGTTTAAAAAAGGGATATACAATATTTACAGTAGGAACATGCTTGACTTTCTATGATATTAAAAAAGCTTAGTGAAAGGGAACAATGCTCATCATCTAAATGTCTAGTCTGGAAAAAATTACTCCTGGGGTAATTTTAGGATGCTGCTCTCCCTGGATTCAATTTATGTTCTGCATCTACAATAAAGGGCAAATGTCTCTGCAGTCCCCTGCTGAAATCAGCATTGGGCTTGTACTGACTTCTCAGTCTCACAGCTTGGAAGAAGGCCATTACAAAGAAGCACGGAGAAGGGAAATGAGCCACCACAGAGAAAGTCAAGAGTGAAGATATACTTCAAATCAATTTTGGCATGAAGTTGAGTTCTTGTTATGTCTGGTAGGAATGGATTTTAACAGATAGGAGAGAATAACCTTAGGGCTACTCTTCTCCTAATCATACATACATACATACATACATACATATATATATATATATATATTTGCTGAAAATACCTAAATATTATAGATTTTAAGATTTTTATTTATTTATTTATTTTAAATTATTTTAAGGGTGCTAAATGTATAATGAAATCTCAGAAAACTGTTTCTGCGGTTCTGTCATGCCAAAAAACATCATTTGCCCTATGTTGAATACATTCATAAAGTGGGTCTTTGTTATTCTGTCATGCTGCCATGTTCTTACGTAAGCTCTTTCCCAAAAATGTTGGAGAAAGAGACAAAAGGAGTGTCGGTCTGATGACATATTAGAAAGAAGTCTGAAATGCTATTTTACATCTTATCAGATAACGGGCAGAATTCAAGCATTCAGTATTATTTAAAAGACTAAATCATTTTAAATACTAAAATACGTATTTATAAATACCATCCCAATGCACAGAACAGAAATTGAGGAATAATATTTCCAAATAGCTGAAAATCAGAGGGTGCTCATAAACACTCTAAGGCTTTTCTACTACTAACTGAAATATAGGTCATAAGTCTCAGAAAAATCCAGTTTCAGATACTTACCATAAATCTATCACTACAGTTGCACACATCAGCATCTTTGAGTTCAGTTTGCAGCAGCATACATTTAGAGTTAGGTATAGTTGGGAAAAAGAGAAAGCAATGTTTGTTGCTACAAATTCTTGGATTATCTCTAAAAGGTCCTGGTCTAGAGAGTAGCTTAGAGCAACTCCCTGGTCAGTTATGTATTTGGAGTCTGTTATTGTTTGGATAAGCATGACAGATAAGATCTTAACTACTGTCTTCCAAATATACACAAGTTTGCTTACACTCAGTACAGTGCTGTACTGATTCTTATCTCTGTGATATTCTTCTGGATTAATTCACTAACAAAACAGTCACAACAAACATACACAAAGAGAACGAGCTTACAGACATTCAGACAGTATCCCCCCCACACACACACAGACAAAAAAAAAAGGTATTTTGTATTTTTATAACTGAAAATTGTGCCGGGTTGTTTGTGGTTTAGTTACATTGCCAAAAGCATTTTCAGAGAATTGCCACTTCTTCACATTGCAACAGTTCTCAAATTACTTCATCTATTTGAAGAGATATCATTTATGCTATCAAAATAAATAATATAGGACCACTGAAACATCTCAAAGATTTTGCTGTTCAGAATGACATCAGCTCCTGCCATGGAAGCACACTCAGCACTAGCCACACTTCAGCTTTCAGCCATCTATTTTTGACATAAATAAAAATGCTTTTTCTCCAACTACACGGCTTCTCTTCCTCTCTTACATCAGTCTACAAGCCATGGAGGGTAAAAGATGTGTGAGCCTGTTCAGACTGAGAGAGCCAGCAACTTAGTGCATATATATATATATATATATATATATATATATATATATATATATATGAGTATTTAATACCTCCTGACTGTAGTGGATTTAGTGCTCTTGAAAGTTAATACTGGAATATTTGGTCTACCACTGTGCCAGGGACAGGGACTGCTGAGATAGGACATACAGTCAGAATTTTTGCTTGCCCTACTTTTAAATACATCATTAAAGAGATATTTTTTTTTCCCAAAAGAGGGATTTTTTCCCTAAAAAACTTCACACATCAGGCAGTGCCACTGTGACTCACGCATTGCTGCTTACTAGACGTGGCTCTGTAACCACAGCTGTTCATGCTCCTTTGTGCATGCCTACAGCTTGCAGACTGAATGTCTGAAAATGAAGAGGTAAAAAAAAAAATAAGGATTACAGATTATCTGACTGGATTCAGCCTGAAGAGTCTGAGGCAGCTGCTTAAAGCCTGCGTAGGAGCTATCTAACTAAACCGAAGGGATTAATGCATGACTGTTCCTAGATAACCTATCACTGAAAGCATTAACTAGGAGCTGGTAATGCAAGTGAAAGCCTTCACCACTTCTACTTCTGCCACTTTTAAAATTGCAGCCAGGCACCATTGGAGTGCGTACTGACAGTCCTTTTTAAAGATCTATACAAAACTGCATTGTTTCCTCCAAATCAGCAGTTTGGGGGCAAATTCTACGAATCCCAGTGACCTTGTCTTTCATCAAATAAAATGTGAAGCACTGGTGAACTGAATGGAGACTTGAACCAAGCTGAATAATAGCTTAAGCATGCCATGCTGGGATATGCAAAAGAACAGGCTATTCTGTAAAAGTACAAGCAGCCATAGAGTAGATTAGATTGTCTGCACCAGCATCTCTGAAATTCAATCCTTTCTTATATCATTTCAAAGGCAGATGGACAATGTTTTGCCAAGTCTGCAGTTTGGTGGTGATGGAATTGCCTCGTGAATGTGATGGGAGTTAGATGACTACTTAGAATTTCATATATTTGTGAGAGAACAGAGGAAGAATTATCTGAGGTCTTCTAAAATGCAAGAAAAGAGAGGAAATTGGCTACAAGCTGAAGCATCGGCAAAAGGACAAGCTGAATCTGTTTATAAGAATGCTGGCAAAAGATTAAGTGCCTTACAATTTCAAATCAAAGGCCTGCTAGAGGAGAAAAGCTGGAGAGCAAAAAGAGAAAACTGCAAATACAATTATACTTTGCTTCTGATATGAGATTGGAAATAGGAACAGAGGAATTAAGAGAGGGAGAGGAAATTAAGGAAATTTTTATAGGTAAGTGTTACTGAGCTCTTGAGAAAAGGTAGGCGCCATTTGGCATAAAAATAATAAATATAGCAAATGCTTGTATTTGAAAGACTCATCACACATAAATTTTACAACTATTATTTTATACAATATTGTTTTATAAAATAGCAAGAATATCCAAATGCCTAATAGACAGATTCTGTTTTCAAGCATCTGTTCGAATACGTGCAGTATAAGCTGCACACACTGCTTGTAGCTCACTTCGCTGCAGTACGTTTCAGTTGTTTCTTGTGTTATACTTAAAAGGGATGGTTAGAACTCATTTCCCTGTGCATGTTTTTCCTTGATGTAGAGTGCATGCGTGCAAAGTATCACAATACTGGTAGAAAACATATTCAAAATGTACCCCTACCTACACAGCAATATGAAAGTATTGTTAACTCCTGCTATGCTATGTCTCCTTTCTCCAGCAGGGACAGAAAGGAAGGACATCTCCAGTCACCTCCCCGTTCAGAACATCAGCATCCCTACAGTCACTGAACATTAATATGGGAACCCAATAATGGCAGCTCTGTTCTGCGAGGGATGAAGAGAAAAGGCCAATGTATGTCTGTAAAAGGACTCAAACCTCTAAATCACACATGGCTTTAGACATCTGACCGCAACCGTGTGATCCAAGTAACGTTTGCTCATTCTCTCCTTGAAGAAGGTTTTGCAAACACTGAATGTCTGGTTTTGATCTGAAGCTTCTTTTTACATCTACTTGTACAAGTTTTGCCCCATTTAAGCCAGAATAGAATTCAGAAAACGGGCAGGATGGTATTTAGGACTTCAGGTTCTCATTCCAGTGTGCTCAGGGTAAACTCATACACATGTTCATGGCATGTTTAATCCACTGATAATTCTCTTTAAAAGGCAGTCTCAGGTGGTTTAGTGGACTCTTACATAATAGTCTCTCAATGAAATACGCAGGTTCAGGTCCACTTGAGCCTCATCCTAAGGAAATCAACCCCTAATTTCTCTCTACTATGCCTTAGCCATAAAGTGGAGCAGGATCAGAGCAGGAGAGATGAGCACGGGAAAACCATGATTCAGTTGTCCTGCAGTATCTGGGCCTGGAGGCTTTCATCATCCTCAGGAGGCAGAAAGATCACTGTCACGTGATTCAAGAAAGATCCATGACATTTTTAGAACTTCTTTCAATCCCCTTCATTTGCTTTCATCACAAACTTCTGTCTTTTCCTCCCTGCTACTTACTTTATTTTTTTCAATCACAAATATGGAACAATAATTCCAGCTTTTGCTAGCATCTGTTCTGATTCCCTCTTTTAATCTTTGCCTTACTTTCCCATCACAGTAAAAACATGTTTGCCTCCATCCCCCTTTGCCTTTTAACTACCATTTCTCCTGTCTCTTTTCTCTTTGTACATTCAGGAACAGCACTTTGTATCCTACCTTGAACTGTCAATGCCAATAAACACAACTAAGTTGGCTTCTCTAACTCTGTCCGCTACGATCATTTTTACAGAGGGTTCCCTGCTATTCCTCCCCTCCCAAATCCTCCAGATTTTATTGCAGTTCCTGGTGGGAAATCCAAAATACAGAGAACTGAAAAGGGTAAAAGCAAGCAAGCAAGCAAGAGAACTTATGTGTTGAGGCAGAGGCAGTTTAATAAGGACAAAAAAAAATGGAAAAAAAAAAGGAATACACAAGACAAGTGATGCACAATGCCATTGCTCACCAGCCAGCCGATGCCCAGCCAGCCCCAAGCAGCAGCAGCCCCCTGAGCAGCTCCTCCAGCTGCCAATGCTGAGCATGGCACCACGTGGTACAGGATGTCCCCTGGCCAGCCCGGGTCAGCTGTCCTGGCTGTATCCCCTCCCAGCTGTGTCCTCCTCCCCCAGTCTCCGCACTGGCTGGACTGTACCAGGAGCTCGAAAGGCTTGGCTCTGGGTGAACACTGCCCTGCAACAGCTAATACATCCCTGTGCTATCACCACTTGCGTCAACAACAACCCAAAGCACAGCATCATACCAGCTACCAGGAAGAAAATTAACTCTATTCCAGCCCCAAGAGGACACCTCTCCCACCTTTAAATTACCTAAGGGTATTTGTACCTGCAAACTTAGATTTAACTACTATCTTAAAGCAACTCACAGTCCCAACTCAGCATCTCAGACCTATCACTCTCTCTTTTCAGCCTCTTTGACATGTTCTTATGAGTTATTAGCTATCATTTTTTCAAGTGTAAGAAAAAAACAGTAAAAGAGGCATGTCAATATCACCTTGCAATATTCTTCCCCTGTTAATCTCTTTGGACATCACTCTATCACTCCAGCTACAATCCCAAGTAGTTTTTTTTTTAATTCCACCTTTCATTAATGCCTCTCAATCTGGGAATAAGTCTTGCAAATTCTTCTACTTACCATGTCCTAGAAATGCTGCTCTTCTTTCTCACAGCAGTTCCTTTTCAAGCTCTAATGAGCCACTATTTCACTAGCGTACGTATTTAGAAATACAAGATATATCCATTTTCCCCCCATTGCTCAAAATGCTGCTGCAAAGACAGCTCTTCCACTATGATGTTTTGTCCATGCTACCCCTCTCTTTTCATTCTTCCACTACTAGGTCACTTCTTGTATGAAATGTATTTGTGTTTTTTTCACAGCCCAGTACAGCATCCCATCCTCATAAGTTCCAGTAATTCAACATCAGGAACTCCAAAAGACTCATCAGCTCAGTCTGCACATTTCAGCTGTTACTTTCACATTTTCTTCTTTGTACTTCTCACATGACAGAGAACAGTGAAAGTATCTTCCTACCATGAAAATAGAAAGAGTGAAACCCCTTCGTGCTCATTGTAGGGCTTTGAGCTAGAAGTCACTTTGCTCCTCCTCTTTGCTCTTCTCACTGTCTTGGGCTTGCAAAGGTGAATTGCTCTGTAAGCAGAGGTCATGTTCAGATCCAAAACGATGAAAAGGAAGAACCTTCTGTAACACTGAATGAGTCCTCCGTTATAACTAAACAGCAATGGGAGAGATGAGCTAACATTCCCATTTCTGTTCTACAGATGTGGTCATGGAAATTAGTTTATTTTAATGGTTTTATTCTAAACTGATGTTCATATCAATACTGCTCCTGACACTGCAAGCAATTAGAGAATCTGTTCAATTCTCATCAGTGTAGCTTTGATTCTTTTCAGTTGGATTTACCGTACCAATTTTACCTCCTGTCTGTTTTGAACTAAGAGCTTAAGGCATTTTTATTATTCTTCATGAAGCAGCACTTGTGGTGCCATTTTGGTACACGGTAAAACAGTAGAAATCTCACATAGGAAGCAAGTGCATTTATATTGAATTACCTGATTTCCATCTTCTGCAAATCCGCATATTTAGCATCATCTTGTCTAGGATTAGAGACCAGCAGAAATGACTGATAAAGACCTATAAGTACACTTCATCCTATTTTATACTAACATCTTTACTGAATTATGTATTTTAAGTTTTACTCACATGAAGTGCAGGGAAAGGCACACTGCACTGGTCTTATATAGCAATTAAAAGCCTTCTTCAAATGCTAATCATTTATAATTAGTCTACTTCAATTAGTAATGAAACCAGAAATTGCTCTCTCCAAGAAAACAGAATATATTTCATGAAATGATTAAAAGGGAACAGGGATCTTCAAATTGTGAGGCAAGTGATTGATGTGAAGCAAAACTCTCTCACAATGTTGTTCTTTTAACTCTTTGATGAACTGATCAACAAAGACAAGTTTCCCAAGTCTCAGAAGCACTATTATCAATTCATGCACAGAAAAGCACATCTGTGTTCACAGTTTAAATACATCTTTCCTTTAGAGTCATTTCATGCCATCTACTACGCAGTTGTTACCTTCCCTCTGGGAATCAGATTTTAATTGGCTACCTCCTAATGTGCAATAAAATCAAGAAGCAACTGGCTGGTTGGCAGCTGTTAAACTTTGTTAGGCGATGGCCCCAAAAAAGCTTTGTACAGCAATAAAGGTGTCCTCTTAAATTAGTTAATTTAGCCTTGAAGGCTAAAAAATGGTACTCTGTGTCACTGCGGATAGTGATACTTCTGAGAAAACACCAAAGCTGAATTTTGATACACGACTTATCTCAATTCCATCCTGGATATTCACCTACCTAGTTTCAGTACACTAAACGGCCAAGAACTGTGCTTACTTTAAGAGTGGGTTCGCTCAGTGATAACGTACACATTCTCCAGGCAGTGGGGTCCTTCATGCTCGAGCACATGCACATAAACAGTATTGAATCAGCTATAATGAAACGGGGCAGGTACAAGGGAAAGAAAATTAGATAATTAATTCAGAAAGTAGGTTCCTGCTTTCTATTGATATCCCAACCGGTGGATTACAGAAAATCAATTTGCTGTTCTTTACCTTCCGTTATTAGATGTTCTGTTTTCAGATGTTTGGAGGGGTTTTGCATAATTAGTATTTGGCTCATTGTTTTTGATGGCATTTTTATTTTTTTTCAGGAGTGTGGAGGGGGATATTAGGTGAAAATATACCAGACATTATATCTGTCCCATTAAGAAAAACAGAGAAAAACTACATCATTCACATGAACGTGTAGGCGACTGCTGGAGGAGTGGTAAGCAATATATTAACAAAAAGATTGCAAATGGAAAAATGTGGACTTGACAAAATGAGATAAGATTTTGTCAATGGCAAATCTATCTCAACAAGACCAGCTGACCTAGGTAGAGTGCTTCTCTAATAAAATTAATGGAATTTAGCAGAGATTTCCAGGAGTTCATTTTAGCTTTACACTCATTTCAGAAATGAAAACTTCTATGTAATTCTTCCTGTAAGGGCCCGCAGCGTGGTCTCTGAGGTCCTCCTCCATGGGCACTCCTTTTGGGGAGGCACACAAGCATAGCTTAGAAACAGATATAAACTGTAAATTATCCCAAGATCATACTATTATTTGAAAAGATGTAGACCTGCACAGTTGTAATTACTCCCCTGTATTTGTAAATAAGGAAAAGGACTGTCTTCTTATGTTACATAAATAAATATGGCTATTGCACTGATTAATTTCCTGATTAAGTCTATAAATAGTTTTGTGAAATAATTAGGAATAGCTTCATAAATTATTAACCAAGTATCTAGAATTCAGACGGTAAACCCCAGTTGCTCTAAGAAAATGGCTGCTTCCCTTGTTAGCCTATTTCTTCATTTGCCATCAACCACATTAATAATATTATGGTGAGCTTACAGCAATTCCACAAACATTCCATCAGATCTGAAGAATCATCATTATCCCATAAGACATCAGTGCAAGGATCTGTTTGATTTCACACACTTAACCCTTTGTCTGAGTTCAGCTGACAACCTGCTGGTTCTGGAAAAGTTATTTATTGTGTATAACAAAGAAAAAAATTCAGAGAATTTGCCGTTTGATTGCAAATGATCTCTTGACCCTATTAAGATGATAGGAGCACTATGATCAGAACTATCTTCTTTTATTTTTCTTTCTTTCAGACGCACTGCAGCAGTAAAATGCCAATAAACATTGTATACAACACACATAAACTAGCTAAGAGGAAAAAAATAAAATTATAGCATCTGTTTGTACTTTGTTATGTGGCATAATTTACAGAATCACTGATTATTAAGGGATTATTCAGGAGATTAGTTAGAGATAGCTTATGGGTCAAGTGCCTTGGTTTTCTCACACATTGTTACTTTTAACTTCATCCCTAGAATTATATCTGACTTTTCTGAAGGAGAAAGTTGATGAATTAATGCTGTTAGGAAAATATGATGGGTATGTGTCACTGTGTTAACTCCTCCTTTATTTTTGAAACATGACAATGAAATAAGGAACTGAAGATACAATGCATTTAAAGAAATAAATCTATTCTGTTTTTAGGACTTGCCTTCTCTCTGTCCTTCTGATGTGTATATTGTTTTGTTTGAGAGAAAATGTAGCATTATCATAAGACTATTGATGGATCTTCAGAATTATCAATATTACTAATTCTGCAGAAATGAAAAATAATTTCCCAGGACTCACTCAATTTACCATTTATAACAGACAAAGGACTCTGAATAGAAAAAGGAAAAATTGCTTTACAAAACAGAGGTTTATCATAAAAATTGAATACTGCCTTTAATTAAGGGCTTTTCATCTAAGAAAAGCTTTCACAGCACCAGCTTCAGAATCCACATCTTGTTTCATGAAAAAATATAAAGAAAATTAACTGTGCATACAGAAAATACCCATTAGACACTGGGTTTGTATGTTCTGTGAACATCAGTCAGGAAAGTGACATAATCCAAAGAATTATTAAAAAAATAAATAAATATGTGGGTGAAACAGCAAACAGGTTGCCTGGGAACTCAAGTTGAAACTCAGAATAGATTTACAGCTGGTCAAGGTTATATTCAGCTAGCAATGGATACAAGGAGCTGCTGTAGCAAGAGATGGTGGTATATGCACTCCAGATACACATAACTTAATCAGCTGTTTAAGCAGTTTCCTGTTGTCAGGAACATCCTTATGAAATCCTTTATGGGTTCTTCCTTCTGCAAAACATCACAGAATACCATAACACAGCTAAAAAATGTCCTTCTATCTGAACCACAAAGAAGTACACAATTAAGGAAATTGTAAGAATGTAATACAAATTGCCAGCAGCTGGATTTTTGTAGAGGGCAGAAAACAGGACTGCAAAGGGAAATATTATTTATTTGGGAATTATAACCCAAAATTACAGCTAAGCAGAGTGAAAAGAAAGTGAAAATACAGAGAAGAAATTTTCTCTGATAATGAGTTCTTCTGGGTTATGGGATGTGACTCTGATGGAAGTCACAACTCTTGGTATTTAGACAAAACACTATAAAATCGATTATAGGAAATACTGATGGACTGGCAAGAACAGGAGTTGGAAGAGCTGTTGGGATTTCTCATCTTCTTTCAGACCTCTCTACCCTTAGCATTGATAGCATCAAGTATTTCTAATATTTTCATCATCAGTTTTACAAGAGGAAAGAGTAAGTTAATTCCAGATTTTAAGTGAAGGGACTCATATAATTTCTACAGTAAGATTTTGCAGTGAGCTAACAAACAAGCTGAGAACTACCACCATTTAGTTCAATATCTACGTAAGAGCTATCTATACAGTGCCCCTTTATAAACAGTAGAGGTAAGCACTCGTAGAGCACCCATCATTTTATCTTGCTAACAATGTATGTACGAGTTAACTCCTAATAGAACAGCTCACAGGCAGACAGGATAAACACTAATAAAAGTTGTACAAGGTAGCATACGAGTTATAAAGTTGTTAGGATTCAACTGGAAATTAGGGTGCAATGAAGTTAATGGACATCAATTGCTTAGCTCCTGGGGGGATGATGGGGTGCTTTGGTGGTGGTGGTTTTGGGGCTGGGCTTTGTGTTCTGGAGTAAAGCAGAACATAGTGACAGACAGATTACTGGAGAACCTGAAAGGATCTTTCTGCCTTTGCACAAACCAATGCCATCAGCAGCAGCAACAGGGATCTCTGGAGAAGCTCAGAGACAAGAGAGCATCTTTCAAAAGACACAGGAGCTGTCTTAAAGAACTGCACTTCTCAGATGAAGGTACTTTGTACCTCATATTCTCTTCTTAATAGTCT
The DNA here is from genome assembly GCA_011075105.1 of Heteronetta atricapilla. Taxonomy (NCBI): domain Eukaryota; kingdom Metazoa; phylum Chordata; class Aves; order Anseriformes; family Anatidae; genus Heteronetta; species Heteronetta atricapilla. The sequence goes on from CM021734.1 coordinate 58,582,767, forward strand.
ATGATTTGGAGCATATTTCTGCTGGGATATTTCCAGTTACTTCAAGAATCAAACTTCCTAATTTGTCTCCTACTTGTTCTTCAGCTATACCCAGCTGTGTAACAGACGAACAAGCAGGCTCCATCATAAAGGAACTGTCTGTTCTCTGCATAAACTGGGACTGATGATTCCTAATAAACCTGTGTTTTGAATCTTACACATTCAGATTCAAAAACGTATATGCAGCTAAGACTGCTGAGTGTGAGCACATCATACAGCAGTCTGCTTGTGTTCTGCTAGCATGACATTTTATGTAGTTATCTCTTGTCACAAGAAAAACTGAATATGTAAAGTAAGCAAGTATAAGATACTGAAGCTTTACTAATTATTATTTTTTGTTTTCAAAAAATAAGTTTTCAAAACTCTTGATTACACAGCAATGAATTTAGATATCTTACAGAATACATGAGGACAAACATGGCCTGTCTTTGAGGCAGGCAGGGTCTGATTTGCCCTTTGATCTGAATTGCATCAGGCTTGAAGCTGCTGTTAACTATCCCAAAAGCTGCATATTCTTAGGATACATTTTGTAGCCCCAGATACAAAGAATTAAGCTCTTTTTCCCAGAATATTTATTCTTACGTTTTCATCATATAAAGTATTTTTCACCTGATGGTTTTCTGGTTCTTTGTATTATCAGACACCAATTAAGGTATAGGGTTCTTTAAACATTAATAAATGTCTTTTCTTTACAGAAACCTGCACTATAAAAATGAGTTCTATATTTATGGAAAACAACAGCTAACTCCTTCCAACTACATATTTCAAGTCGGTATCATTACGCTTAAGATGCAAAAGGAAGTCCCAGTTTACAGGTGTGAACCACCACAAAAACTGAAGTCATTGGCGTTACTCCAGATTGCCTCGGATCCCAAACGCCTTGCATTCCTCCAACATAAGGAACGAGGCCAAGCAAAACAAGCTGTACGCCCATGGATGTGGATGCCCTGCTACTCCCAGCAGAGTGGAAAGGGCCACATGCAGCTGGACAGCATGCAGAGCAGACTTCACCCAGCTCTGCTTCCAGCCTGCACCTGGGATCTGGCTGGAGCCTGGCCAGCACCAGGACTGAGGCCGTGACAAGCTCTTTTTGCTCTCAGTCCCTTTTGTTGCTGTTGTTTTGCCAAATAAAGCTCACACACCAGCTCTTCCGTTGACGTCCCTGCTCCTACCCATGTCGGTAGCTCCGCAGGCCGGTCAGAGGACACTCACGGCAGACACCTTGTGGATGGACAGAGTGCAGAGAGGTGAGGCAAGGCAGCCCTGCTGCCTCCAACCCACCCAGCAGGCTACACAATGCACTTGCCTTCCTTCCCTGGGGAACCAAGCAGGGATGTGGTGTGCATGAGTCTCCAACTCACATTCAGGCCTAGCACAGAGGGGTGCAGAGGGGCCCTGCCAAGCGGGGATTGCTCCTGTGCTGCTGCTGAGATGTAGCCACAGAGATCCCGCCTGGCAAAGCTACACATTTCCCCTTTGAAAATCTAGAGTTTCTACGGCTAGAAGGAACAAAATAATAGCAATACCAAAGGAAAGAACAGAGCTCATGTTTAAGATAGAGTTTTCCCTTTCCTAATGGGGAGGTATTTATAATTTACCAACCCCGCAACAATAACGAGGATAACCTGACAAAGCAAAGCAATCTGACTTCCCTGTTTAGTCTTGTTTGCTCAGGTAAGTGAGCAGGTTTTCATTTCTCAGTGACTACCTAACGGCACGAACAGTCTGCTTGGCAGAAGATTTGCTCTGTGGGGGCTTCTCCACACCAAGTAGGCTTGGAGCTGCACAGTCCAGAGCTAACTGAACTCCAGGCCCACGTGGAGGATAGAAAGTAGCTATGAAAGAAACCAACAAATCTTTAGGTCAGAAATAGCCTAAACAGACAGAGCCACACAATGTGACACTTGAAGACCAAAGAGGTGTGGGTTTTTTTTTGGAGGGTGGGAATTTCATCCCATGCCTGTATGCAATTACACAGGATAATCTGACATTTCACACCAATATATGAGAATTACTGGAAAAAATAAAAAAATAAAATAAAAATCGCCCAATGTCTTGATGTGCGTACTATTTTCCCTGCATTTAAAAAAGAAAATAAGCCTCTGGTCTTATCTGGACAATACTTCTAAGATTTCCTTCCCACTGTGCCCAAACAACCAGCGTTCCTGTAATAATTAGTGCCTTGATATTAACTAAATCTCTAAGGTATCTTTTCATGGAGTTTTCATAGCATGGGCTGATTTATTTAATTGATGAATAGCTTTGTATGTGCTTATTTTTAATCCTACCCATTTATCTTATGAATAATTGCTATGTTTGTAATTATTCCAAAGAAATAATACCAATATTTTTAATGATCATAATGAATGACAAGGCTTTAGTGAGCTTTTTTAATGTTTGTAAAACAATACTCTGATTAGTCAGAATGAAATATTTGCTCAGTTAATACATGAGTGTGAATTTTTACTTGATCTCAAGTCAATACAACACATCCAACAAGCTGAGTTACTCTTTGAAAACCATGATCAGATTTTTTAATCACGTTCCCATACTTCAAAATCTGCAGAACACTCTTGAAGATCAGTACATTACTGGTTAAAGAACAGGAAATAGGAGCAAAAAAGAACCCCTATAACATTGAACCTGCTCTCTCATCTTCTGTATCCAACTGTTGTGTCATGTTGAGAGTCTGAATCGCCTTTGTGCCCGGGGAGGGGTTTGTTCCACCTGTCCAAATGGTGCTATTGTCCATCGCAAAGGTTCCTCATGGTAATGCAGTACAAAGAATGCTTATTATTTAATGAACACCTATAATCTCCAGGATGGTTTGCTTAGGTTTTCATTGTCAGTTACATTTTCTAACATTATATTAAAAGTTACAGGAATAACTAACCCCTTGTTCACTAAAGAGAACACAAGTTTTTACTACTTAAGCAAAGAGCATGCATAAATATGATCCAGAGCCGCAGTCTGATGAGTTCTTAAAAATAGAAAGGAATCCATCTTTGGGTGCCTGGCCTTCAGTCTTGGCCTGTGGCCCAAAACTCATTTTTAGGCCCTTAAATAGGCAGAGGAGTTTATAAAACCGCTCATTATCTAGTCACAACACCCAAGTTACTGCCTGCCAGTGAAATCCATCAGCCTCATGTCACTGATTTCTCTTATACCAAGTTCCCAAACTATGGAGGCTACATTTGGTAATAGCAGGTCTTCAGGTGTTTCTATTTTGACATCTTTTCAAAAGACTTCTGAAGACTTTCAGAAAATATTCAATCTTAAATACAAATAGAGCCCCAAACCACCTGCCTCCCATTCTCCCCATTTTTTCCCTTTGTTTCTTGCAGAAAAACTTAAAATGAGATTTGCATTTTCAAATTCTGTCAGGAAAGAGCCTTATCGATTTAAGAGAGGCTGAAACGCATGATTTTAAACCAGTTCATTTTGAATCAGCCAAGTTAATATTTAAAATACTTTAGCTTATGAAATGAAGCATTTTCTATGTTCGACACTTCTCAGAAATTACCAAGAAAAAAAAAATATCACAGCACTTATGTTTATGAATTTCAATGAACTATTTTTTCCCCAAGTTTGGAAAAGTTCTTCTGCTTGACTACCCCCATCCTCCTTCCCAGATCAGTGAAAGCACTTTGCTGGTCGTTAAGGAGATGATCGTTAACCCTGCATCTGATATCTTTTTCATTAATCTCACAACGGAGGCTTTTCTGAGCAAGCCATACACTTTGTATCAGTTTTGGTTAAAAAAAAGCAAACGAGGACAAAGCACATTTATTGTTGAATTTTATCTCTCTGTTGCATACATGTCATGTGCAAACTCAGAGCAAGAAGTGAGGTGGTCTGAATATCACTGTGTACTAACGACTGATAAAAAGTATGGAAGTTCATTCAGGTTGTGGAAAAGCATTAGACAAATAGCTCATTGTGAAAAAGCACTGTAAATTTAGCCTCAAGTTTTCAAAGACCTTGCATGCTTCTGATCTTTGCTTCCTTGCTTTCTGTTTGCTTTTACTGTGTATGTACACAAAAGCAGAGAACACAAGGTGTGTTTGGCTTAAACAGAACAGCAACTTAAAGCAAGTTATTTCAGTTTAAACACTCCAAGTTTTCGGATTATCATGTCTATCAAGCTAAACCTCACCTAAATTTTGCTTACTCTAAGCTTTGTACCTAAATGCACCTTCTCATAAAAGCTCTTAGGTTGAAATAACAGTACTTTATCTCACAGGTTATGTGAACTTCTTCCTGCCTCTCCCATTAAAGAAAAGACTGAGAAACCATAACTATTCATCAAATTCACTGTGCTGATAATCCCCTAAATTCCAATTCCAGTGAGGTTTTTATTGGTTAAAAACTTACTTAAGCTCTACTCATGAATTATTTATTCAAGAATTGAGGACAGGCAGTATCTTATGATCTATAATTACAAATCAAGTCTCATAGAAGAGTTTCTTCCTATATCATTTTGCTATTCTCTCAGCAATATAAGTATAGCTTCGTTCACGTTTTGTACCTCTAATATTAGTTTTTTATTTCCCTAGGGATTGCATATTGCTAACCAAAAATCAATCAGAATATTTTCATAACAAACTCAAGTTGACAAGGCTGTAGAGGCCTCCCTGTAGATACAAAGCCATGGCTTCATTAGGGTAAATAATGCCCTTATTATTGTTCTGATAAAGGCTATTATTCTCTGTCCCTTCTCAAGGCCAGAGAGAGACACCTCTTAGACTCAGGTGTTCATACAAATTGTAGAATGGTAGGTCTACGAAACTTAATTCTGCACCTAGCACATCAGGAGATCCACTAAAAGGTCAAGGGATGAAGGCATCCCCAAGTCCACTGGGTTTCAGTCTGTACTGCTCAGAGTTACAAACTCTTCAGTTATCCTCTTCAAAATGCACGAAATGAGAGAACAAGGCAGCGGCAAGAGCAATGGGAAAGCATCAGTATTAAGCACTGGCCACAGGCTCAGCAACACTGTACCATGAAAATACAGTGCATCTGCCCTCAGAGCTTTTATGCATTTAGGAGTTCTCTCTTTAGGGATTAGGAGGCGTCAGATCCAAATAATCTCCAACTTCAGTGCTGAGCACCCACCTGCTCCAGACCTTGTCACTCTCATTATTGCTAAGCTCCAATTTTGCATTCAGATAGAAGGGAATTCCTGGGGGCTGGTGTGGTCTCCAGCACCTGTTTGACACAACATCTCTTGCAAATTTTTATTTTATTTTAATAAATAAATTAAATCCAATAGCAAATCCTAAAATCAGGCCAGTGCTCCAAGATCATCCCCAAACTCTCCTTCATTGCCATGAAATGTTATTCACCACTTCCTATGTCTAAACATTGCCGCAACTTAAGAGGTCAGACAAATAACTAATTACCCTCTTCATGAGTGATTTCAGTTTTTTTAGGTAAAGCCCAAAGCCAGAAAAAAATACATCCTCGATGTCATGTACAAATAACCTATTATACAATAACGTATTTCTTATAGAAGTCTAACATGTTTCTCTTTGCATGCAGAGTGATTTCTCAGAGGAGTTTATAACACTACATTTCTGTAGAAATCTATATGCCTGTCTCTTGTACTAGTGCTATGTTTACTCCTTGTTTGAATAAACACAGCAGTCCCGGCTCAAAATTAATTACTGTAGCTAGACAAATAACTAAAAAAAAATGAATGCATATTTCCATTATCTTTACATGTCATTTACTTTAGAATCCTCCACTGCCTTTGGATATGTGGAGAGAAAATGAATGCAAGTCTGCTGTTATTTTTAGATATATACATATATATTATCATGATGATTGAGGGCATTTAGGGCTGTTTCAAACTAGAAAGCTCATCTCAACCTTCTAAATCTGTGAAAAGCGACTAAAAGGTGTCTGACAATGTTAAAGGCAAACATATGACTTGGGGGGGGGGAGGGGGGAAAGCTTTGGATATTTAATTGAAATCTCCTTGGAATATATTAAAAACCTTATGAAATGATAACTCAAATCACAACGTTAACAAATTTGTTTGAGTTCTCTGTAATGATAAGAAAGTAGTAATTCTGTCAAAGGCTTCAGTGCGCTTTTAAAAGAGAAGAAACAGTCAAATTCTCTAACCCCAACGTAAAACTACTGTGATGCCACTCAGGATCACTGTATTCTTAGATAACAAAATACCAACCAAGCATGAGATTTGCATCTTCACTTCAGATTTCTAGCACACGAACTTCTCTCCGCCTTATCAATGCGGTGAGCACAATGCTGAGTGGCAGCGCTCACTGCAGTTCTGCTGGAAAACTTAATTGTTCCTGCCCATTTCGAGCAGCAAGTCACGCCTGCAGACTTGTGATAAATTCAACTGCAGAACAGGAAAAAAATGGGGATATATGCAAATAAAATATTAACATATGTCTGTAAGAGTTAATGTGCCAAATTATACTACCCATATTAAGCACGTAACTTAATTTCATTTATACTTTAAATCAAATGGCCTGATCAAAAGGAGAAATACACTACCTGCGCTTCAAGCAATATGGGTCAGTTTAAACATGCTTAATGTTACCATGTCCTTAGCAAATCTATTTCTGTCATTTAGATCAAAGGCATGTATTTGCAGCATTTTCCATGGCTCCTCTACAGATACAGATACATTACTTTCATAAGAACCTGGTACTAATGCTAATGTAATTGTTCAGAAAAATACTAAAATCACAGAATTTAATTTTATGAAAGATTCTCTTTAATAAAATATTGCTGTTTTTTTTTTCCTTACAACTGTCATTATTTATTCTTTTCAAGCAGTTCATTTCTGAAGTTTCAAAGTGTCTGACAACAACAAAAAAATCAACTAAAAGCCCAAAGACAACACTGCAGTAACATGAAAAGAAATATAATAAAATTAAATACAAAGTTCTAAATTATTCAAATTAAAATTTTTATAGGTGTCCATAAAAAAATAAAAAATAATTAAAAGCCTTCAAAGGAAGAAGAAAGGCAACAAAGGGTTTGAAGACTGATATTTGTTTTAATATCTGTAATTAGCTTAAAAATTTGGCAATACTTTTGCCTCACAGGCAGCTGTCTATAGAAATTAAATATGAACTTGCTTAAAACCCCATTATTCTTTTAACTATTTGTGCACCAGTTTACAGATCCTTACCTCTGAAACCGCTTGAGCACAGAAATATTTTGTGCTTTTATGATGCCTTTGATTTATAAATCTCAAATCAAGCTGAACAATCACAATATTCTGCAAAATTAATATTATTTTTATTTTATAACTGGGGAAACTGAGGCACCACAGTTCCCCTCTTCAGACTTTTTGTATATTCCTGAGTAAAAATTAGTAGCCAAACCACAGAGGAGCCAAACAACCATAATGGCAGTGATGTATGTATGAGTTATGAAGTCTCGCTATGTCAGCAGCATCAGTCAAGCTGCCCTCACTTCAGCTCCAAAGCCTGCACCTGCCATTCCTCGCTTGGGGTGCCTGAGTTTATAAATGTTAGGCCGCAAGATTTATTCCCTGATTACGTATTATGGTACAGTATCCAAAAACCTGTGGTATGGAGAATTCTTCCATCCCATCTGATGGCCTTCACTGTGACACAAGCTGGGAATCTCACAGATGGTGCATTTGCCATCATTTCTTCTAGTGACAGCATCGCAATTTTACAGACTGAGGATTTAAGAACAAAAGAATTAAAGGCTGAACATAGGACTATATTCACCTGGCTCAAGATGATGCACTATCCCAGAGATAACACAGGAATTAGCATAACGAAGCAAACAAATGCTTCAGAGTCATAACTTCCCCTCCAATGCTCTGCAATGCCTCCTTTGCTCTGCTGAGTGCTAATACCATCTCAGGGCTGCTGACAAGCAAGCGATAAGGGACAAGAATAAAACTCTGCCGTAGCGTTGCCCGTTCCCTTCACACTTCCTACACACGTGATCCCGGGCACAGAGAAACCAGCTGCCTTCCTGGGCTCGGCCAATGTGGTTAAACCCTGCCTTGCCTCGAGCTGCAGCCGGTACCTACAGGAGACACCAGATTAAGGGTGATGGAGCCTTCACATCAAATACCACCACTTCTGGCCGTCACAACTGGGAGGATTTCCCCACCTGCCTCTCCTCCATTAAGAATCCATTCAACTGGCACCGAGTCCCACAGTTTCATTATGAATTTTATGAAAAGAATGCTTGGTTTAGACCTGCTGCTTGAAAACAGAGACATGGGCTCTCTTCTTTCCCAAGTAAACTGTTGTTCACCCTCACCTGAACGCCCACCTCCTTAATGACATGGTTTTACTGATCTCCTGCTGTGATCCCTCCATTTCTGGTGCCCTCCGCGTCCTCTGTCTCACAGAACAGGCATATCCCTATACATTTTTAACATTCCCCTACAGTAAAACTCTCCGTAAGCCTCTGCCTCACCTTTAAACCTGCCATTAATTGCCACAACTGATAATTATCATGATTAAGAAACACTGAGACTTGAGCAAAAACATCCTCTCTCCTTTCCTAACAGCTCAGCTTCCTCACAGACCTGCCAGCCCCAAGCTCCCCAGCAAGACCAGCACGCCAAGGTGCCAGGGAAGAGAACCACTCGCAAGATCCCGTCCTGCTTTATTGCACCAGGGACGTGGGCCTTGCCTCCTCAGTGGCCATGCAGCACTTGGGGTTGGGGCCATCCAACCACAGATGCCCATGGGCAGCTCAGATACAGCCCCTGCTTCGGCTTCGGGGGCGGGGGGGGGGGCGGGGGGGTGGTTTTAATAACATGGATGGGGCCCTGTTGGCCCCAGGGCCAGTGAGTATGCACTGGCACTGCTCAGTGTACTGCCACAGGTACAGGCTGCATCTACACCATTACCAAAATTGAGCACAGGGCAGGATTTCCTTTCATGTTGACCCCCAATTGTTAGGAGTGGTTATAGACAATAAAAGCACAGCCCCACACAAATGAAACCTCAGATTTGGGGTATTCCTGAGGGAAGCTCTCACATCCTTCTGTGCTCATCCAGCTCAAACATGTGCTATCCGCCAACACTTAACATGCAGAGCCACAACCTGAAAATGCACCACAAAATGAGAGCGGCTTTCCTCCACCTCAGCCGAATGTCAGAATCACATCTTTCCTCTGTTTTGGGCTTAAGGCACTCTACAAATTTTACAACTCTGTTGTTTTGTTAAATTAAACCTATTTAATTATAGTTTAGAAGTTCTACTAGTAGAATGCATATCCATGTGTTAAATCCCACCTTATTTCTTATTAAAGACTATTATACTATAATTTCTTAATTTGCATCCTTTGTTCTAGGAAACAGATCATCACAGACAATCTATTTCTTCTACTTCTGAACATGAAAATGTAAAACCCCAACCTTTTCTTATGTGTTGTCTTCCCAGGTAACCCTTCATTAAAGCCATGTATTAGCACAGCATACGTCCTCACACTTCCTTGCTTATTTGTTAATACTACCTGGCTGATTATCAGGTTTTCATGTTTCCCCAAATCACACAATGGCTCGTGTGGCTGAACTGAACAGAGAGCTCATTGAATAATCAACTCTCATCTGACACCGTGAGTCTTCTGATCAAGCATCATTATAATGTTGCCAGGTTCCATTTAGGAAAGCTGATCACCTTTGTATTGAAACACAGGCTTTCATGTGATTTTATGTATTAGTCAGCGTGAACTTTACCCCTATTAACATGTTTATGTTTTCCTTTGTGTTTTTTCCATGCTCGTTGGTTCTTTGCAGGGTTTGACAGCTGCATTGCTCCAACTAGTGTGAAAAGCATCCATCATGTTAACCTCTGCAGAAAGAACACTTGTTCAATTTAACTTCAGGCAAGATTCATCTTGCTAACTTTGGATAGCAACAACATTGCCATCTGAGTTTGCATTGGTCAGTGGAGAGAAAAAAGGTACTTCTCAGTCCCTGCAGTCTAGTGAGAAATCACAAGAATGATAGATCCAGCCACTCAGTCTGTAGCCATCTGAAGTTAGCTGGTATCATTCCATTTCATTTACATGTTTTTAAGACCACCTTCCTCATAAGTCAATAAGGAGAGCTAATTCTTTGTCCTGAGTAAAAATGGAGGGATAGCAGTGGGAAGCACGAAGTACTGCAGTTGGTGTGTCATTCTGTCTGTTTCAATGATTTTTCCGGAACATACCATATACCAATGAAAATCTTCCACAGATTTAATTTATAGTGTGGTCTAAAGCATAAAATTGTCCTCTCCAATGAGTTATGATCAAATACATTGTCAGCCTAAGACAGAGTGAATTGAAGCAGCAGCGTGCTTACTCGAGCCACAAAGATGGAAGTGGTAATAAGAGATAGTGAGGTTTATTATGTGCTCTGGTTCACTACGCTCACTTTCAACAAATCATTAACTCTTCTGTGACTCAATTTACCTTTCTGTAGAAATGAGTATACACATTTAAAAAAAAAAAAAAAAGTTTGAGGAGTTTCACAGCTTGAAATTAAACTCTGCTTTCAAAAGCACAAGAGCTGCTGTTCAGTTCACATCTGGAACTGAAATCAGAGCTCAGCCCTCAAGGTCCATGCAAATAACTTGAGACCTTCACCTAAAATGAGCTAGGAAAATGTGCATTAATATTTAAACTTGCTGCATAAGGCATTTTCTGGGACATATTTTCTAATTATTGACATTATCCAAACACGCCACATTTCCTCTTTAACAAGGTTTTACTGTGGGATTATCTTGATGGATGTGGATAACAGCACTGCTGTGAAGAGTGGTCTTTTAGGCATGCATTCCAGTTCCTGTAAACAACCATAAAGCTCAGGGATTTATACAACAGGTATTAACTGACTTTGCCTGTTATTAACCATTGAGGTCAGTATTTTGCTTTATGTTTAATTATTCAAAATGTACACATTTCACGACTCTGCATTCTTTCTGTTGTTCAATTTATTGTTGAATTACAAAGCTTACTTAAGTCTCTGTTCACCTTTTCATATTTAAGGAAGTCAAAAAATCTTCAGGCTCCAGGAAGGTGAAAAGATGATATCCCTACATTAAGTATGAATGTAAAATGCATTTACAAATTATTTTTTGTGACTAAAAGCTTTCTAGTGAAGTCATTGACTTTATTAAAATAATTTTAAAAATTATATATGCCACATCTTGGACATAACCCTCACCAGGCTCAGAAGCAGCCATTCACTGCTGCACATATGTTTAATGCTGTGAACAACACTGACAGAAGGAAAGGTACACGTCACTCTCAAATAGATGACCACACACAATCCCAAGATTTAAAACATCTTCTACCTTGAGTCCCAGTTTATAACATTCCTCTCACTTCTCTTTCCCCAAAGACCTCTATTAAGGTTTTTTTTTATTTTTTTTTATTTGTCAGATGGCTCAGAAACCTTTCGTACACTTGTCTGGAAGCAAATGTTTCCCAGCGCCTTCTCCTACTGTCTAGGCATTTGAAATTTAATGGTACACAGATATTTTTCTTCATGATGACAGAAATATCAGAGGGTTAAAATGAAAAATGTAGAGCTATAACATTAGGCTGAAATAATGGCATTCACTCCGCTTCAAAGCCTGGAGCTTCCAAAAAAACTTCGTGTTTGCATGATAAAAGGAATGAATGCTCAAATGAGAAATTTTACATGTAAATAGGTTTCTTACAAATCACATATGTATATAGCTTATAAAGCATCCCAGAATCTTTATGGTTGTAAAATGTTTAGCTGTTGACCTCACTTCATTCTTCCTAAGGAGAAACAGATGGCTGTAATTGAAATTATATGTGATTTTAAAGTTGTGCCTAATTTATAGACTTTGATACAGCGCTTCATTATTATACAAGAAAAGCTTGGTATTTTTTTTCCTCCTTCCTTCCTTCTTTTATTTTTTATTTAAATACATATATGTGTATTTAAAGTCTGGCCACTGCTACAGGCAAGTATTTTATTTTGGCACCAGTCTTTGCTCTGGAACACGTTCACACCGCGCTTGGCCCCAACACAGCCTGATGACACTGTCCGCCGCTGAGCCAACAACTAACCCCACACCTAGGCTGCACATCCCTCTCTCACCGGGAGCTCCACAACCCAGCTCATCTCTGCTCCAAGCCAGCTCTGGGAGGAGCCACCCAGCCCCTTGGGCAAAGCACATCGAGAGCTATTGCCACCATCACCCAGGTCTTAGCTCAGACCAGAGCCTGGGTCGAACCCAGCCACTGTCACTGCCCTGCTACCTTGTGTGAATGCACTGGGGCAGGAAGGTGCCCCTGATATGCTAATTAGAACTGCACAAGTGTTATTTCAGAAGCATGCTTCCTTCACACAAAGGCAAGGAAATATTTGCTGCTGATGCAGATCCAGTATTATGTGCTTCCGCTGTAAGCTACGTAAATCATTCGAGCTTGTTTGGCGATTAATTAAGAACGCAGCTTGCTTTCACAATGTAAAGAACAATTAAATAATATCCAGTCAGCACAACTTTTATTAGATTTCTCTACAGGTGATAAATTTCCTTGCTATACCTGGTGAAGAAAAAACTCTTTCCCATGTGATTAAATCTCACCTGTCTGTCCCATTCATATTGACCTATGCGCTCTCGACAGGCTAAGTAAGCTCAACAGAAAAACCGTCTTTGGCCATATGACACCATCTTTTTATGAAGATCATTCCCTGTACCCTACCGCACTAACACTCTGGCAAGTCTCAGGATATGCTTTAAGATGAGGTTAAACCCTCAGAAATCTTACCTAATCTACTGAGCATTTGCAAATAGCAACATGCACAAAGACAAAAAAAGACATACCAAGTAAGGGAAAAGATATATTTAGCAGAACAAAGTACAGTTCTTGAAAATTAGAGACAAAATTGGAAACAGCAACATACATCTGGTCACTTAAGTTCATTTTTAGATGACCCTATTCATAAGGTTAGTGAGATCATAACTCTGGGGTGAACAGTATGGTTTAATAATATCTACAAAAAGTCAACCAGCTTTCTTCTACTTTGCTGCTCAGAGAGCAACTAAAATTTAACCCACGTGTTCTTAACTGTGTAACTGGGGTACAGGTAGCACTGCCAGAAATGTTGTTCTCATATGAACTGCTAGGCTTCTCCTCCCTGTGAGCTTTCTGTAAGGGAGGAAAAAGATTTGGGACCAGTTGGGCAACCTGACTCAAAAGAGGATGCCTTTAAATTCTTCAAACATTTTAAAGCCATTTTTAACTGAGTGCAACTGCATAGAAGCCTTCCCCTGCTCCACTCAAAACCAAACACGGCACTGCAAGCTCATGCAGCCAAGGAACACTCACAATTATACTTCCCTCTACACACAATACCTTGCAAGGGTAAATATTGCTTATGCAGCCTTGGAAAAACACAGCCAGAGAATTACGCAGAGTTGCTGTTATTAGATTTCTATAGCAAGAGTGAGAGAGCTGCTTGTGACTTCACGTCAGAGGCCACCCACATGAAAAGGCTGAGAAAATTATCCTAGAACATGACCACAAAATTTAAATGAAGTGTTACACAAGGGAAAACGGTCCAAACACTTATATAGCATTGAGTTTAAGCACTTCTCCACACTCATTCTCTTAAACATATCCTGCATTGAATACTGCACTCAAACTGAAAATAACATAGCAAGGCGATAAAAATTTCCATTGCCCTTTCTGAGAGAGCCAAATGGAGGAGTTCTGCTTTGAATTCTTTCTTCAGCTGATAAAGTGACAGCCTTTCCTTTTGAGAATCCCCCTTTGAACTTTTCAGGCAATCCTAATATACTGCATAGTAAATACCTACCTCCTACCTGTCCCAATACTTTTCAAAACCATGAGTTTGTCCACTGATATCATCACCTTACCACAGACTACTCGATAGGTAACACTTGGTACTGACTTACCTCAGTAAAGGAATGGATAATACACTAATATTTTTGTATGATCAATTCTATCATTATCTTTACTTACCAGGTTTACTTTTGGGAATGTTTTCAGGAGCTAATTCTCAAAATTTTACTGAGTTACTTTAAGAAATATGTGCCCACTTACTGTGTTTAAAAGTAAAAATGGCTTTTGGGTCCGAGAGTGCAGTAGAGAATTCTGCACATATTAAAACTGCAGCACCATAAACTTACAATAATGCAGAGAATAACGTCATTTTCCTGACCTAAGAAACTTTCAGATACACTAAGCTCCTAGACTGGAAGGTGTACTTATTTTGTTGTATAAATTCAAGCAAAAAGAAGATCAAGGCAAGTCTCCACAAAGCCTTTTACACTTTTGGTCAAACAGCAGTCCCCTTTGCACACATGCCCTGATTAAGGGACACCGTTAGGCCTTCTCTTAAAACACTGCGGGTTTATAGTGCCACGCTCCATGCCGCAAATAGCGGCAGACATCTGAGATTGGGAGATACAGAGTAAATGATAACGCGTGGCAAGACTCTCATGACAGCACAAACAAGCACACTGCATTCACAACAGGGGTGGCTGTGTCATAGGATGTGATATTTTCCTCAGCTCAGATCATTTCCTCTGGGTTACCTCAATGCTTGAGCAGATTTCTATCTGAATTAGGGAAAGAAATGCCACTTGTTCTGGCTATGACCCTTCTCTTTTTTGCCAGGTTTTTATGTCCCTTCTGCAAGAATCCTAACTGCAGCAGACTCCCTGCCACAGGACACAGAAGAGAGGTGAAATATGACAGGAAAGATGCCTACGTGAGGACCCACGGGAAGCGGTGCTCTCACTTCAGCCTGGTAAAAACTCTTCTATTGACTGCAGATTTATAGCTTTGCATAATAGATCTTGGAATAAAGGGAAGAACCTATCTGCTAGGTTTGGCTTAATTGTTTCAAAGGTAGCTACTTTGAAAGTACAGTTTGGAAGCAGTCACACTGAATTCCTAACTTCAATGGAACAGTAAAAATAAGAAATAAAAGCTCTAATCATGCCAGTGATTTACTGATTTCAAAGTGGCTACTTCTTGTTTTTCCACATCATTTTTACTGTTTTTAGTTTCACAATACTTCACATGAAAAGAAGCTTTCTCCCCTTGCAGTCCAGCAATTACAGTGGGCTGTAAGAGGCTCAGATTCAAATCTAATCTCTCCCTGAATTAAAACAAGCATTTAGGAAAATACCTTCCACACAAAGTAATAAAGTATTGTGTGCTGGGGCCCCCTCAGTCTCTCATTTTTTCTATTATGCACTTAAACATTCATTAATGCAGGAACCTGGGCATCCCCAGAGAGCATTCTAAGCAGTGGGCTATGGAGTTACTTTTTGTATTGCTGACCAAAATAGATGCTTAAGCATTTTATACATAGTGGAGCTGTTCCAACAGAAAAGCATGACATTCTGTAATAGCACAGAGCTCCACAGTTAGGACATTTTCTTCCAAGTTACGGGGGAGAAAAAAAAAAAAAAGCACGTCTTAAAACCGGTAGAGATTTGTACTGGTCCTGATCCAACATACATAAGAAAGCTGCAGCACCTGTTCTGCGATAGCAGTTCTACCCTCCTGCAAATCTAGCTTTTGCTTTTATCTAAAATGTCTGCAAATGCAGTTTTGGTTGAACAAAGCATATTGCTTTGATTAGCAGGAAAAAAGGGGGAAGGAAGGGAAGAGATCTGTTTCTTGTCAACTGGAACCATTTTTATTTATGTTTTAGTCAGTCACTGAACTGACAAATCAATTTCTCATGCAGCCCAAGTGCAGATATCCTGCCCTGAAGTCAAAGTAAGCTGCACACATGTGGGCAAAATTTGGCCTTTGCTTTTTTTGCTGGGGAGTCCAGCTCCTGTTGTAGGTAGGGAGGATTCCATGGCAGCGAACGCCAATGGGCAAATGAAAAAGAGAAAAGCTTTATAGAGATTAAGAGATTACAGTTTCTCTGCAAGATATAATTAAAAGAGAAGGAAGCTTAATTTCTCTAATTCCTAAAATGGAATAAATCAGAGCAAAATACCATGTATTTTTATTTTCATAAAAGTAAGTACACATGTTTCACAAAGCGTTGTATTAGTGCCCATTTATTCCAGCAGATGTATCCATTAACAAACACCTGCTGAGACAAGCACTTTGCACTGTACTAATTCATACTGCTATCTATTATATATTGGTTTTTATAATTTCATCTAACTTCTTAATTCATAATCATGCAACAATTAAGTGGTAATGTAACCAAGAGGTGGAAGTGTGGTAATTTTCTGCAACCTAAAGCAAAACATAAATCCCTGTAGCAGATTTACTTCTTCGCCATGTCACTGCAACCAGTCTGAACTTACACAGAATTACTGCTAGGTACTTCCCGGTGTTAAATAGGAAGAATTTTCTGCTTGCTATTTAAATCCCCTATCAGAAACTGACCAAAACTGGAACTCCTGTTTCTGGGGAGCACATGGACTGCTTCTGGATTAAGCTTTTCTCAACGTGTTGAATAAAAGGATGCAAGAGAAGTAGCACCAGTAATGCAGAGAAGCCCTTATCCACTGGGATACCTTGGGGCTGGACAGCATTATCACGTAGTCACAGTGTTTGATGGACCAAAGATCTCTGGAAGGTTTTTGGAAAACCACTAGCACACGCTCTTGGAAAACACTGCTTGGTATCGCCCCTGAAGCAACACAGTGTATACATGATCAAATCTACAAGCTACCCACCTCTCTCTAGCTGAGGAATCCTTGGTGGGGCCATGAGGGCAGCCTCTGCCTCCATCTCTCCTGGAGCCCTTGGTTTAGTGACCCAGTGGCCGCATCTATGTGTCACATTGGACTCAAAGAGTTCTTGCACTGTAGGGTTTCAACAATCAAAAGGCAAGAAAGTACAAGTACATTCACCTAGCTTGACCTCTACTCTGTAGAATTCCCCTAAATTCTGCAAATTGCTGCATCAAACCAAGATATTCCAGTTCAACTGCTGTGTCTTTTAGGGGGACATGCAAATTTAATTTCAGGGTTCCAGTGACAAATAACCAACCACCACCTTTTAAGACATATTCTTTTGAATATTAATTAAGCTCATTTAAATACATATAACTTATTTTTACCTGATTTTTTTCTCCCAGTTGTAAAATCTACCTAGTCCACTCATGGCATAGTTCATTTGAATACAAACTACTCTTCGATTTGAATGGAAAGATAAATCATACAGGAAAAAAAGAAAAAAAAAAAAGTAGAATAAATTAAAACATGACCAATTCCTCTTTTTGGAACCACTCTGTCCTCCACTGATCCTCACCTATTTTTAAATGTGAATTTTGTGAGGAGTCAATCTGCCACTAGAAGTTATTTTTGTATCCCTAGAGTGGGGGAATAGTAAATATTCAAGAAGAAAATTATCAGGAATCATCACTAAGATGATCTAATGACAGAGTTTGAAATCTCCATCTAGCTGAAGGTTTGATTTCTCAGAAACTGAAGAGGTACAGAAATGACTTTCTATTTTAGATCCACTATACAGAGAGAGGTTAAAGAGCTAATATTCTTAGCTCATTTCTGCTCAAACATTCACTGCAGAAAAAAGATGAAAACAAGAACCATCAGACAATCCTTCACCTCCCTGCTCCTGACCCTGCACTTTCTTGCAAAGAGCAGGACCTGTAGGATGTTTCTCTCCCACCACCCCAAAGCAGTTTGTCCTGTGTTTAGTGAACAACACAATTTGAGAGACTCTACAGAACAAAGCAACTGGTGCTGATGTGGTGACCACACAGCTGTCAAAGTTTTTCACTTGGGCCATTTTTCCATTTGACAGTCACCCCTTTTGCTCTTCATGCACCATTTTTCCAGCTCTACCTCTTCTCTACTCACCGTGCCTTCTCCCTTTACAGTCCCTCTCTGCCCCTCATTATGACTAAAGAATCCTCCTTGAGAAATTTCATGAAAACGTTTAAAAAACGTGAAAACTCCCTAATCCCTGAAAGACATCTTCCCCAGTAAAAAAAAAAAAAAAAAAAAAAAAAAAACTATAGATAACAAAGTCCCAGGGTACAATTATAATATCTGCACTCACTGTATTGGTCTTTCCTTTTTGTTCTGTCCCAGCCTTCATACTCTGTTTGCACTGCTTAGTTAGATACTATTGCTTTGTCGTCTTACTGTATGAGGGTAGTTCTTGTTCCCCATCTATCCTTAAAACACAACTACAGTGATTAAACATATTTAATCAACTATATTAAGCAACTATAATAAATAAATTGCTATTTAATACAGCAACTATATTAAATAAAATATATCTTCTGTCTCTATTCCTGTGTTAAACCCCATGCTATGCATATCTTTATCCTATCAAAAATTGTGAAAAAAATAATACGTA
Organism: Heteronetta atricapilla; assembly: GCA_011075105.1. Taxonomy (NCBI): domain Eukaryota; kingdom Metazoa; phylum Chordata; class Aves; order Anseriformes; family Anatidae; genus Heteronetta; species Heteronetta atricapilla. The sequence continues at coordinate 58,601,152 of CM021734.1, forward strand.
AGACTGAATGAGTGCTTCCACTGCGGATATAAATCAATTTATGTAATGCCGTTGCAGGGTTTAATTTTATGGTAAATTTGAACTCTATAATAAAAAATGCTAAACTCAATATTTCTTTTTTCACCTCATGCCTCTATCAGTAATAAAAATCTGTTTCATAACAAGTAATTACAAACAGAGCACATGCATAGAAGACATTCCATCTATAGCAAAAATACTGATGTTTGCAAAACCAGCACATCACATTTGGGAAAGAAACCACACCACACTTCAACTAAGATCCTCACACAATATTCCAATGTTAAGGTCAAACACCTTCATTAAGTGACTGCAATTTCCTATGTTGCTGTAACAGCGAAATCCAAATACCTGTGAACTACCACACTTGAGAATGCTGTCATGCATATGTAAAAATGCAAGAACGGTCAAAAGAAAATAAGTTGAAACTCAAAGCTCGACCAGAACTTCATTTCACCCGAAGTCTGACCAGTAGCGGCTGCTCCCAGAGGATCCCATCAAAAGCAGAGGCCCACAGATGTGATCAGGCACTGTAGTGGGGTGGCTGGACTGTCGATGGCTGGTGCTTAGCACAGCTGATGCTGGAGCTCCAGCGACTGAGGAAAACCAGCAGGGAGCTCACCTGATGGGCAGTTCACAGGAAAACCCACAGGTAGCTGTGCTGAAGCAAAAGCAGCAGGGGATGAGCACAAAACAAAGATGCTATAATCTGCAAACAACCAGAAAAACGTGGCAACAAACGAGCAGTTTTTGAAACATGCCTAAAACCGAAGCAGACAACACATTATGGAACAACATGGAACAACACAAAGCACAAGCGGCTCCTCGCACCCCACAAGGCAGGCAGGAGCTAGCGACAGGTTTCAAGCAGTTGGTTACAAACAAACCAAAATGTAGTACCGATTCAGCAAATAGAAAATTTCTTTTGGAAGGAGCCCTATTTCTTTCCTTTAGTCATATATTTTACACTTGTCCTAGTACTGTCAGATAGAGATTGAAAATTGTCAAATTCCTTCTCTCTCCAACAGAGGAAATGACAGAACCAAGCTGGTAAGTGCAGCTGCCCCGTTTGGCAAAACGCCATTGGAGTTAACTAATGAGGAATGGGGAATTCAAGCCCCTGCCAATATAAAGAGGCATATCCATTGGAGGCATTCCCCATTCTTCTCTGAAACTGCAGAGAGCAATGCTCAGCTGGGGCAGCTGCAGCACTTTGGCCACCTTAGCCAGAAAGGCAGCATTGAATCCCTGATCCAAAAGCTGACATGAGAGCTGAGGCTGTCCTTAATACAGACACTGGACCCTCACGTGAAGGCAGAGCATTAAACCTCATGTTTGCATATATTTTCTCTCTGGCCCACTGAATCACAAATTATTTTCTATCGAAAACAAACAAGATATACGAGGTTAAGGAAACTCCTTCTATGTGAGAAGAGATTCTGAATTAGTTCAGATCCAAAGTAAGTGGGTGAATGCTTTAAGTGTAAAGCAAGTGCATGCACTGGGAGACTTTCATATCGTCAGCCCTTTAGCTTACTTCCTTAAATCTAAAAAACTTTTTTTTTACTCAACCTTTACTGAGTGTTCTTGAGACCAGTAAGCTAGGCAGAACATGAAGGAGAGGAGATGGTGTTCTGCTTCTCACCCATGTCCTCCACAAGACGTGGCAGAGGAGAAGCGGCTATTTCACCCTGCACGTACATGACAGCTGGGCTCACACCTTCCTGCAAGTCTCTAGGGACAGAGAGGTCAGAGGAAAGCAGAGATACTGCTACTGCTGGCCTTTAACTTGGGCTTCGGCTTTGCTCCCTCCTTACCTGAACAGACATGTCTTTATGATGGCAGAGCTCACACATGTCTCTGGGATGTGGAAGACGCTCTTCCTATATGACAAAATTTGCCAGTTACCTTGTTGCCTTTGACATAAAAGCACACGTTTTTACCTTAAATATGGGAGGTTCTACCATCATCAGTGAGCCAGGAAGAGCCATTAAGAAGGTCTCTGTAATCAATAAGCTGCCTGCAATCCACGCTCCATCACACCACTGCAAGCACCTTAATCGGAATTTAGCTCTCTGCTTTAAAACTTCTCTGATGCCTGTGGGACAAGAGGAACCAGTTTAAGCTTCTAGACTCTTCTCCAGGCACAGCAGTAGACTGAGGATGGAGAGTATCACCTGTGCATACTCCAGGGCCATCAGTGCCCCATGGGAATTCAGAGAGCACCGCTGGGCAACCTGGGCCATGGCTTCTCACTGAGGAAGAATTACTAAAAAAAAAAAAAATCTGTTTTTTGTTGTTGTTGTTGTTGTTTTTGCGTTTAACCACGTTACGATGATTTTTATGCCAGATTCCTTTTGTGTTAACCACAGCAGTGCACTATGCATGCTCTACACACTGAATTTCTTAATATGCTTTGAATACAGAGATTCCACTTACTACTTCAAAAAATTAACTGTTAACAGTGGCTATTCTGTAACAAACTGCCAAGTGATGCAATTAAAGAAAATTTCACTGCGGCATCATCTCTCCTTTAAAAAAAAGTGTGGGGTGAGAGAGAAAGGGAGATGCCATAAGTTCAGAAGCAAAACACTGTTATTATTCTGAAGCGGGAATGACATCCTTGCATTAACACAGTATGAAATCATAGTAGCAATTTTCATGCCATATTATTTCGTTTTTGTCAGGTCACTGATTTTCAATTTCATCAATACTACATAAAACTAAGGAAGATAATAGAATAAAAAGCATCCATTTGGACTCCACTACTGAGGCAAGAGCCTGCTGCTGCTTCTGTGAATTTAAACCAACTGATCCACCCACAGAAAATATGGGTTAATCTTGTCCTGGGATAACAAGTAAATCAAACTCAGAGGTTACAGAAAAGGCAATATACCAAAGGAAAACTGATATAATTCTGAGTAAGTGTACCTTAGCACAGCTTACAAATTGATCTTTACATTCTTCTAATACGCAACAAAGTAACCAGAGAACATATGAAGCCAAAAGCCAGAGTGCAATTTGTTTACGCAGTCATCTGAACCCATGTTCTTAACTTTTCCCAAAAACTATTAATCTAAAGTGAAATTAAATCTGGGGTGATTTAAGTGGTAATGTACTGATTCCAATCTTTCAGCTGCCTTTCTGTGTGTTTATCATTATGACTGTCCTAAGAGCTCCCAGTCCGCAAGATGCATCATACAGAAGATATACATAAGCCATTGTCAAAGTACTCCTGCAAAGACACCACTGGGGAGGGCAATAGCTCAAGAGGAAAAGCTCGTAAGACTGCACATGGGTAGTAAAGAAGCCACTGAAGATGCACCTCTCCAGTCAGAGGCACTTAGGCTTGAGAGGGAAGAAGGAAGAGCAAAGAAAGAGTAGCCATTGCTTACAAAAGATTCAAGGAGGCTTGAAGTTGGGTAGCTTGGCTGTGAAGTACATCAATGTTTGCTTCTGTATCTCATGGCTGCTCCACCACTCTCCTTGTCTGAAGCTCTATACATTGCCTCAACCCAATCAAGAGAACCATTCTCATACAAAGTAACCAGACCTTCAGGTTTCCTCTCAGGCATATACCTGTGCAGAACAGAGAGGTCCTTATAAGTACAAACATCCAACTTGTTTCTTCAGAGCTGACTGGAAGCCCCTACAGAATTTGAGCAGTGGTGGGTAGAGGTGGCAAGAGGAGGGATGCAGTCAGTCCTTCTGCCTTTATTCTCTGTTTGCATCCACAGCAGGTGTCCCTCATTGACTTAAATACGTCCTTCACAGATTTCTCACCTGGCTACTACTTTGGCCACTTGGGAGTCCATGGGGAGCATCACCTGGTGCTCCCATTCCCCAGTACACTTGTTTAGGAACAGAAGAGACCTAAATAGGTTGGCTAGAAAGGACCTAAAGCTCAGTCTGGCCAAGCCCCTAACCTGGATGTGTGAGAAACGAGGCCACGCTACACTCCCCATCCACCCAGACTTTAGTTAAGCTCCCATGATGGCAACAATACGTCTGTTTTACTCTGTAAGCGTTTACACATAGGCAAGTGCTGTGATTTGCTCCATTGTTCTGCCAATACAGGCAGTCATGTATTTGCCTGTGAAAATACTTTGGATTAAAATGGACACACTGTGATTTTTTATGAAGCTTGATTCTTCCCATCTTCATTTGAAAATAATTAGTCCTTCTCCAACTCTGGATGATTAAAATGTAACTAACACCACACTTATTTTACATGATCAATGTTGGCATAATGAATAGCACATTAATTAATAATGTCTAGCCACTTTTTTCTAATTGTTTCCTAATGTTCTGTTGTTATATATTCATTTGATATTCACTGTAATGCTAATTATCACCATTTTTTCATTTGTTCCATAAAAATCATGTATTTTGCCTTTACTTTCTGCAAAAGAATTACAACAGTGAAGAACTGATCTCTCTAATATTCTCATGTTTCCAGAAGATGCACAGTTACTCACAGACAGTGTTTAAAAACAAACAGGCAACCAAATAGCACTTTGCACAGGGTAAATGCACACTTGGATAACCGGGTCTCTTGAACAGGATGGTCAGTCACTGCCCAGAGGGCTAAAGGAGTCTCCATTGCAGCATCTTCAGCCAGATTGGGTTAGATTCCCCCTAAAAAATCCTTCTCTCCATCTCTTATAATCCATCTGGCTGCTGGGCTTGTTCAACAACTCCAGGACAAGCATTATCCATCACTGCTGGTTGTCTCAACACACAAAACATATCCTATCTATCTTAACTAGGCAAAACCACTGTTCTACGTAGCCATTTCTGCATCCACAGGAACAGTTTCTACTGACTACTCCCAAGGGTCTCATCTACATGTAATGTTTGACCCTTCAGGAGGAACCCCCAGGAGAGCCAGCTGGAGCAGCCCCGTTCCCACCCAGCACACAAGCAGAGCCTGTCCAAAGGTCCAGGTACAGCAGGAGGTGCAGGACGGTCCAAAATTCCCAACCAGAGCCCTCCTACACCACACCAAGTACCTCACTGGGGGGTCTGGGAGTTCAGTGGGTCATCTTGCCTCAAGCTGACCCACTGCCCTAAGTCTGCTGGGTGCAGAAGGGAAGTCCCCCCCCCCCCCCCAGGAAAATGGCAACTGCTGCCCCAAGAGGGCATGCAGCACCACACTGACACCCAGCCACCACCACAGTTCAAAGCTGAATTTCATCCCTCCATCCCACTTAAAACTTCAGTACCATAAACTCTTGCCACAAACCTTTCAAATCTGGAAATCTGGTATTCACTCTTGAGGCTTTTTTTAATTATTTTTCCTGTATGTACCAAAAATAACAGCTGAATATCCCACATCTGCATTAGGAATTTACTGTCATCACTGGTCTCTGGTTTACATCTCTCAAGCCTCTCTTTCCTGTTGGCAAGCAATGAGCAGTATAACATCACTGAGAGAGACTAAATGACTGCATACTTCTGGTGCAAGTGTACAGATATCCTATCCTGAACCATCATCACCCATCCCCAGAGAACCCTGAAAGCCCTGGGTTTTCTGTCTTTTCCCTTATTTGAGTCAAAATCAAAACTCACACCAATTCCAATGCATCTGTTCACTATTGCTTATGTCCCTGAGAACTGACTTTTTCTCACTCCCATGGCATCCCGATTTTCTAGGTTGCATCAGCCTTCTTCTTATGAGGTACCTCCAACTCATCTGTTCTTTGGTTGGGAGGAGCCATCAAAAGGAAATCATACTAGATTGGTCACAGATTCACAAACTCGCCATTAAGCAAGACAAAATATTCTAGTTACATGTATTACTATCCACACACTTAGGGGAAGAAATGAAATATGCCGTGTAGGAACACATAATTTTAAAGCATGGCACTTGAATGTGGTGGCAGTAAGCAGTGCTGTATTCAAAGGAGCATGTACGAGTACTGGTTTCAGTTGTTATTAGGTTTTGTTTGGCCTGATCGTAATTCTAAGCACAGAATCAACTAAGACAGACGGCTCGAGACAATACCACAGACTATTTTCTTATTATACACAAGAAAAAAAAAAAAAAAAAAAGTATTTTTGTGGCTATTAACGCCACAGTGAAAAAGCTCACAAAATATAAAACATGATGCAGGATGACTCTAGACTTGGTTTTGTGCCCTCATCTATGTCTCCAAAACATCTTATCACGCAAAATAAGAAAAGTACTTCACATCAATATTTTATTGAAATTCTTTCAGAGAAGACTTATATACATTATATTTTCAAGATGAGATGCAGACTATTTAGTAGCAGGAGAGAGCAATATATTGGATAATAGCTGACATTTGACTCCTAGGGATTTTGTTTTATGAATCAAAATTCATTTAGTGATAGTAAAGTAGAGGAGTGTGGCTAAGAAATCGATAGAAATGTTCTGTATTCTAGTTATGGAACATAGAGATAACCCTAAGTCAACATTAATGATGCTGGGCTGCGTAAACATTGACAAAGCCAAAGAAATGATTTTAAATAATAGACTTCAACAAGCAGATATCAACAAGCTGTATTAATGGAGATTGCTGCCATACTTTATGATGGCTTTAATTTATTCATAATGTGGAAATGATCAGTGGCACCCAATTGATAGTTGTAGTATGATGTAATTTGAACAAATTTTTCAAACGTCTTGTAAAACGGTCATCTTCTCCTTCCCTATAATAGCTATGAAGTAACAAAATCTCTTTTTAAATATATAACATTTATCTACTAGCTCACCCCATCTCATGCCAGTTGCCAAAGATGGCTTTGTTTTTTTTTTATTTTCCTTATTACCAATGAACACACTAAGACAACACTACTGAATTTAAACATCTCATGTTTAAATCAGGTAAACATCCAAAAAAGGAGTAGAGCAGGCATCTTGTATTTCCTGACTATCCTTAATGTGGCTGCTATTGGAGGAGACTGTTTATGTTCAAAGAACAAAACATCAAAACAGAAAAGAGGGATGAAGATGTGAGCTGTCTATTCTATATATCTGATTTAACCCATCTTCTCAGCTCAGAAAGAACTGCCAGTCATGACTGACCCAAGAAAAGAGGTAAAACAAAAGGAGGGGAAAAAAAGTCTTTAACAAATACAGCACCAACAGAAACAAAGAAGCAGTATCATCAAAAGTAATGCAGATAAAGAGCAGGATACGTTCCAAGTGAATATATCAAATATTAATTCTAGGAACAACTATTCTTCAATTTAGGGATTTAAACATTTTTGTTTCTGAACCCCAGAAGCCTAAGCCAACTCTTTGATTAGACTTCAAATACAAACAACAACAACAACTAATCTATTGCTGTTCTGTTTTTACATCAGAGAGTTTATTTTTATTAACTCTTTGCCTCTTTGGATACCACAACTAATTTTTCCCTAATTTAACTAGCTGCTTGAAATCAGAGGCATTCTTGAGACCTGTGAGATAATCCTTTAGGGCATCCTCATCATTTTCAGTTTATTCAAAAACAATTCCATTTTATTGCTCTAAACGATTGAGCGTACAGCAAAGAAAGCTGTCAGATATACCTACAAATATGCAGTGCAGGACTCTGCAATATACATCTTATTTCCTTAAATCTAGCAGAAATCAAAGGTTAATAGTGAATAGTTTGTAAAATGTGGCAAAAAAAAAAAAAAAGCCTTTCCTACAGCACATGACAATAACTATGTGAAATTAATTAGAAGTTTCAGCCAATGTCACAAAGGCTGTAAAATACACATTTTGGGTCATCATTTAGTTACTGAATCTTCCAACATTACTAACAAGGCCCTGGATCCTACACTTCTGAGGGAGGATTTGGGAGGGAGGGAGCAGAAATCTACCTCTCCTGGTTATAAAGACAGACTCAAACATGCAACTTTAATGTGCCTCCAAAGACACAAATGAGAAAGCAAATAAAGAAAAGACATTCTGGATTCTTTTTTATTTCATCTTTTAAGCAAAACTCCTGATTCCTGTATGTTTAACGTAAGCAATACCTTATATTCAAAGTGTCAGTAAGGAAAATCTTTGCCAGCAGGATCAACACAAGGAGAATAAAGAATAAAAACACCCAGACAAAAGAAAGTGTCTTCTCTCCCCTTAGTTTGATTTCTTACTAAGAAATCAAAACATGCTTATTACTCTCTATTGGGAAATGCATATCAGTTCCACCTTTATTTTATTAATATTTACTTAGCTGAATACCTAGCGCTGTTAATCCATATTTTATGAATATCTGTACACACACACACGGAAATTGTTTCCCTTGTAACACAAAGGAACTTTTTCTCTTGGTGAGCATCTTTTTTTTTTTGGACAGGGAGAATGAGTGAAAGTGGATAAGTTTTTAAGACTGCTTGCAAGCCATGGATTTTTTTCATCATATATGCTTGAGCAGAAAAGGAGAGAAACTTTTCCTTTTGTCCTTCATTATGCCCTTACCTACGTTATCTTTATTGAATAGTAATACGTTCCAGAAAGATAACCTAATTATTTTTAGGAGAATAAGCAGCAAAAAGCCTCAGTAACCATGAATAAAAATGCTTCCATATTCACAACCATCATCATCAGGTATTTTTATATCTGCTATTTTCCTTTGCAAGGGTGTGGGGAGAAGAATCAAGAGTATTTTCTGTTCACTTTGGAAAGAATAACTCAATATATGTGTTTCAGAAACCATTTCTCAGGATCTTTCAATTCTATTTATTTCAAATACCACTGCCTCAAGAGTAATAAATATACAACTGCCTGGGGACAAAACAAAATGTTTAATCTTGATGCAAGAGGTTGCACAGTTGTTAAACAAGAGAACCTTAGAATTTGTTTCTTTTAGACACAAGGAGAGAAGAATTTGACTCAGGATACTTTCTGATACCCAGATGAATTAAGAAACTTAGGCTGATTTTACCAGTAAAGACAGATTAAAAGAATGTTTTGTGCATTTTTCTATGCTAACCTTATAAACAGTTATTCAGCAAAAGGCAGATCATACAAGAAAAATCAGTCTATTTCGCAATAGGGCTATGTATATACACTAATGTTCACATTTTTTCACTCTAGTTTGGGAAAATAGGAACATTAGTAGTTCCTTTACAAAAGCCTGATTAATAAACCATTGCACTGTACCACCACCATAAGCAAATCTAGACGTTCTTGCTTTGTTCAGCTCAAAGAAGTGCTGCTTTTTGAACTGTTGCTTAGTTCTGCCTTATTTGCATTCATGTGTTCAGGACTACCCTAAAGTAAGTAACTCTTTCTGGAGTATTATAGTGATTTAACCAAAACATATCTTTTAACTTCATTGGAAGTGAGATTATTCATCTTGAAATGCAGAAGATCGTTTCACAAGACAAATACCTATGCTTTGGCTTGAGAGATGTCTTTAGAAGGATTAACATTTTGTCTAGTCATCTCAGAAGGCAACTTTGGTCTCAATAAAATAGCTATGCATTAACCACAGCAAAAGCATTAAAGATTACTAAAATGGCAACGTTATAGTTTGGCTGGGTAGAAACATCTCAAATGATTTCTCTAATTGTATTATAGGCATCTGAACAATCTGTAGAACTTTTTTTTTTCCCTCTGTGAAGCAGATTTAAATCCTACTTTTCCTGATTCACTGCTTTAACTGTAGACAACACACTATTTGGTATAGCAAGATAGCAGTGCCCAAGCCTGATAGAAACGATGGCCTGTAAGTTTCTGCACAGTGACACCAGTCAGGCATCCTTGCTCTGTGTCCAGTCCACAAACTGGAAACCCAGGTTCTGTCCAGAAGGCAAAGAAGGCAGCAACTACCTCATCTGGAAAAAAACTGTACTGATGAAATCCAAGAAATTTATTTCAAAGTGACAAAATGAGTCACAGGAAGATACTTTGTTTTTAAACAGAAATACGTTGGTTTTTTGTTTGTTCGTTTGTTTTCCCCTAATAAGGATGCCTAATTGCAGCACTTAAGCAACCAAAGCTAAAAAGAACATTCACGATGATGTTCCTAACATAAGGCTTTTATATTCAAGCCAATCTTAGGTTTTCATTTTAGCCATTACAAAAAAAAAATGGTACAGAACCTCAGATGAGACAACAGGGAGGCTATACAAAATCCTTTAAAGACAGATTAATGAATTCCATCATGATGATAATGTAGGCTTACAGAAATAAAAAAAATAAAATAAAATAAAATTGAAACCTGAGAGCTTCAACTTCAGCATGCAAAGACAAGAACAGTTTACAAGCACTTCTACTTAAAGAAGACAGTATGACACAAGGCACCTAAATACTAGGATTGAGTATTCCTTACCTCCCTTACAGACAAAGATTTGGTCTTCATGTTATAGTGCACTGCTAAACAAAAAACAAAGCTTCTCATTCTTATGAAATATACTCCTGGGACCAAAATGCGAATACAGCAGTAGGAAGACTCTTGTTTTGTTCTACGTCCACCTAAACAGTAACTAGTTGTTAGAAAAATTCTGTATAAAAAAACTAGTATTAGATAGTGTAGTTTTGGAAAACTATTAATATGAAAAAAAAAAAAATCCTTTTGTAACAATATGTGCATGTCTATCTATATATAGTAGAGAAAAAAGTCATTAAAATGGCCTTTTATTTTATATTGGTTAAAAAAATCCAAAAATTTTTTAAAACTCCTCTGGAAGTCAAAGGTAGATGATAAATAACCTTTAGAATAAGGACAAGTTGTAGATTGTGAAACTACCATGGGGAAAAAAAAAAAAAAAAAAAAAAAACATGCAGCACAAGATATTTTTGTTACAGGGTAGCAGCACTACTACTAGAAAAGTACCAGCATCTCCATCCAGTCCAGAAGAAAATCAGTACATGATTTTAGCAGTAACACAGGCATGTATAGACTGTCAAAGAGCAAATACAACTGCATTACATTGTTAAACCATAATAGCAACTGGTCTTATCCGGAAGTGATACGAGTGTAAATCCAGACTTACCCTCAGTTTTTCAAGCCATGACATTCTCAGCATCATATAACCACCAGGCACTCAAATCCTAGAATAAATTCTGATATTGTACTAGGTCCATGTCAGCAGTGAAATTCATAATTACATCTCACTTTCTACATTTTCAATGTAAGAAGTAACATGAGAGAACATCTGGATGGAGACTTTACTTACATGGACTTGAATTCCCTGTAACTGTGCAGCAGCAGGACTGGCACTGCTCCAGATTACACCCTTCGCACAGCTGTGTAGGCTCTTCTGCACCACTACAGAAGGAACGACCAGGCACCCTCCTCTGCGTAAAATTTACCCACCGTTGTGAGTGCGCATTCACCCCACTGCGTTTGCTTGATGACATCAGCCTCAGTCTTGAACTGACAAACCTCCCACCTGGCTTGCCTGTTGCCTTATGCAAAATCCAGCACAAGTCGTGCAGCCAAGCTGAGAAACCTGTCCAGGAAGGGACCCTTGCAGCCCAGCCATGGGAGGGTACCCTTACACGCAGTGCCCACCAGGCCTCTCTGAGTGCCTGCTGCTCCCGCAACGAGCCTCGGGGAACATTTCTTCAGCACAGAGCAGAGAACCGTAACCCTTAAAGGTGTTTACCTGTACCCCTATTCAGTTAATCCTGCCTGGGCAAGAGCTTCCAGCCACCTCAGTCAGACCTGAATGCACCTGCAGGCACTGTTCACTTACATGCCCACAGTTCGAGGCCATTTTCCAGGCCATGCATCTCACACCTGCCCTGCACGATGTCCACTTTGCTCTTCCCTGCTTGTCTCTCCCTACACAGGGATTTCCTCTCTGGTGAATGCCACGTGGCGCTGGTTGAGTCAACTTTCCTAGATGTAGAGCTTTTCTGTATGTTTTGTGTGACCAAAAAGAAGCTGCAAGCATTGGGATGGATAATAAACACAGAAGTCTTTCTCCTGCTTCAGATCCAAGATAGATACTGATCTGGAGATATTCAGACATTTCCTTATAGAGGGGCTCTATAAATATCTCTGCTGATGATTTCTAACTTCCTTTGAAGTGTCAGGCACTTGACATTACCAGAGATTCCTCTGCATTAGGGAGACAAATGTGATATAACATATTAATCCCAAGAGGTAGCTTGCCATATCCCCTCTTAGCACCCGCCTAAAATTCAGCAGAGAAGAGCAAATTTAAAGCAAACTGCTTTGAAGAAGTTTGTTGTCGCTTTATCCATTTAGAAAAACAGTGTCAAAGGCAAATACCATATCAACAGAATCTGCAGAACAGCCTACAACAGCACTAAAATGCTGTTTCTTCCTCATTGTGCGGCAATTCAAAGGCCTTTGAGCAAGAACTGGTCAGGATCATGCCACAATAGATCCCAGTACCTTTATTTAGGAGGGAATGCTTCATACACTCAGGATCAAGACCCTCCTGTGTAACATACCACCACAACCAAGGGGTGACCCAGGCCAGAAGAGCTTTCATTACAAGTAAAGGATCTGTGGTCCTCTTGCTGTGGAGAGAGATGGAGTATTTGACTGTACAAGGCCCCCAGAAAGGAGCTGGGGAAGGGGCAAGACAAATGACTCTTTACCAGCAAAGAAAACCTTCCTCGCTGTGGTTGTAGTGTATTTCCACAGAATATCTGCTACAACATAGCTAGGTGAGACAGGAGGGTAGGAAAGACAAGAAGTTCCTTCCACACCAAATCCATCCCTGCCCGGTAACATGGACAAGGAACACAGCATGCCAGTGGAGATCACCAGGGACACAGTGAGAGGGTTTCATTGGCTTTTTGACCGCTATTATTTGTGGAAAGAACATATGATAGTTTTGTGCTACAGCTGCAGACAAAATTCTAGCAGACTCCATAGAATTGTAACCACTGTACTGAAAGAGCATCTGTTTATAAAATATAAATAATGTAAGGTCTTTGTCTCTCTTTTTTCCTTGAGATATGAAGAGCCACTTAAGCCCATATCTCCAAAGGTGTTTCTGTCTTGTATATGTCACTTAACTCCCACTGAACTTGGTACTTAACTGCCTTGGAGAAGCTGACATTTAAGTTTTATCTAGACAGTTTTTGAAAATACCTTCAACTCCCAGGGAAGTAAAGGAGCAAACATTAGCAGCATCTCTTAAAAATGGAGATTATTTGAGGAAGTCATGAATAATCACAAGCAGTCAAGCCTTGAGCAAGGTTTGCAGAATGATGCCCTTTTAAGGTATCAAGAAGACTTTAAGTAGTACAGAGATATGATCAAACTAACCAAGAAAATGAAAACGACAACAGGTGATTTCACCTTATTTAAAATTCAGCTTGGCTATATATTTTGATTTTGGCTATCCACACAAAGCAGCTGTAGTCTATTTTTTATATTTTAATTTTCTAGTGATACTTAAAAACACATATAATTTTATTATCTTGATCTACAGAAACAAAGTAGAATTTAAAGTGTCATAGTCACTTTCCAAAGGTCTTCACAGCTGTTTTGAAATACCTTTATATTCGTATTTCATTTTATGAATCATTTTTGACACTTCATCAACTCTGTTTCATACTTATATAAAAAAAAGGGTAGAGTGCCAAGTTTGTGTCACACAGTATCAGATGTATCTAACTGTTAGCTTGCATGCAATTGAGTTCAGTCCCTATGACCTTCTGTCCTTCAGTTTTAACTGGGATAGTACAGCTCGTTCCCAACAAGCCTCCATTACAAGACATTCAAAATGCTTATGAAACAGTTATCACTCTCCCCTTCTCCTCCTCATCCTTGTTTGGAAGTTATTTATAACAAACATTCCTCGATGTGTGCGTGTGATGGGAAGACAGGAGGAAACAGACTCAGGTAACCACAGGAAATGTATGCATCAGTTAATCAGACATCATCACCTCCCAGATTAAAATAACCCTTAAGTTGTTCCAATGAAGTTTTTGTTTGTTTTTGGTTTTGTTTTTGTTGTTGTTGTTGTTGTTGTTTTCTGATTTTCAATAATAATAAGAATAAATTCTAATGCTCTTCTGCCAAGCAAAATACTCCCACAAACCTGTCACTTTACAAGTGATCACAACTACAGAAGTAGTATGCTTTTATGTACTCTGCTGCCAATTTCTGGCTTTGTCCATGGACCCTGTTTTTGGAATATAACAGGCAGTTATATACAAGTACGACTTGTATGTATCAAAACCTAACATTGTCTACTTTGCTATGCTGAAACAACATGAGGAATTTGACCTCTTCATCTTTTTTTTCTAATAGGCATTCAAAAAGGAGCAAGAAAAATGTTACACAGTCCCTCAGTTCACCATGGAAAAAAACAAAACAAAACAAAAAAAAAAAAAAACACAGCACTAGTTTCCTAAGGTTGAAAGTTATTTCATGTTAGATTTATCAAACATAATCCCTCACATTAGAGAAGACAAGAAGTCCTTACAAACGGATCAGTAAACTCATTCCAAAAATTCAAATCACTTCTACAAATGTCAAGTTTTAGAAAACAAGAGCCTGTGCAGAATACACCTATACAATTTTACTTTAAAAATATGCTTCAGAACACAATCCTCTCATACTGTTTTTATTAAAACCACAGCACTAGCAACCACTGCCAATAAACACTGCTGATTTGAAGGCTGCAGCTGTATGAAGCAGTACCTTTAACAGAGAAGGGGAACTTTTATTAATAAAAAGCACTACAAAACCTTATGATGTTTTAGAAGGAAAGCTGCGTATCTTCTTAGAGACAACAACCCTAATCCTACCAAGGAACGTTAATCTGTGCAGCTGAACTATCCACACAAGGCTGGTAAAATATTTGACTAAATTCTCACAGTTCTTTATTTCCAGGCAAAACTCTTCAGTAAACTGTTCTTAATGTTATCCAGGTGTCTAGAAGCAGATGAAAACCCTTCTGAAGAGTCTTTTTAATATAAGTTTAAAAGTAAACAATCATTTTGAAGTACAAAATAAAGAGGATTTTCCTTGCCCCCTAAAGCAGAGCTCTGTGCTACTCAGAAGATGCACTGAATTAAGGAATTCAGGGTTGGGGTGGACATTGCAGTTGTATTCAAAAACAATTTAGACTCTCAATACATTGATAGGAATTGCCTTTTAAGAGAGGCATATAATTTTATTGTGAACTACACAAAATAATTTTGGTTTTTATGCAAACCTAAAATGCTCACATGCCCAACAACTCAAGTTATACTTAAAGCGTTCAAGGCAAAGAAGAAATACAGCTCTCAAAGTCTAGGATTACACAGAACAAAATAAAATACGTAAACTATTTTTCAAGCACTAATAAAAAAAAAAAGGCTTTGAGCCCAGACACAGATGCACAGAGTGCAGAAGCCTCATGCAACCAAAGCAGGGGGACTAAATTCCCCTAATGACTGCTGGTCATTAGGGGTACATGGTCTGTACCCCTCAGGACCGAGGCTGGCTCCTCCTATTCCATCCTACCCCTCGTGCACCTCCTAATCTCTTGTGTCATCACCCTGTAAGGTCAGCTATGCTTCCGATGTATTTGAAAATACCTGCCCCTGTTTCTTTCCAACTTCTTAATTATGACAGGCCTCTTAATTGTGTTTTCTAAAGAGTCTTTTGTTCTTTGCTTTAATTTTTGGATTTGGTATAATCGAAACAGAAAAGTACCTAAGTATATTGCTCTGTATGCTTTATTTAAAGATAATCTTTTCACATCTTTAACCAGCCAGCCAGAACAAATATGGCTTCCAATTCTAAGCAGGGAAGCCTTTTTCTTGTTCACTGGCTTACTTATGACTATACAATTTAATTAACATTTTTGTAGTACCTTTTTCTGCCAGATAACGACTTCTTTCTTCAACTTTGCCTTTCAAGCACGCTATATAATAAATCATGAGGGAAAAATCTTTATTTTTAATATTTCCATTTATGTATTTAATGAACATTATTGAATTTTTGCCAAGTACTTATTGGAAACTTAGAATAAATATCTGAACTACTATTTCATTTCTGTCTGCGAGGATGAAGTGTTCTGCTGACACTAGAATTTTAATAATAATTAGCTCCTTTATTAGAAATTTGCTCTTCATTTTCAGTAACATTGTAAAAGGCTAAGTTTTAAACTAAACTAGAAATCAAAATGCTTCTTTTATTGAAGATTTTCCATCCTTTGAATACAAGTTTTGAGGAAATTTTCAAAAACAAACACAGACTGCAGAATACCAGGCTGTGCCCAGCTCCAGTGAGCAGCCAGCACTGAATTTGGAGTTTTCAGCATCGAACATCAGCCCACCCTATGGAGCTGGCATAGGTCTGCCTGCAGCTCTCTCCCAAACGCACGCAGTGCTGGTCAGTTTGTTGTATTTTTATGTGCAGCTTCTTCTATCTTTCTAAAACTTTTCTACCAAGAGACCTAATTTCCCAGTTGACTCTTTGTAGGTGCACCAGTGGTCCCATCTCTCACCTTCGTTACAGATTCAACTGTCTTTGAAACCTACTTCTCACTAAAAAAAAAAAAAAAAAAAAAAAAAAAATGTTCATTTGCTTCCATTTACAGATATGCATTTCCTAAAGATGGCAAAAAGTGAAACACCAGCACAAACACCAGAAATCTTATAAAAATTTGGCATCAAGTATTGTGTCATACACCCATGGTACAATTACTGTCATTAAGTTCACAGGGGTGCACTGAGTGACAACATGGGATCTCCTTTATCGCACATCCAGCTCTAAGGGATGGGATCTATTGTTTAATTATGAAACACAAAAAGCTTTCTTTAGAAAAATGACTTTTCCAAGAAACTGTGTTATCCTGAGTATTTCAACAGTAGTGTGAAATAGAACTCAATATTTAGACGTAGTATTTCTTGCATGTGTATGCTTTGACAGGATCAGGTCCTTTAAAATAGAACTTTTAGTGCACAGTCCTTTATGTCTCTGTGTAAGCTACCATAGCTATCTGACGTTTTCAAACTTATAATATATCTGAAGCATCAATTATAAATCAAAGCATTCAACATTAAGTCAGTTTCAAATTACAAATGCTCTTGATCATATTTCCTCTAACAGCTTTTTTGACAAACTATAAGACAAAAGATTTTTTTTAAGCCTAATCTTTACTAAATAATTGGGTATGTAATTGTTACGATTTTGCATTTATGAAAAAGGAACTATATATTTACATTGTGAATTCTTTTTAGGCTAAGGGATCAACAAAACCAAACAAAAATCTTTTTGAGACCAGACTGTGTATCTCTCCTGTTAGCAAAGCTCCTTCTCACAATATCCACAGATTCATTAGAGACAACAGTTAAATGAAATATGTCAACACAGAGACATTATTTAAAATTACAATTTGGGATACATGGCATATATGAAATTTAATGTACCAGAATTACTGTAATGGGAAATTACAGTTTGGCAAGTACCAATGCCATTCTGATTTGATACACAGTCCTGGCTAGTGTTTTAAGAAGCCGTATCATTTCCTTTTCTAGCCACTAAAAAATTCCTGATTCCAGAGGTGAATATTGACTATGACTAAGCTGTAGGCCAATATTTATATGAGTGAAAAATAAATCTTGATATGGAGTAAAATAAATGTCAGTATTTGATGCAAGTCTGTGCATATACACATACCCTTTGGCTTTAAATCAAGGTAGATGCTTCCCTACCTCGGAACTGCTCTGTACCTCCCTGCAGTACATTTCATCAATGCAGACCCAATCTGAAGACCCAGAATGAAATACTATCTTCTCTTCTGCAACCAGAAGGAATAGAAATTGTGGCACATTCCTGTAAGCACTCCTGTGATTCATTAGCAACAACGGCATAACAAGCAAGATGACTTGTTCAAGAAATGTGTTCTTCATACATAGATCATGCAGAGGCTATTCTTCACTTTTATCGACCAACCATAATTAACTCTGGATTTCTTCATCTCTAAGATAAATAATAACTAATCCCCAAGAAACCTCCTCTTCTGGACTGATTTCCTACAATTAGTTCATTTTTCTTGCTACAAAGAGCGATGCTTTTACCAAGACGTTCCCTGTCTCTCCCTATCTGGGAGAGCTAGCTACAACTGTTACTATATTTTTATGCCATTCTCAGCTGTGGAAATCTTGGACAAGATTCACTGTTTACTGAAATAAGTGGACAGCCTGCCACTGATCTCAACAGATAAAGTATCGGACCTCTTATGTGCCAGTTTTTGTTCCTAAAGAAAATCTAAGAATGGCTAGAAAAGAATGATTGGAGGTTACTAAGAGCTAGTGCAGTCAATTTTTTCACTTGTGACTTTTTTCCTTTCCTCGTATCTTGGTATCTTTCTAGATTTGTGGGAAATTCTTGAATTTAAAGACAGAGCCTTCTACTATTTTTGTATGAGACAGGCATGAAAACACAACCAATTTTTTTTGTACAGAGTTCTCCTGCAGGATGAATTTAGAGGACAAAATGGCAGAGAGAGATGATGAAGAACACTTGGCAGAAAAGGTGTCTTTTCAGGATATGCACTTTCTTTACCCTGTTTCATTTTTTCCTTCTTCCTGCACTGTCTAAGAAATATAGAACAGATTTCAACACAGTAATGAATATTGTAATAAACCTTTAAAAAAACTTGTACTTTTCAAAACATTAATATTTACCCACTACAATTGATAATCTGGTTTATCTTTGTTGATCACTGGAAAATTTTATAATCATGGTTTTGTACTTAAAAAATGTATCTTCTCGTGGCACACCTTAATTGTTGCACTTCCTAAAAATATTTGATTTCACAGCCTTTTTCAATGTAATGATAAAAGTATATACATCTATGGGATTGCATGTAGTTTACTGGCAAAGTGAAAGCACAGTATATAGGAAAAAAACAAGTGATTTACACCTAAGATTTAATTATAGCTCAGACATGGAACCTCAAGTATTCTCCAGTTTATCTGCTATATCCTAGTTATAAAATACTTATCACATGTAAACAATGAGTTAAATACCATTAATTAAGGAATTGGCACTAACTATACCTTTTAAAGCTTAGGACTGAAGTACAGAAATATACCTTCTCTGGCATTTATGCAAGAAAGAATAGCACTCTTCATACTTAATGGAAATACATACAAAATTTAGTGACCTTTTAAGTTTCTGATGACGCTAGCATGTGATATTGTCACACATTTAACATGAGAAGCTGTCTAATTATTATGCTTCCTAATTCCACACGTGAGACTGATGCTGAAAGCGTGCAGTATTTCTAATTCATCATCTGATCAGTGAAATAGAAGTGGTACTAAACATGATGAAATGTTGAATATCACTATAATGAAAAGGTTTAATTGCACCAGATGACCATTTGCACCGTTTCAAACTATAAAACACAGAGGCATTTCATCATCACAAGATTAGATAACCATAATATTAGTAACAAAGTTATAAGTGATGACAAGCAGGTCATCCAAAACAGAAATTTTCATTTGCCACAGTTTTGAATACACTCTAAGTTCTTCTGTTCTTGCATCTAAAGAGCCATGATGTCATTGCAGCTCCGCAGAAGTGACTCCACATGAAGCTGGGGGCTTAAGATCCATCATCATGACAACTCAGAGGAAATCAGCACAAGCTGAAACTGGAATAAGCTCATCTCTTCACCCCAAATATAGTTTACATGTACGCACACTGCAAGTTCACTTCACTTAGCCGGTGATATGATCCCCCTGATGTTTTCCTGTGGTATTTTAAATTATATTATGAACAGGGAAATCATTAGGGAACAGACCAAAACTGGCTGAAAGGTAGAAAAGGGTGGGTTTTCTTGTTTTGTTTTAATCTACATAAATGGCCATATGCACTGAGCAATCTTTGTGCACACAAACACCTCATGTTCCAGCAGAGAGGACCAGAGAACCCAGCAGACAAGGACCACATTACCTGTCAAGTTACCAATGCGCTAACACAGCCCTCTCCCTTGGCTGCAGTTCAGAAAAACTGAACTATAACACAATACACCTATCAAATACTATTGGACAAATTCAGTATGGGCATGTATGTACAAAACTAGTTCTCTTTGAAGATTTGGTTTATTTGTAAATAGGTATGTGGCTGTAGTCAGCCATAACGTTTCAATTCCACTAAATACATCTTGATAGAAGTTGTGAATCAAAGCCAGCATTACACTCTGAATTTAGATGTAACTTCAGTGCAGTAATTAAAACCTAAAAGATTTAGGCATAAACGTGTAGTAAATGATGAAACCCTACATATGCAACACTGAAACTAGACCTTCATGTATTTGAAGCTGATCTACACAATTAGCCCACAAATACTTTAATTCAGCAAGGCTAAAGACTGTGGGAACAAGCTGAGGGAAGAAGGTTTTACTGTTGTTTTCTGAAGAGCAAAGTTAACTGTTTCACAAATATAAAATCTAAATCTGATAATTCATCATCATTTTACAACACCAGAATTTAACTGAGTTTCTCTAACACTGAACCCATGCAACGGAAAGAAAAATCCAGATTCAAAGCTTACAACAATACAAATCATGAAAAATCGTCAAAACATTTAGAGCTGAATTATAGAGCTGAAGAAACATATTAATTTTGATAACTTTCCTTATGATTTAGCAAACACAGAACTACATTTGCATGCTGAACAAGTTAATTTTGATTTTTCCTTAATCCCAAGATTTCAGGGGGGAAAAAAATTACCGTTCACCCTTTTCTTACTCTTGTTGCCTTCAAAGTTACTGAATAAGTCAGATTCATAGGTTGGAATAGTAGGAGATATTATACTCTTTTCACTACTTGTGCATAGAGAAGGCTCAAATTAAAATGCCAAGATTTGAAAATTAAAAATGAATGAAAAGTGTAATCCTCAATAGGAAGTTTCTCTACTTGTTAAAAAAAAAAAAAAAAAAAAAAAAAAAAAAAAAGTAGATATAAAACCAAGTAGGCTAGTAGACAGCAGATTTATATTTTATTGCCAGTAAAGCTGTACGTTAAAACAGCTGGTGGGGTGGAATCATTTCCCATGGATCATGAATCAGTTGCTTTTCAACAGCGTGCAATATTCAACTCGATACTACAACCAAGATTAATGTCGCCCTACCTTCTAATTGAAGACAATTTGCATTGTATCTTGGAATTTGACTGACTGATTTCCAGCTCACTTGTTTTGGGAGCTAACCAGATCATCAGGAAAAAACAGATAAAAAAAATATTGGAATGACATTACATAACAAATGGGAACTCATTACACATCACTGAAGGTCTGATCCTTCTAACTCCTGCGAGCAACGCTTAATGAAATGCCCATTCCTGCTCACGTGCAGAACAAGAATTCACGAACAAAGATTATTCACACAAGTATTTACAAGATGAGATCTCTTTAATCTTCTAATTACGTTATCACATACACTTGGAAGTCACAGTGTTAATAGCCATATTTTATGGCATTATATTTACATTCTCTCAGTATTTTGAAAAATGACAAAGGCATATAGCAATAATTATTTTCTTCACTTACTCTGCTAAGACTTTAAATGTCATTTCTGAAAACTTTCACTGCAGCATTAACTCGAGTTTCTATGAATACAAGCTGATCCTAGTAGGATTGCCAGTGTTAGTTAAGGATTAAGTAATGACTGAAAGGTTTTTTGTTGTTATTGCTGAAGTCAAATGAATAAATGTTTGCAGGATGAGACCCTAAATCAAACTGTAATCCCGGCCACCTAATATAGTTAAAATTAGATTTTTAAGTAAGGTCAAAGAGATTGTTATTCACGCTGCTTATTTATTCTTAAATATTTAATTTATCTGTGCTAATATACAATCTTTGTTGATTTAAAACACTATTCTGTAATATACAATAATAATTTAGTATTTGACAACAATGCAGCATTTTGTCCCTTGGAAACTAAACAAAACTGTAGAAAACAATTTTTATTCACAGGTAATAAGCAAGACCAGGTAGCAGGTAACAGTGCCAGACAATGAGGTGACAGGGACACTGTACCTTGCCCCCATGGAGATGTGCAGCCCTCACAGAACCACCACATATCCAGCGCTGAGGTCAGTGGTCTGCAAAAACAGATCTTAAAGCCCTCTTTTTCCTTAGCAGTCCTCATAATTAAACCAGCAAAATGCCTAACTTTCTTGACTATCTTATGTAGACGAGATTTTTGTAATTCTGTTTGCAATTTCATTTTAGTTTTTTATTTATTTAAAGCCTTACAAACTCTACAGCCCTTCCTGTTCAACAATGATAGCAGCAGCCCAAGTTTCAGCCCACTGCAGTGAATGAGGCTGGGAAAAAGAAAGAGCCAGAGATCTGTTCCTGCATCTAAGCCCTGAGCAGCCTTGTTTACCAATGTCATTGATGACAAACTTGGTAATTTCATTTCTTCATAAATATTTGAATGCTACATTTTGCTAGGTGGGTATCTGCTCATTTGATCTAATGGCTGTCCTTTCGAAAATGTCATAGAAAGCCATTAGCATAGCTTCACCAGTGTTAAATGGGTAGACATAAATGGTGATTGCTGAGAACAATATCTTTTGCCCACAGCATAGTGATGCAGGGTTGGATAATTTTATTACCTTTAATAGCATTTGCAGCTACGCAAGCTAAGCCAATGATATGGGTAATCAAATCTCAAGCTTGTAAGTTGACCACCTGTGGCTATCAGGAAAGGAATCCCCACTAACACAGGCCCAGGCACAGAGGCGAGGGAGAAGGATGAGAAAATTGCTGTGGATAGCACACAAATTTAGTTTTCATCAGAAATAATCTGAACCATTGCTCATTCTTAGAGGATCTTATGTGCTACGTGTGGGAAACCTCTGAAATCTTCCTGTTGCCCCTGCACTTTCCAGATTGCCAGCCTACTGCTTTGGCAGTGCTCTCATCTGTCTGTAATAGCTAAGTGTGCTGGCCTGCCAGGAAAGGTGAATGTGGCCCCATGAATAACAGGTATGTTATGCGCAGCATTGCTCTGGGACTGAAAAAGACTGGAAGTGCAAAGTCTTCCATTGGAAGTGGTGGTCCTCATGCCATCAGTAACTGCCCTGGAAGAAGCAGCACAAAGAAAGTGGGAAGGGCTTCAAGGTATGTTCTGTTCACTTAAGACCATCTCGCTTCCTGAAATGTTGACTAATTGTGCAGGTTAATCAGGATTTAACTGGAAATAGAGAAAGTAGCAACCTCAAAACTAGTAAAGCAAAATCGAAGTTGTCAATATTTACCAACTTACATAGCAGTTTGTTATTTCTCAGCCTGCAGTTTCCGTGGTCTCACCTCTGCAGACCTTGGCTCCTCCACGAATGTAGCACAGTGCTGCATTTCTGGAGCACAATTTCAGAGGGACTTTATGCCTCTACATTGAAACTGCATAAATACACTGCAGATAATACAGCTCATACATGGAAAGATGGAACATGAAATACTTAGTCCTGATCTACCACATATTTGAGGTAAGATCTATTCCATGTCAGCTACCATGGCTACTAAACCTTGAACTTGAGACACAGAGATATGCTAAACCAGGAAAACAACAAAATATTTTTCAAACAGGTAAATGAAAAGGCAGAAATATCCCCTATCGGAAATTAGCAAACATGAAGGTAATTTTATTTTTGGCGATGTACTCCTTTCCAAGAACACTGCATTGCAGAAAGCATTTAGCTTGTCATGTTCTTCTATTATTTCATTTTACACTTCATTCGTTTCTATTACATACCCTTGCACTTTATTATTAGGGTGTTCTGTTGTTGCTAACAGGCACACTGAATTCTGATTCAGTTATTCCAGTGGAATTTTTTTTGTGTGTTAGCCTTTAAAGTGAAACAAATGAATGACTGTGATACTCAACAGCTTTAATAATATATGTTGACTCTTGGGTATTCATGGCCTTTAGATACCTAAAAATAATAATGCTGTTATATTTAAAAATGAATATTGATTAATGAGCTGTATTTTTTTTTTTTAAGTAGACAAGCCAGTAGCTATACTTGTCATAAAATTTGTTATGAATCACCTGACATATATACCAAGCAAAGAGACACCAAGCAAATTGAATTCTTCCACTGCAAAATGCCTTACTGTCATAAGCATATGTCCTCTGTTGTCCTTACCATGGAGGACACATTCAGAAGTACTGACAAACCAACTATCTTCCCTGATGTACTTAAATTTATGCATATGTAATTTCCAGAAAAGGTTCAGCAATATAGTCACCACCTGTGAAAACAGCAAGCTTCTACTTTAGCTAATATCCGAACCACATAAGAGTTCCTTTATCTGCTACTGATATTATTAGAAAATATGAGGCAACCTCAAGAGCTGAAGATATGCTTATTAATTATTTGCAGATATATAGTTTTTCAAGCAAAATACACACTAAACAATCATCACTGTATTGAAACAACCTAAAGCATTGCCAAGCCAGCAAGACCCTCAGTATCCTCAAATTTGACTGTACAACCAACTTCAGACCAAATGGAAGAATATGCACAAACTGATCCTCTCATGTGATCGAAGAAACAACAAAAGGAAGCTTACATCAATATGCACAATACCCAGAACAAGACAAATGCAAACAATAACAAAGCAGGATACCCAACACAAAGATATTACCTAATACTAGAGTTAAGTTAAAGTACATTTCTGTAGATAAACTACACACACAAGACCAGTTGAATAAAAAGAAATGTAATTCCATACTACCTTATTTTCACATTCATCAAACCAGAGGATTTCTCAGGACTTTGAAAAGATTCACCAGGCAGAGGGAGGCCAAGCACGCAGATGCAGAGCCATGTAACACACTGCTGGAACTAGACATTCACCGGAAGAGCACCCCCAAACATTTTGATGAGTTTGTTTTCCCCACTTGGAGTTTCTGCTCTTTAAATAAAAGGATCTAGAGAATCGTGCTTTATTTATTTTTAAAGTATTACTCTTTTATCACTCCCTCACATTTCATTAACTATAACTTAAGTTTATTGCAGTTACTTCCATAGTACTCAAAACCAATCAAGATGACATAATCTGGATATATCTTACTTCTGTAATCTCTCCCTCCAAAATTTAACTTGTTTCACCATACTCAAAAAATCCACTAGGAGTGGATGTAATAAATCTGCATGTAATAAGCATGGAGAGTTTCACTTAGAGGCTTCTATGAAAAAAATAATTAAAAAAAAAATCATTTCTTTTCATCCTGAAATGCATTCTCTGGGAAGAAAGCTTATCTTCTCACTGTGTTTCACATGGATTTTTCCTCAGTCATACACATCATGATTTTCTACATTTTCTCTCATAACTCCTCGTGGAACACTTTTGATTCAGAAATAGTCTAAGTAGCCTATTGCTAGCACAATGACTTCTTTCAATAACATGTAAAATAGGGGCACTTCCATCAGTCTCAGGTATTTTCCCCTAATCTTTTAGATGAAAGAAAATTATGTTATTTTGGAGAAAAAAAAAAAAAAAAACACAGATTTTTATCCGAGAAGCAACAACCCAGTGCTGCAGTAACACAATTTATATCCGTATTTCTCAATCTTTGTCGCAAAAAGTAACTTGTTCTTTTCACTCACCAGATCTACCACAAAAGAGTGGCTTACATTGGAAGTCAGCCTAATGCAAGGCATCTGACACAGTGTTCCTTAAATCTAGAGGTAGCAACAAGCTTTTCCTTCCCAGTGATCTGTTTGTGAATAAATACTTTGTCTAGAATGCCTGGTAGCACTTAGGACAATTTATGGATCCAAAAAGACATTTTTCCTTTAACAGATCTCTTATCTTGCAGAAAAAGCATCTGCTATTTAAAGTTTATTTTCAGGGAGCCAAAACAGTTATTAGAATAAGGGAAATAGAATTCATAATTATGCAAATGATACTGATTTATTTACATATATTGACAACCAGTACAAACTACGATCTTATTAGGAGGCAATAATTGGAATCAGTCACCAAAAACCTTACAAAAAAGCCAAAAAGTCATGCTGTTCTTCAGTCTCTATTCTGTCTCTGCTTGTAAACATTCAATTATATTTATTTGCAAAAATAAAGTCTATCCCATTTAGCTCAAGGAGAATACAGCTTTATAACCCTATTTCAGATTGTGCCATCCCAGCATTTTCCACAAGGGTACAAATTTGATTATAAATTTTGTGTAGAATACAAATGTATATAAGAAAAAAAAAAATCCATTGTCAGAATGCTTAGGATTTCAAAAAAATAATACTTGGTAACTGAACTTACGTGGGAAAATTTAGGTGGCAAATTTCCTGAATTGCATCTTGCAGATGAAGAAATCTTAAACAGCTGTGGAAACACTGGACACTTTCCAGCAGGAGAAAAAAAGCTGAATATTCAGAGATCTCTGAAAAACAAATTACAATAATACTTTGCATGCCAGGTCAGTTTTGAAATAATGTTTTATTAACACATTTATAAACTAGCAAGTTTACAAAGTCTTGCAGAACAAAACACTCAGCATTACCCCATCTGAATCAAGAAAAAAAGAATGGTTCTTATGTAGGATTAATATATTACAGTATGTGGAAACATACTGTATAAATTAGGAATAATTTTCTACAGATATACAAATCACAAGCCTTCAACACTTTTCCTAAATTCAGATTAATTTAATTGTGGATTTCTTTTATAACCTCTGAAACGCAGGACTTCTTCCTCCTTATATGATGTTAACACTCAAAAAGCAACCTTTAGAAGCTCTACAAAGATATTAAATTTCAAATTGCCAACAAACTCTGTCTGGAAGGAAATTCTTTTCAAGTCATTTTTCATTTGTCCCAGATGGAATTAAATGCACTATAGAATATAAAGCTGCTGCAATTTTATGTTATAAGAACAGTGAGGAATGGGGAGGTAAGGTCTGAATGACTATGGATTGTACATCCCAGGAAAAAGAACCACTACAGAAACCGCAGAGATACTGCAGCTCAGTGTTACAACAAATGCTTTTAATGTATATTTAGTTCACCAGTTATTGCATGGCAATGCATAAATAGTGATTTACTTTGTTTGTAATTAAAAACAAAGTAGACAAATAAAATGAAGAAAAATTACCTTTTTCCTACAGAGCGTTATTCAGGACTATTAGCAGACAGACATTTCACTGATCTGGTCAAGTGTCAGTGCTTCCAATTTCTAATTTCCCTGGGTCTACACAGATAGTTTTATTATTGCCAACTTCAGTCATGAGATGGATGAGTGCATTTAAGACCCAGAAACAGTAGAAAAAGCCTAATGCAGGATGCCTTCACAGCTAACTCCCTTTGTAATGCCCTTTGCGAAGAGACTTTCTCATGTAGCTATTAAATATGTTATCTCAGCTTTCCAGTCTGATGTTTTGTAAACTTCAAAATTACTTGAGTAAGAAAACAGCTCTGTCATTCACTGAAAACCATTCCCTGAAAAACAGTCCTAATATAGGCTAGTGCAGGAGATGTGATTTGCTCTCCATTAATTTTTGTTTAGGAACATCAACGTACATTGGCAACCAATATCTTCATGCATTATTATTTTTTTCTTCAAGAGAAGAAATCACTGGGGGATCTGTAATTAGCTTTCCCCCCATGTTTCAACATAGACATTAGCACAGGACAAGTACTCTCCAAAAGCGTCCATTTTCCTTTTGTGGAAGAGGATGCACTCATTACCTGCCTCTCTCCTAGCACGAGGAAACAAGGAGCGCAATCTCTGAAGCTCTTGATGGAATCAAAGGCAGAGGAGGAAAATAAAACAAAACAAAACCTGTCCAGCTGAAGTTTTAAAAGAAAGGGGAACGTCACCAGCCAGCACATCCTGCTGAGACTCTAATGCATGCAGCCTCTAAATATGCCTCATAGGACTGGAATAAGGAAACTGTGTAAGAGGAGCAGATGGGAAAAAGTCTAAAAATATGTACATAGTGTGGAACAGAGAAGTTGTATGTTCTAGTAGGAAGAAAAGAGAAGCTTAAAGCAAACTGTTGTATAAATAGACTTTAAATAAAGCAAGCATGACCTCACTAAAATGCTCCCTAATGACGTGGTTTCAAGATAGACACAATCTAGTCTCTTTGTGATAAAATGCATTAATCTGCAGAATGACAAGAGCTTCTAAAAATAAGACACAAAACTGAATAATCCCAAATCACATTGTCATTAATAATTTAAAATTTAGCCAGTAAATGTTATTGCTGAAAATTTATTAGTATAATTGAAAAATGGAAACATATCAAAAACGAAATCTCATTTTAGCATAGGAAAAAAATAAAAGTATTTTCATTCTTATTTTAAAATTGTCATGCAAGTGCAACTTACTTTGCCGTACAAAAGAATATAAACCTGAAGTCCCAGGAAAGCATTCATTTCATTATTTCTACCTTTTCTTTTCATTCAGGAATAAATTCTGCTCCTGACTTATTTACATCAGCTAACTGCTACAGAGCATTGACACAGAATCATTCTCCTTCCTGCTTTCAGCAAGCTCTCTCAATACAGAAGTGAATCCTAGATGAACAACCCCCTTTTTAGACCTGCTTCAATCTTTTGAGCAAAAGGACTTCCACAGATAAGATGCAACAAGTCAGAACATCCTGGAATAAAAGCTGACTGTGCTCAAAATCAGAGGATTAAATTAAAGTAAACCAAGATATTTGTGTGAAACCATAAGATGTCCAGTCATCAAGCACTGAAGCACTAGACAAATAACATTTTATTTGCATTTAAAACATTTGAGATAGTAACAACTAGTTAGTGCAATTAAACTTCTTGTTAAATATTTTACTTTTGATCACTGGATACTAAGGAGTAGCAAGGCTTGATTTGATAGCGTATTTCCTGCTTCATATACAATGTGAAACATCCCATTTGCTTGTTTGAAAGAGCAGATGCTCACTTCTGCACTGATAAGAAGAAGATACTATCCTTTATTTTTCTCCTGATACAATCCCAATATATAGAACACATATAAATGACGTTCAGCTCCTACGTTATGGACATAACCACCTCAAGATACGTAGTGTAAAATTTAAAAATAAAATTACTTATCCTTATAGACCAAATACTTTTCTCAGGGACTCTTCAGTCTGTTTCTGTACACATTAGAATATTATTCTAACAGGCAGCTTCATAGGCAGGAAAAAAAAAAAAAAAGCCTGTAACAATGCAGTGCACAGCCACATTTTAGCTGGTAATAATCCTCAGCTAAATGCAATTTTAAGAAGCAAGTGCTTATGACTTTTGCTCAAATCAACTGCCTAAACAGTGATATTTCTGAAATCTGCATAATTTTTATGTTTGTTTACAAATACGTTAAGTGTGTCATCATCATTGCTAAGCACATGTGGGATAACGGGGAAAATAGAATAAATTTATATATTTAGCATATAAAGTACATTTAGTCGTTTTTGTGTAACAAGCATTTTCTGTGGAAGAAATGAGAACTCTGGAGATAGGTATGGCTCATAAATTACTGAACGTACTGACATTTCTCAGCATATTTCAGTTAATTTGAAGATTCCTCACAGCATAAACATGTTGACTTGTTTTAAAATGCAAAATATAACTTATCCATTGTGCTATTCCATTATTTATTTATAGGCCTATGACCACACAAACAAGAATAGCTAAGGGGGAGGAAGAAAGATACGTATGATCTCTATTTAATCCTACCTCTTTACCTGTTCTAGTCATCCAGCCTGAACCTCACTGCATGCAACGAAAAAGCAACACTTGCAGTATGATTCATTTTGTAGGTTTTAGGCTTAAACTAAGCCAAGACATGTACGTGTAAATATACAATACTGCTATTTTTCCCAATGTCATCATCAAGGAAAGAAGTAAACAACATTCTCCCAACTGAAGTCCTGCCTACCTTCCACGAGAGCACTGTACCAGCGCACCACACTCATCGAGACACAGACTGCAGAAGGACATGATGTTGCTTCGATCAGGGACATGTAGGGGGCATTCCTGCACACCCCTGAGAACTACTGCATGCCCCACAAGACAGACCACCACCAAATGGCCAGCTTCAAATGCAGTATTCTTTGGCCAGAGTCTTCCCATACAGCTTACAATTACTGACATGTAGGTATCCACAGCTCTTTCCCAAGGAAGGAGCTACTGGAAGACAAAGTGAAGCAATTTTACAGCAGTTTTGGATTTCATCACCTGCTGGGCACCACCGCACAGCTATGCAACAGCTTCACTGCTGCTATAGGTAGAAGCATGTAAAAAACATTCAAAAAGGACAAGCTAACCAGGAGTCCGCATAAGTTTGCTTCAACGTGATCTATTAAAGTTGTTTCCCTTCAACTAAATAAAAACAAAAAGTAAAAAAAAAAAAAAAAAAAAACCACTAAACAGTGGTGAGTATGGTGAAAAGGTATCTAAATCATTTTTTTCTGATGAGAGGTAATATTTGACATTATACAATTAATGAGACTGACTGTCCTGAGGATGCTCTTTCAATTATTTTCATGTAAACATTTCCAATATGAATAAAAGGTGCATGTCTGAAAGTTCTGCTCAATGAGCCTTTAAAAAATACCCACATCTAAAAACATAGAAAATGAAGGGCAAAGTTTTGTTTGCACTTTATAGAACATATTTGAAATGTGTTCTAAAAACATCATTACACAAAAATAATGTTACTTAGAAAGAATATGTATTTTAATTATTTTCTTTTCATCAGTAGATAATATGATCAATTACTCAAAGAATTTTTCCTATGTTTTCTATCCATTAGAAAGTAACTCTCCAGTTATTGAAGTTCTAAAGTATAAAGAAATGTAGTCAACTTATTATGACTATCAGAAGACTGGAAAATGAGAAAGAAAAAAAATACTACAAAGTAACATTCTAATTGAAGCCAGAGAATAGTAGTCTGTATATTAAAGGTTATGTGCCTTTAGTACAATTAGGCAGAACAAAAGAAAACTGATGTATTACACTGTATATGTTTGTTCAGTTTTTCCATCGTGATGATATTTCCTTTGATTCTACTTTTTCCTTTTGAAGTATTGCCTTAACATTTAGCTTGCAAACTAATGTGCATATTAGCATAAACCTGTGCTTAACATTTATTCTATAGGCCTCTAGACAAAAGCCTGAGTTAGTGTATAAGGTCAGAAAAATAGGCTTTGTAAATGTTACAACAGTAAACCTCAAGGTTCAGCAGAATATTAAATTGTGTAAAATTTTTTAATTTACCTGAATCAAGGCTACTGTATATAAACTCTAACAAAAACTAGAAAAAAATCAATAAGCAATATTTAAACATATGTGAAGTGCATACAGAGAGGGAATAGTTTACAAAAAGTAATAAAATGGTTAAATTTAAAATTTTAGAACCCCAAAGTGCCTGTAAATCCAGGCTACATCAGTAGTCTTGATATCCCTGATGTAACTAATTTTCTAGTGGCTTAGCTGAGAACACCATTTAGAAGTTACCTGTGATTAGTCCAAGCAGTTTACTACTCTAAGAATATGGTTATCAGATGAATTCCTAACATTGTTACAGACATGCAGGAAAAGCTGCACAGAGGACTACAGAAAAAAACAATTTCTCATAAATACATCTGGATAAAATGACAGCAGACATAGATTGCAATAGGTCTCTGGCAACGGAGAGAACTGGATGTTTAAGAGAGTTTCTTTTTTTTTTTTTTTTTTGAAGTTCACTGGCAAGTCATTCTACAGCAGACAAAAGAGGCACTGAGATGACTAAAAAAAATAAAACAAAATAAAATTCTTGTACCATGATTCAAGACAAAATACCTGAAGTCTCTGAAAGCTCCTGTTCATGGGGGCAGGTTCACAGCTGAGAATCTCTAGCTGCATCTGGGAAATAGCTCAAAGGCATAAAAAATCAAATTCCCAGTACAAACCTGTCTCACGTACTCACACTGAAAACCCATCAGAATGGAAGAAAAAGACCTATATAGACAATCCTTATGCATGCCTTATACCTGCCTACTCTCTGCATACTACCAGTCTGTTTGAATGCTATTTGATTGCTTCAGCGCTAAGCAGTTATGCAGTGTTTGGGGAGAGCATCACAGGGGTTAAACATTATAACCAGTCAAGAAAGCCACCTACAGACCAGAGAAGTAATAAATGTAAATGAAAATAAATTCAGCACTTGGAGGCAAATTGGTTATTGTTCACACATTATGAGTTATCCTTGAGGACAAGAAAAAAAAAAAAGGGCAATAGCCTTGGGAGATTTCTTTCAGTATCTTCTGAGACAAGGTTAAAGCTAGAGAATTATGGAAAGATTTATATTTAGCATACAGGGATAAAGCAACAGATGACATTAGGCACTGAACTGCCATTTAAACAACTGAACAGTCATAATTTTTTAGGCTTTTTTTCAGCTGATGCCTATGATGCCTAGACCTAATACTCTGCAGTACCTTGCACAAAGTACTGATGCACTCCCATGCTGGTAACAGAGTTGCTTGGTCATAATCAGCATTGTTTGTGCTTGCTGGAAACAAGTTCATCTGAATCTGAGATGCTTGGTAATGCCAGTTCCAAGGATTTAAACTCAGATGAGGACCCTACCTTTACCTGCCAATGTCAACTTCTGTTCCATGCTGTCCCGGAAGTTCTTCTGCATATGCAGTTACCAGGGGAATTTAGGCAAATTTTAAAAGAGACTTAAAATATACGAATGGAGAAACCCTCCTATGTCAGAGCACGGGTACAGTTTCTGTTATCCAACACCCAACAATGGCTATTTGTAGGTGCCTAATTCATAGGTGTTTAAGGAACAAGCATAACTATCAGGACACACAGTAACATTGGGGGAAAGATCCTTCCAGGCAACACCACACAAGCACCAGGCAGTCACTGCTTTAGGGAAGATGGTTAATAGTCACCAACAGACACCGGATTCTCCAGAACTTTTTCCATTCCCTTGGCCTCCCTACCCCTGCAAGCAGTAAGTTTAAATCACTGACTTTTTCTTTCAAAGGGGGGAGAGGAACATTATTTTCTATGTTAGAGCTGCTGCTTGAATAATGTCATTGGGTGCCTCTTAGAACTGGTATTGTCAGAAATAGAGAGCAATCACTCCCTATTCACCTTTTCTATACTCCCATGATTTATAAAAATCTCCATCACATTTCACTTCTCCTGTAAATTTTTTCTTCCTAATTTGAAGAGTCAGTTTGTTTCATTGTTCTTTTAAGACTTTCCTCTTCCACACCTCCGGTCTTTCCTACTCTGGGCCTATTCTGGGCCTTTAACGTAATTCCACACTTTCTTTCCTAAGTGCTGAGAATTTCTTTCCTAAGTGCTGAGAACTAAATTAGAGCCCAACATCGCATATATGTTGATGCAGCTGTTTTATCTTGTCCTTAAGTGCATTACTTTGCATTTATGAATACTGTAGTTCTGCATGCCTTTCAGTCACATCATACGAGCATTCTTCAGAGAGTCAAATATAAAGCTGACTGAACAGCTGTGTACTTAACTGTCACATTATTATTTAGCCTTTTTTCCCTAGATTATATATAAAGGTTTTCCAGCATATGTTCTGTGAGATTTCAACAGGAACCATACCCTACTGCACAGCATCAGAACAAAAAGCCATACAGCAGTTAGTGCCTTTTATTTCTTTGATATCACAGCTGATTTAGTGGAAAGTTATCCTTTACCACCGTTTGCTCAGCCAGTTCATTTCTTAACTTCACAAGGACTCTCAGGTAATTCTATACTCACCACAGGCTTGTTACAGTACATTTCCTTATTTTAGTTTAGAAGTCATACTATTGATACTGCAATTTGAGACTGCTGCTCAGGCTTCTTCCCTGAGATGCTTCAGAGCTGAGATAAACTCTTCCGGAGCAAGCACATCAGCACAGAGCTAGCTTTGCCCATTTGCTACAGCCGCTCGTTCTCAGAGCTCCTTCAGTCACCTCACTTCTCTGTTCCTCAGTCAGTTAGCCAGCCCCACAATTTATCAGTATGCTTGACCATCTTACCATTTAGTAGAGGCTTATGACCTACCTCACACAGAGTAAAACCCAGATCCACCAGGGATTCTCTTAATGATGTGACAGTGCTTAAAAGGAAATGGCCTCACCAAACTCATATTCTTTCTTCCAAAATCAAGAGCAGAATTATTCATCATCTCGTTTCTCAAGGCAAGTAAACCACCCTAGTACAGTTGACTGTAATTGAGACTTCCTACAGTTTCTAGTGATCTGGATAATGACTTCAGAGAAGTATGGTCAACATCACTAGCATGGCAGATCAAGTCCTTAGTTAGAAAACTTAGAATTTTGATAAATTCTATTCCCACAAGCAAAGGGCTGAAGTTCCTAATCAGGGGACAAAGGACTCTATTTTCAAAATTTCATATGAATAATATGAAGTGACAGGAACTATTCTCAAGAAGAAAAATTGAGTGGCTTTATTTTTCCTAAACTAGGAATATAGGTTACATGCATCTTGTGGTTCAGGTTCACTCTCCTTGCTCTGTGGGATGGTAATAGCCATGTTTCAAGAAGTACCTGAGGACTACAAACTCTCAGTCCTGTCAGTTGTAGCTGACATCCAATACTGAAGTGGATTTCTGAAGTTCATACAGCAACAGGTATTCCCTTTGAATTCACAGGAAACATTCTATAATTCAAGTGAAGCTGATGGGACCGCTACTGGAGCAAGGCACTCATCAGATGTCACTACCTAGCTTTTGCCAAAACAGTTAAGATGCCACCACGTAACAGCTGTTGCTGTGATACCACAAAATAAATTTTACAGATGTTATTTTTAGCTGAAGCTATTTTTTAATTAACTACCCATCTCTTCTTATATTGATTGCAGGGCATCTGCTCACTTGTAAGATTATGACTCATTATGACTTCAGTTCTCTACCTGCCTTCACATCCTATTAATTCACTTACCTATCCTACCATTATGGCAAAGTTTTTTCTGATATGTTCTATGCTCTTCGTCCTTCTGCTGGAGACTGTCCATCTTAATGGAGTTGTTTTAAGGTTATGAAGTATGAATTGATAATTCTTTCAAGTCAGTATAAATATATGCTATTTAGCATAGGACACTGTAATAGCATAGGCACTGTAATAATTTGCATGAGTGCTACAATGTGTTGGGCAATTAAAAACTTACAAAATAAATTAGCAAGTTTCTGAAAACCAAAAATCTAAATTGTATTCAGCTGATGTAAGCAAGCTGTTCTGATGACCTCACTGGACCGACTAAAATTTCTGTCTCATAATACCATTTAAAAAAGCGGGGGGGGGGGGGGGGGGGGGG
>CM021734.1:58636802-58664696 GCA_011075105.1 Heteronetta atricapilla
CCCCCCCCCCCCCAGATTCAAGTGCAATAGATTAGGACAGAAAAGTCCTAATGATATTTAACACTGATACAGTACTTAACATATATTAACTATATGGGTTACCTGTGAATTAAAGCTAAAGTCTTTTAAAGCTAAAGGCTTTTAAAAATAAAATTCAATATTTTTTTTTAGTTGTCTCTCAGCTATTGGACAAAATTATCTATTTCAAAATTCCTTGTGGTAAAGCCATTTCTTAATTAATAACCACTAGTAATTATAGAAGTTAATGTCAAAGTACCACTTGAGAAATCACATGTGGTGTCAAAGAATCCATTTTACTTAGTTTTTCTCTTTATCATCGTGCATAGAAGATGAGAATATGGACAGCAAATATCTAAGGATATCCAAATATCTATGGACAGCAAATGTCTAAGCATCAGCTGTATTGCTGTATTATCAAACCATAACTGCAAAATATACACTTATATTCTGTGGGGAAATAAACAGTCTCAGATTATTTTAGACCTCCACCGTGAAGTGTAATATCAGGGCTTGGTTTTGGGTTGTAGTTTTTTTGGTTGATTGGTTTTATTATTTTTTTTCGGAACAAATGTTCTGTCAAATTTATTTAATAAAAAGGAACAAGCCAAAACAAACAAACAAACAAACAAAAAATCAATTGATATTGAGGGATCTCTGTTTCAGAAGTAAAGAAAAAGTAAAAACAAATCTTCAAGAACATAGGGATACCATAAGTAATGCTCAGGATCCCAAGTCATTTTTCTTTTTTACTTCTGTATTTTTCTGCTTTGCGTAATCAACATTTCCTTCTTCTACCTTTATTTCTATTGTCACTTATTTCATCCTCTGATTTTTAACTGGAAATTTGTGCTCTCTCTTCACTGACTTTCCTTCAAAGCAGGGTCTGCAGTTTGGTTCCACATAAGATTTTCATGAAAAAACTATCAAAACTATTTATGCAGTCTGCCATGTTTTCAGGGATGAAAAAGAATACCAACAGCTTTGTACTTATTGTAAACGTGTGACCCTCTTCCCAGACTGCCAAAATGCAAATACATAGCTGCATTCAGTTTTGATGAAATTCTCACAGCACAGTAATGCATCTTGAGCTTTGTGGTTCAGAAAGAAAAGCACCAGAAATCAAGTGCAGATGTAAGTAAACTGTGAAAATAGTACTGTTCTTGCAACACGGGCTGTCTGACAGCACTGAAGGAAAACATACATTTTTAACTGTTTTGCATTGACCATATTTTTTTTTCATTTTCCATTTTCATTACGTATGCAAATAGAAAGTATTCAGGATTTTAAACAAACAAAAAAATCACTCAACCTTTTTCGTAAGCTGAGGTACAGTAAGACTTATGTTCACAACATTGCTACATCATATTATCTGGCCCTGATGTTTCACATTATCAGCTTCTTTATTACTTATGAATTTCTTTATGATCTTTTAAGATAATTAAAGATATTGTCTAATTCTATAGATCACATAGCCATAAGATGAAGATAAAAATGTAAAACAAGTTACTTACCTACTTTTCCAAAAGCTTAGTTCTTTTACTCAGTTTTCAGCAAAGGAACATTTCCTACAGAATCACACTAGAGAATAATAAAAAAAATGAAAATAGTTTCACTCATTAAGAAAAAAAAGTATGGATTGCAATAGATCAAGGTTTTGTCCCCTGTGAAGTATGAAAGCTTGCATTATTTTAAGTTATGCAATTTAAAATATTTAAAGTATGTTCCACTTAATCATTTACATCTTACAGCACTATTTTATTGAATAATGAAATATTTATAGCCTCTAAGGCTCTAATTAAAATGTTTTCTCAAAATTATTTTTCTTATTTTGTATGAAGACTTAACATATGAAAACAGACAACCCAGTAAATATTTAAAAGGAAATGATCTATGAATATTCGCTCACGAACAGCAGAGTGACAAAGAACAGGCACACAAAAGCCAACTCCAGATTTAATCCTTTCCACACCAGCAAAGCATAACCAGATCCAACTCATGTGGCTAAAACAATGTCTATTTTCTGCCTCTTGAAAACGCTTTCATTAGGAATATAGGTCTAGAAGAAGTTCTCCAGGAACGACATTTTAGACTGTCATGATAGCACTACGTGGGTCATTTTGGTCTCTGTGGCCGCATGAGCACTGTAATGGCACTACCACAGGGTTGCTACCACTGAGCCATCCCACCTAGCAACCTACACCTTTTCATTGAAATCTTTCTTCTCTTCATGTTTTTCCTTTTAAGTTGAAAACTTAATTATATCTCTATTGATAAAAACTGCCCTCAGGCCTTCCGCTGCCACAGGGAAGGTCTTTCACCTCTGTTATACCAGGCAAAGAGCAGGAAGCATCACCGCCAGCAGGCCTGCATTCACCTGGCTGCTCTCCTGAGTTGCTCTGCCACAATATGCCTCATCTGCACAGTCCTGACCACCCGTTGCAGATGAGCACTTGCAAATGAAGGCCCTCAGGCAGTTTTGGGTACGTACACCAAACCAGCAAGGTCTTCACAGGCTCCGGGGCCGTGTGGGCATCCATTGGCCTTACGCTGAGGCAGAAATCCTACTCGACCAGCACCTCCGAGCATCTGTGTAACTGAGGGGTCTTTGCTTTGTTTTATTTAAAGGTCGATGTGTTACAGGATGCCTAAATAACTACATACTATTCATCAGTTGTACCAGCAATTCGCTGACTTTTGCTGTCCAGATGATTTCAGCTGAGTTAGCTTGGGTTAGTATAAGCACAGGGCCAAAATATTTACCAAATCTAAATTCTTCAAAAATTATTACATTGCTAACCCAGGTGATGCAATAGAAATTATTACTCGTTAATTTTTCATTATAATTATTAATCGTGTTTAAAAAAAAAGTGAAAAAATCTGATTTCAAGCAAATTGACATTTTAAAGCCTTATTTAAAATTCTGAAAGCATCTTATTTGTCATTTATAGAAAAAAAAAAAAAACTCTCTTTTCATTTCCCTCTGAAATTGAATTGGCATATGGTTGGCATTGTTCTTGTTAACTTTCTCTACATCTTCACGGTAGGTTGTTTTTCATTTGTTTTTAAAATCAAGGTATAGATGGGCTCACACACAGCTGCAATCCCCCAACATCAGGCCTTTTCATTCCCTTGCCCCTCTTAATAATGATTTTTTTTTCCCTGTGCTATTTCTCTTCCAACAAGAGCAGATGAAAAGTATCAGACAGAAAGCGAGAAGAGATGCAGCACAAGAAAGACACTTCAGCTCTTTTTTCCCCCATTTTCAGTTGTATGTGTTCTTACTATTAACAGAAACCTATGTTAAAAAGTGCATTCAATCCCAAGTTAAAGAAACACCTAAACTGGTGTTAATAAAAAAATAAATAAATTCTGGTATTAAATACTAGATTCTGTACAATGCGTGCAGTCTTTAAATGTGTACTCAAATTAGTACACCCTTAGTTTTAACACTTCTGGCATTATTTAGTAACTGTGTAAATAAGTACCAGCAACTCAGGTACGACCAAACCCTTGACACTATAGAAGACAGGGAGAAAGATGCACACTGCTTTGCTGTTTGAGGTATTCAACAAAAAGCTTGAAATACACGATACTAAAGGATAATTATTTTAACCGCTGCTTTTCTTTAAGCTTAGGGCTTAATTTCTTGTATCAAATTTATTTTATCACAGTGACAGAAGATTTGAACTGTCTCAAATAACAGGCCATTAATCAACAATATGTTGTAAGCTTTGAAATATTACACTGAAGTGATAACTGATTAGCATTCACATGTCCGGATCATGCCAACATATTGGCATGATCACCATTAGAGATACAGAAGGAAAGGAGCCTGAAGTTAAGGAAACAATACAAATGAGTTAAGATACAAATCTCTATGGGTCATTTTCATTCCATAAAACATCATAAAAAATCAGAATTCAGCACTTTAAAATGGGCACACTCACTCAAAAAAAAAAAAAAAAAAAAAAAAAAACTTGAATTGGTTATCTTTTGATTAAAAATAGAAGTCCTGTGCTCATGCAATAATAAGAGTTGTGGTATTAGCCTTACAGCAAATATATGCCTGTAAGACATGTTATACGCTTATTTGGTAGCAAAACTACATCAGTTTTCTATTTTCTATTCCCTGCTAAATACCAAATCAGTGACAGTCGTGTAGTAATAGTAAAGCAGTAATAATAAAACTGATGTACTCTCACAGCAGCGTGGCCTCAGAAAATATTTATGGAGACAACTTGCCCAAAGCTTAATCTTTAGATTCCAAGCTAAATTATGTTTCAGAAACTGTAAAAGAGGAGTTGGCAGCCTTTTTAAAAGAAAATCTTACCAACAGATCAAGCTTGATACACTTGAATACAGTTAACCTTAATCCTCCAATATGCTTCTATGGAGTTGATCTAAACCTCAAGATCTTCAATTTTGTACGTGTGCATCTTCAAATACTGAGGGAATTTTTGCAAACTGAAACAGCTATTTTTCTACTACCATCATTTGCACATATTATAAAGGAAGAGAAAATACTACAGATGACAGTATACTCCTCCGTCCTCCTTTGAAATGGCTGAGAAGGTATGTGGCTGTTACAGAGCATGCTCTGGAAGCTCACTCCAGCAATAAGACTGTGGCTGCTCGGTGTTAAATGTGAAACCCATCATAGCTCAAGGAGGGGAAAATGTCAGCTCACTAAATAAATCCTGGCTGGCAGTCAATTAGTTATTACTTTTACCACCTGCCCACACACCTGTTGTTAAGTTAATGCTTTTGCATCCGCTCTCCCTACAGACCAGCAGAACTTTATGAAATAAAGTGATGCAAAACTCTGACACAGGCCTTGTTACAAAATATGCCTTGAATAGCTATTAATCAAAGGATGCCGTGAGCTCAACAGAGCCTTCAATAAATATGATGAGACTGAACATCTACAGCTATTGTTTCAGCAGTAGATCTTGTAAATGCTTTTTACTGTAGCAACAAGCTGCTAATAAATTCAACTTGCATTACCAGAAACATATAAA
This sequence comes from Heteronetta atricapilla, assembly GCA_011075105.1. NCBI lineage: Eukaryota > Metazoa > Chordata > Aves > Anseriformes > Anatidae > Heteronetta > Heteronetta atricapilla. The sequence continues at coordinate 58,641,842 of CM021734.1, forward strand.
GGACGGGATACACTTCATGATGTTTTCTCAGTGTCCTCCCCAAGCCCATGCACCCAGGCATTTTGTTTCCAGAACTCTTTTTACAGTTAGCAATGACACATGGCTCCCCCTACCCTCTCCCATGACTGAGGGGGGAGAGCAGCAGCCGAATGCCATTGCCAGCACCGCGCCCCTCTCACCCAGCAGACCAGGGAGGCTTTCTGCTTCCAGCTCACAGCAGCCTTAGCAACAATTAGCAACATTAATTGCACATGTTGCACTGGGCAAACAGAGTCAAAAAACAGCAGAAGTGCTGTCCCTGTTACTGTGCAAAAGTGGCAGTTTTCCACTATTCTAGAGCATATATTCAATAAATGGGAGTGATAAACCAGGCACAATGCAGGTTACTCAGTGAACGGTCTCAAGTTTTCAAAATACTTCAAACATTTACTAAATAGCGAAGCACAAAGATAGGAACTTCTCATCTATGTTCATTTTGTTTCAATTAAGAAGCAATTCCTCCAGTGAGATTTATGGAAGCATTCACATTCCATACAGTTTTAATCCCTATAAACCACAACAAAGGTCACTGGCTTGTTTTTACTTTCACTGCGTATTACTGCACTTTCTTCTCAGTAAGGACATAATAGATCTAAAGAGATAAAGCAAGAGAAACAGATGTCGTTTGACATCAGCCAAAAAGCTGGACTAAACAAAAGATCACAACCCCTACGTATCAAGTCTAGAAATCTCTCTTGGCATTATGCTGGTTGGGATTCGGACTGAGCCAGGCTGAATGTACGTGGCTGCTGAGCAAGCTATGCTCCAAGGCACACAGCAGTTAAACACCGACAACAGCCTAAGCCAGCTGGGAGGGAGAAATGTGTTCAGACAGAACCAACCAGCCAGCCAGGTGTTTGCTCTCCATGTAGTTCATTGCACTTTCGATATTCTTGGTCAACTTGTTCTTTGTTTGCCCCTTTATTTCTTTGAGGTTTGAAACCCACTAGCACCTGCAACCATTCAGAAAGTTAAAGCTGATTAAGCACAAAGGATTAGTGTGAGGTATTGAAAACCTCCTCCTCCGCATCCTCACCTACGTACTAAACAAAACCAGAATAGGCAAGTAAAGGAGAACTGCTCTACAGAAAAACAACTTCTTGCACCCTCGCCCAGTGAGAGGGGTTAAGGACAACACCATAACCATTTCTCAGCCCATTACTCTTATAATGCAGTTCAGAATAACCTTTAAATTTGCAGTCTTCCCTGACTTACAAGTTTACCCCAGACATATACCATCTCTGTTTCCTGGGATATTTACAACCAATCTGCTGTACTGGTGTTTCCCCAGCCAGTCGCCTGTTCTCTGGAAGCAGAGACACCTGGAACTATGGGGAAATAATGCTGTGGTAGATTCCCACTACTGTGGGATGAACAGATTTCAGTATGGAAAAGGGGAAGAGGAGCAGGAGAAAAGGATGAGGATTCTTATTAAAAATAAAATAAAATAAAATAAAGAACTAATTTCAAAAAGACAGTTCATTTCACCAAAATTTTACAAGTTTTCTTTTACAGAAATAATTGCCACTGTGAAGGGTACACCGGAGTTCAGAGGACAATTGGTTCATTTTGCAAACTCAGAGGAGTGACTGGTACATGTCACACAGCACAAACCAGTAGTGCGGGTATGTAAGAAAGAGAAGTAGTACATAGAACTCTTCTATTAGTAACGTTCCCCCAAAAAGTCATCTGTATGGAAACTGTTTCAATTCTGCTTTTACTCAATTAAGTTCAAAAAGTGCAGAAAGTACCTTCAACTGCAAGAAAAACATCAGAATCCGTACATGACGTTGTTTTCGACTACTTTTTAGTAGCTTTTATTTGGTTAAAGAAATGGAGGTAGAAGTTTCTGGAGCAACTGAAAACATCTGCATTGCAGCACCAGCGCACAAAAGATTTGATTGCCTTCTGCTTGGAGACTGAGCCAGTGACTGTAAGAAGATACCCAGCTGTAAAAGATGCTACCACTGATGTTTTGCTAGTTGGCATTTACTAACAGAGCCCAAAACAGGTACATAGGTATGGTTCAGAGCAGTTTAAGGGAAAGCTGCTTATTCTTTTACAAACTAATCCCTCTTCCCTTGTGTTCAGCCACATAATAGTCTAAAGTTCACAAGTACCAAATAGCAGCTAGCATTGTAAAGATGGAATCAATAGTATAATCCTATTAAATTCTGCAAAGCAGGCTACTTTTCAGATATATACTGGAATCCTCTTAAGTTTCTTTTTTTTTTTTTTTTTTTAATATAAAAGGTACGGTTATGTGAGACTCTAGCCAGAAACCTAAAAACATTGCCTACATAATGCTCATAGGTAGCAGTGCAGTATGCTTTTCTCTGGCTAACATGCAACTGTGACACTTCACTAGACGGTATTCAAGAGTAAAACCAGGGTTTCCTTTGCTTTTGTAATCAAAAGCAATGAAATAATTGATGAGTTGACTCACACAAAAAGACTTTAATGAGAACTGACACTTCCATTTGTATGGGAGCTACACCTATTGCAGAAATTCCTCCATTCACACGATCAGATTGTTCTTACTGATATTGAAAGCTGGTGTTATCATTTGCATGACCAACTTTCCAGATATTAGCCCTTGTACAAACAATTTACTCCATCTCAAACTTCATCTGCTAATATTTGAAGACTGCTGGATCTCTAAATACATTATGAACAATTACCATGTTTGAAGCTATAGGAAGATTTAATCTATTTAGCTCACATAGCAGGAAGATAAGAAATACCTGTGGCACTAGCTACCTGAATGTTACATCAACAAAAATGAATACTGTTATCTATCCCAGTTGACATGCTGGCCGCTGCAGCTAAGCGGTATAAGCTATGTAGATACTTGCTGATGTGGACAGACCTATATTCCCGGTTCTGTCACAGCATCCATCCAGAAAGTTATGCTGCAGTCTGCACATGCTCCAAGACAGCCTGGCATTTTTCTCATGTCTTTCAGAGAAAAGAAGCTACACACAAAAAATTAGTAAATTCTTTCTCTGCTCCTAGAAAACATCTTTAATTGTCCTCCTTCCTATCTTTCCCTGTTCTACAAATGCTTCCCAGTTGTGCAGCCACCCCAAATCCTGAGGTATTAGCGAACATTTTTTTTTTTTTTAAAAAAAAAAAAAAAAAACGTCAGGGCTTTTACAGTAACTCAACTACATTTAAAGGCATATAAAAATCTGCAACTACAATCCACAACTCAGAAAATCATTACAACACTATGATAAGAATGATTCACTGACATTGCTTAAAATATGATGGATTTCTCATTTCTCCAAACTGTAAGTGTACGTACTTGATGTTTTCTAAATTAATTTGATGCATTTTGTGGATTAACTTTTATTGTTAGCAGCATACCAGTTTCTATCTTTACAAACTGGCAGCAGCACCCCTCACACATAAAGCACTGGCCAGATGCCTCCTTCTCTGAAATGGGGCAGTCAGAAAGGAGATGAAGGCTGGGCTGGGGCTCTGCCTGGCCCCCTGGCACAAGAAGGCAGTGAGGGAGCTGGGGAGAGAAGCCACAGCTCCAGCATTCCCACCCTGCCTTTGCCCCATCCACCTCTCACGTTTTAGATTAATCTCTCAATAGATCGCAACGTGTTATAAAGGTTTGGGATTGACAGGGGAAAAAAAGGCATAAGTGTGGCAGCCTCATTAGCATTCTACTCTCAAAGGCTCCACACAGCTTTGTCTTTTGAAGAGTAAAAGCTGCTTAACAAGTCAGCAATAGCTCCGTTCCCCCTAGAACAGCTATGGTAACAGTCTTCATTTCACAAACACGTTTCTTGAACTACTTTCCCAAGTCCCTGCTAATACGAACCTGTAGAGTGAAATAAATGCAGGACAGCTCTTTTGTTTTGTCTGTCTTTTCCCTTTTGTTACAAATAATTCACCAGAATACACATTTCTGAATATAGAGATAGGTAGTTTGTGGGACTAGAAATCCACAAAATCAGCTATCACAACCACAGCCAAAGTTAGTCTCACATTTCTGAAGATTTCTGACAATGAGGAGTCAATCAGCAGCGTGCTTTAAGATGTGCCTGTCCAAGCATTTGAGGAAACCTTTGAGGTTTAAGGCTGCTTTGGGGTGATTATGTAATTATGCTAAACAGAGGATCACAACAAAACTAGTTTACCTACTACTAAAGGTAGTAGTAGAAGCTCTTATTTTGAGATAAGCCTGCAGAAGCGTTGATTTTTAAAACATTTCTCTCATGATCTGGACTCGGGCCTCTCCCAGAAGACGAGCTGTCCCACTCATGAGCACTGAGGTGCCACACCTGACTCAGAGGGGCAAGAAAGCGTGTTCCTATTGCAGGCTGGACACCTCACAGCTACTTCATCTAGACTGAAAAAATCATGTTGAAATAGCATGGCTAGGTAAATAAATCACTGAAGCACTGCCATATAAATATCTGATTTTTAAAACTTTATGGACTGTTGTTTTTTTTTTATGGGGCATGAAGCCTGAGGACAAAGCTGCGGTTTGGCACAAGTGAGTGGTGTGGGACAGGCACTTTTTCAGAAGGTTTATCTAATCCTTTATGAGTGTTTCATCATTTCTGCTCAACTTTCAGCCACAAAGGCTGAATGTTCCATTACAAACATGGCAAAAGTATCAAACACTTGCCTTTAAAACCTCTCTACCATACCGTGCTCTTCTGAAATATGAAGACTGGATGTAAAGGGGAAAAAAGCATGCATGCATTAATATGTAAAAAGCAAATGCTTTCCTGGTTAGTAAATCACAGTTGCATCATTAATCTCAAGAGTAAACAAATGAAAACCACAAAGCAGAGGCCAGTTTTTAATTTGAGGTTGCTACTGATAAAATCTTTGTTAGCTATAACAGGAAGTCTATTATCCCAGTCCCTATGCACACTCAAGTTTCTACATAGCAGCCTCACAGTCAGAAGGAAAAGAAGGACTTAGAAGTTGGTACACATTTGCTTCATACACAGCCCTAACCCCAGGAGGCAAATCTAGCCTTCTTTGATGTAGAAGAGTTGCTAATGCTGCTATTGTTTTTCTTCTCCCTGCTCCAACCATCCCTTTGCTTTTATGAGAGATTTGAATTGCAGAAACAGAAACCATAGCCTACTCCCAAAAGCATATCACTGATATATCCAAGACAGCTTGGGTATGTATAAGCACTCCTTTTATTTATAAAGGATAGGCAATCCTAAGCATTTTCTCATTGTGAGAATTTGTTAAAGTCAAATAAATATAAATATTTAGGGTACCATAAGCAGTGCAACATTCACTCAGGAGATGTTCAGAAAGCAAACACTTCAAGAAGTCTATGAACTTCTAAAACACATCAGCCTGCCCTCTGGATAGACATACATGGATGAGCTCACGGCAGAAAGTCTTTCCGCACCCACGGAAGGAAGAGGAACATTTAAAAATGGGCCTTGGAACACCCTGATACAGGACATCACAATAACACTGACTTCCCTGAACAGCATACAGTTCTTTTAAAAGGAACAAAACATTAACAAATCATATTTTTCATGATTTTGAAAACCGTCAGTTAAAATTTAGTAAATGTAGAGGCCTGTACACCCCATGAGTGAGAATGCAGTGATGCATAAAAATCTTCATTGAAAGGACAACATAGTTCTGATTAAATAAATAAATAATTTATTCCTTTCTCTTTACTTTAAGCAGAAAAAAAAAAAAAAAAATCTAACCGAAAACAACAACATGTTTTCTAACAGGCACTGACAAATTGACAAGGAAAACAGTTAACACATTTCTAAGATCACTTTGTGTTATTTTTACACATACAAGAGAAACATCAGTGATCCAGAAGCATTATACAGAATATGACTTCTGATTTAGCTGGCGTTACTGAGGCAAAGAAGATGAAATACACCTTGCATGTTCAGTGATTCAATCCAGATACAAGTAATAGAGAAAACAGAAAAAATATGCATAGAAGATGAGGTAAGAAGCAGGTGTGGAAATCAAAAGAGACTGCTCAAACAGGACACACAGTGCTTATGAAGACCCACCAGGGTGAATAAAAAGACAAGGTCTCACTCAGTGCTTCTAATGAGCCTGACAGGACATGAGCTGTGCAGGGCTTTGGCCAAACTTTCTGAGCTGCTGAGCAGTGCAGTAGAGCAACTGCAGGACTGCGGTGGTATCAGCCAGCAAATCTATACAAGGCAGAAATGAGAGCAAAACGCGCCCACACCTGAAATCATTGAGATGAATTAACTAGGTAGAAGCATGTCTGTGTAGGTATGAGTATGACAAGTATTTTCAGTAGAATATTTCTGATATTAAAAAAGGAAACACTAAAAGAAAAGGAAAAAAGTGTTCCTACAGAGCCATTTTTGCAAGTGCTGAAGTGTTTCTCTTCAGAATAATATCCCAGAAGTTTCCCTAGGTTATTTTATATATACATATATAGCACGAGTTCTTGAAATACATACACAAGTGTATATGTGTACATATACACGCATATATATAACTACACCTGATCGATACATTTTCCTATTTGATGATTCATTAACATGAATCCAATCATAACCATATTTCGCTCTCAATTGTATCTATTTATATTTCATTTCTCCATACTTAAAAACAGATCTTTAACAGTTACAGCGTCTAGCACGTTTTTTCCCCTGACTCACACAGGAGAAAAACGTTCATATCCACAAATGATGTGCCTTTTGTCGTCAAAAAAAATTCATCTAATTGACAAATACAGAAGCATTTATTCAGATCTTAGCAAGTCTAAATAAGCAAGGAAGAGGAGTTCTAGTTTTGTAAGGGTCAGTTTCACATTCTTCTGAACACACATCTGTGCACAGAAAGTGATTTACCTGAGTAAAGGACTTCAAAATACAGCCCTGGAGTTGTATAGTGAAATAGCTATGAAATAAATTATGCTGTCAAAATTTTATTTGAAGAAAACCCGAAAGCCTCGGTTGTTTACACAATTCAAATAAGAAAGATTTAGTTAATTACCACATGCAACTCGAACTTCTGACATTTTCAATACGCTGCTCACATACACTACAAAACCCAATCTTAGTCATGCATTCCTAACTGATTTCATACTGCCCCCCCAGTCTGTCTTGCTAATGTTAAAAACTGTCTTGGGAGAACTTTTTGCACAGTTTAGCAGTCTCGATTTCATATTTGTCATGCAATGAGTCGAAGATGACTTATGCTGTAGTCTACATCATTCTTCAGCTTTTTTCTTAACTTGCTTTCTGTGCATAATTAATAACTATTTGTAGTAAGTTCACAGACTATAACCCCAAACAAGTAGAGGTTGTGCATGTTCCCCAACCTACTCAGTCAAAAAGGACAAACACATTGAAGCAAACTTCAAGTTAGCCCAAAGATCAACACTGGAACATTTGACAGGTTGCTTCCTTGAACAATCAAAAGCCCTACTCCAAATAGTTTGCATTGCAGGGGGAATTTGTTTGATTCGATGCCTGATGCTCATTATAAGAAAAGAGGCCATAAATGCAAAAGGCAGCCTAGCTATCAAAAACAGGCAGACAGTAGTTTCTTTACAAATAATATTTTTATTATTTTATCTTAAAGGCTTTTATAACTCAGAACTGCTGCTGCAGGACTGGACTCTACCTTCCTGCTCTGCAGACGGATGCCCTCCCTGCCGAGGTTGGGAAGAAGCGATCTCCAAAGGAACGCCAGGACAGCAATTGTCCCTTCATTCTCCTTCGACACAGTGGTCTGCTTCTACTGATAGGAAAATCCTTTTCAACACCAGTAACACACCAAGAGTTATGTTTTGCAACAGATATCATAGCAATGAAGCTAAAGCAGTATAGACTGAGGACAAAAATTATTTCTGAACCACACCGAAACATCATTTTTTTTCCCCCATTTGCTCTCTGTTTCTGTAGCAGTTTTACATCTGCTTTTTTCTCTTCATAGCTTGGCTTTCCCCATTTCAACTGCCCTCCTTTATAAAATATTCAAACTCAGCAAAAGTGTTAAATAAAGTATTTTTAAGAGCTTGACTAGCATAAAGATATGCTCAGAAATTTATGGGAAATGATGAAATTGCACTGGTAATTTCCTTAGTTCAACTACACTAACAGAGGAAAGATTTCCATCCTTTCCTAGCTCTAGCACGTCATGTACTCCTACACCTGATTTTTTTCTCCATTAGTAAACGAAAAATGATGGCCTCTTTCATGGCATACAGGGTCAAGCACAAACTGCGCTCCTGTACTACTGCCTGCTCCCCATTGCCACAAGACAGCAGCCTCAGCCTGTGCCAGAGGCAACATGTTATCAGAGCATCTTTGCCTTCGATAATGAAGCTAGTTAATAAGCAGGTCCTCCATAGGGCAGCACAGTGTGGGTGAACGTAGCTCTCTATTCTCCCGTTTCAAATTACACATATGACAGACTACATTTAATTTCATTTCACAGTTTTCCCCTCTTTCATTCTTGTTTCAACTCAGAATTATAATTGAGTCCATTTATGTGCACATCTCCAAAACATTGTAATGAGGAGGGGTAGCTGGTAAATTATCAAAAGGTTACAGAAACTGTTCCTGGCTCTTTTCTGTCTCTCCTACCCACAGCTGGGTACAAAGGACAAGGTCTCTCTCCAGTACATGTGCTTACGACTGTTTCACAACTTCCCCCTATGCATGTTTATGGGAAGAGGCTCCACATCCAGCTGTCTACCGACAGACCAAAAGAACCATCCACATCCTCGTTAGGAGTTTCTGTACTTTAAGACTTTGACAATAACCCTGTAAGTACTAACTGCTCCCTAGCCTCTCATTAGGGAACTCGGTAGCAGGAAGATGCACATTTTTGATGCTGACAAGTCATTTGGAGAGGTCTTATTTTTAAATTAATTTGAGACTCTTTAAAACAAATCAACCCATAGAAGAATTCTTTCCTTGAGAGTGATTTGAAGCAGCTCTCCAAACACTAAGGCATAAATTTACTGGTCCACTCTGACAATTTAAGACAATAAATTTTGCTGTTCTGTTGCTCATTTAAATTATTCCATGGGGTACAACTTATCAACATTAAAATTTTTTAAAGGAAAATCAATATTATAATATATTGCTAGGCCATAGAGATATCTTCCATGGTAACTGCTTCAAAGAAGCAGAAGTTATTAGGTTAAAACTAATGGAGAAGACATAGCTCTTCCAGGAACATATTTTGCATTTAATCTGAAGAGATGCACAGAACCGTCCTTGAATTTAGACTGAACCACTGTGCTGCACACTGAGATGCATATTCCATCCTAATCGTTAATTATTCTTTTACATTTGTTTCCGTTTTTTCTTTAGCTCCTGTCATCCTGCTAGGTCCCCCTAATTACACATTCCTGAGATTTAGCAAATGCGTAGAGAACTCTGAAACCCTTAGTGAATGGCTTCCACGGAATTAATGGATTAGGCACACAAATTTTTCCTCTATTAGTTTACTCCTATACTTACAGAAGTAAAACTATTCTGTGTTCCTACCAGAAGTCACTAATACATTACCTCAGTAAGTATGCCAGCTTCAACAGATTAACTGATGATTAGCTGCTGTTTTTAACTGGCATTCCAGGGAGATCCAACGTACCTACTGCATGCCAAATTCAGTGCAGCAAAGCTGCTATTTGAAGTTATCTTATAGGTGTAGCTCTCCTGTATAAAACATGCCATATATTTATCTTTACAAAAAGACACTGTTAGCAAATGAAGAGCATTGGCACCTAGCAGAGAAATGGTTGCACTATTAAGTAATATAGTGGGTATTGGGAGGTGGAGAGAAAGAGGAATCAACCACCTGTACTGAGAACAAGGATGTTATTAGGTATGGACTAATTTCCAAATCTAAACTATGCAGAAGGAATATAACAAGTAGCCTTTTTCTTAAAAAAAAAAAAAAAAAAAAAGTAATTATTTTCAGACTTAATCAGTAAAAGCAGAATCAGCTCCTGCTAAAAGCAGGCCTGATATCCAAACATGCTCAGTAGTAGCACTATTAATTTGTGAATGAAGATACAGCTTACAACAGCAGCCCAAAGAGATGCCCACAAAGATTTAACATTCTCACAAACTGCTCGTGTGTGGCTTCCAGTGTTTATACTAGCACATTTTAGATATATAATTGTATGGCTTCATCTAATTATCATGATTCTCCTGACACTGTAGTTTTAAAGGTCAAGTAGGGTATTTCTAAGCAGTTCAGTGTTTGAAGCAAACCAAGAAATTAAAATGTAGGGAAGGAATAGGGGTTCATGATCTTCTTTTGAACTCAGCCATGTGGAATTCAGTGATTAGAACTGAATTAATATACTGAAGAATAAATTAAGCTCAAGTTTATTTGCAAGTAGTTCAAATGATGTACATCTCCATCTTAAAATAATTTTGAACAGCTTACATATTTACAGACATCTTTACATTAAAGGAAGCATACAGGAAAATCAGAATGCAAAGCAAATTCATTGCTATTTTACTAAACTCCTGCATGTCTCCACTCTAGCTTTAAATTACATGTTCTTCCTTATTCCTATTCTTTTCCAACATATTTCTGAGATAAGAAAGTGCATTGTTTAAGGACTGGAGGATCAAGGGCACTGTTCATAAACTTATTAGCAATTGCATCAATAGGAAAAGTTGTAAGACAAAATGGTATTTTTTTCCCCAAGTGTTTTCAGTACAGCACCTGTATACTACAAATATGGTTTGTATAGATAATTGCTTGTTTTTATGTCCTTGCCAGGAAGTACTGGAAATTTATCTTTGACATGACAGAAAAGAACAGCTTTGTTGATATTAGCCATTTTTCTATGCAGTCTCGTTAGGAGACATTCTTAACCTACTGAAAATATAGCCTTATCAACACTCACTGATTAAATTACAAGCAAGGTAAGATTACATTGCATGACTTTCTTCTGCAGCCTTTTGAAGTTATTAAGACTGCAACAATCACTGCTGTTCAGTGTCAAACATCTTTCAGTTGTTTTGAATCAGGTCTTAGGCAAAACTCCTTTCCTGTGGATGTTGATATTTGCAGGGAAAGTCATGTTATCCCTTAGAGACATGCACCTCCTTCCAAACCCGGCACCCTCAGATTACTAATCAAAACTATATCTGGGTAGCGGTGATCAGCCAAGAGCTAGTTAACAATGCTTTTTTATTTTGTCTAAATATTTCTGTCATTTGTGTATCTCAATGTAGACATGCATACAAACATTCACAGGTGGGCCCCAAGATTCAAGCACTTCCCACTTGAGCATCCAACAGACTTTTTCTGGGCAGTGTGGGGTGGAAAGCCCCCCCAAAAATTATTCTTCATTACTGGGAGTTGCCTCTGCTCTGGTGAAGCAGTATTTGCATCTCCAAAGAAGCATGTTAGTCCTTTGTTTATCAGAAGTTTCAAGCAACTTTCACTCTCATAAGATGAGGAAGCCTCTGAGGAAGGAGTTTAAGTTGAACCTGAAGATAACTTCAAGCAAGTTTCTGAAGAGCCAAAGAGGCTATACGCTCTCGCTGGGAAATGCACCCTACAGCTCCAGGCTGCCAGGAGAAGTCGGGGATTAAATGACAAACATGCACATCCCATGTGCAGGAGATAAATGGGTAATAAAGTGTGTTTCCTCAAAGGCAGTGTATAACAATATGAGAATTAGTATAACAAACCTTCATTATCTTAATGCATTATTACTACAACAGAAGCATCTTACAAAAGAAAACAATGTCACAGAGCTCTTTGGATTTACAGGGTAGCAAATCTTGCAGTATTGGGGATTTAGCCTTTTTTTGCTTATTTCTAAAGGAGTTGATATCAACTTACTTTAAGGAAAATAATATTGTGCTCACCTAGTTCTCCTTAGAGTGGTTTCTACCTTCATACCGCTGGCTGCAACACACCCAGTCCAACTTTTAACAAGCAAATGAAAATTGGCTTAAAGTAAAATAGCTAATGCAGAGCTAGTCCTTGGATCAATTTGATGCTGCCCAAGTATCAGGATGTATCAAAAGACAGCTGTGAACTTCAAACATCACCCACTGCAATCAGGCCACCACCATCCCATTGAATCCTCCCCCAAATAAGGCTCAAGAAACCACTTAAAAAAAATCAATGTAGAAAAAATTGAGGGTTATTTCTAGCCTCCACCGAAATGGATAAAATCTCTTACACAGAGGCATTCCTTGATCTGCCCATAAGCACTGCCATAATTATTTATGTTTAAGAACACTGTATGGAATTGATTAGGAGTCCAATAATAGAAAGTCAATCTTGTCCTTAGGAACAAGGACCACTTAAAAATAGTAGGGGAATTTGGAAGTTTAATACCTGCATTTTCTCATGACAGCATTTTAGTAAACAAGCTGGAATTTGAAGAAATGAAAGCCTTTGGTACTTTTTAAAAAGGCACGAATTTTCAAGTAGCAAGATGATTAATTAATAGAACAGACTGAAATCTACTAAAGATTTATCTATCTTTAGATCCTATTGCCAAGGCATATACTACAATTTAGTCAAACATTACTCAGATCAACCCACACATTCAGCAACTGTAGAGAAATTCAAAATAGTACAGATGATTCACTACGGACTTGATCACTGAATTTTATGTATTAGGGGTCTAAGGAAATATCTTACCAGCTATTATTTAAGTGGCTCCCTGCATAGGCTGAAAACAAATACGCTTGGTTGGTTGCTCCAGCAGAACAGGTCACCAGCCTGCCAGCTGAGGGACAACACCTGCATCGCAGGTGGGGACAGAACAGCAGGAACACATCTACCTGCCCAGCAGTCAGCTCACAGACCGTCACCACTGTCCGGTGCTTTTACAGCCCGGCATAGCAGTCTTCATAATTATGCAGCTTACCTTACTAGAAGTGTACCCTTGTATTCTAACAGAAAATAGTTTAACTAAAAGGAAAGGTAAACTAAGTTTCGTCCTAGGACTGCAGAAAGTTTTAGGTCTCTCATTTCAATGATGTTCTTCCAAGGTCCAACCACTGTTGCAAACTAACAATATATGTCAACATCAGACAACCAGAAAAAGAACAGCAGATACCCTATTCAATTTTTTTCTATCTATATTTATATATTTGTCCTTCCCTTCCTCCCCCGCCTGTATCAGCATGCACCAACTTTAATAGGACTAAATTAGATACCAGTTGATGAGAAGGCTGTTGACTAGTCCGTCTTCCTCTGCTTCTGCACTAATAAGAATTTGGTTACCATTTCACTAGTAACTCCTTGGTTAAATGGTTTTAAAAGGTAAGTAGCCTGTTAATTCTTTTTTTGCAGAGAGACTTAACAGGTTCAGTTAACACTAATATAATAGGCTCATAGGATTAAAAATTCATATAACATACTAAAAGGTACAATAGGATAGAATCACCTCAGTAGAACTCAAGAAAAAGCTAAAGATTGCTAATGCAACTGATCCTGATTCCCAGTATGCAAATAAAAGTAACTTTTGTTTTGATCCAGTTTTTATCTACTGTATATAATCATTTTCCAGACTTTCAAGGAAATCACAATTGTTAATGCATGAATGTGTAACTCTTGGCTACACCAATTACATGCATTTTTTATCAGCATTTATGGTGCTGCAGTGATACTAAAAACATGAATTTGCTCCAGACTACAGCCTAAAAATAACCTAACCCAGTTGTATCCCCCCCCCCCCCCCACCCCCCCCAAAAAAAGCATTTCCTTTCTAACTAGTAGGTCTCTACAATCTTTCAGATAATAATTCAGCTATTGTGTGACAACATTTGTAATGCAGTTCACCTCTACAAAGCCAACTTCCCAGACTTCACCTTTTCCTAATTACATTTCCCTGAGTCAATACACCTTTTAGGGGCTGATAAGACTTTGGGTCAAGCAGGTAAACTACCTTAAGCTCATCTTGAATGCTTTATTTACTTACTTAAAGGAAAGTCCAGTAATATAGTAAGGATTTATATTTCTAGTTTAAAATTTATGGTATTTACTACTTTTTTCAGTAGAGTAGTAACACTATTTGAAGGCTTCTTTTAAAGCTTATTTTATTATTCTCCAATACAAAACTTAAGAGACATTTTTGTAGATAACTTCATTGGGAGCAAGCAGCATTTGCACCGATTGTCATGAGTTGATGCTTTAAACAGCTGTAGACAGCCATGGCCTTTTGCATAAACCCCTGCTGGTTTGTAGATTTGAATGATGTCCTTCATCAATATTTCTCTGCTCTACTTTGTGACAGAGAGAAACTTACTGAGTAGTAAAAAGCGTATTTACTTCCTTAATGTGAACAACCAGTGACAACCACAAAATCATTTTGACATTTGGAGAGTTGTTAACATGCTCACATTCTCTTTAGCATCTTGAACATGCTAATTACAAATTTCAATCCGGGGGGGGGGGGGAATGAAGTAAGCTCAAAGCTTGACTCCTGCTACATTTTCTTCTCACTGCATAATCACATTAGAATGATGAATTTTGGATAAAATAAGGTACTGGATTATGGCACTTGAGAGCACTACTACATTTAGGAAATAATAGTCTTGCTAAACATTACACAAAACTACTTTTAGTAGAAGAATGAAGTCACTGACATTCAGGTAGCAAATGGCATGATGGTTTTCAGAGCCAGAGGTAATGAGCACCTTTCGTCAGCTACACACAAAGCGGTGATGTCTCAGTGAAGCAGGAGTGGTAAGACCTTGTTGTGGTTTAACCCGGCTGGCAGCTAAACACCACACAGCTGTTTGCTCACCCTCCCCCTCTGGGGTGGGAGAGAGAAACAGGAAAGTGAAGCCTGTGGGTTGAGATAAAGAGAGTTTATTAAGATAGAAAATAATAATAATAATAATAATAATAATATGTACCAACAAGTGATGCACAATGCAATTGCTCACCACCCGCTGACCGATGCCCAGCCCAACCCCGAGCAGCCGGCGCCCCACCCTGGCTAGCCACCCCTATATATTGTTCAGCATGACGTCAGATGGTATGGAATACCCCTTTGGCCAGTTTGGGTCTGCTGTCCTGGGTCTGTCCCTTCCCAGCTCTTGCTGCAACCCCAGCCTGCCCGCTGGCAGGACAGAGCGAGGAGCTGAAAAGTCCTTGGCTTAGTGTAAGCATTGCTCTGCAGCAATTAAAACATCAGCATGTTATCAACACTCTTCTCATCCTAATCCAAAACATAGCACCCTACCAGCTACTAGGAGGAAAAATAACTCTGTCCTAACTGAAACCAGGACAGACCCGGCACTGGGCATGCACACACCCCAGCCTTTACTCACAAAGCCCTGGGCAGAAGTACAGACCCAACTCCTCAATTCCAGGCGTGCTGCACTACTGCAGATAAAGCCTCTGCCAGAAAGAGTCTTGCACTTCCCTATATTCTGCCAAACACTCCCTAAACAAGGCATATTTTTCCTCTGTGCACTCTCTCAAAAGAGGCTGTAACTGAACACCACACCATTAAATCATCAGTTCATAACAACACTCATAGGTGGTGCTTTTTGTGAACATGCAGAAGGCCACCCTAAAACAGATGAAACTGGTAACTTTAACACATGCTACAAGATTTTCCCTCAGTAGGACAGTTATTTATATGAAAGCTTCCTTACCAAAAGAATACTTCTTCCTACATTCGCATGTGACCATATATATGGGGGGGGTGCATGTATATATTTTATATGTATATATATATAGAAAGCTGACTTCTTCTGCCATGCATTGAATATACATAAAAATATCTTCCCTAGATTAAAACACTAGAGAAAAAGCTATAGCATGATGCAGCTTTTTAAACCAAGAGACAGACGTGCACAGAACTATGCTGTTACCATGGGGTCACCACTGCACCAGCAAGGCAAGGTCCTCCAGATGGCACGAACTGAAGGAACTCAATAAGCAGCCTTCCAAGCACATTGGCCCTTTCTGGGGCCTGAAGCTGGAAGAGTTTGCTCAAATTCCCTTGTGTTCACCTCCAGGAATGGCAAGTTGAAGTTACTGATTCTGCTTCGGACCTGAAAAGGCCTGGGAAGGTACAACCGCTCGGCTTTGCTCACTAAGAACAGCCATTAAATGAAAGCATGTACATGAGTGTCCCTACCCCTCACTTGGGCAGGTGGCACTGTAAGGCAAACAAGACCAAACATAAAACAACACTCAGTCCTATATTTGAAACTGGGTGCTTTTTTGAAGCAGAGTTTTGACATCAGTCTCCTACTAACATAGCTAATAAGATGTCTCCTCTTCAGATGCAGGCCATTACTTTTCCTAACAAATAACCACGGAGAAAACAACATTTTAATACTGCATCATTAAATGAAGACCCAACACCAGCTCTAGTGCTGCCTGTGCGCCATCACAGCTGGACTCAAGCCTGTGCAGGAAAGGGAAACCTTGTGCTCCCTCATTTTTTTAATTCCAGCTTTACTACATAGCCAGTATATAGAACTGGCTGTTATTTCCTCTAATCTGCTAATTGCCAGACTGTGATGATCTATTTATATCTTCAGAAATATTCTGAAAAAGTGCAAAATACTCATCATAGGATTTAGAGGCCAGAAGTAATCAATCATTTGGCAGATACTGTATTTTTCTGCAGTCAGCAAATTACATTGCTGTTTCCCATTAAAAAAAAAAAATAAAAAAATCACAGTTCATGTGGAGAAAAACAATGAACTGAATGAGGAAATCTGTTTCTAAATCTGACAGAAGTGAACTGTAACCAGTCTGAAGATTTTTAATAGTTTTGTCTGCATGTGGTAGGCATGTGCATTTTCTTGATACCTGTTTCTAGAGGACTTGTCTTTGGAGAGGCTATTGCTTTCATTCTGAAACAATGCATCTCAGCCTTGCAAAGCAGTAAACCATGATCAGACTGCAATCCAATGCAGACATGGAGCTAGCTGTGAGCAACCCATCCTGAAGCACCTCCACTGAGGGCAACAGCCCCAAGAGATCACCCAAGCTGCTCTGGCACACCAGTGGAGCAGCCTCCCATCTCCTTTGCCCACAGTTACAAGCCATTCAGCTTGTCCTCTGCTAAGCATATGTGGCAGGACTTTATTACTACTGCTTCAAGCTGCCTTGGTAAGTAATATGGTGCACCGTCAGGTGCTGGCGCCTGAGCATGACATCAGAGCAAGGGTCCTTCCCTCCCACCCCTGAAGAAGGAGGGGAGGATTTGTTACACAGAAGAGATCACTCCTCAGCGGGTGCACCGCTCCAGCCTTCCTGAACTTATGGGTTATGAAACAAGCAAAATGTGAGTTACTAAAATTGTCATCATGAGCATTTCTTTTCTTTTTCTTAGTTCCTCCCTCAGAAGGACCTACTAGTTGTCTTACTCCTTCTGTCACTTTTAATTGGTATCTGTCAAACTTCTCCACTCACAGGAGTGGCAAACACTTGACTTTAATGAGGAAGTCATTAAAGTCAAACCTGATGTTCGTAAGGTTTGTAAGCTAAATAGCACTAGCATCTACTTAACTGGCAGCAGCTTCATATCCACTGTCCAGACAGAAGGAGGTCTGGTATCCCATTTTATATCCTATCATTTTTTTTTTTTTTTTAAGTAACAATGAGGTTACAGTGAACACTTGTAGAGCTTGTCAATGAAATGAGAGAAGAACTGCGGGAGAATGGAGCCTCTAAGGAGGTCAGCAGTTCAAAACTCACCTAAAGCACACCACACAGGTAACTGGTAGGCTGCTGCCACTGTTCATGGGGACTGGTTCCTACTCCAGAGGACATAGAACATGTAAGAGGCAGAACATGCACAACTCAAACAAGCATAAAGACAACTATTTTGAAGATGCAAAAGGCACAGAATACTGATGCCTATTACTGAAGCTTTAATTAAAGCTATACCTCTCACACCATAGAGCTTAAGAATTACCTATTGACTTTTCATCCTCAGAAATAGTCTCAGCAGCTTAATTGCTAACATGAAAAAAATGGACATTAGCGTTTCAAGCCATTTTGTCCAAATGAGATAATATAAATGTTAACACAAAATATGCCTTTCTACCAACAACTCTTCAAAGCTCAAAGGTGATTAATGCAGCTACATTTCACGTTGGTGTTGTCAAAATCCTTCTGCACATATCCTGGCAAAGACAAGATTTTAAAAGTATGTATTATTTATTCTGAAAGCAAAGGGCTTTTGCACATGACAAGATGAGGTCTTTGCCTAGGAGCTGGTTTTGATAGCAAAAATCAGAGAGTCCTTCTCACTTTTTGTTCCACACTCATTAGCACTGTCAGAAATAGCAGTAGATGAGAAGCCATATTATTCTCCCCCTCCTCCCTTGGGAGGCCAGTGATTCTTATGATTGACTGACATGATCCATTTTCCAGATCTATTAAATTTCCTCTTGCTCTTAAAATTCATTTTTTTAACATTTTATCATCTCCACTGCACTGTAATGTTATTCATCTCTCATCCACAATTCAACCCTTTCTTGTCTATTTTGTCTATATAAGAGGAAAAATAATCCTTATTAATCCACACAAGACTTGTTTATTTATAATTAATTTGGATATGCATTCCTACATATACTGCCTCTGGCCAGAATGGAGTTGACTGCCTTCATAGCAAGCCCCATGGCGCTGTGTTTTGGGTTTGTGGCTAAAAGTATTGGTACCATGGCATTTTGGGGCTGTTACTGAACAGTGCTCACACAGCACCAAGGTTTCCTCTTTTTCCCATTCTAACTTCTCCCACACTGAGTCAGCTGGAAGTCCAAAAAGCTGGGAGAGGATACAGGTGGGGGAGGTGACCTGAAATGGCCAAAGGCACATCCCAAACCATCTAACGTCACACTAAAATACAAACTGGGATAGAAGACAGTGTGGTGCTCCTCCAGGGGGGGTAAGGGAAGGAGGCAGTGAGCAGGCAGCTGCTTGGGAGCTTAGCTGCTGATGGGGTCAACCCACAAGGCCACCCTTTCTTCCTAAATTTCAGTTCAAAAATTGTTCCTGTTCTATATACAACACAAAACTGAAGAACTGTGGTTCCTCTAATCACCAGCACTATGCATCTCTTCATTAAATATACATTCCTCCATTCATAAACCCAAATCTAACAAATACTAGCGTATGGCACTAGAGAAGGTGAGGCAAAACATCCTTAATTTACATAATCTGGATGAAGGAGGCAGAGATTCCAGCTGTCGTTATATTTTCAGTCTAGAGCCACGACGTTTTCATGTGTAATATTCATAGAAGTTAAGGTAATAATTTTTCTCTGGTAGGCAGAAGCGATAATTGGGCACTTCATGACAAAAAGCCAAAAGTTAATGGTTCTCCCCTCATTCCACATCAGGAATTATCTGTAGAAGCATCCAGTCTACCATATGACCCATTTCTCCTCATCTTTGGTGCCAGCAATGGTGCTCACTAGTTCCAGAGACCTGGAACACCACGCGTTCAAGGCTGGCACAGCAGAATCTGTGTGGAAACGTAGGTGGGGTTTTTTTGGTCTGCTTTTCATCATAACTGATTCTTAATCACCATCACCAGAATTAATAACTTGAAGCTTTTCCGTGTGTTCCTCTTGTACCTACCTCTGTGTGCCAGTGTGCTGTGGCCTGGGAAAATTTGCTTCAGACCCACAGACACCAAAGCAGCAGATGAGGAATTTTTAAAAGGAAAAAAAGGAGACTAAAGTATAAGAATTACTTCAGATTATAAAGCTGTAACTCAGTACCTGAAGATACTGTACCTTTTGCAGTGTTCAGCCATTTGCATTGGCAATAGTAACAACTGACAAAGTCCACCAAGAACACAGAATTTTTCCATTCTGGGGGGGGGGGAATGAAGATTATCGAGAGTGACACAGGTTTTTGGTTCTGAGGCATGGCTTCTAGACAACAAGTTGAGCCAGCAGTGTGCCCTGGCAGCCAGGAGGGCCAACCGTGTCCTGGGGTGCATCAAGCACGGCATCGCTAGTAGGTCAAGGGAGGTGATTGTCCCGCTCTACTCTGCGCTGGTGCGGCCTCACCTCGAGTACTGTGTGCAGTTCTGGGCACCACAGTATAAAAAGGACATGAAACTGTTGGGAGAGTGTCCAGAGGAGGGCTACGAAGATGGTGAAAGGCCTGGAGGGGAAGACGTATGAAGAACGGCTGAGGTCACTGGGCCTATTCAGCCTGGAGAAGAGGAGGCTGAGAGGAGACTTCATCGCAGTCTACAACTTCCTTGTAAGGGGGTGTCGAGAGGCAGGAGACCTTTTCTCCATTAACACCAGCGACAGGACCCGCGGGAACAGGGTTAAGCTGAAGCAGGGGAAATTTAGGCTTGACATCAGGAGGGGGTTCTTCACTGAGAGAGTGGTTGCACACTGGAACAGGCTCCCCAGGGAAGTGGTCACTGCACCGAGCCTGTCTGAATTTAAGAAGAGATTGGACTGTGCACTTAGTCACATGGTCTGAACTTCTGGGTAGACCTGTGCGGTGTCAAGAGTTGGACTTGATGATCCTTAAGGGTCCCTTCCAACTCAGGATATTCTATGATTCTACCTCCACGTTTGATTGCCTAGTATTTACCCTGTTGTGATTATTACACTAGGCAAGCTTTATGGAGATGCATTTTACTACAGTAAAAGGATTTTTAGAAGATAAGGTATGAAAAAAGCACTTGATTCAGAAAAGTAGTTTTGACAATTCTTGGCTGTATGATCATCAGATGGCAGAATAAGTCATCCTTGTCAGGCTCTTCATAACAAAAACAAGGTCATTTTGAAGGAAAAATGTCATTCTAATGCTATCTACAATCACATACACAATCAGAAACTATATTTTAAACTGTATCAAGATCAATGGCAAAACTCCTAACAGAGTATAGAAAAGAAAGTTCACAACCATCCGCGGATACGTGGTTTGATAGATTCTTGGGGACTGTTAAGGAGAAATCTCCCTAGATACTAGAGCACATATCCATTATACAGCACATATTCATTAAGCTCTAAACCAGCTTCCAATTCAATTTTGGGGAAATTCCTTAAGTTCACACAATACAGGCATTCAATCTAGCAAACTAATTCTTCCCCCCAGTCAGAATGTTTTTATTTTTCCCTTTATGATCTCAAGCAATCTGCAATCATTTGTCTAAGAAAATTATTCACCTTAAAAAAAAAGTCTCTCTCCTTCTCATTTGGGCTTTCTCATATCTGACTGCTGCCAGATGTTACAGGTAGAGGCAGACAGAACATGCCATCTGCACTGCTGCATGTCTCAGGCATAGCCAAACAGGCTCTTAGCTTCATCTGAACGTTAATGGCTGGTGGCAGCACAGCAGGTGCAATGGAGGACCAGTGGGAAATGCAGCAAGAAGCCCAAAATGGGCACAGCATTTACGTGCCAGACGAAAACCAGAGTTATAAAACAAAGTACCCCCATGCACTATGCCTTGAAAAAATTTAAGAAAAATTTTGAGAATACTGTTTCAATGTTGACTTGCATTCTCAAACAACACTATACAATTTTAAAAGGAAACTATCTTAAAGAACTGTCCTAACAACCATATTTCAAAGTAGAAAATCAGAAACAATTGTTAAGATATTTATAAACTGAAGTGCATTTTAATAGCTTGCTTGATATGCTGCAAAAAGGTCAAATAGTATACATTTCAACTGCATCTATGTAATTGTCAGGTAACGAGACAAATATATACCTATATAGACACTGAAGTACAGACTTCCTCCTTGGTTGGTTTTAGAATCAGCATTATCAGATAGAAAGGGCAATACCACATTATTTGCTACTCCTACACAGTTTACACACAAGTGCACTGGACCCTATCCCTGAATTCTTTCAACGCCGTGAAAAAAACAAAAAGCTGGGCTGTCTAATCATAAGCAAAACAGCAAACATTTCTTCTGAGTTTGTATCACAAGTTGGTAAGTTCAGCAAGACCAAACTACTTCATTATTGTGGTACTGAAGTTAATTTCTGTTACTTCCATTCTTCAGTTCCTCTGTAACTAATACCATTTGTTACTTTCCTTTGCAAGAGTTTGTCTCCCTGGGATTTGCACTGAATTATTTCACGAGATTAGAGAAACAGCTAGAAAATTCACTTATTCTCACTCAAGTTTGCTCCAAGATTTTTTTCAGTGTGAGATGTCCAATACATATGGTAAATCACATCTGAACTTGACATATCACTGAAGCTTTTTCATGATACCCTCTGTCAGTGTATCTGTAACTAATGTGAATTACATGTCTTTAGAGACTAAAGCTAATCCCACAGAATGGTTCTGTTAAATGCCCAAGTTAGTTCACCATCTTTGTGCTGATATGGAAGAAACCCAACTAATATATTTGGTATGCTAACTTCACAAGCAACTGAACCATTATCTGCTCATATCACAGTCAAAACAGTTGGTTAGGTTTATTTTGTTTGTTTATAGATAACTGTAATTAGTTTCCTTTAAAGGCTGAAGTCACCATACCTCCCTATCTGGTCTCCAACATGAGGACATATTTGTCATAGCTGTAATAAAATAAGTTGACAGCAGAGCCCTATTTCGGAAGGTCTTTGTATGCCCACAAATCTAAAACAAAATAGTAGGGGGGGGCACACCACAAAAACAAAACAAAAACATGATTAGGCAAATCTGACAACCAAAGCGATGCATGATCATTTCTGCTCATTAAAAATTTAACTACTACCACTGCTTCTTAGTCCCTAAATTCAATTCAGGTCTATCTCAGAGTGCTGGAAATATTCTATGTCAGGTCACAAACTTTCAGCTGCTATTCCTTTAGCTACAGCTTTCTGGCAAAAAAAAAAAAAAAAAAAAAAAAAAAAAA
>CM021734.1:58664796-58730843 GCA_011075105.1 Heteronetta atricapilla
GCAAAAAAAAAAAAAAAAAAAAAAAAAAATCATCATCATCAAGCACCTTGACCCCACACACTGCCACATCCACCCCACTAGGGCTTCACAGGGCTAGGGAAGAGATCCCATTGCTGCGCAGGCTGCCTGTGGGTACTTGGGAATTTTTTCATGAGCAGCCAGACTTGTACACACATTCAGCTCTTACCACAACTACCTTCAGACCAATCGCTGAGACAGGTCAGCAGTGTAAAACTACCTAGCTTGCTTGGTTTGCTGAAGGGAACAGGAAGATGACACCGTACTGGATCTATTCTGCCTTGTCTTACTACATTGTCAACCTGCCTGGTGACACCAAGCAGAAGGACACACTTGTTTCTGCAGGTCAGATTGACTCAACTGGGGTGCAGGACCCTAGGATTTTATTGCAATAACTAAAGCGTTTTGAAGCAGTTGTTTGCTTCCCCTATTTTAAATTTAGTTTAAGCCTTGACCAACACCTTCAATTACATTCTGTACTCCACTGCATCTGTCAAGTACAAATAAGAGCTGGCATTAGCCAGAAAGATAGGGTTTGTTTCCCAGTTATGGGACACCATCCTAAATGCTCTCTGACCAGGAGACAGCAAACCTCTGGCTGCTTTTCTGTTTGCAACTCAAACAAAACCAAAACAAACTAAAAAAAAAAAAAAAAAAAAAAAAAAAAAAGCCACTCATGCTTCCAACTGCTTTAAATATTTAATTTACTAGAATAAGGCTTTAGTTGCCTAGGTGCCTGTTCTTTCTAAACATCTAATTGGGTAGCACACCAATTGAGAGGACAAATTGTTAATTCTTTAATTCACGCAATTAGCTCTACTCATGCCAATAACCCCATTAGAGCCAATGGGAGCATTCCTCCCAGGAAAGGTTTGCAGGCTAGTTCATGTTTTTTTCTTATTTACTTTTCTTTTAGGCAGAGAAGGGTGAAACAACAGAGTAAGTTCATTAACTTCAGAATAGCTCCATAGGGTGTCAGTGGTACAAAGCTGATCCATTGTTTAACATTACATTTTCTGACACTTGCCTTTATTATCCTTTGAATAATTAAAGCCCTTGAACGCCTGCACCATTAAACAACTAACTTTTATCTCATTTGTTGCTCCAATAGTTGAAAGGCCAAACACAATATGAGCTATATGTAGTTTTGAAGAAACTGTTCATTTCCTTCTGTTAAATGACACCCACAAATCCTGTCAACACAGACCCTTACAGCTAACATTACTGAACAGCAGCTTCTGCAGAACATGCATACAGTATTAATAGTCACAGTTGAGTTCAGTAGCAAAAAACCACTGCTATTAATCATAATCTGATACTAAATTAAGGGATATTAAGCTCTTAAAAATTTAAGATTTTTAAGTTCACCACATTCACTCAATTTCTTCCCACACGCTCAAGTTACAGGATCCTTTTAATTTACCAGAAGTAGAGGTAATAATTTTCCTCAAATCAAATCAATAGTAAGGCAGGTATCAGTTATCTTACAAAGAGAAAGGTTGGGCACAAATACAAAACAGGAGTTGGTTCTTACCAGTGAACAGGGTCAAATAGGAACTGTATTACTCCTTCTTTCTTCCCTAGAAAGCCTTGCAGTTCATATATCATCATTAAAAAAGAGTACCAAAAATATCATCCCATGACTTTTTTATATGATTAAAGAAAGTATCACATAAGCATTATTCATTCAAAAAATGTCTCATTTTCAAAAGCCTAAGGCTAAAGGGAGATACAGATGGGAGGAAGTTAGCAGCACAATCTACAGAGAGGAACTTGTCATGTAAAGCACGATTTCAAAGGAAATAGAGAATAGAGGAAAAACATTCTGCACTTCCTTCACTGCTAAATGTAAGCTGGAACACAGCTATTTGAATGTATTTACTACTATTTATATGGACATGTATGCCAGTTACAGCTGTAAATTAGTTTCCAAATCAAGCGGCTTTGTAAGACCATACTTCCACTTGAAATAAAAAGTGAAGTTTCCAGTATTGCATTTTCTGTCCTCTAATGATTTAAACAGTACAAGTTACTAGATCTTCTGTGTTAGTTATAAATATTCTTTAACAATTTGTTTTATGGATTTATGAACTGTTGCAACATCTTTGAGTATTTATCACAGCAACAAGGATGTAGCTTTTGAAAACAGAGCTACATGACATCTTGACTGTAACAGTAGCACATTAATCATGCCATCCTTCCAAGTTCAATGCATCCAAACATAGCCTAGAAAGAACCTAAGAACAGTAGGAACCAATGTTGAAAAAGTAATATTTCAGAGTAAAGAATTCCATACCTAAGATGCATTTCAGTATTACAACTCAGAGATCAATTCCCTATTGCTGGCAGAGAAGAGACTATCACAAAATGCTGAAGATCTGTGCCAATTGTTTTTTGCAGAATGCTGAAGAAAAAGGATTCTTTTGTCATCCTCTTCAACATCATCACAGCCATTACAGCCACACGAAAAATACTTAAGCTTTGGTTTGCATGGGCCTCCGCACACATGCCTCTTGTTCATGAGACTGGACAGGAAACAAGCCTCCCATGATCTTAAACTTCTTCCTCTTCTGCATGAGCCTCAAACTACAAAGAAATCACCCTAACCAGAGAAGAGTTTCCCCCTCCACATACTACCATAGATAGTTTCCTAAAATGCTGAGGCCCTGACATTTCATGCTGTGATCCTCTTGGTGAGATCCAGCCCCAGAGCTCCGGGTCCAAGCCCAGTCCCAGCTTGGAGATCCACCCACCTGCACTGTGACCTCAAATTGCTGGCAGCTCTCCAAAAGCGCTCTCGGATAACATTTCACTGATGCTATTAAATCAGTCAGACGGACTATAGTGTATGCTGTGAAATAATAGTAAAGCAAACTTGTGATACATACAGAAGAGAAAAGGAAAAGCTAGAGTTACTCACTCAGGAGAAAAACCAGCCTCTGTTGTGGCTTTTTGACCACTCCGCTGCATATCGCAGCAGGGCTGCTGGCATTAAATACCAAGAGCAGTCTGATAATATCTGAAGCCTGTAATAGCTTTCACTGTGCTCAAAACAGTTAAATGCTAGCACTCTCAAGTAACCCTGTACTAAATAGCTTCCTTGCACAGTTTTCTTCTTCTCTTGACCCTGAAAGTTAATTGTGGTGTCACTTTTCTAATACCAGTGCATTCTTACTCCATAGTGTATTAAAAAAACCTCACACAAGCAAAGCTGTTCCAGGAATGTATCTTTTAAGTATAACAAGGGTACTGGATGTTTCAAAAGTAAATTTAAAATGTAACTACACAACTGAAAACCTGGTATTATGGCACAGACAAGGCTCCCCTCCACCTGCTTCCAATGCCATGGTCAGGAGATACTCTGTCCAGCTGTGCAGAAGGGGCTGCAGCCTGCACAATATCAGCAAGCATCAGAAGAGCTGCTTGCCACGGTCTGCCCATGTTCATATACCAGAAAACACCAACTCTAAAACTCAAAATGCTGCTACCTTCTGTAGTGGCTCTGACACTTTTCAGTCATCTGAGTTTTAAGATTGTATTTTATTGCCCAGCTCCCCCTGATAGACCAGAGCAGCACAGACTACAGAGCGCCTTAAGGGCGGAGCTTTTACTCAAAACCATTAGATCCCTTATATCCTTTACTGTTTTTGGTAATGCACAACATGGCAACTTGAAGCACATTACCCACCAGAATATTGCACGGTGGAGCAGCATGAGGTGGAAATCCCTTGCAGGGGCACTGAAATAGATGTGCTGAAGAAGGAAGCAGGCAGTAGGAGATGAAATGCACGCTCCAGTTTCCAAGGAAAGCATGTTAATGTGGGGAGGGGGGGATGCACACTCCAGTTTCCAAGGAAAGCATGTTAATGGGGTGGGGGGGGGGAATGATTTAAGAAAATAAAATACGAGAAAAATGTATCTATTATAAAAACATTGCTTAAGTGCTGCTAGGGGAAGATCAACAAGACATGTGGTGATATGCTGGGTAAATGCTGGTCATGCAAGCTGAAACTGCCCAAGAGCAGCTTTCAGTGACATATCCAATTTCAGCGTTTACAGTGCATGAACTATTAAACTCAACCAATATGACTCTTCACAGCAGCCGTTTTCAGAGCTATATGCTGACTAACACTTTAATACAGAAAAGTATTTTGTTTGCTTTTCAGAACATACTTCTCAAGGAAAGCGCTAGCTTGTATTACAGGCTGATTGAGATCCTGATGGCAAGAAGAAAATATCCCCAAACAAATTCGGCCTACATCAAGATTGCTATTGACCAGCTATCTGCAGACCAACATGGCTTCTTTTCTGTGGTGTCTTCTTTGAGAAATAGGGACAGAAGTGGGTATAATTAAAACTATCAAATGCAGTTTGACTTTTTTTTTTTTTAATACAGCAGCCAAGTTGTCTCAACAATGAATAGTGACATTATTAAGGGGCCAAGATAATAAATATTTGTCTAAATAAATATTTACTTAAATATTTACTTTAGGCTTTGTGCATGCCTTTAACAAAATAATTGTATTGTTATTTTGATTTACACCTTGTAGCGTTCCAGATTTGTCATAGTTTAAAGGCAAGCTAAAAACACTGCTCAGATAAATGAGACCTTGACTACACTTGCTGTCAGAGTGAGGATCCTGGTCACTTGGACCCATGGTGTCAGCACAAACTGGACAGGAGGCTAACAGGAGAAGAGGAGAAAACATTCACCCCCTGTACCCATCCCACTCAGTACATATGTTTTCAGTTAAGTGGTACAGTTCTGTTGTCCCAGCCACCAAAATCCAATCCCCTGTAATAGCTCTTCTTCCAGAAGATAGTTTAATGGTAAAACAGTGCTAAACGTAACTCAACTTCTCACCAGCAACCTAGACAACAAGTATAGTGGAAAGAAAGGAAAACAAGGGTAGAGAACATAAAGAGAATGAACTTTGCTTATTTATTTATTTATTGATCTCTTTCTACATCGTTTGATGCATTGGCAAGAACTGCAAGGTGGTATTACAGACACTGAATTCTAAGTTACACGTTGATACAAACTGATTGCCACATCTGGGGAACCAGGTCACAATCCCACTAGCATTTTTACTGCACCTGTGTTAACCACACAAGGTTCAGTGTTCAGTCCCTGTGGAATTTAATGGCAGAAGCACAACAGATTTCAACAGGGTCCATATTTCTTTTAGAAGATAGGTATTGCATGAGCATAACCATGAACATGGAGAAGAGCAAGTCCTAAATCTCTCTTCTCCCCTCCCCTTTTTTTAAGGCTACATTGGTTACTTATTGGTTGTTGGTTATTTATTGGTTATTTTATCATTACTGGTTAAGACTTCAAGTATGATTTCCTCAGATAATCAAATTGGTTTAAGCTTGGTCTCTGTGACCGAGTCTGTCCACTCTTTTTTGGGTGGCATTGTTTTCAGTTGTATCAGCACCTTGTGTAGGTCACTGGACCAAGCACTAGCAACGCTATTAGGAATGCAGGGAAAGCACACAGTTTGGGAGCAAGACCTCAGAGGACAGATTTACTTCCAGACCTTAACAAGGTTCCTAATATTCTCATTATCCAAAATCCTATTTCCATGTTGGATATATGTAAGTCCAAGACAAAAACACAGAAAGGCCAGCATTGTTGATCTGCTCAGCTATGGTGCAGAGTGCTCCCAAACCCCCACAAAAGTCACAGAAGTCCCATACAGATGGTACACATCACTGAAACTGGCCCTTTATGTGGCCCTATATACATAGAAACATTTAACATCAATTTCTTAATGGATGGTTCAGTGACTCATGTAAGGATTTGTTAGGTTTTAATTCTGAGAAGGAGTGGAACTATGTACCATGAGTAAGGACGAGGAAGAGCCACCAGAACGGGCACAACACAGCCCTTCCCCAAAGCACTGCCCTCCAGGCTAAAGGCAGGCTGTCCACGTCTTGCTGATCTTTGTTTCAGGAAATTCAGCAGTTCTCCTACAGGGCTACTTATTGAGAGACCAAATATTTTCCCAAGCATCTAGTACTGTATTATTTTGTACTTGTTGATACTGAAGAAAAAAAGCGCTATTACCTACAGACCTAAATAAAACATTACTGAGCAGGGAATGCCTTGGGTCCTTTTGAGATAGATTTGGTAGCTTTCCCCTTTGCACTCCCCCCCACCCCAGCAGGGATCACTAATTATCAGCAGCACGTTTGTTCTTACTTTACAGCATGTGCTCTGATGAATGAGGAGTCGTATAAATATATTAACATTACCCAAACACCTACTATAACATTAAGCCTGACAGAAGTCCAACAGTTAGACTCCATCATTATTTAATCTAGCAGACTGATTTCTCTTCCTGCTTCTACCTATCTTACTATGGTAACCTTTAACTTAAATACTTTAGAAATGATTTTTCCCCTATTTACAGTGCATTAAAATCCAGATTTTGTATAATCATGTATTTACTCTCAATGTCCTTCAGCCTAATCAAATAAATACTCAAGCGAATTCCTGTATTATTCAGGATGAGGAGACCACAGTTACATTTCAAATCTCCTCAGATTCAGACAGCAAGATAAATTTGGATGAAATCTACTAAATAGAAAGTGCTACTGTTAAATCCCCCTGAGGTGGGCAGTACAGAATTAAACATTCAACTTATGGCCAGAGTGACAGCCAGAAAGAAGCAGCAATAACTTACAAAGATTACCTGGGCCTTTTTTCCCACATTCTTCTATTACCCCCAACTTTTTCAGTCCAAACTGCACCCAAGAAAAACAAGTTGTATTGTCACTATATAACCATTTTGCAAGTGTTTGGAACCATTTCAAGATCTTCCCTCTTTCCAACTTCCAGAAAGCATTACCAGACAAACCTCATCAAACCTGCTGACACTGAGTAAAGTTACAAACAAGTTTGTATGCAGCAGTTTTACATCTCTAAAAGAGACCTGTATGACTAATACTAACAACTGGAACATTCTAGCACTTCTGGCGTTTGTCTATACCGACATCAAGGTACTCATGCAGATGGTCCTCCCAGAGAAGCAGTGCACTGGAGCATCTCTGAGATACTTGGACATCAAGGCACCAATCAGGCAACATGTGAAGTTAGCTAATGCCAGCGTGAAAATAACGCCGCTTCATCGAGCGGCACAGATGGAGACTCACGCTATCACTGCGCTAGGTGGGTGTGCAGTCACCCTGTGGAAAGAACAGACAAATCACTCGGATCCCGCCGTGCCACTCACTCAGCATGGTGGCACCCGGCACTCCCGCTTTCTTCTCGGGTACATGGTAATCACATCTTTTTTGGTCGTGCTGCTAACGAGGATGCCTGCGTTTAGCTCATAACTATTTGGAGTATGAAGCTGAAACCGGCACCCACAAACAGAGAGCACAGAATTCACCCAGTATTTTTATCATCTAATCCATATATTCAGCTACTTGAATGCATTAAAAACAAGAGAGCTTGGAGCATTAGCATATTTGGCTTTTGTTACAAATAGTTGTTTTTTTTTTGTTTTGTTTTAATATCAAACCTATCTAGTTGTACTAACATTTTTTTCCTCTAAAGTGTTACTTCACAGACTTGGAAGAAAAAAAGAAGGTAACGTCTGCACTTCTTAGTGTATTTACCACTGAACCTCCAGAGGTAAATACCCACTTCTGAAAGGTTTTTCTAATTTCCCCTATGGGCTGCACATTGGCTAGTCCTCCAATTTGTACAATGAAGCCATGGGATGTCTACCCTGTCCTACTGAGAAATGTTGTTTTTGATCATACTGTTTATGAAATACAAAAAAGCAAATTCAAGCACAACTGAATTTATTATGTTCTGCATAAACTCATAAGACCTTAAGGTTCACAGTAATTGCAGAAGGAAGAGTTGTGTTCCCCCTTGCTTTTAATGGAAAAAATGCATTAAGGCTTTAGGAATGTCATTCTCAGGGAACCGAACCACAGTTTCTTAACTTACTTCAAATACACATCATCATTTAGGATAACTACAGGATATGCCTACCAATTGAAAAAAAAAAAAAAAAAAAAAAAAAAAATCTTTGCTGTTTATGAAAGGTAAATTCTGAATTTTATTTATAGCAAACAATGAGAACTACCATGAAATTGTTAAAAGGTTTGCCAAATTGACTTGTTTGTGAGAGCGAGAACAAGCATGAAGACTGTTTTCCCCCTTTATGAAAACTGAAAGTCAACCACACGACTCTCAGGAGGTACTCTAAAGAATTATGATTTTGAAAACTTAACTCAGCACAATGTTCAGCTAAAAAAGCAGCCAGAGTATTTTGAGAAGTGTTAATAGACATATCCCTCCCTTAAAATCTTAACCCACACCTTCAAACATCCACAGTAAAAGAGAATTTTACTTCTCTTTTGGGCTTCTCCATGGTAAGTATTTAGCCTATTTGGACAGAATTTATTTTTGCATGTGATCACTTATCTTTAATGAGAGGTACACATACACTTTCTGTAATCTTTCCCCTTAAACAGTCTCAGCCAGCCTGGATCCCCTCCCTGTTGTTGCTGATTCAGCAACATGACTATTCATGCCAAAGGCTAAAACAATTAGATATGAACTTGATGAAATAGCTACACTTTCCATTTACTAAATGATGTTGAAGTGATTTCATATCTGTGCATTTGTAACAGCAGGTGACCTGTGCATTAGCCCTTGTGTTCTCCTCTGCCACCCTGACTTGTAACCATGAATACAAGGAAGAGATTATAACCTTGATAGTCTGATTATCTCTGTTGTCATGCTTCTCCATGGTGCTGTATAATTGTTCCACTGACAAGTAACATTGATGCCTTAATGCCCGCAACAGAATGCATTTCTGCTGAACTGCCTAAACATTAGCTGTTCCACAGAGAGGAAAGAGAGGTCCCGAGGGTCAAAACGCAAGGAAGACAAGTTATCAAATACTTACCAGCAGCAGGGAATAGGCAATGAAGGAACATCATGCATGCAGACCATATACAATGCCTTTCTTTTCAATACCAAGGATGAATTTTATTTCATTGATAAAGGTAGAATTTCATTCAAACTTTGAATACAGCTAAGAAAACAGATTTCCCTTCATAAAACATTGTTATGAGGGGAAGAAGTACAGCAGGCTTGGAGAAATCACAACAGAACAGAAAAGAGAATCATCTGATGACAGCAGAAGGCAGGACTGAGGATACTGCGCTTAGACGTGGAGCATTTTATTAAGGTCAGTTAGTTTCTCTCAAACATATGGCAGGGTTTTTGGTCTCTGAAAACCCAGGTGAGGGAAAATTATCTAAAGAATTCAATATTCTCATGCTAGGTCACGTTAGGTCTGCATCCATACTCAGAATTCCCAATTACTAATTGTTTCCTCTCAAAAGTATACGTAGTACTTCATGCCCTCAAAGCCATTTGCAAAGCAAGGTCCCTGAGCAGGCAAAGATATGGAGCAGGTGCATGGGTAAGTACATACCATGGACCTTTTTGTTTCATCTTTGGAGATGACTTACCTACCACTTCTGCTGTGGAAGCAGTAGATTTTATTTTTTAGTAAACTAGTGATTTGTCTTCAGTGCATAAAACACAGACTTGAAAAGGAAGATATGAATACTGCCAAAGAACATTTCAACACCAAGTAGCATCCAAGAAAACAAAAAGCTTTGGAAACTGAGTGAATTTAGCATTGTTACTTCTCTTGTCTGCAGAGGTTGTAAGAGGTGAACTACAGGAAATAGAAACTGAGAAAGAAACAGATGATTTATAATTAAATATGAAGACAAATGAAGAGGTGCATAAAGACATTTGGAATTAAATTCTAATCACTTTACCATCCATTTAAGCATTTAAGAAGTGGTGTATGTATAAAAGAAAATGAAAAGCTATGGAAGGCATACCTGACAGGCATCCTTGTAGGACAATCCAGGTTATTATCCCAATGCTTCTTCAGAGAAACAACAGTTACCTGCGGTTCAATTAGTAGACTAAGAGATATTCAGCAAAGACCAAAAGCAACAGAATGGTGTTCAGTCTGCCGGAATAAGAAAACAGAAGTGTGATTGCCAGATTGAGTAGGCTGGCAAGTATCTGGTGTTGATGTATGCTGACATCACACAGACCTCCACAGATGACAGAAGAATTCCAAGATCCTTACTTTGACTTTACTTTTATTGCAAAGGGAAGAGTCTTCACAAAGAAACTCTTCCCGTGAGAAAAATAAATCGGGGGGAAAAAAATGAAAGCAAGTAGTTGAGCACTGAGTATAAAAGGCAGAAGATTGGAATAGTCATTAAGTTCTGATTAAGTTTAACTTCAAGAAGAAAGTTCTCCCTAAAAACATTTCATATTATGGCCAGATGTTGAATAACAAGAGAAGCATTGTATTTGCCAGATTTTGAAATAGATGTATTTGATATAATCTGCACTGTTGGTGAGGTAAGTCACATGACATCTTAACAGTGTTGAACTCCTTGATTATAGCTAGTTTGAGAAGGCCCAAGGAGACAAAAATGAAGAAGTGGGAAAGCTACTTTGTGGCACTGAACATTAAAGAAAGTATTGCTTGATTTTTTGATCACCCAGAAAAAGACATACACATAACATATATACACTGAGACCAAGATACTTTAAATCTAGTAGGATATTTTCATGTGCAGTCACCAAGTCCTAAGTAGGAGAGATGCTAAAAAGATTCTGAAGAAAATTCTGTGTAAGAGAAGCTTCATTGCTGCAAGGAAAGTACACAGCTGTAATGTACCAGGAGACTGAAGCTCTTTGTGAGCCTATTACAAAAGAGTAGGTTAAGGAGATACTTGCACTACTCTTCTATACCAGGAGAGCTGTCAGCCGTGAAACAGGGGTGCTAAGGCCCAGACCCCCATCATAATGCTGACCTAAGCTTCTACACAGCCTCTTCCCACAGCCTGCCATGTCACTGCTGCCCCACGGCACAACCAGCACTTCAGCCCCAGTGCTTCACCATGCAGCTTGGTGTCATAAAGCCATGGTTGCTCACGGATCTGGGCCCACACTCAGAGCAGCTGACACACAAGAATACACTCAATTTGGGGCAGAGAGCTGGGACAGAGCACACACCTGGGCAGCACAGCTAGGCCTTGTGAGCGTCATCCGCCACAGTTCTTGGGTTGTGGGCCTATACAGAGAGAGCTTTGCTGAAAGAGCTCCGTATCTGAGGACAGACCCCTAGCGTTTCAGAGTTATGCTAGCTTAAACATTTCATACTCCTTTTGTTGAGGCTGAGCCATCCTGCAGAAAGAAACCACACTGCAAAATATTCACCTAACAGCAGAAGCAAACATAAGCAAGAAGGAGCAGGATTCTGCAAGTCAGCAAAGGCTCAGGCCTGTTCTCCCAGGGCTAGTTTTGTATTTTCCCCAACTGTCCTTCGCTGTGAACATGCACATGAAATTAGAGTTGGAATTCTTGTTCTGAGTTTCTGGTAAAAGAAGTGATGACTTTTTTAAACAGCAAAACAAGCCAAAACATGGATTTGCATATCAAATATGATCTGACATTAAGGAAAAAATATGGTAATTAATCTCTCTCAATGACTGAGAAAAGTAGGGTTTTTAGAAGAAGGTCAGCAGTATGCTATTTATATGTTCAAGCTTATAAAGCAAGAGAATGGCACAAGCACCCAAGATTGGTGAGTAATAAGGACAAATGGAAAAAAAAAGTATTTTCAGAAGTCCTCCCAGATCTCTTGCAGGTGTCTCATGCTCCAAAGAACAACAAAAATCAGGATGCTTGAAAGAGGAAGATGTTTCCAAACCTCAGGAAAAAAGTGCTTTTTTAGCAGTCTTTTAAGCTCAGGCATCTGGTTGTATTGACGTCAAAGAAGGAAGAGAAAAATTTAAATAAAAAAGTCCCACACTTCCTATCTTTCCCTACAAAATGAGCTCTGCCCAAAGGCTGTCAGTGACAAACCGAGATACCACTTCAAGGAGAATCTTCCAAGTACCTGAATCATCACTGCAGTGTAAGTTCATCTGAACTTGATTACTTTACAGTCTCCTGGAGGAACAAAGCAGCACATCAGATGCCTCACTCTGGACCTTTTTAACTGATTAAGAAAGGTCTCAGCTATGTTAAACCATTCTTTCAAGCATTCAAGACAGCCAGGAAACACACAAACAGGAACTTGTAGCAGTGATTTATTAGGGAAAAAAAAAAAAAAAAAAAAAACTTTAACAAGTCCAAACTTACACTGACCTACAAGTTCATGTAGAACCACCTTGATCAAGTACCCACAACGAAGAACTGCACTTTGACATAGTTGTATTGGCTAGAGTTGTACAAAGACCCTGAGGACTGCGTGCATTCTGTTCTCTAAGCAACAAGAACGAACAAAATATGCTACTTGTAAAGTATTGCCATTTTCCAGAAAAAAAGATATATATATATATTCCTATACTTCCTCTCTAATGCCACTGCTGCTTCTACACTTCAATATTTTCCTTACAGCCATTAATTAGCACACCAAAGTGTAGCAAAATTGACAGGTAAATTATCCTTTAAGAGCATTAAAAACCATTTTCCAGATAAATAATTATATTAAAATATGTTAAAGCAATGATTTTTACTCTACTAGGTTATGAAAAATATTTCTAAAAATCTACACTGGCAATTTGTATTCCACCTTAAGTTGTTTATAATTTCTTTCACATAATATACCTTTTAATGTAATAGCCTCTTTGCCTCCCTCCCCATACGCTGCCCTTTTCACTTCAGCAGTACCAAAAGCATCAGCTGCTGCCTGTACCTGACAGGAATAGCTGTCCTTTATCAGGTTCTCTCCTGTGATTATTCACTCCTCCCTCCCCCTCATCTGGCACCCAAGGCAAGCCTGCTTTGGGATGCCAAGATCCTTCTTTACAGAGTTGGGCTTTAAACCCATGCAAACACTTATTCAGATCTGTGGTAAAAGCATACACATACAGCACGCATCTATTTCATTTTGCCTTGAATGCCAAGATAAAAATAATAAAAGCATATACTGGGAAGTTGTTAGACTTCCCAAATTAACAGTCATGATATTCCTACAAAGTGATAATGAAAGTGAAGCAGATTTCCTTTAAAACCTATAAAGCATGATAGTTCAGCCTGAATACAGCTCTTTTCCACTCCTGAACTTTTAGGTACACAGTACAGCATGTGTGAAAGCTAGTCTGATTATTTCTACATTGCATTATACCTTAAAAACAGAAAATATGACCAAACTCTGCCAGGATCTAAACCAAGCGTGCCAGTTAGAGGTACTGAATAAAGTTATTGTTAAATTGAGGGAGCAGTTTCCGGTGCCTTAGCTTTCAGCTTCCCAATTTAAAACTACAGTTTCAAAAAAAGAAATAGAAAAATAAGCTAGCTCCCACATATCACCAACTCTTATGTTCCTTCAAAACAGTGCAGACAAAAGTCCTCACATGTCTGAAAACCAAAGGAACATCACTAACACACAGCTTTGTTACCCATTATAGCTGGGGCTGCTATGTCAAAGACACGTAAAAGTGCAGTAAATCGACAGCTGTCCATTGAAACACACTCGTGCGCCATTCTGGACAATTGGATGTGTCAAACACACCCTTGCCAAACATCTCTCTAGGGAACCCCATTAAAGGCACATCTGTCCAGGCTCTTCCCTTTCCAGACATGTTTTACAGGAGTGTGCTGTCTAACCTGCTTATTACGAGAGGATCCAAGCAAGCCAGTGGAAGCCCTGAAAAGTGAGATATCTTTTTCATTTTGTTTTCTTTACGCCAAGGAGAAAGCAGAGTTTTAATAAAAAAGAGTTGCTAAAATAACATAGATAAATACAGGAACCTTAAACAGAAGAAAAAGTGATACTGAAAATAAGTGACCACTACACGCACACATACCTAGCTGGGCCAGAAGACGTTACCACAGGAAAAAAAATAAAAAATAAAAAAATAAGCCTCTCAACGTCCTCTCTTGAAATTGTTCCACAGAACAATGTTTAGAAGGGGAAAAAAAAAAAAGACTAACTGAACAGTTAGAAGACAGATACTGAAAGATACTGCTGTATCTTGCAATATATTAAAAAACACTCAATTCTTCACCTTACAGATTTTATTTGCATAGGAGGCATATTTCCCTATAGCTTAGCTTACTGCCTGGCAATCTAGAGGGTTGAGCAGCATTGCAACTTACATGTTGGGCGAAAAATCTTTCACCAGGGTTCTCCATGAGCACTACATGAGATATTTAGGTGCCTCACCCAAAGGGTCTGAGCAGACTCCAGCTATTTAGATGCAGGCTTTATAATCAATATGCCTTGTCACAACACCTATGTCCCCTCTCTAGATTTAACTCCACATTTACACCTACCTTCCTTGTGAAAGAATGCAGTACACACACAAATTGTTTCTACTGTTCTCAAATTGCTTTTTGTGATCCAATACACACAGCTTCTTTGCTTCTCTGTTGTGTTGTGAATAACTCAGAGTAACTAAGAAAAACCTCTCTTATGGCTAGTTCATACACCAGACAACTGACCAAAAACTGGTCCCTTCTCCCCTCTTTCAAACTTCTTCCAGACAACTGCAGCCACAAACAACATCCAGCTCTGCAACACCGCTCTATACATTGGAATCCACCTGCAAATATAGAGCAATCAGTACAAGCACTCATTTGGTATAGCAGTAATTGAAGAACAAGGGGTGAACAGTTTGCCATGCAGAACTACCCACAAGTATTTCCAGTATAACCAAACAGCTAACACTAAATTGTATGCAGGTTTAGGTTTAATTGACATCATGCTTTTGTCTTTCAGGGACTAAAGTTATCTCAGATAAGATTATGGCTCTGGAACATTAGTAAGCAAGACACTGTCAGAAACCATGTAGCTTTCAGCAAGTATTTATTCTACCCATTCAAACCAGAGGATGTAATTTCAGTCTACTTCAGTAATCCAAATTTGAAAATACTCATTTCATAAATAGCCCAATGGCCTGCTCCTTTCCATCTACAGTCTTGGAGAATATCAAAAGTATTCAGAATATTGGTAACGCACATGCAGTTACCTGATTTGAAAGCACTTAAGCTGTTGGAGAACTTCAAAGGGACTTTGAATTCTGTCTGTAAAGAAGAGTTATTTGATACCACCCTAACAAACTTTCTGGTAGACAGGAGGACCCATACAGTTACTGTTTCTTTTTCTTCCAGCATTCTGTGGTGTATTAGTACCATAACTTGGAGACAAACGTGGACCACCAGCACACTGAAAAAATTAGATCATTTGCATTTGTTTCTTACATCACTTTCGTATTTAGAGATCAACAAAATAAAGCTAGTTTCAAAAAAAAAAAAAAAATGTTGTTAGCAATACAGTCGCAGTTTGTCTTTTCTACCTGCACACATTGGGGTAGAGGGGGTGGAAGGTAAGAAAAATCCTGATGTCAGGTCCAAAAAACGAAAGCAGGCCCAGAATTCATTCATGTTCAGGTGTAGTTTAGTAAGAGAGAAGAATTGAGATCTATTTAAGCCTTTTCCTAAGAAAAGGAAACTCTGCCTCACCTGAAAAGTAAACAAACAGCAAAGTCCCTTTGATGAGGGAATAACATGTTGCAAGACTAAGGACCAACATAAAAACACACAGATTCACAACCACCAATCCAATCCCAAGTGCAATTCCAAATCCCTGGTGCTTAGTGACATGGTTTAGTGGGTGACATTGGTAGTAGGGCGATGGTTGGACCAGATGATCTTGAAGGTCTTTTCCAACCTTAATGATTCTATGGTTCTATGATCCCATAAACTGAGCCTTTTAGGAAGAACGTAGTACCACATGTGAGCTTCTGCTGTACCAAAAAGAAGAGTTAAAATTTTAGAGCTGAAGGTTCCTCATCTCTATCTGACCTGATAGCTGCCTGCCTTCTCAATAGCCACACCAAGTTCTCTCATAGTGACAAACAAGTCCAAGAAAAGGCATTTCTGTGGAAGCAAAGAAAAAGAAACAGCAGTATTTCCAAACTAAGTTTTATCAAGCACTGATATTTATTAATTGGCACCTTATTTCTAGTAAGGCTAGAAGTGTTTTGTATTTTCTATGAGCATAGTTCTTTGTGTGCACCAAGCATCAGGCTGAACTCCAGCCATAGGCCACTCACGCTCATGAATTTGTAGGGCAAGGTCTTTTTAAACTCTGTCTGAGCAACTCCACAATCTTTAGTCATGAAATTAGTCCTCTCGTGTCAAGTATGTATGCAAAAACATTGAAAACTGGAGGTTTATTTCTTTTCTCAATAATCAATAAAAGCTTTTTTTCTTTAGTCTGCTCTCTTTATTGAGGCCATTGTGTACAGAAGTGCTTGGTGCAGTATTTAGTAGAAGCTGAAGACCTGTATGGAAAGTCTAAAGTCCAAACAATTGCCATAAATAATATAATTGAGAAATTAAGTCAAATTAAGTCAGCTCTCCCCCTCCCCCCCCCAAGTCATGGTACTGGGGACTGTGAGAAGAAAAAAAATGAAAGAAGAAAAGAAAAACAAATGCAACAGCACCAAATAAAACCTACTAAAAGGGCTTTTCCCTGTGATTTGTTTAATGTGAGTTTTGTTTTGGATTCTGGAAAAAAAAAAGTTCAATCTTTGAAAGTAACAAAATTTCATTAAGTTCTAAGACAGTTTTTAAACACAGTAATTTTAACACCTTCATGATGCTTGTAGTCAGCTTACTGTGGAGATGTTAATTTTAAGTCAAAGAACACTTTACATGCAGCAAAACAATCACTTCAGACCCGAGTGTCCTAGTCCTTACCATGCAGGAGTGCTTTGTGCCCAGTTCTGGGCCTCTTTCATTCCCATAGTCCTTGCAACAGCTCAAACAACCACTTATGAGGCAGCCAATTATTGCCCAAGTAGTTGGTTTATTCAGGCAAATAAAGCTTGAGGATACTTTATGCAGAAGCATTCAGCAGCCATCCCGTAACATACCGGGGTCCTTACTGACAAGCTCTGGTAAATTCAACTCCAAAAGTTCAGCATTGACAAACCACAGCTCCCACACCCTCCCTGTTGTTCATCTACCACAGAAGAGAACAACTGAAAAGCTTCACTTCAGGCTCCAGCTTCCTTGCATGAGCCAGACTAATTGATAGTTTAAAATAATCCTCCAGACATTGTAATGAAGCAGATACATTACAACTTCTCTTCATTATGCTCTGGAGAACAGATCGACAAAAGGAATCAAGTGAGAAGGCTAATGTTAGCCTCTCCAGCAAGACTCTCCAGGGCTCACCAGTTAGCAGCTGAAGTCAGAACTATTGCTTGCAGCCAAAAAGGAGAAAGAATTGTTCTGATTAACATGGAATTCTAGTTGTCAACTTTTATTTTGTTTTAATAACAAATACAAATATACATGAGAGGAGAGTTCTGCATGCAAAAGAGGCAAGCCCTGTCTCCAAAGACCTGAGCATAGCTGGTCCCCAAAAGCCAATTATAAAGGAGACACAAACAGCTGTGGTAGGATGCTTCTCAATCAGCTAAAAAAAAAAAAAAACATTTCCTTTCTCTTGATGTCATTCTCAGTTTAAGTAAAGAATACTTTCACTATCCTTCTCATAGCATGGTGAACCAAAATAGGATTTATGTGACTAAATAAAGTGAATCACAGAATCACAAAATCACAGAATTTCTAGGTTGGAAGTGACCTCAAGATCATCGAGTCCAACCTCTGACCTAACCCTAACAGTCCCCACTAAACCATATCCCTAAGCTCTACATCTAAATGTCTTTTAAAGACCTCCAGGGATG
Organism: Heteronetta atricapilla; assembly: GCA_011075105.1. Taxonomy (NCBI): domain Eukaryota; kingdom Metazoa; phylum Chordata; class Aves; order Anseriformes; family Anatidae; genus Heteronetta; species Heteronetta atricapilla. The sequence continues at coordinate 58,682,599 of CM021734.1, forward strand.
GTGACTCCACCACTTCTCTGGGCAGCCCGTTCCAATGTCTAACAACCCTTTCGCTAAAGAAGTTCTTCCTAACATCCAACCTAAAACTCCCCTGGCGCAACTTAAACCCATTCCCCATCATCCTGTCACCAGGCACGTGGGAGAACAGACCAACCCCCACCTCGCTACAGCCTCCCTTGAGGTACCTGTAGAGAGCGATAAGGTCACCCCTGAGCCTCCTCTTCTCCAGGCTGAACAAGCCCAGCTCCCTCAGCCGCTCCTCGTAGGACTTGTTCTCCAGGCTCCTCACCAGCTTCGTAGCCCTTCTCTGGACTCGCTCAAGCACCTCCATGTCCTTCTTGTAGCGAGGGGCCCAAAACTGAACACAGTACTCAAGGTGCGGCCTCACCAGAGCCGAGTACAGGGGGACGATCACCTCCCTAGCCCTGCTGGCCACACTGTTTCTGATACAAGCCAGGATGCTGTTGGCCTTCTTGGCCACCTGAGCACACTGCTGGCTCATATTCAGCCAACTATCAACCATCACTCCCAGGTCCTTCTCTGCCTGGCAGCTCTCCAATCACTCATCTCCCAGCCCGTAGCTCTGTTTGGGGTTATTGCGCCCCAGGTGGAGGACCCGGCACTTGGCCTTGTTGAACTTCATGTAGTTGACCTCAGCCCATCGGTGCAGCCTATCCAGATCCTCCTGCAGAGCCTGCCTACCCTCGAGCAGATCGACACACACACCTAACTTGGTGTCATCTGCAAACTTACTGAGGGTGCACTCAATGCCCTCATCCAGATCATCAATGAAGATATTAAAGAGGATCGGCCCCAGCACCGAGCCCTGGGGGACGCCACTAGTGACTGGCCTCCAACTGGACTTGACTCCATTCACCACGACTCTTTGGGCCCGGCTATCCAGCCAGTTTCTAACCCAACGAAGCGTGCGCCAGTCCAAGCCAAGAGCAGCCAGTTTCTTGAGGAGAATGCTGTGGGAGACGGTGTCAAAAGCCTTGCTGAAGTCAAGGTAGACCACATCCACAGCCTTTCCCTCATCCACCAAGCATGTCACTTTTTAATAGAAGGAGATCAGGTTTGTTAAGCAGGACCTGCCCTTCATAAACCCATGCTGACTGGGCCTGATCGCCTGCTTGTCCTGCAAGTGCTGCTTGATGACTCTCAAGATAATCTGCTCCATGAGCTTCCCTGGCACTGAGGTCAAACTAACAGGCCTATAGTTCCCCGGGTCTGCCCTCCGGCCCTTCTTGTAGATGGGTGTCACATTTGCTAGCCGCCAGTCAACTGGGACCTCCCCCGATAGCCAGGACTGTTGATAAATGACGGTAAGACGTGCATGGAGTTTTACTGGTATCAACATGCTATCCAGCTCAGAAGAACCTGAAACTCAGTTCCCCGCTTGATCCAAGTACTTTATGCAGCCAAACTCCAGTTCAGCTGCATACTGCTTCTTGTCCAAAGGATTTATGACACCTGGGCTTGAATTAGCCACAGGAAAATCTGTCCAATAAACAGGGCATCCTCCTAGGTTGTACTTACATCAGAGCATCTTTGCACTATGTTTAAGTCCCACTTAAGTCTGTGTAACACATCGACTTTACCACTAGACACACATACAGCCTAGCCATGCTAGTGGATGGGCCCCATGAATTCAGCAGCAGTATGGTGTTACAGTGATATATTGCCTCTACTCTGATCCCACTCATGTAGCATTTTATGTCACCTTTACCAGAGATTAAATGGCTTGAGGCTTCCTCTTGCTCTTCACTGAGTTCCTCTGTTCTTCAGCTGAGTAAAGGAACAAGTAAATTGGGAAAGATAATCAGAGAACTCACTCATGCTACTCCACCATTCTGCAAGCAGGTTTTGGACATGACAAGTTATTTCTGCAAAGGGGAGTGAGAGGGGAAGAAACGACTACTCAATTCTACTCATGCAACTTGACCCACTACCAGAGTTTATCATCAGTTTCAATGAACTGGAAACAAGCCCTCTGAAATCCTACTACAAATTGTTTCTGCCTGGTTGTGAAACAATAGACAGAAACCAGTTAAGTCAGATAGAAAAATACCATAAAGGCTTTTCCTGTTGTCTTATAGGAAGGTCTTAGAAATGCAGAAAAAGTTAACAGCATCTTAACAGAAGTCATTTCCAGCTTCTTCATTGATTGCTTGTAGTTTCCAAAAACCTAGGAGTTAACCTTTCAGAAATCTTGCCACTGATTTTGGAAGACTGAGAAGCAGAACTTATGAGGGACTGCATCTGACCTTGACTTTACTCCTTGCAATGCTGACTTTCATTTCATCTCTGCAGATGGTCTTGATTAATTCTTTTAGAATTAACTACCAAATTACTATTTCTAAATCATGTCTGCTATGGTGAAGAGGTGCACACCAGCTAAGACATGGTATCATACTGCTAAATGCATTGGCTGCCTTTCCTATTTGACACCCCCACTTGAAATGCAAAGCAAGCTTCAAATGGCAGAATCACATCTCTATAGAGATCTCCTCTCACATCTACAGATCCAGCAAGGGAGGCTGACAAAGTTATTTATGCCCTTGCTCTTCCATGGAGCTTTTTCCAGTCATCACAGCTGTTCACATCAGGACTTGGCAGGTTTCTACCTGAAGACACTGTACGTAGGCATGAAACAGCCATCAGATTTTGAAGTACAAAGTCTCTCTTATCAAGACCCTACGCAAGGGAGAATTTTAAATTAAGCTTCGCTTATGCAAAATGCTTACATCTTTCATAGATAGAATCAGACAATAAGCAAACACAGTAAGATACAGTAGCATTGAGTGAAGTACTTCACTTCAAGGGGGGAAGTTGATTCAGGAGCCAAATAACACCTCAGTGAAACAACTGCTGTCACAGTGGAGCTGGCAATCCCTTCTGTAGCACTTCTCTCTTGGTGTGCACAAAAATGTTCCCGTTAAGCTTATCCTTAGAACTATAAATTAAAACATCTCAGGAATCTTATTTTCCAAGTGGCATAATAAATAATATTTCTTTGTTAGAAGTCACTTTAATGTAAATTCCAGCCACTATTTTGACAATTGAATGACAACTCAAGAGTTAAACTTATTAATAGATCCGATGGCCTTTATTCAAAAATAGTTGTTTTCATGAAACTTGGTTTGAGTAAAATTATTACTTGCTCCTATAAAGTCCAAGATAATTAATGTAATTTCCGCCAGATGTAATAGGAACAGTTTCAATTACCCTACTTTTCAATTATTCTCCATAATATCCTTTATTTTAGAAAGACTAGAGTGTCTTTATTAATAAAGTGTTAAACTGATAATGATGACTGGAGAAGTCAGGGGAAAGAGGGGAGGAACTGTCTACACAGGAAAAATTGTATCATATATTATTTACCCTAGTTCACTCAAACTCCAAAGAAAAGGAAAAGACAGAATAAGTGACTTAATGTGAAGGTCTGAATTGGACACACAGATGAGTTGTAAGGATTAAGGTCAAAGGATAGATAAAGGACATAAATCTGCTCAACGTTCATTAAGATGCAGATGTTTTATTTAAAGACACTCCTAATTCCGACCAACTTCAAAAAATCATCTGCGAGACCAGTACTGCCAGATTTCTTCTAAAGTGAGCTCCCTCTGAATCACTGCACAAGACTGAAGGTCATGGCACAAGAAATGTAATTACAGAAAGCTCCTTTTTGATGAGGTGCTCAGATCCCATTTTGAGGTGCTATAAATGGAGAGGTGGGATGGAAAAAACTCTGCACACTATATCAATACTTTACAGTTATAATTACTATTTACCTAAACAACTTCCTTACCTGACATACTGCCAGATTTACCACATATTCACATCCACGCATCTGCATTGTGCCTGCATGAGCAATGTCACACTCTGTTCTGCATGCAAGGAGCTCTCTGAACAAAGCTAACACAAAGAACTCAAACACACATTCTGGCAGTGTCCTGCTGATTTTAGTGAAGGCCTTTCCAACCATTAGGTGCTAGAAGGTGGTAGGGCTTTTTAATCTTAAAAATAAAAATAAGAGATGTCTGTTTCCAGTTCTGCTATTTAAAGTGTTCTCCAGGGCTCTAGGAGCTATGAAGTACACATTTCTTTATTCTGTAAAAACTTTGATGTTGTGAATGTTTTCACATTCACAAAAATACAGGGCTTTAATATGCAAAGATCACTATGCACTGTTATTGTTTCATCCTTTAATTTCATCAAATCTTCCTTTTCAATATTTTAGAATGCATCCTGTTTAGCCTGCTTGCCCTTATTAAAAAAAAAAAAATCACCTTAAAAACACTAAGTACCTTTTTGTGCTAGACTTGATATTTACAAAGATGTCAAGACAATTTTAAGGACTGGACATGGCTGTTTGAGTGATACTACTTTATACTATGCTATCAAATAAATACTGATAATACAGTAGACATGTAAAGCATAAACACCATTAAAGGGCAAGAACTGGGCTATAACTGTACATTATGTTTAAATAAGTAACACAGTTATGAAGATAATATATTATCTGTGGTACCTTGAAAACATGCTACAGATTTGAATGTCTCTTCATGTTTCCATTATAAATCCTGTTCTGTAGCAATTAAAGACTTATCAAAGTTGATTTCCATCAGCGTGAAGCCCAACATTAGAATTCTCCACTTAGATGCATGTCCTCTTTTCTAATTTTGAAAAACATTTGATGTAAATCATTCCAGACCTTTTCATTACTAGATGAGCTCACCACCTTATTGCTTTTCTAACCAAGCACAAAAGCCTAATAAAGAGCTGATATAATCAGTTGATTCGTGCCATATTAAGTTTTTTTTTTTTTTAGTTTGATTTTTATGTAAGAGTATCTCCAAGACCTCCATTTCCAAAACCTCTTTAAAATGGACTCCAAAGGACTATACTCCCAACTAATGGCACTGCGTATGCAGGATCAAAAGGGACACATCAGACACACAAAGCATAAATAAAGCCATAAGCAGGCCTAGTATGGCCCTTCTTACTCAGGCAAAACTGCCTCTATTTGATTTGCAGTCTAGGCAGCTGCAAAGTAATCTACAATCACTATGTTAACAGCAGCTATGTAACAGCCAGCTTCTCTTAAAGCAAGCCACAGGTTTTTTTGTTTGTTTATTTTTTAAGGTAAGGTCCGTAACAGGACTTGGTTACGGCTTTGAGATGAATCCTCATCCTACTTTGGGTGCACAGGTGTCCCTACACTGACATGGGAAAACACTGTGCAGAGGCATCCTTTCACACTCCAGAAGAACAGATCCAAGAGTTAAAGCCCTCCTCGGAGTTCCTCCAAAATCTATCCTTCCTTGACAAGACCTGAAGCAGATCTTACAACAATATCCTTGAGACCACCAGGTATAGCTACTGCAACATTTCAGGATTAGCATCTTCAAACATGCATGTTTACCACACTTTATTTTGCACAGTGGAGTGGACATTGGGTTCTCTTCAGATGAAGCTAAAAATCAGAGCACCCCTTGTAAACTACTCACAAGCAAAGTCCATGGAATCGGATTAAAATTAATCAAAAATTAAAAAAAAAAAAAAAAGATGTTGATATGCTTTGAGACTGTGCATGAAGCAACCAGCTACTCCCAGCTCTCAGTGCATATCCACTCCTGCTGGTCCGTACTACTTTGTAAGGTCAGCAAAGCCAGGGACTTGATCCTTGAAGCAGAACACAGTGGATGAACTCGTGCTGTGATGGAGACAAATTCCACTTCTCCAGGTTCCACCATGGCCATCCCATAAATCCAGAAGGTGTAAGACATGATGTAGGACCTGATTAACAACTTGCATTAGTCACAGTAATGAAAGAATGCCTTTTACCATTGGTAACAGCAAAGATATACCTTATTGCCAATATAATAACCAAAGTAAAACCCAGCACAGCAACAGCAATAGTATATACTGCCAGCAGCAGCAGAAGTCCATGGCTTCCAGACCCTTCCAAAGAAAATGAATGGATCCTGTTCTCATGGGGACAGCCTTTGTAGATAAAGGCTATAAAAATAACATTTTACAAGTAAGAAAAACACAGGCATAAGATGAGGAGAGCACTCCAGGAAAGCAAACTAATTATTTGTCCTTTTACCTTCTGAACTTTGGAGGGCTGGAGGAGAAAGCCCTTCCCGCCATATGAGCTTTCACTTATTTGCTAGAAGCAATGATTCTCATTTAAATCCAGCCAAAGCTTTACTAAATTGCTCTGTATTTTCAAGATAGACACAGGAAGAGATTATGCCAACCTGCAACAGCCAGCAACCAGACATCTGGTATCGCAACACAGTCCCTCACAAGCACGCAGTCCCAGTTTTAAATGCCAGTTTAAGGGCTGGATTGGAATTCTTGATCCAGTTATTCTGAGAACGTTTTAAAATGAGCTGATGAAATAAATAAACAACAAAAACGACCGGAACTGTCACTCAAAGGTTCAACCAAATAGTCTCATGGAAATCTGCCTACAAAGATGCTCAATAACTGTGGCCTATAACCTAGTACTTGTATCAGCACATATGCAGGAGGAGTAGTGTATGCTTGCCACTTAAAAACCTTTAAGAATCACTTCATGAGATCAGTAAGTTTCAATCCATCACTTGTATGCAAAGCAAAAAGTAAAACCCACGAGCAAATGAAAATTAGAAGACAAGTAAACGCAAACCAGGAGAAGAGTGATTTGTTTAGGATAAAAAGTCATTTCTCACAACTCTATCTGAAGCTCTTTGGAGGGGACAGGGAACACACAGATAATTTTGTCAATAAAGTATACTCATGGTTCCTAACAGCTTTTGTCACAAATCCTCATTAAAGGCTCTTAAAGAAAGTGAGCTGTAACTAGATGAGAGAAGATGCTACCCTTCATTTTCTATCCTTTGATCACTTAATTCATGAAAAAGGTAAACTGTCCTTTCTAAGCAGTTGCTAAGACAGTTCTTGAACCATATACTGGGTTCTTCACTGTTCAATACACTTAAATAATCAAGATGGAGCAGAGGGGAAGAAGATACATGAAGAAGAATAAGAGTAGGATGTGGAATATATAGATGCAAGAGATGAGGACTACTGTGACAGGTTGTAAATATATTAAGCAAATAAGTGAAAACAAAGATGAATGGAAAGATGCATATGGAGAAAAAGTTCTTTCTCTCACACCTGCACTTAAGGTACAAGAGTTAGCACTCAGAAAAGATACTAGATTTAACTCATTATTCAAAAACAGATAAAGAGAAGATTCAAAATTATTAGGAAAGGAACAGCAAACCAGAAAGCATTGTGATCCCTCTCCAAATGAGCACATGCCCATTTATGAATTCACACTGCCTGCAGTGCTTAATCCCATTTCAAAAGGGAGGTATAAGAACTGGAAAGGATACAGAATATTGCAAGGACAATCTAAGGTATGGGAAAAATCTTCTTTATAAAGAGATTAAGTAGATTAGTTTGCCATTTGAAGACAAAACTAAGGGAGAGGAATAGTGGTAAATTTACAAAATTATGCATAACATAAAGAAGCTCTGCATAAGGAGAGTACGCTCTTCTATGGCAGGGGAAGTGAACTAGATAAATCTCAGTAGAGTCATCAGAGAAGTTTAAAATGAAATTAAAAGTAATTCTGCTAATTATGCAAGCTTTCATTAAAATTTTGGAACTATAAATCTGGGATGAGGCCAATTTTCAGGGAGTCAGTCCCATGTGTAACCCTTAAAACACGACTGCCCAGATACAGCTTCCAGATGGCTAAATGCTGGTGACACATAGCAGCATGAAGCCCAGGTGATGCATACTTTGTACTCCTTACAACTCCCTGGTGAATGTTGCAAGCCCTCAGGCAGCAGGGTAGAAAGATCCTTACTTGGACCCAGTAAAGGGCCCAGTTAGATCCAACAGAAAGACAATCATGTCTTTCATGTCAACAGAAAGACAATCAACTTTGATAATGACTGACTGGAGCAAAGAGCCCTCAATCCTTTCTTCATCTCCATTATTCATGCACTATGCACTGTATCTCTAGTTCTGTAAGGAGTCAGTATGTACACAAGCACAGTCTGTAAAACTATCATTTTTATTTATTTTACATACTTGTCAAGTAATGTTTGTTTGGGGTGGGTTTTTTGGTTTGTTTTTTGTTTGTTTGGTGTTTTTTTTCCTCACTCCAGGGAAACACCTTCATTTGGCTAATTCTTGTGTAACACACAGTCCCTGTATGCATCATGTTCCAAGGAGGATGGTAGAAGAATTATTTTTCTACTCAACTTGAATCTTTCCAAAAGCTTTAACTAAAATTAATTTCAGCGTAAGACTTATTTGATCACTGCAAATGTTAAGTTAAACTCCCAGAAAATAAATATATATATATATGAAAAGTGGTCATTGGCAAATATTTCATTACTTGCACTTACAGAGCAGGCATTTATTTTCTACGAAGTCCATGTGCTCAGAAGTATTGATAGTCCTCCAGGTCCAGTTTCCCTTCCTGCTACCCTTATGAGAGGCAGCAGAGAGAACAGGAGGCAGCTTTAGTTTTTTCTCAGCCATAGCCCCTTTTCCTTTGTTATGAAATATTTCTCCACCAGAGAGTGTATTAAGCTTCCACTGAAACCACCAAGACAAATACCTTCATACCTAATCATATATTTGTGGTTTTGCACATGCATTTCTCACATGATGCAAAAATTCATTTAACTTTGATCCTAACTACATCAGCTAAATAAGGGTAGCTTGAAAAGAAAAACCTTACAGATGGGCAGAATACACTCTATTATGTAACACACTAACTTAAGTGCTGAAATTAGTCCAACAGCTGCCTAAAGAAGCCTTCCAATTTTACCCAAATGTTTAACTACAGGATACAAAAAAAAAAAAGTCAAGAAAGAAAGAAAAAGAACACAGTAAACTACCTGTCAGGCAATTAGCAATTGCTGGACAGGTTTCCTAGTAAAGGACTAGCCAGGGCCTTCCTTAGTGTGGTTATAAAATAAAATGTGCCAGGTCCACAAAGGGGTAGCTGATCAGGAACAGGCATTTGAGCTCCTATTACTCTGTAGATATCTGCAATGCAATTACTGCAGTGGCTTTTTTTGTTCTTCGTGTTTGTTTGCTTGGTGTTTATTATGTAGTTCTTGAGTGCAATAGTTTGTCTTCCTTCCCACTGACAGCTATTTTTAAAAATGAAGGCTACTTGGTGCAAGTTTGCATAATGTATTGATTTGTGAGGTACTGCATCGATTTGTTAAAAATACTGTGAAATATTTTCATGTACTAACAGGAAGATATTTAAAAGATTAAAGATCAGTGACCAACTGTTTCATACAAAAGGATTTCCCCTCCAAAATTATTTTGACAAAGAATAAAAAAAGAGTTTTGTTCCCCACTACTCATACTTCCCCACAACTCGTACCTCTCCTTAGGAAAGCAGGACTGAGAGAAGCATACCTTTCTGCCCAGGAAGAAGATTATATATGAAGACCAAGCTGTAGCTTGACCTTTATCTTTATAAGTGATAACTCTCAAAAGTGACCAAAAGGTTAACTAAACTCTAAAAAGGTCATCTGTCTTTAAACTGACTATATAGATCCTTTTCTGATGTTCAATAATACACAGCTACTGTTCATTAAATATCATCCGTCCATTCTGTACTTCCACCTTCAGTTTTCAGCAGCAGGTGCATTTTTGTTCTGTCACACTAAATAAATTGCAACTTCTTTCAATCCAGCACATCTTCTGCAATAGAAAATATTTTAGAACTATGTAAGTGCATTCCTAATGGTTCTGCTTCTATATTACTTATTCTGTACCATTAGGAACACTAGTTTTAAGCACAACATTAGTGCTTTCCCCTTTGTCCCAGTATGAGGCTTTCATACTCTTAAGCTATAGTAATCATCTATTTCTTTCTTCAGAAGTGATGCCGTTCAAATCATATTCTGCTAAAACACATTTCAAAACTATGTAATTCGAAATTATATCAGAAACAAAACACTGAACTCCAAATGCAATCTACCACAGTGATAGCATGAGGGATTAGGTTCTTCAGATGCCTCAAGAGTTAAGAGCCAACTGTGAATGAATACAAGGCATCAGGATTGCTTCCTCCCCCCAACACAATTGCACATAAGCAATGCTAATACGTTCTAAAATTGTGTAATTGAGACAGTGTACACTTTACTCTTAGCTCTCTTATTTCTTGACTTTTAACTATTTTGGGAGCCCTGCTAGTTACAGTTCATATCCCCGCTGCAGGGAATGAAGCTCATCACCTTCCCCGTCCCCTGCCCCCCCCTTTTTCAAAGGACAACATTCTGAAGGTTTAGTTCCTTCCACTAAGCATCAATCAAGATTCAGCTGATTAAGTAGACAAGTGTTATCTTCTCATTTTTCATCAAACATGTAACAAAATGCATGGAAAAAAAAAAAAAAAAAAAAAAGAGAGACTTTATCAAGCACACATCTCATTAGCTTTCATGTTTTCTGTAGATACCCATTGGAGTCAGTCCGGAACACTCACTGTGAGGAACTTCACTTTCCCACTTGTTTTATAAAATTTATCTCCCAAAACTGAGAGTTTTGAAAGATTAACTAGCACAGAAAGCAAACTATTAAAAAAAAAATAAAAAATCATGTCCAAACTGACACTGTCAAGGTGAACAGAAACTATGCATCAGGTCACTCAAAAAACGTGCTGGATGAGCTTCTTCACTCTTACTGGTTCTGGGATTATGACAAAGGACACGAGGGATCCACAGCCAGGCACTACTTGTTTGCTTAACCTATAGTGATGCAGGGGTAATTGGGATGCACTTTCCCATCCAGACTAACAATTTTTCTTCCAGCTCTCCCCCTGTCCATAAGATAATTGTTGTTTAATTACCATATTTATTGCAGAGCTCAGAAGCAATTCACAGATTCAGAAAATCATTTCGGTTGGAAAAGACCTCTAAGATCACCTAGTCATTCATTCTAATTCTTCACTGTCATGCCCAAATTTGCATATGAAAAGTCATTTCACATCCATCTCTTCACGGAAAGAAGAAAACAGCAACCGTCATCCAACCACCAGTTTGAGTGCTACCGGAGTGAGCTAGGAGAAGGCAGGCGCTCAAGGGAGTGACATCCCTCAAACCACCACAGGCAGACATATGCTAGACTCAAGAAGGCAGGATATGATTTAATTCCCAGCAGTCATAAAGCACAAAACAGGGCTGCTTGTCCTGGATTTTGACAAAACAGATCCATGTAACTCTATCCTTCCCAGACACAAAGTGTGTAATAGCTCCATGATTTTTCAAAGAGTCAGGGTTCTTCACGAAGAAGAGTAGACCTAATCCAGATGGCTGTAGTCTCTCATGTTCTCAGAGCTGCAGATATTTTAGCAATCTTCTAATTTATTATGCAGCATTTTATTCCTGTTTCTTCAAGGAACAGTTACAAGTGAAACCTCATAAAGTATGTTTCTCTCACTTGCATGCAAATGCACATAAACTCCTTCACCGGGTCTTAGTCCAGGATCTGCATCACTGAATACCACAGCTCACCCACCGAGATGCCTAAATCAACATACTTCCCAATCTGCTGAAGGGTGAAACAAAGCAAGTTGTGGACATTTGACAACCCTGTATGTTTCTGAGCAAATCTGTAGAGGCTATTTTCTTAACCTATACAATGACACAAGCAAATAGGAGAAGAAAGTAGAGGTCTGGTTTGTGGATCAATGGATGCCTTCTGCATGTTGCTTCTCACTACAGAGGCAGCTCCCGTGTCCAACCTAATCACTCCTTACAAGTCAAACAAAAATGATGCATGTTTTGCAGTGTTCTGCCAAAAGCAAAAGAGGATAAGAGATGAAAAAGACTTAATGGGAGGGGGCGGTCAGGAACTCAGATTTAGATATAAGCTTATTGTTGTTAAAGAACAGTGAGAAAAGATCAGAATCCAAGCTCTTCTGATTTATACTATAGTGTCTGCAAGAAACAGAAAGGTCAAGGGATGAACAGCACAGTACGTGCTACAAGCCAGCATCCTAAACTTTAGGAATGCTTGAGACATTGGGACAGGGTCTGAAAGTTGCTCAGTGACTTGTTATGAAATTAGAATCATTGAACCATTTTGGCTGCAAAAGACCTGCAAGATCACTAAGTTCAGCTATCAACCCGACCTACTGAGTCCCATCATTAAACCACATCCCCTAGTGCCATGCCCACACATCTCAAATACATCCAAGGATGGGGACTCTACCACTTCCCAGGGCTGCCTGTTCCAATGCTTATTCATGGAAAGGGTGGACAAGTTCTCCAAATATCCAATCTAAACCTCCCTGGAGCAATTTTAGACTGTTTCTTTACAGAAGCTTGTCACACAAGAAAAGAGACCAGCACCCTCCCTATTGGAACCTCCTTGCAGGTAGTTGGGAAGAGAGTAAAGAGGTCTCCCCTGAGCCTCCTCTTCTCCACACCAGCCACCCCTAGGTCCCTCAGCTGTTCCTCATAAGTCTTGTTTTCTAGTCCCTTCACCAGATCCATTGCTCTTCTGTGCACATGATCATGTGACTCAGTATCCTTCTTGAGGATATTGTGAGGAGCCCAAAACTGAATATAGTATTTGAGATGTGGTCTCCCCAGTGCCACATACAAGGGGACAATCACGTCCCTAGTCCTGCTGGCCCCACTGATTTCTGATGCAGGCAGATAACTAGCATTCCCCAGGACCACTGGTGTTCATACCCACTGATACCGCACTGCAAATGGTCCTTACCAGCTCTTAGTTTAGGTTCTTGTAAAAGGACATTTTATTAAGAGTTTTAAGTCTTAGCATCTACCTTCTTTTCTTCATGGTCATTTCTTAAACATGGGTTTTCAAATAAATAAATTACTGTATAGTGAGATGCAACCTACACAACCACCAGTATATCATCCACCAAATGAAACTAAAATAAAGCAGTCTCAACAATCTGAAGGGTGATAAGAGTTGTAATCAATAAATCACTTCTTGAATCTTCCAAAGGCATCTTTGTTTGTAATATAAATATTACATTTACAAATATACAAAATACATACATTAGGCAAAAGGAGTATTAGAAGAATTACTTTCTCCCCAGTATGATTAAAGGAGTATTCACAGGAAAAGACTTCCAGACAGTGGCTTTATTGTATGCAACAACAATAACCAGGCAATATAAAAACAGCAGTATGGAATACAATTTATTTCAAATTGAGTGAGGTTACTTTGATCAGACAAGTTTAGACACCTTACCCTCTATGAATTAAGTAGACTGATTTGGAAGAGACAACTCTGTATGCATTCTTAGCTAAAGAAAAAAGATTTCTATGCACCAGAAAACAACACAAAAAACCCTGTATCAAGAACTAAATGGTCAAACATTTGCAACTTTGAAATTTAAAAGTTGACATTTCTTATTCAAATAAATTGTCTTCTGCCTCTTCTCCTTCACTCAAATTTATTCTCTACTACTACTTTAAACGAAGGAGTTCAGGCTGAAACAAAGTTCAGAACTATACTGAGACTTCAGCTCAACAAGGCTTGGAAGGGTGACTGACTAATCTTTTTATGCCTCTTCTTCAAAGAAAACAGGCTTACAGTCTCAGACAGTGTGTTATTAGAATGCTCTAAAACATCATTTTGCAAGATGTGCATAAACAGAGAAATCTTAAATCCAGTGGGTGACCAGATTAAGAAAATCTGGTGACGGAAGTCAGATGTAACCCTTCCACTGCTCACATCTCTGAAATACCAAAGGGGTCCCTCCCAGTCCTGGCTGCCAGTCCAACAGCTTTCAGCACCTCCCCAGGTTGAGCGAACATCAGACAACCTTCTCTTGGGTCTCTGTAAAATCTTCTATCACTCCTGAAGTCTGGCTTGGCCAACAGTTCCCTGCTGAAAGCAGGATCTCTCCTTGCTGCACATCTCACTGGTTCACTACTTCATTGTGCTCACCAGAATCTTCCTCACCCTGAGCATCCTAGGAAAGCAGTAATTTCTGCCTCTTTTCCTTTCCACAGGAAGTCAAACATAACAAAGCGTACTGCAGCAGCCAGGATACTGTAGCTGTTGCTCCTCCCTGTCCAGCCACAAATTAACATAGGCTCACCTGATCAGCTACACACACCACCCTGAACATGTTACCACTGAGTCATCACTTAAACTGCTCTTTGAATATTTAGCCTCTCACAATCTGAAACACTATCTGAACTCCTGATGCCAGTTTGTGATATAATTGCCCAAATCAGAACCTTGTTTTCCAGGTTTCCTATGTAATGAATAAAAGTTGAATTAGGAACCCCAAAATGAGATTCACATACATACTGACACATAAAAATTCTGCAGTGATATCTTCAATTACACATGAACAGAAAACACTACTTACTGAAGGAGGACTTAACATTGGAGGCATCTGCACCTCTCTCATCCCAGCTAGCTCAGGGACTTCCCACACTGCACTGCATTAAGGAGTAGGTATGCATTATCTCCCCTTTTTTGAGTTCATGTAATTTCTGAAGATGTGGATTAAGGACAACTTTTGTTTTTTAAATAATTTCCTTCACTAAAAGCAAAAGACAATCCCACTGCCTACACCAAGTAATTTTTAAGATAGAAGATCTTATCAGCTAAATCAGACTTCTCATTAAGTTCCCTCTTACTTCCCACTGCCTGAAATTTGGCCGTTATAGAAAAGAAAATGAATTGTTCATACTGACGTTCTCATCACTTTTTTTCCACTTCAGCTTTCAGTTGAGAAACGAACTACCACATAAAAAAAGACAGTGGAACATATGCATGAACTTCAATATACAAATTTGTGTCTGATTTCCCATAAATTAATAGGTCTTGATCTTCAGATCCTGTCAAAAGCTTTAAATATCCAAGTTCTCAGCTACTGCTGCTATTTAAGAACTTCATTAAAACTTTCTCAGCCTTTGCAAAACTTGAACTCTGGAAGCAGTTGCAAGATAACAATCATAGCAAAGGGTATCAGCAAAGGGTATAACTGAGTTCATTAAGTATTTCCACAGCTGAGCCAAATTCAGTTCTCACTGCCACGGTATTTGAATTAGGATATTTAACCTCATGAAGCTGATAACCTAGTGAAGAATTTGAATACAGAAAAAGGGTGAAGGAAAAATAGGATGTTTGAAATAGAACAATGAACTCTACAGTAGTAAAAACACTTGCTTCAAGTGACATTATCACTTACTGACTTTTACCATACTCCCAGAGTTGGCTTCTTTAGTTAGTCAACTATAAAGATGCTCTAAACCAGCAGTGCACACCCCTGGGATTGGGCAAGACAATCCATCAGGATACAGAAAAAATATTTTTGAACCATTACTAAATGAATTAAGTAGTGTTTATTGCACCATTATCTTTCTTCTTCCAATTTTACTTTTTATAATGTACATAACACATTAGTATGTAGCAGATGTATTTAACTTATAAATAGGTATACAAATATTGGAAGTTTGTGCTCTAAATATTTTTAGTGATAAGATCGTGCAATCAAAAAACTTTGGTGAGCTGCTGTACATAACATATCTATCATAGAGTAGCATTCAGAATATTTGTAATGTTTCTAAACCTCTCAAACATCTGTAACTACTACAATTCTCTTCAAGCCATACAAAACTAACAGAAAATCCAGTTACCGTTAAACAAATCTAGCTATTATATAACCAAATGCTAGCATACATATAGTTTTCTCTTTTTTTCCCCTTATAACATCTGAACACAAATAGTCCATTTTCACATACTGAAGGAGAATAAGGTTTTCAGCTGGCCTATCCATTAAAGTTTTTGAACTAGCTAGCTAGATCAAGATAGAGGTTTTTAATGGGAGACAGGAGGAATATTTTTTGCACACAGCATCCCCTGCCACTTGGCTGGTGCAGAGCAAGGTGAAAGGGTTTCATTCTGTGCTTCATCAAAGTAAATCTGCCATTGTTTCACTCAAAAAAAAAAAAAAAAAAAAAAAAAACTTTAAAGCTTTTATCAGTATACATAAATAATTTCAAGATTCAGAAAGTATTACCTCCAAAGTAGGTATTTTTTTTACTCAGCTCTACTTCATTATTTATCATGCCTCTATTTTCAGAGTAATATCAATAAGAAGAGCACAGAGGTTGCTTTCTGTCAATCAACCAAAAAAAAAATAAAAGTACAGAGGTCCAATTCCCAATACAGGCTTGAAGGTAAATGCATCTACAGTAACATTCAGAAACAGCCCTGCAGCACTCCAAGCCTTCCCCTTATTACAGTACATCATCATCTGGGGTCTTCTGCTTGAGTTTTTTGTTTGTTTGTTTGACTCTCTCCTAAGGAGGGGGTTTTCCTTGAGGCCTTTGGAGTATATTAGCTAATCTACACTTACGGCCCCGAGAGCCTCCCCCCATCACCTTATTTTCAGCACATGAGATCAACCCAGCTGAAGCAGTTTGCCCTGGCCCAGGCAACATGTGTTAGGCCAGAATAACAATTTCTACTAACCTATTTTTATCTCAAACAAAACCACCTCGTGTAAAATCCGAAGGCTTCAGTGGCAAAACCAGGTCCCGCTCACCTGCAGCAGACACGTGGCAGCGGCAGCGTCATGCCAGACCGAAACTTGCAGCCCATGAGACTCTTCCAGAGTCTCACAAAGCCCCGCACACTAAACAGGGACGCCGTACTCCTTGCTGCCCCTTTCCTCCCGCAAATTTAACACCTCCTCAACGTGCTTTCACCTTTTTGTAAAACAACCCTGAGAGCTCACCTCCGCCCCAGCGGCCCTGCCCGCTCTGCAGCCCACCCCCACGTCCTACCGCCGGGCCGGGCCGCCCCTCCGCGTATTGCAGCACCGGGTGATGGCCAACATCTGCCTGAGAGGAGTTTTTGCTCCGTTAGAGCAGTCCTGGCTCGATGGCAGCCATTTCCCTCCTTCTACACCTTTCCCGCAGCCCCACTGCTCCACCTGGCCACGCTGCTTCCCTGCCCGGGGGCGGGCTGAGGGCTCGGGGTGTCCTGTTGGAAACAAGGAGAGCCCGGGAGGTTCAGGATGAGGTCCATGCTCCACGCTTGCATTTCTGTACAACTCAACGAATTATTTTTAAAAAGCCTACAAGTGTTGTTTTCAAGGATCCGAATGCAAATCCCTCCTATGTGCACATGAATGAAAAAAAAAAAAAAAAAAAAATCCGTAGACAATGCATTTTAAACAAAAATTGAATATATATGCACATAATTTAGCTGGCTGTATTAATATATACGCATGAGAAAACACTTTACCTATAAAAGAACCTGGTGTATTTCCATTCACAGGAAAAAAAAAATTGCATGACTTTTCAATTACGGATCTGTAACTACTTTTCCAATGTAATTTTTATTTATTTATTTTAACAGTGGTAAAATAATGGCACCTGGAATAGTTGTGTGTACATTTCCCATTCCTCTTGCCCTGCTGCCTCAGCCCTGGGCATGCCAGGAAAACCACCGCAGTATGTGGAAAACACAGGCCCACACTATCATTTGCAGGATCACTCAATCTTAGATAAATTAATAAAAATGTCAACACGTGGCTGTGGGCTTTATGGCAGGTGTAGCGGTGATGAAGATGAGCAAAGGCAGGAGAGGGGTGTGGAGGAGCTGGTGCAGCCATGGTGGTGGGCTGGCAGCCCCAGTGTGGGCCCTCCATGGAGGGCAGCTGGGAGCTGCTCCTGCAGAGCAGGCCAGACCCCTGGGCGCCATACACTTTCCTGCAAACCCCATCTCACCCAGCAAGGAAGCAGGGACTGCTTTGTTGGCTTCCCACATCTTCCCAAGGGAAAAGCCCACTGAGGACCCCATCTCTGAGCCCCAGCTGGTCCTTGGCCCCTTACCACCAGGCTTGTCCAGCCACAGTGGGGACCGCCTGGCCTCAGGCCCTGGGCCTCACGGGGCTCTCCCTGTTTATACTTTAATTGTATCACAAATATCGTGTTTCTGTTTTTCACTTCAGGAGTTGTGAGGCAGTACTGGCCAGCAGTGGGGAGGATGACAGCTTCCACGGCGGCCTGTTCCTCCCACCGTGTGTAGCACTGATTCACCTTTTGGTATTAAAAAGAAAAATATAAGCTGATAAGCTATCCCCAGGCAGTGCTTTCGTGCTACCCAAGACAGCCTCCATGGCTGCAGAGATCCTTCAATAAGCTGTCAAGAGCTGGCGTCCCTGTGTAAAGAGCTGTTCGTCCCTATATCTCATTTTAGATTGATGTACGTGCCACTTTCATATCCTTCAGCTCAGCGTAACATTTGCCCTTTCATGTTCTCAGTTTAAGCCACTGGGAATTTAAAGCTATTTCAAAGCATAATTATAGCAATCTGCATATAAAAGGCTATATGTCCTACAGAGGATTCCGCAGAAACAAAAAAACTCCTCGAAAGAAGAAAATTAGAAGTAAATCCCACAACTTAGATTCAGTAGTTAATACATTTTTCATCTGATATGAACAGTCTGTGGATTTGTAAAGCCAATGGAAAATTGTCTAAGCCACTGTACTGAATCAGTCTTCACCTATGAAATAATGTAGCTGTTACAAGGGGCCCACAGCTTCAAAGCTTGCTCTCTCCTCGTGTGCTATCCTGCGCCTTATTGACCTAAAGGCATGCTGCAAGGCCTGCTTGTTTAAGTGAGCTTTGAAGGGCTGGAGAGCTTCCCCACCTTCCTCCCTGTGGGCTGCTGCCAACAATTGAGGAAGGAGCAGTCTGTAGAAACATGACTTGCTAAAAACATCATGAAAGAGATATAGAAGAGGCCTTTTAAATAGGTAAATCTATCAAGAGATCTTCAGAAAAAAAAATAATAATAATAATTTTAAAAAATCTTTGCTATAAATTGATAATAAACTGCATAAAATTGTTTTGCTTTGACTGCATCATACTGCTCTATTATACAGTAAGATTTGAGATATGGGAATAGTAGCCACAAATGTTATATATGCTGGTTCACAGAGAGCAGCTGATTCATAATATTCCTTACACTGAACATAGAGTATTAACCTCATCAAACTTCTTAAAATGCCTACAAATCATTAGAGTGTTTTTAATTTACCTTACTTGTTTTACATACTTGGCTTAAAATCTCTCCGACAAATATATATTTTCTTTAATTTAAAGTTGAGCCTCATATAGTTACAGGAAAATTATAATAAATTAAAATTGGAATATTTGCAACTTAATCATGTACTTGTAACACTGCTTTTGTGGGATTATGTTTTAGACATGGTTTCCCTACCTTACAGATTCATACTCTCTTCCTAGATTTCCTGGGATTGTGTTTTCTGGGGTTATGTTTCAGAGGCGGTTTCTCTACCATATAGCTTTTCCTTCTCTATCTTTCTAATTTTCCAGTCATCTTCCCCTCCAGCTTGTCATCATACTCTCTCTTTCATGCCACTCACTTCTTGGTTCTCCTTAAACTCAGTCTCCTTCCTCAGTTTCTTCTTTCTTCTCCATAAATTTAGACTGTATGTAGAGGTTGTTTTCAAAGTAGCATAAAGGCCCTGGGAAAGCCACCCCAGATGAGCTTCTTTTATTCTCCCACAGCAACTTCTGCAAGAGCAGCCACCCCTTTCACCCTTTTTTCTCTATGTAGGTAACATACTGCAGACAAAGACACTTTTTTTTTTTTTTTTTTTTTTTTTTTTTTTTTTTTCTAAGAAGAGTTTGAAACACTTGTAGTTATTGGTTGTCTGAGAAAACCTTCCCAGAATGTTAAAACCAATATCATTATCATTAATTACATCAATAATTAGAGAATTTTCATCCATGATGTTTAGAAATGTGGAGATACATGATTTTTCTATAAAGCTATATTGTGAAGGGTCTGGAACTCATGATTTCATTTTAATAATAGCGAGTTACAATAGTCAGGACTCTCAAAGATACCAGAACAGCTCAGGGAAATCAACAGAAAAACAGGAAATATACAAGTACCATTTCTGTATATGTAGGCTTTTATTAATAAAATGTATGTCTGTTACTGTTTTTCAACTTTGTTTACTCTCTTCTTTGAGAAAGATACTGTATTGATTTATAAATTGTAAGAAAGCTCTTTCAATATGAATTTAGCTCTGATTAAATTTTCTAGGCCAAACTATGGTAAAATTAATAACAATGGTTGTTTACTTTTAAATAAACTTCAAAACATCCCCTTGATTATAACAAGTCTAGTGTGAGCGTGTATTGGTAAACATGTATTACAAAAAAATAAAATGCTGGCAAAAAGATTATGAGTAGAAAGAGAGGATTTCTCAGAAGTTCATGAGAGTCAGCACTCAGTCCTGATTAAAAGTGTTTTCTTGCTTGTTACTTGGAAATGCGATAATTTGCTTTTATTTTAAAATCCTGTATATTTTAGAAAATGAATAACTTCAGGCTTTTAGCAGAGAAGCATTGAAGCATATGGTAATCCCAGTCCCAAACACTAAAATGTGCCTGTCTGTGCCAACTCTTAATTACCAGCTCATTAACACTCAGGTGTCAATTGCTGGTGGCAAAGGCAATACTCAGTTGGCCTGGTTTCTGTCATGCACAATGTAATTAAATTGACCTCTGCAAAAGGAGCCCAGTAGTTGCCTGATACCACTTGGACACCGATTGCCGCACTAATCACAATCGTGTAATTTAGTGAATCACACAGTGTAATGAGGGAAAGACTCTGGAGAGTACCAAATTGTACTTGCATATGTAATAATGACTTTAAGGACAATTAGGGAAATAATCGTTGCTCTGTTTTCTTCCAAGCTAATAATGAACTGCAGCAACTATTTGAGTTTTTGTTGTTGATTTAAAACTTCAGCTGCTCTCTACTATTTTAAAATAATGGTTAACAGCAATTAAAATGTATAAAAATAAATATTTTACTACTAGTAAGAAAGCTCCAGCTTTATTGTTATATAACCTCACAACAGGTTATAGTTTCAAGTACAACTGGCTGCCTAATTAGTATCTGAGACCTGTTTTGGATTGTGTGTCCCAAAAGAAAAGGGCGATTAAATGTACTTCAGTGCTCTCCAGAATGGGCCGGTGTGCAGCCACCCCACCTCGCTGTGTCGTGCATGCCTAGTGGCAATGTGAAGGAAACCCACCAGGCTTATGAGTGGAGAGAGACCACAGGCATGCCGCTTCCCAGGCATGGGCTCTGGCACCTGAACATACCGTTCAGACATAATTACTCTTTTTGACCGGAGTTTGCAAAATGCAGCTTTCTCTGATCAGTGTACAGCCTCTGAAGAAGAGACTCTGCCTTGGGACATAAGACAGAACTCCTTTATGGATTTTTTGGCACTTAAATGAAGCATCAGAACTTGGAGCAGACTTATCTGTAGCTCCCTCTTGTCTGGGCAAGCAGCTCCAGCAGTTGTTTCAGGACTGCTTCAGTTTCAGTTTTGTTCAGTTTTGTTCATCAACAGATGACATACTGGTAACACAAAGCAGAATTCTTATGAAACATATCATCTTTTAACATATACATTTTAACATGTAATACAAACGACAGGTATTTTGCATGGGGATTATGTCAACGTATAACACAATGGTAAAGCTAAAGACTGAATTTAAAACTCTGCTATAGGTATTTTGCATATAATAAAACCCCATATCTTAGATTTTTCTTTTATGCTGATGATAGCAGTGGGATATCTGAGCCCTGAGCATATGTATGATCAATTCAATTTTCATGGTGAGTGGTAAAAAAAAAACAGTGTCAAAGAGTGAAAGTCATCTGATGAATAGTTACTGAGCTGGGAGAAGAACAAAGATTTTTTTTTAAAGTAAAAACTTTAGCTCCTTGAGAATGATGTAAACAGATTTGCTGACAAGTTTATGCAAAGCATGCAGAAGGAGAAAAATTATTTCTAGAGATGTTACAAAATCTAAAGAAAAGATGAAAGCATTTTGTTGATGATGTGTTTATTAAAGATTGTGAATTCTGAAGAAGTGATCCATCTAACAAAGAGAAAGCAATGCTGTGCAGAGATTATGAACAAAAGGGAAGGATCTCTCTTGAAGAGTGACAGGCCATCAAGGAAAGACACTTTATAGTCAAGTGCTAACAGCTGTAGCAGGTGAGACTCAGTCGGTTGAAAGGTACCCAATCTGCAAACAAGAGGAATTCAATGCTATTTCATGCATAAGTTCCTACCTGCAAAACAGTGCTCAGCATGGATTGCATAAATATTCAGCTAAGGGAGGAAGAAAAATTCATTGTACCTGCTCAGAGATTCTTAAAATTAGGCTTTGGAGATGCAGTATTAAAAAGTAAATCTGGAAGTATTTTCATAATAAAAATACATTCAACAACTAATTTATTTTTGGTTGCAAGTTATGCAGGAACCTCTCCTCAGCCTAGGTAAGGACCAGCTGACAGTCCTGTAGGATTGGTCTGCTCTCTGGGGCTCTGCCTCCCCACTCATCCAAAGAAAGGGAACCACAAAGTGCCTTTGTGGTGAAGCACAAGTGAAGTGTGCTCACTGTGCTAAAGTGCAGGTGACACAGTGCCACTGATATGACAGCTAGCTGTAACCTTCTCAGACTGAAAACTTTTGCTAATTGTAGTAACTATTGTACAGCATAAGAACATATAAACAATCCTAATAAAAATGCCTGACATTTAAAGGCATTTTCTATTCGCTTTTTGAGATGCAATGCACAATACAAATTTGTACAGAAGTACTGAGATATGTAAATGATGCTTATAAAGCACTTACCCTGCGCTCCTTTCACAACATTGTGAGTTACTCATTCATCACCTGTATTGTCTACAACACTCCATCTGTATTTCATATTGCTTTCCTCCCCTAAGGAATCAAGCCCTCATTTGTGTGTGTGCACTTCCCTTCCAACACCGACTTTCCCACTCTTTTTGATCATGACAGCTGCTAGTGATTTAACATACAAATGGCAGCCAGAAAGCAGCAGGCCACAGTGTGTCATTTGTTATGCCATTTTGTCTTTGACTCCAGACACTCTAAGGGGAATAAAGAGAAGGATGGCGCTGACATAATTCAAGGTGACGAGCAGATTCTTCTAACTTGACTGGGCTTCTTGTGATCTTCCATATTATTTAAGGGTTCAATGCTTTCTGAGATGTTGATCCTTTAGGTAAGCTATTTTCTCCCATTTGAGCTTCTGTATGTTGAGTGAAAGTGCAGGGGGAAAAATACAGAATCTATCCAGAGAGGGAATCTCCCCAGCAGCAAGGCTGCTGTTGTCCCCTTCTTTCTTCTTCAAAAGACCCTAGGGGAACACCAGTCCTGGGAGCAGGATGGGAGCAGGGAAAGATCTTCACTTCTAGCAATACTGCCTAGAGGCATTATAGTCTGGGGGGCTGCTGAAAAATTGACAGACTTCTGGTATAACCAGTTTACATCAGGAGCACAAAGGATTAATTCAGATATACTCTTAATATTATGCCATTTCTTTTCAACCAGTTTGAGTTCTGTACTGTAACTTCTGGAGGGACAACCCAGCATCTCACTTTTTAATTCTGTTTGCATTCATTGATATTTATATGTATATTCACTGAACTATAAAACTGTATCTTTAACTAGATGTTTGGTATTTTGATTAATGGGTCAGTGTAACTTTTTTACAATGGACCCAGCAGGGCAAGATGTCCACTTCTGGTAGTCTAGAATCACACAAATACACACTGGACTGAGAACCTACTTTTATTCTCCAATTATTTAGAATAAACTGGAGTTGAAGGTGGATTTTACCTGCATATCGAAAAAAAATGCAGAAAAAATCTTCAAATAAATTTATTTTCATTTGTCTCCTACAGCTAAGAAATTATGTTACTTGTTCAAGCTACTGACAAGCCAAATTAAGTGTCTTGGGAGGAAGAGAAAACTGGGGAAAGGGAGAGACAGAACTGTTACAGGTACAAGTTTTTTCTTTGCAAGAGCAGATCAAGACCAAGAAGAAAGAAAAAGGACCTTGAGGAACATTACTGACAACAAATGCACAGGAAATGTTTGTTTTATTTGAAACAGCTATAATTCTGCAGTCTAAATACTCTAGTATTTTACAATAACACAGCAGCAAGGAAATAAAACTATCAAAATTAAACTCCAGCTCAAAATGAAATATTCCTTTCCCTACCCTCTTTGGAGTATCTCTTTTACAAAAGAGGCATGTTGTGCCTGGCAACAGCACAGTCTGTAAGAACAGGTTGGATAACCATGTATTGGTAATGGAATTGCAGGAGAATTGGGAGCAACGGCCTCTCACTGTCTGCGCACAGAGGGGCTAAGGGATGGGACATTGGCCCCTGGTGCAGGTCAGCATCAGGCCTGATGTGAGGGGAACTGGGATCAGACACAGCCCTGGACATCTGAGACCATTAGAGTAGTTCCAGAGAGTTGGAGGGGTGAATAAATCCTCTTTTTATACCAGCAGTTCCATATACCTCATTTATTTTTTTATTTTATTTTATTCTTAAGTTTATATTTACATTTATGTTTATGCTTTATATATATATATATATATATATATATATATTTCCAGCTTATAATGTCCAGGTACTTAGGCCAGGGAAACACTGAAGAAGTGTTGTTTCCCAGCTTAACTGATACAGTAATTCTGTTGACCTCTATAGGATGACTTAGGAAAGATTTACCTTCTGGGAATGTATCCAACTGCCCAGAATCTCTGAACTTTTCAACATCCACCAGGTAAATACCAGCAAAGTTCTTTTCAGTAATGTCTTCTGTTAGTATCAGATTTTTAGACTGCCCTTACCACCATTATGCCTTGTGTATTTTCCAATAAAACATTCATCTACATGACTAACACGTCAGATGTGGTTTGCTCTCTTGCCCTCTCCCTTAGGCAAGAGGGCAAGCTCTCTAATGGTTCTGTAATATGCCTAGCATCACTCTGCATGCCAGCTACAAATACCTATTGAGCAGAATAAAAAATTGTATAAAATATTAAATACTCATTGGAGAGCAAGCAAATGAGTCTATATTTAATGAGTGATAATCTGTAGAAGGTCCCACATATGCCTAGTTCTTGCACCAAGAAATGTTTAAGTTGCTTTTGTAAAATGGAAATGCAAAATGGGAGATAATACATTAGAAATTCTTCTAAATTGGATTGTCTGAGACAGAGGGAACTGAATACAGATTTCTCACATCCTGAAAAAATACTGAAGTCATGTCACCTGCTCTTGAAATCTTAGGTACCTAGTCTTTAACATCATGGGTTTTCTGAAGGATCCTATTTTTAGGTATTCTGAGAAGACATATATTGAACAGAAAAATGCCAGAGAAAGAAGTGCTGATGGAGGTCCTTTTTATACCATAGTGGTGATAGTATTCACCCATGATGTTGGCCCCTGAGGACAAATGCTTCTTTTATATGATGGGATCTAGACCCAATTTTCTTTTCCCAGCTCTCCCTAATCATCAAATCCAAAGGATTTAGGTTCTGAGTGGAAAGATGAAGAGCTCTTCATTGGTCTCTTTGAAGCTGTCCCATTTGCAAAGAATAATTACATATTCTTTTGACAGAGAGACCAAGGGCACCGAATTGCATATTGCTCTCTAGACTGCTAGTTAGCTCATTAACCTGCATGTGGGGAGATCTCAGTATTGTAGCACCCATATGGGCTTACATTATTTTATATTATAATCACTGTTGGTGGTGGGTTTTCTTATTATTTTGATTTAGGAACTAGGTTCTATTCCCGCCTCTGCAATAAACTGCATTATGAAATTTCTCAGTTATGCTTCAGTAAAATAAGGATAGTGATACAGGCATCTGTTGTAACACTGGAGTATATTTTGCTTACTAATAAAGGATATAAAGCACACGGAACAGCAGTCAATAGAAATCTAACTTTGAAATTAATGTTTTTTCAATTTCCAGCTACGCATACATTTTCCACTGTTAAAGGTTATTTTTTGGATGAGAAAAGTAAGACAGATTTTTCTTTTTATATTTCCTAAAGTTTTGGATCTGCGCACATTAGCAGTGTGTTCAGTGAGTTTGTAGATTTCACTCTGCAAATGAAGAATTAAAAACCTGATGAGTCTGCATGCAAATGGTGCTTTCCAGCTTACTGCATATAGAATGGAAACAGGAAAGAAATCACCTCAGCCCAGTAAAACACCGTGCAGATTTCAAATACTTGCTGTTATTACTTTTCATACCCTTGCTGAACAGTGGAGGTCTGGAACTGAGTTAGGTAAAAAAGAAACTGGTAAACTTCCTGCTTTTTCCTAGTGTAATTGCTACTTCTTGGATCAGATTTACTAACTAAAATGAAATAAACCTGAGACTGAAACAGAAGACCTAACAACAGCAATTCAATAAGCAAATTTAAACAAAGCAAGCTTAATATAAGTTTCTATATGCTGTCTCTGACCTCTATCCCCCCCCTCATTGGGCCTGATCCGCACCCCTGCCCCCAGGCCACAGCTCATCCCTGTCCCCCAGGAGGTACCCGGTGCTGGGGGCTGTCCCCTGCTTTCTCCTGGCAATAGTGTAAGAAAGATTATGATATATCACCTGCAGCTATTTTTCAACTCAGCTGTGACTATTTTAATTCAGATGTGTACATAGAGTATCAAGGGGCTGTTCCTTGTTGGTTATTCTTTTATTTTTAACAGTTTTTTTTCTTTTTTTTTTTTTTTTTTTTTTTTTTATTCCAGAAGCTCAGTGAGGTTTAATTATATCAGTACAAGGTATACTGCATTTTCTCCCTAGACTGCATTAATTAACTATCTTCTAGTTCTAGCATTCACTCTCTGGCTTCTTCCTTTTTGGCCAGCCAGAATATAAATAAAACCAAGCCTTTAACAAAAACTGTATGGCTGTGAGCTCCAAGGGCATCATTTAGCCTCATCTTCAGGGGTTTGAGCAGGATAATGTTTGCTTGCATTCATCTTTTTTCTTTCTTTCTTTCTTTTTCTTTTTTTTTCCAGATAGCATAAGCTACAACAAATATATTGCTCTCATGGTGAAATCTTTCTCTTTCATGATATTCATGTTCCTGAACAAAGCACTATTTATGTACCAATTAATGTCATCTATGAGACTAGGAAAAGCTGAGCACTCTCTGTCTTCTTCATGGTGGAACAGTCCCACACCACTGCTCTTCTGTCAGCATCCCATAAAGTTCCTTCTCTAAATTAATCTGATACATATGTAAAATAGCTGTAGTGATGGAGGTGGAATTAATATTTAGTTTTGACATCAGGGTTCATTTAGCTCTTTTTTTTTTTTTTCTGTTTTATTCTCATTGAGCAGGATACCCCCACCTGCCTGCACACAGAGACCCTCCAGTAGGTTATGTCTATACCCCAAGTAAAAGTGAGACCAGAAAAGTTGATAGGAAACATCTTTCAGTCTAGGCCTGAAAGGAGATGATGTGATTAGGAAATTTGTACCTTCCAAAGCAAAACTTCTGGAAACATTACTTGGGGTTGGTATTTTCTTTGTTTTGTTCACATTTTCAACCACCAGGTTTGGCAGTGTGAGAATACTCTGGTTCAATGAATTTTTAATTCTTTGCTCATTTGCATTTTAAAAACATGAATATATCTTTTCAGGACTGCATTTCGGTCTTCTTAGGAAATCTGAACAGAGATGTCATTTAACATATTTCGTTACTTTGCTTTAAGATAAAATCACTAGAAAGATGTCTGTTTTAAACTGACATATAGCAACATCCAAATTTCAGAACTTGATTGCACAGCTTCTTAAAAGCAGAGCTAGTGAAGTTTCCCATTTTTTTTTTTGTGTGTGTGTGTATGTCAAATAATTTTATTGCAAGCTGTTCTTGCTTAAAAATGCATGTGCATAAAGAAAGAAATGAGAACTTCCTTTTGCTCTCCTTCAAATCACTGCGGCTTGGACCATCGCCTTTAATGGAATTAGGCTCTGATGCATATAAAATACAGTTCAGTTTTGCAACCTGAATGTTTGAATCCAAGACTTCTAAAACTTAAGGTTGTTATGGTTACATTCACTTTATCATGTTCTCATAAGGCATTGTTATACAATACATTACTCTTCACTCTTAGCAACTCAAAGATGAGTTATCCAAAATATGCTTTTAAGCTGGTCATGAGGTGAACTTTAATCTTTGAAATGCACGTATTCAGAAGCATACTGTTTCATTAATTGCTTGGCTTAACTGAATTTTCCCTACTGTATAATATAACATAAAATATAAATAAATATTCTAATACATATTCACCTTTTTGTCTTCATCTCTCTTCAGTAAGATTGGTAAACGTTATCTGAACCCTGTTTGCCATTTTTGGTATCTTCAGAATGACTACAGTGGTTAACATCCAGAGGACATTTTAATCAGTGCTGACACAGAGAACAAGAAAGTTTTAGCACAGTATGTTTCATCTTGACTCAGCAAGATTTCCAGCACTCACATTTACACATTTTTGACAGGATGCTTCCTAAATGAAGCATTTGCCTTCTGGAGAACTACACCCACATAGATTTCATTTTTCCTGACGTCTCAGCCAACATACAATATCATGAGCTTTATTAACAAATTCAACTTCAAAAACAATTCAAGAAAGCTGTCCAAGTTAGTTCTTGCTCATTTCTAACATATGAGGATATCTACAAAAACACAGATGCTCAGCAATGGATTTTAATGGATGTGTGTATTTGTTTGTATATATGTATCCATTTCATATCAAGACAGATTAGCAGATTAGAGACAAAAAAAAGTGAAGGAGTTCTTTGAGACAAATTTGAGCTCTGATTGTAGGGATCAGTGCAACGGACTCAATTGTTTCAGAATTTCCCATAGTGTAACATAATAATAAAGTATTACTGGCTGCCTTTTACTTTACTTCAAATAGAATGAACAACTTTCTGTTCTTCGTAGACATCTGATGCTAATGCTTAGCAATCAAATTGCTATGACTAAATGCATATCAAAGATGCTCATTTTAGCCCCTACACCTTTGTATAGATTTTAATTAAAAAGTCCCAATGCCATAGAACTCAAGACTTGAACAAGGAACAATGGCAGGATATGATCAGCTTTCTCCATACAAGACATATAAATATTTAACAGCCTTGCAAAATTGCAATGACAATTTATCAGCCTAGGAAGACTATCTATTTATCCACCTTTTACCCTGAGGAATGATAGTACTTTAAAGGAAAAAAAAAAAAAGTCTACTATGAGCAGTTAAAATTTTTAAAGTCAAATGCTGAATTATATGTTTGATTGTGGGTATAATGCATGAAGAAGGGGCTGAATTCAAATACTGAATACAAAACTCCATTCTACACTAAGGGACAAGTCTAATTTTCTAATATCATAAATGTGTTTCTACCCTTCTCTTTGCATTTATTGATAGGAGTGTACTCCTGTAATAAAAAAATCCAATGGCAATTTACTAGATTTTGAACTATCATTATATACACACACACATACCCCCCCAACACACACATATATAGTGACTATAATGCAGGAAGCATAATCTTTACAAATTATATATATGTGCACTGTCATTCCACTTAGTTTTGCAACAATACTGTTGAAAAATCACTACACCTTGTTCAAATCAGCTGAGAATAGATTATTGGAAATACTTTATTTTTATTTTTCTCTTAGTAGGCAGCTTAGTAAAAACCTACACTAAATACCCCAAATTTTATTTCAAGTAGTGAAATATTTTAGTATTTCTCAGTTTTGGAATAATCAGTCTGGAAGAAACTGGAGACTGGTTTGGAAGAAATTGAACAGGCAAGTTGCTTAGATATCCATTGCTACGTATCTAAACCAGGAATTCAAAATAAAACAAAACATATCTGATTTCATTTTGTTTTCCTTTATAAAACACTGTCCTGTGCTGAAACTCTAATTTATGACAAAGGAAGTTCTTCACACAGACAGCTTGTTCTATTATGTTCATAAATTTTATGCAAATTTAAACATTAAATATTGCTTCTGATATCTAATTGAATGATAGAACGTCCTTATTCCTACAGCTGTGTGCAGATAACGACCTCTGAAGCTCAGTATGCCCTACTTGGAAAATTATGGAATGACAGGATTGAGAAGCTAGTCCATGCCTTTTCTTTGAGGCAAGTTTAAGTACACTTACATCATCCCTGACAGGTATTTTTTGAAATATTCATGAAATCCTTTAATGAAGGCGGTTTCAGAACCTTCCCTATTTCAGCTTATGGATATAGATATCCCTCAATAATATCCAATGTAAATATTTTCCCACTAGTTCAGTTTGCTTTTTGTCCAATATGCAAATCAGAGTCCTTAGACATTTGTATTACAGATGCTTCAAGAAAGAGGCAAATACAAAAGGCTAATGTTTGAAGGCATTTACATACCCATCACTGCAGACAGGCACCTAGTAGCATGACAGATGAAATACATGGAGATGCTGAACAATTCAATTTCAGTGGGAAGTGGCTAGATGCACTAAAACATAAAATTAGGGAAGAGATTGAACCTCTCCTGAAATACACATTTCTCAGAACTTCTCTTGGGACATGACAGCTAAGTACTGTTTTCTAATGTGGCCTAAACCTCATGTCATCAAATGTTACCATACTGAAATTCACAGTGATCTAGGAAAATCAGCAAAAGTCTAAATATTTTGGGAGCCCAGAATGTAGTACTTAAAAACATTCTGTTCCTCAGCAGTTCTGTATCCTATCATTATTCCCTCTGAGACTCTCCCAATGAACTCAGAAGGATGTCTGTATATACGTGGAGCAAAGTCTCTGTTACCTAACATAAATTAAAAAAAAAAAAAAGAAAAAAAAAAAGACACGAAAATATGTATATTACATACATAGTTCACTGAAGGAGTTGAGTTATGGAAATGAATGACATGGTTTGATATGGTTAAGTCTTTCAAAAAAAAAATGTATGCAAATGTGAAGGCAGTTTTGTCAAACAAAAATACTTCACTGACTATGAAAAGGAAAACAAAATATTTTTTCCTTCCCAAAGACTGAAAATAAACATTACAGTATATGTCTACAATTGAAGAGATACTTGGAAATATGGAAAAAACAGTTCTGTTTGGACAAAGACTTGCTTTTAAAACAGAAACAACAATTTAACAGGCTTTAAGAAAAGGATACGTCAAAAAATTCATTACTGTTCTTCATAAAACTAACAAGGCATGTAGGTGACTAAAAGCCCCACTACCTACAGCTAGAGAAACATTCCACTGTTATTGTTTGCTCAAATCAATAGCCATTCTTGGCACTTGTTTGTGTGTGTTTTCTCTGACAGATACATTTTTAAAAGGATCCCCCAAATAATTTATAGTTATACAAATGTGCTAGAAATATGCATTAAAAGTGTTTAATAAGCATATTTTGCTAAGAGCAGTCAATTTAACTCCAGAGCTCAGTCCAGCTGTTTGAACAGAGAGCTCCCACAAATTGATCAGGAGTCTTGTTTGGCTCCTTAGCCGGATGGTTTCCATACAAATGATTTATCTAGCTTCTAGAAACTGGCATTATAAACAAATAAAAATAATGACAAAAGGAAGAAAACCAGACTCAATAACCACATAGTAGTGGCTAAAATCTGCTTCTCACACATTCATCCTGTGGTAGCACTGGTGGGGATATCAGAATTCGTACATAACAGCATGATCCAAATTCAACTGCAGTCAATGAGAGCTTTTTTTGTTGTCTTAATACTGGATTGTCCCTAGGCAGTTGTTCAAAACTGGCTAGACATTGACAATACAGTGTTGTATCATTTGTTTTCAATATTTGACAGATACTAAGATACAGCGGGGAAAAAACAATACAAAAAATAAAAAATTAAAATAAATAATAATAATAAAAAAACATTTAACTAGATTTTTACATTTAGTAAATGGTACTTAAGCTCCATGGACATGAACATAATTTGTAACTTTACCTTTAAAAATTTACCTTTTTCAATATTTCATAGAAAATAAATGCTCTAAGATACCATTTCAGACCATATAATTATTACAGAACATAAAGATTATATGCAAGGGCTTAATCTTTTTCCCAGCAGAGATGGTAGTCAACCCCTTTTAAACTCCCATGGGAGATGGGTCAGCTGAGAACGTGCCACGTTCCTAATTTCAAACCTCCCTTGTGATAAAAGAGTCAATAGTTTGGCATGTACTTCGCCTTTGTAATTTGAATTCTATCAATAACTATTCCTAGCCACAAGAGAAACATTTTTTTTCCAATATATTTGTATAATTTCACAAAATTATGTCAGAGAGATGTGTGCGTTTGTGTGTGTATGTATGTATGTATATTTATGAGTTTGGGATGATTTTCTTAAAATACTTAACTTCACTTACATTATATTTTACATTGCAAAATGTACAGACACCCAGTGTTCTTTTTAACAACATATACAGGTGAGTTTATAGAGCCTTATAAAAGATTTTGTGATTCCAAATTAAAAACCATAGAAATATAATCAAAATAATGGAGAGTGATTTATACCTCTGATAGTACATAGCGCTCATTCTGGTAATATTGACAGCTGCATCTTTGGCATTGAAAAATCATTACAACTTTTAGACAAAATGTTGTTGCTTACAGCTTTTTTTTTTTTTTTTTTTTAAACAAGAAAAACAGGATTGACCAAAATATGAATATTGGGGAAGTACTATTAAAGGTTTATTTTATTTTTGTTTTTAGCAAGGATAGCTTAGGAACCCTGAATTACCTTCTCACTTTAGTGTATGGTGTAGACTGTATGAATCCATTTAAAAATCAACTAAGTTGTACCACATTTTTTTCGGAAAATTATATATAATATAATATATATATATTTTATATTTATTTAGAAGCTTTGAAATAGTACAGTAAACACTTTGCAACACGGTGTATAAACTACAGAATGTCTTTGATAATTTTGTGGGTCCTCAGATTAACAACATTTTTGAGACCCACGGGTGAAAAGAACATGATCACAATCTCTCTTGTAAAGTTGGAATAGTTTGGGGAACACTTGATCACACAAAAATAATATAAAACAGTCAAGTTTAAAACAGTGATATTGCATTTATAATGCACATTTCTTTTATCTGTACGATTGGCTTCTTGTGGTGAATATAAACATCTAAAGGGCTCAGTGACATTTTGGAGAGAGAAAGATATATAGTGCTGTAAACAGGCACACACTGATCAGAGAGGCAAGATCAGTTGCCTCTAAAGTTTCTACAGTTCTACACATTTCAACTCATTTCTCAGGCCTGCTGAGAGCAATTAGGTCCTATTGTTGGCCATGATGTCTCCAACAGCACACAAATCCTTCAGTTAGACAGAACTGGATGGCCAAGATAATGAAGTTGAAAGTTGATGCTTTTTGTTGGTCGACTTTTGTGCAAATCATGCTGCTTCAGGTAAGTCCTGTAGAAGTGACTAGCATATCCTTTTCCGTGCTGCAGAAAAGAAAGAAAGACACTTCTGAGAGAAAAAGGAAAAAAAAAAATCAGTCTCCAACAGTTCTTAGGTTTAGTATTTCTTAGAGTGTAGAGAAACAATCAAAACTTGTCACAAACTGCCGCTTAATGTTCCCATTGTAGCAAACAGTTTAACGTTGATTCACTTTTCAGAGAAAAGTCTTTTTGAGGCTTGATAGTCTGAAAACCAAACTTCACATGCTGTTTTATTATTCTGTCTAACATGTCAGGGCAAGCATTCCAGTGTGCCTATACAGCACCAGTACAAGAACACGGCAAATAGTCAGACTCGCAGGTTCAATACTACTGGAATTTCCAAGCCTATTTTTTCCTAGTTCATCTTGTTATTTGAAGCAAGATCTAGAATCCCCCAGATTCAGAAGCCGGTTTTCCTTCCCTTTCAAAGTGAACCATTATCCTCATCACCAAATGACCCTTTAGTCTGGTTTGACAGAGAGATGAAAAAATGGTGCATTAGTGCTACAATTCAAATTTCAGCATTTACTGTCAGCCTAGAAATTAACTTGTGTTACACAGATGTAGAAGGTCAATGCATTAGCAAACCCACCAGCTAATCCACCAGCTGTGCTAGCCATATAACCTCAAGACACTGGCTATTTTAACTGTAATTGGGAGCAAAGGTAACAAATGATTTGTACTAGCATTCAGAAAGACCCTGGGTTAAATTCTAAGCTCAGTTACACAGGAAGTTGAGACGAGGAACTGGCTCGCTTGCTGAAGTATTGTTATTACTGCTATCAACATCGTCTTTATCATCATTATTATTGTTTAGGAAAGCTGAAATGATAAAAATCATTAGCTCCAAATCAACCAAATTTTCTACCTGAAATTCAGTATATTTCTGGCCATGAAGTGTTACAACTAAAATAAAAGGAATCTTAACTTTTTAATGAATCCTTGAACTAAGTCATCCATATATACATGTTGATGCTTGCATGCGAACTAAACAAATATATCCAGTCTCCGTTCCATTTAACAAAAATATACATTAGCCATATTATTCACTATATATATATATATATATATATATATATATTCACCAATAAATATATGCAATTTATCTGCAGTATCACAATGAAGCTGGATTACTTACAGGAAAATGTTAACATGGGTGTTGTGTAGTTGTTTGATCTAGCCTGCCTACCCCATAGAATGCATGCAGAAAAATGTGACAAACATTTATTTGTAAGCTATTTGTTCAACACACAGACACCTGCCAGATGTGTTATTAACAGTAAAATTAAAACATCTAATATATTCTTGTCTCAGTATTTCAATTCTGTAGCAAATCAGTAGCAGAATGCAAAAGGATTTTTAAAAGCTCCTGCAAGATTTTGTTAACGCCAGTTAAGATTAATGAGACAGATGCTGTATATGATCAGACCAATCACGTTTATAGACAATTTTATAAGTATCTTTTAAAAATATAACAAGAAACAATAATTCCAGTAATAGTAATAGCAATAACAAGATCTGTATTTGCTCTTCAACTCTTTCTCCAAAAGCTCTTTAGTAATCTCACTTCTCTTGTAAATAGGTAAGCAGAATAGTTACATTGCTGTCTGCCATTGAGGACCTTATACTGCAGTACAGGCCCAGTAGGACTCTCATGGGATCTGTGTCCACAGACAAGCAGCAGGGCCACTGCTGCTCTCATGCGGCACTGCTTTTCTTCTCTTCCTGCCTGCCACAGCACATTGGGGTTATGGACCTGGCACCTGAGGTACACAGCAAAATCTGTTTGTCTAGGATTTTCTTTCTGATAACACAGAGAGTGAGTTACTTGAGGGGTTTAGTATTTTGCCATGTAAATCAGTACATTTTTAAAACTTGAAACTTTTATTAATGTGCTTATATTATAAAATAATCAAGCCATTTTATAATAATAACTAAATTTTACTTGTCAGGGTGCAGAACACCTGCGCTCTCCCCACCTACAAAAACCCTTGACCCAAAATCTAAATTACCCTCTGCCAAAATGCTTTGGATTTCAAGAGTTTTGTCCTCTTTTTTTTTTTTTTTTTTTTTTTTTTTCTGTGTTTGCTCAGAAATTTATGTGCCAAAAAATCTCTCCATGCCTATACCAGTTTCCGTCCTTTTACAGATGGGGAATATAAGTCAGAGAGGTTAAATGGAAAGGAGGATGGACTTAGCTTAAAACAGAGGGCAATAAAAGTTCTGGTCTATTTCTGGCTCTGTGTGTGTGCATGAATGTGTGCTCATAAATAAACTTGAAGAAGAAACACTAAGCCTCTCTGCATCACAATTTCTCCATCTGTAAAATGGGAATAATATTGCTTACCTATCTCCTAGAGGTGCAGGAAGGTTTAAATCACTATTCTTTATAATCCACTTTGAGATCCAGAGATGGCAAACGCTATAGAAATGGAAGTATCAGAGTCAGTGTAAGAGCTGGAACAAGAACACCATAATTTCTGGTGCCTAATTCTCCTCTGTGATCCCAGCTCTCTCTTTCATCCCTATTTTCTTTCCTATTGCAAACTCTCAAACCAAGTGCATAAGGAAGCTTCAAGTCTGTGCAAGTATGGATGTTAGAAAAAGGGTTTTAATGATGAGCTGTTTCCTAATTCCGTTAATGTAATTATACTTTTTTTTTTTTTTTTTTTAATATAGTCTATCAGTGTTTGAGGTGAACAAGATGATTAAATAATCACAAGCATTCCAATTAAAATTCTTAGGGTACGCGATTTATGCTGTACTGACTATTGATTCTTCTCCAAAGACCTTAACAAAGGTTTTGAGAGTTACAGTAAGAATGC
This sequence comes from Heteronetta atricapilla, assembly GCA_011075105.1. Classification (NCBI taxonomy): domain Eukaryota; kingdom Metazoa; phylum Chordata; class Aves; order Anseriformes; family Anatidae; genus Heteronetta; species Heteronetta atricapilla. Next base: position 58,718,873 of record CM021734.1, read on the forward strand.
TTAATGCATAAAATTTGTATGGAATTTCAATAAAAACAGGAAATAGAACACAGCAAAAATACATTAAGATTCAATTGTCCCTCCATACGCATTAGTAAGTCTCAGCGGTGAGTTAGTTCTGTGCAGACTGATGAGAGAAGACAAGTTAAGAGATCAGTGGTAGATGAACAGAAAAAGAAATAAAAACCACTAACATAAGAAACAGAAAATAGAAAATAAAATATGCAATGATTATTCCTAGTGAATGGGTCAGAAATGAACAGAAAATACTGTAAAGCCCTTATAAATACATCTTCCTTCCACTCTGTTGTGAATAATCTTATTGCATCCAAACCTTATGTCAGACTCCTTAAAGCCATGAATACAGTTGTATACATTTCCTCTTCTGGCAGTCCCTATAAGGGGTTGTTTGTACTTGGAAGACCTTCAAACTCTCTGAATAAAAGAGTTATCCTGCTTAGCATTGCTAGCTAATCTAACTAGGACAGAGAGAAGGCCCACTGCTTCCCTCCACTGCTGGCAACCGAAGCAGCTAAAGAAGACACATGCTGTACCTTTTATAACTATTGTCACTTTCTCTGTACTATATTTAGCAGCTCCATAATGTTCCACAGTATTATATCTGCAGTAACAGAATAACTGCAGAGTTCCCCCAAGTGCCAACAGTGTAAAGATCCCAATGAATCCCTAGCTAATAAAATCTCCAAAGGGTATGGAATGCCATATATGCTGCTGCTGTTACGGAAACATTACTGATCCCCCTCCACAGAGGGGAAAGAAGACTTCAATCTAGAAGAATGCTCTTTAAAACAAATAAAGCTATGCAACTGGAGAGTAGGGGGAAAAACAGTACAGAAACTGTCATCTTGCTATTGCAGATCCAAATTTTCTAAGCTAGCACAATAACCAAGTATTTTTTAACTTCCTGTGGGTGTTCAGATAGGCTTCTACATAAGCGTTCGATGCATTTTTTCTCTTTGTCCTCTGCATAAAACATATGTCTCACAATGTCATGTTTATGCAGATGAGGGGGCCCCCATGGAACTGATACAGAGATTACAGAAGGCTGTAATCTCCTTGTATTCCACTTAGAAACAGCCCAGCTACTCAGGCTGTACAGCGAGTTTCTTGCACTTAAACAATGATTTTTAAAGCAATTAATTACCTCAGATACATTATGGCAATGTCGGTTTTAAATTTGCATTAACTTTAACTTTCTTCATATTTTTATGGTTTGCTTTACTGTCTATATGTTAATTATATCAGATGAAATATTGCCCTTCACTAAGTTCCACTGGCGTTGACAGAGCCAGGAGTGGAAAATACTAGAGAAGAGCTACAGGCTGCAAATTCAGTGTTCCTGTTCTGACTCAGCCAAACTGAATAGAGAACACGATTTAAGTAGTGGTAGAAGGTATGCTATACAAAATATTTTGGCTGTTTCAGTGGAGCTCTAATTTAGTTATCAGCAACCACATTTTTGGAAAGAGGTCAACAAGTGAACTGGAATACAGAGTAACTATAACTACTATAGCTCCCTCACCCTTTGTAGTAGTGTATCCAGGTAAAGGGTGAAACACACGGCTGGGGCTGGGGGATGTAGGATGGGGAAGATTACTCTGCTGCCACCCATGTTCTGTGGATAAAAAAGTATTGCAGTCATTGCAGGTCTCAACTCAGTATCTTTTGCAATCCATAAAGATTTTTTTTTTTTTAAAGTCAACTATTACTCAAAGAAGTATTTTAAAGCATTGCTAATAAAATTTATGAAAACTCCACTAATGGCATTATAAGAGATTGACTTAACCAGTCCATTTGTACTTTGGTACACAAATATGAAAATAATCATTTTATCAAATATCTTTTCCTCATGAAATAGTCTTTTTTTCTCTATCAAATCCTTAGTTAAGAGATTATGTGCTTCATACCTATGCACTCAGTAGAGCACACATGCACAAAATAGCTGCTGTTCTAGATGCCCATGTTACATTTTACCCATTTTATGTGTTTTTATTAACTCTGCGTTATATCAAATAGTTGAAAAAAGGAAGATGTAACATACTTTTGTACCTTAAAAGAAAAAAAGCCCAACTCTCCCTAATGTCAGTGAGTCAGTTGGTTCTGGTGGCCATTGTTCACATGCTTATGTATACATGCATATGTAAAATACATGGTATGCCTGAAGACTCTTAAAGACCTACAAGGGAGTTAGCCAAGAATGAGGCCATTTTCTGTCTGGCCCTTACTGACATCTGATAGATAGGCAAGGCAGAAGAAGCTCCCTCATGCAAACATACAAGCAAAATTTGTCTCTAATAAAGACTCATGACTGAAATACTCTTTATGGAATTTGCAAAATACAAAATATAAATAGTTTCTAAAATAAACTAGCACCATTTGGACTGACATGCACAATTACCCAGATTTCACCTCAAATCAAAATAAATTGTGAGTATTAGGTATTCAGGCTGTGAATAAATGAAGTAGGCCAAAATGCAAGAGTTTAGCAATTGTTGCAGTGAATCTTTGCTAGAAAGAGACTTGCCTTTATTTAAGTAAGCACCCTCCACAGCCCATCTAAATCTATCATTCGAGAATTTGTCTTTACTTCTGGAACAATGATAGCTCTTTATGACAAAGAGCTATCTTTCACACTTAGTAAGCAATGTGACCACACACATTGTCCTTCCTTTTGTCTTGCATTAAATGCATTATACATTTCCCTGCCCATATTCATTTAAATCAATTCAACAGACGCTGATTCCCAGCCAAGTCAAATTTGACAGTGGTGGATACTGCATTGACCATAATCTAGTGAATAGGACAATAATGTTATTTTTTCCATGAAAAGGGGGAAAAGGTTTTGTCCTTTGCACTTAAATGCATTACTTTTCAAATTTGAACATAGTGTTGAATTCTCTATCAACAACTTAAACAAATTACCATTCCATTTTTTTTTTTTTTAAAGTTTATTGAGCAAATTTCTGACTGATGCACATTGCCACTTCCATTAGCTTTATTTCAAGATCTTAAGATACATGCTTAGTAAAATTATTTCCCTATTTTTAAGATATTTCTAATCTTTGGTGCCCATGTACTTCTGGAAGTATGTTGACACCACCAGTTCTTTGAACGTGTCTTTGTGAATATTTTGGTATGATATACATACCAAAATATTGTATCAAATTCTTGATACAATTTTTGACACTTCATAACAGTCATTGAAATGTTTCTTTGGTGCTATTGAGTGCCCTGAGATTTATTCTACCTGGACTCAGCTGAGTCTCTGGAAGGAGGGAAAAAAAAAAAAAAAAAAAAAAAAAAAAAAAAAAAGCAATGCAGTTCTTAAGAATACATAGTCAAGTCCCAATTCACATAAAGGAATGTTTAGCATTATCCTCAGAAATAGGCTTAAGCTTAAGCACTGACCTTAATCAACATATACATTACATTAAGTATGAGATTAGGGATTTTCACTGGAATCAAGTTATGTTTTTTGTCATCAATGTTCTGTGGCACATAACATATTTTTACTTTATTTTCTGTGCTAAATGCTGACAATTTTTCTTCACAGACAGGAATAGCCCAGTGACATCATACATGTCAGATTTGATTTATCTCTGGTTGCCATTATTTACTGCCAAAACAATGCTTTTTAGTTGCTACAATGCAGTATAGAAAGTGCTAAGGTATATTCTGTAATGTACCATAGAGAAACCAAAGTCAATTTTCGCAAAAGACAGAGTAAGAACAAGAAAGCCTCTTCATCTTTCTACATTATTACAACTGTATTATCTACCTGAAAACACTAAAGATTATACAGGACATCACCTTGCAGTCAGAGAATCATGGAAAATTTCATTTTTAAGTGTTATTATAATTATGTATTGTATTAGGACGGATTAAGTAACTCCTAAATTATTTATGATGTATGCCATACAAATTCCCTAAGAAGATTCTCCATCGACTCATTCCAATTGCATATGTGTTCTCATAGCAAATTAACTTTCTTCTCAATTCACTTTAACCTAATAATTTAAGTACGATCCTTAGTAATACCAGTATTTGATCCTTTTTTTTTTAAAAAAAAAAAAAAAAAAAAAAAAGTTTTGCTTCTGTATTTGTATGCAACTATCACTTCTCCTCAAATCTTTTCTCCTTCCTCCATTTTTTTTCAGAACTCAACATTTTCTTTGTACTATCCTGAAATCTGCACTAAAATGTCTTTAAGCTGACAAGCCTGAAAATGAGCATGTCTGTTTGTCAGTTAAGCAATATAGAATACACTGAATGCTGACTACAACAAGACTTAAAATTTACAGTGCCCTGGGAAGAAGAGGGATATGACCCAGTCCTTCTAAATTGCTCTTAAGTGCCTAACTTCTCTATAGATTTAAGTAAAAAGCAGACATATATATATTGCAATTTGGTGGCCTTCAGAGGTGCCTAAATTAGTCACATTGAATTGTGCCTGAAATAATTACATGTACTTGTTCTGACACTGGGTAACATGCATTACAGTATTACATCAGCATCGCGCACTGTATTCCTATCTAATTAATCTTTGTCATTATGTTTTTTCTACCACCTCTCTTGCCTGGTAGTATTAGGATTTGGCAGGTACACTCTCTCTCTTTTTGTGAACATTTTATTTCCCATTGAACTAAGCACAGTACTTTATGCTGTCATTCATGAGTAGCACTCAGATTTCAGAGAGTTCTTCCCAGTTTGCCAAGATAATATATATAAGTACATCATATAAAGTTCTTGCAAACCTTTCAAAACTTCTCTTATTCAAAAAGACATATTGGCACAGTTTCTAGCCTTTAATGCAATGTGCCCTTGACTATTCTTTGTTACAATACCACTAGAACAGAATGATTTATGTCCACATTATTAAAACTTCTCAGTCATATATAGGGGCTATATATGTGATCACATTCACATATATAGTGATTGAATGTGATCACATTCAATCTGCTTTCAGGAATGGTCCCAGGCCCACATTCTCACACACACTATGCCCAAGACTTGTTAGGGAAGAGAGCTAGTTGACACAGGCCAAAGGCACTGCAGAGAATGCAAGGGTATCAACCATAACATCCCATTTGGGGAGGATCCTGTTTTAATTTATTAGAAGCAATAAGCCATACTGGACATCAAATATACTGTAAATAAAAGACCACAACACTTTGTTGAAAAAGTGTTGAAAAAGGTGAAAAAATAAAGTCAGTGGACTCAGGTCACTTGCTAAAACAGGAGTCCATCATCCCTATAGCTTCCTTAGTGAACCTAGTCTGCAACCATTTTTTCTAACCAAATCACTCCTGTGAAAATATCATGTGATATAATACCATTTACACATGTAAAAGATTCATGTGTATGCAAGAAATGATTTATTTACTCTTGCAACTCATATATACACATAATTTTCAGGCAGAACTTAGGAATCAAGTTCACCATGTCCACAATATTTTCTCCAACCAATAAGGACTACTATTCTATCAAAGAAAAAGATTAAATTATTTTAGCACAGTTTGAATTTTTAGTGAAACCACATTGCTTATTATTCATAATATTTAGTTCTTCCAGCAATTTACTAGGTATAGAAGTTAAAAATTATATTCTGACTGTCCATCTCCTACTTCCTATCTTACAAGAAGGTTCTAAATAAGTAATTTTTCACTCTTCTGACTCTGCCATACCACGTTTCTAAAACAAATTAAATACATTGACAGGTACTTCCCAGCAGTGGTCATCTTACTGCTCACCTGAAACTGTGGATTCTCAGTGCCTAGCGTACAAATAGAGCTGTTTGCAGGCTTGCCAGAAAAATGGCAGCACTGATCCCTATAGTGTGCTTGTTTAAACACAATAGACGTGGTCCCTTCTTTTCCTATTTGTTTCATTCTATAAATGGCTTTCCCTATTTTTTGTCCTTTGGTCAAAAAAAATTAGGAAGGGATGCCCTCTAAAATTAAGGCAGTGGAAATGAAAGCAGAAAATTTATTTTGTGCAGGAAAAGAGTGTGAAACAAGAATAATTTCCTCTGCTGTGCAGCCCAAGGAGTTTGTAGGAGAGGAAAGCAGAGAGTAAAAGACTTTTCTGCACACAGACACAAGAGTAGGAGTACATTCAATACTCCAGCTCCTGACCATCACATTAAGGTCTGTGCATGTAAGAACAACATTTATTCATACTCAAAAGAACTTGCTATCAAAAATAAACAACGTTAATGCCTCTGAAAAATTTAACTGCAAACATCTCATTGCTTTCTACAGCAACTCACTCCATAACTGGCAAAATTACTTTTGAGATAGGATTTAAATTTGAAAGATGAGCATCTCAAAAATAACTCCTGAAGTTTCAAACAATTTTTTCTGCTGTTTTCTCCCATATTCAACTAGTAGTAATCCAGAAAACAGAATTTAATTATTTAAAAAACAAACAAACAAAACAAAATAAAGACAAACCAAAACACCCACACAAAACAAACTTTCTGTGGTGGTTTGACCGTATTAGGCAACTGAACACCACAACCGCTCTCTCACTCCCCCTCCTCAGATGAGGAGGGGAAGAAGTAAAGGGAAAAAAACAACTCACGGGTTGAGATAAGGATAATTTTAATAAAGAGAGAAATATATTATCAAGGAAATATTATATTAATTAAACAATTATTAACAATATTATTATTATTAACAATATTATTATTAATTAAACAATTCAACTAAAGGGAGGAAAGGGAAAAGGGGAAGAGGAAGGGGGAAAGGGAATAACAAAACAAGTAAAGGCTATGTGGAAATGCAGAGGGGAAAAAAAAAAAATTACTCTCTACTTCCCACAAATAAGCGATGCTTGACCACGTCCTTGAAGCAGGGCCTCAATGCACGTAGCCGGTGTTCGGAGAGGAGGACAGACGTTTTCGCAACGAGAGCCCACCCCCCCCTCTTCCTCCTTTTCCCACCTTTTATTGCTGAGTGTGACATCATATGGTATGGAATATCCCTTTGGTTGGTTTGGGTCAGCTGCCCTGGTGATGTTTCTCACTTTTTGCCCACCCCCTAGGAGGGCTAGAGAAAGTCCTGATGCTGTGCCAGCACTGCTCAGCAGCAGACACAACACCAGTGTGATACCACTGCTGTTTTAGCTACAAGTGCAGAGCATAGCACTGTATGGGCTGCTGCAGGGAAAGTTACCATCCCAGCTAGACCCAGTACACTTTCCAGAGATGGCATAACTCACAGCAGACATCGGCACTCTCAATATTGATATAAATGATAAATTGATATAGCACAAGTCTGAGACAGTTAGATATACAAGACTATGTGATCCAGTCAGAACTAGTAAATATAGACTTCTACAGTGATTAGAAGAAAAAGGTTGGATAGATACATATTTTAGGACAAAACAAATGTTGAATTTTCTTTCAAGTAAGTTATATGAATTCCTTTACTTTCTTCAGTCATTTTCCTGCAAATGCAAAGAGCTCTACAGTCCTCCTAGCTAAAAGATGCTATGTAAACCAAATAACTAGTGTTTTTTTTCAATCAGTGTTTTGAGTAACACAGGGAGCTCTAAGACCACAGCTAAATAAAAGGATTTAAGCAAATAGCATTTAAATATAACAGCTAACACCTGTGCTTTAAAATTAAAATAATGCTTATCTCTTATTCTTACATTCATCACTTTAAAAAAAAAGTAATTTATAGGTTTTATTGGGCTACAGCCAAGTTATCTTTGCATATTTATATATTCATTTCTAATTTTGCTTTCTGAATTATCTATTTCCTTTCTATTATTGCTGTAATACCCTGTAAGAGTTCTTCCTTTTGAGTGATAGCTGCAAGAGGAATACATTCAGATGAAGAATGCAAACTAGTAATGAACATAAGATAAAAATGCCTTTCAGAAGTTATGCAATAACCATTGAACAGTGAATCATCTTAAGTGGTTTATTCAAGACCACCCAGTACCTACAATAATGACTAAAAACACATCAGTCTTGCACTCTTCTGATTATATTTTAATTAATATTACCTTTTAAAGGTGGTTTTTTCTTGTAAACTTTATTTACTTGATAGAGATGTATCTGACCTGGCAAACTTTAGGTACAAGCGAATAAATCTCTTAGCATTGCAGATAGAGTTATCTGCATAAAAAGTATACAATTAGGTTTATTAGCATTACATGTTGGCTTTTCAACTCAGCCTCCATTTTTGCTGAGCAGCTTGGCATGGAGAAAAAAGTTTTCTTATTTGTGCAGAAATGAGAGTTGTACTCTGTCATGCAGATAAATTCCTCAACGTAAGTGTTCCACTGTTTGTAATGGGATATGCAAGACATTTAGCTTTGCAGGTCAGATTTTAAGTTGAAATATAAAATCTTAACATTAGTTTTGAGCATGAAACTACTGTTCACAAATGAACAACTCTTTCACTGTATACATATAATTTGCTTTTTCATACAAATAAAATATAATTATTTTTAAAAATAATTTGTTTGCTTTTACTAGTGTGCATATTTACTTCAAATACGTGGAAACTGAATTGGAAAATTCGTGGAAACTGAAAGTATTTGTGAAGGGACTAGCAGGCTCACAGGATTATCTGATTTGTATTAGAAATTAAATAGACTATTTTTAAAAAACAAAAACATAGAAAGGATTGATATTTTAAAAAACTTGTGTTTGATTCAAAATAACTGTTATTTACATTTATGCAAATGCAATGCTATAATGTCTATCACAGCTGTGATTTCCAGCAATAAGATGCAAATAAACAAGAAGAAAATTCTTCTTCCGTTATATTAAATGTACAAAACAGTAATTTGCTTATTTTGGAGGGGAAACTTTTCCAAAACAGCAAAGACGTCTTGCTTAATACATCTTTTATATATTTATGTTAAATAATAGTATAAAATTGCATTACATGTCCTGCCACACAGAAATAGCCTTCGTGATCCTAAATATGTTAAATGCCCCCCCAAAATCTTTGCATGTGCTTCTTTTGTTATTCCTTTGAAAAACAGTCAGGGGGTTGTGAGGCACTTCTTGTCCTGGTGTAAAGACAAGAACATTTTTCTCCACTAATTCTCTATGTTATTTGCTCTAGTCAAATTCAGGGGGATGGATAATGACTGTAAAATAAACCATTCTTTGTGATATCTCTGTGGTAGATTATTTGAAATAAATTGATGGTCCCATTCCTAAATTCAACGGGGCAAAGACTTTTGAAAGCTTTTTAATTTTATTTGTAAACCAAGATGACTTGAATATGAGTCAAGCAGATGCCAAAGACTTTGTAGAACCAGAATCTCGGATTACGTCTACACATTCTACACTTCTGCTCAGACCCAAGCCCAATCTCCCTGATCATGCACAGACCGACCTTCATCGCACCTCTACCGCAGAGTGAAGCAATGGCTATCCACACTAAGAAACAGAGACACAGGATGAACACAAGCTTGCGTTTAAATTTTTTGGGTGATACAAACAATACTAATGCAAGCTATTTGTCTCTGTAAACCTAGACCTATGTACATCTATCAAACATACCATAGAGTATCCCTGCAACATAAAACAAAACAGTTAGCTGAAGAAGGTGATTTTGTTTCTTCTACTTCACCTTACTTAGGCTGCTGGCTCTTTGGGGAAGGGATCAGCTTTCAATTCTCTCTCTCTCCCTGTCATACTTAACATGATAGTGTCCTGATTCATACATAAAATACATTGATGGTGTTGGCATCACTGATGATGTACTTATTACCATTATTATTTCTAGCTTCAGCAGTGAACGCAAAGATGCTTGCATGTATGTAGGAAATATTGCCGAGTCGATTAGGGGGCTACTTTGGAACACAGCTGTTAATCCACAGTATCTCCTGGCTTGGATGCTATTATCCTGCGCAGTAAATTGTGCCTTTATGTAGCTCATTTTAACTTGCTTACAAAGTAAATTAATCTATGCCAATTTCTAGATCAAAACAAACATTTCTACATATACAGTTAAAGTATTATGGCAGTATCTGAATATTTTCATATATTAAAAAATCCTAACCTCTTAGTAGAAAGAAAAATACATTAAAAATGTCAGTGCATAGCTTTTAGGAAAGCTCTAAAATATTATTTAAAAAAATGCACATCTAGAACAATCCACAATTACAGGGGGAAAAAAAAAGAACACATGAAAATAATTTAAAAACTGCTTGTCATCGGTTGTAGACCAACACACTAGTGAGATGAATGAAATGGTGCTAATCATGCTGTTCCCAGCTGAGGGTCTTGCCCAAATAGATGACCTAAGTATTCAATGACCTAAGCCTCAAAACAAACAAACAAACAAACAAACAAGTAGACCTCTTGCTTGCCCCTTTTCCACTATGAAGCCCTTTATTTGTCCCCCATAACCATGAGTTTGAAAGATTACTCTAGCATTTCTGTCAAATGTATATCAACTTATCAAATGTGTATTATCTTCCCATTTCATGACGTGTTTGCTCCTCAACTGTTTTGCTGCTCTTTTTAAACTGAAAATGGCAAAAGGAGATAGATGGCCAGCTTAACTTCCGTGTTCATTCACTCTTCTGTTTAATTCATGTCCCTGTCATAGCTTGTCTAAATTAATTAGTGCTAAGCTTTTGGTATGGCTTCGCAAAGAAATATTTTCAGTATTTTTGCCATTATGCTATGTATTTCTATGGAATGAATAGTCTGGCTAGAGCAACATAGTGGTATGGTTTGTTTAATGGTTTTATAATAGTTTATCTTAGTGTATTTTCAGTTAAATTCCTTTTTACAAGTTGACAATTCATTCCTACTTGCTGGCTCTGCACATCAGTGAACATTCTTCAGGGACTTGTTCCACAGTCTTTTTTTCTCAAGAAGAGGTCAAATTTCTCATAACATACATTGCCATCCTTGTTTGTCTTTTCTAAAGCTGAGCATTGAAGGTGCCCATTGGAACGCAGTGCAGGAATCTCCAGGCAGATGCAGCCTTGAGCAAGCAGGCTCATAATGGGGCAGTGAGAGCTCTATGTCGAGCTACCAGTTCACATCCGTACCCACTGCACTTGTGGCACAGCTCAAATAAGTCCTCTCAGTTATTCCTCTGTGCCAACATTGTTGTGCAGCTTCCATTTACAGAACGAGCTAATTCAGAAGCTCGTGCTTCACTGAATTATGTGGACATACATAGTCTATTAGAGACCTGATTGACCTAAATCATTTTATGTCATCTGCAAATACTGTCCCTTTTATGTTCATTTCCTTTGCTAGAAATTAATGTTTAAAGTCCATGGATCTCCACACAGATGCTAGGAGAACTCTGGTTCTGCTAAAGTGTCCCATTTATCCTTATGAATTTTTTCTATCTCTCAGACACACAGAATTTGGTAATGCTTTCCCTGCAACAACACTTGCTTACTTTAGTAGCTTCTTCTACTACACAGAAGCTAGGCTAAAGGCTTTTTTTGACAGTTCAGTTATGCTGTATTGATTAATTCTCATCCACTCTGTCAAAATTCTAACAGATTGACAACCTTTCTGTGCTGTTTTCCTGAACAGATGCCAGCTACCTTGTTCTTAAAACCCCACAGTCACAATTTTATATCTTGTGCTAACGTTTCTTACCAGCCTCAAATTTACAACAATTTCTAGTACTTTTTAAAAAAATGATAAATACAACTTCTGACTTTCTTTGGTCACTAGCTTTTGTTAAAAACTGATTATTAAAGAAACATGTAAAGCCTTGGTTTCTTCCTATTCGTTTTATTTTTTCATCAACATCCTCTTTCATGATGCCGTCCTGCACATTTAGTCAAAAAGGTTACCTGGGATGGGCAGCTTCCTAAAAATACCTTTCTTTCTTTCTTTCTTTCTTTCTTTCTTTCTTTCTGTCTTTCTTTCTGTCTTTCTTTCTGTCTTTCTTTCTGTCTTTCTTTCTGTCTTTCTTTCTGTCTTTCTTTCTGTCTTTCT
>CM021734.1:58736249-58802989 GCA_011075105.1 Heteronetta atricapilla
CCCCCCCCAAGAAGCTGAGAACTTCTAAAAGAAAATAGAAGTATATATATAAAAAAAAATATATCCAAATTTCAACATCCACTGCTAACGAGCTAGAAAGTAAATGCTTGATTACCATGCAAACAGCTGTTCAGAGAGGACTGGGTTGGGTATTGCTCCTACTTGAATCAGTCACAGAGTTCCCTAAGAAGTTAATGGGTTCAGAACCAAGCCTTTGGTTTTAATATTTCAACAGAAAATGAATTTGGATTATCAGTCTAGTTTTGGAATCCCTGGGCACCTATGTATATTTACATTGACTATGATATGAACTATTCTTCCTCCACCTTTTTCCTGTGGGTCATAATATAGATTTCTCTGTTTTTAATTGAAAAGCATTGAAAATGGTGTGGGTGGTAGGGCAGGAAAGGCTGTTTTCTAGATTTCAGGAAGGAAGAGTATATCACACTACATGACGTAAGAAATTCAGCACAGAACTCCTTTATTCACCAAGAAATGTATTCTTGATATATAACAAAAATAAATGTTCTGTGGTATGACACTTCCATCTCATCTCTCTCATAAATCTGCTTAGGTATATAGTCTGAAGTAAACTATCCATCATAATTGCAAATCCACATCAATGAAAAATGCTATATATTTTCCACTTAGTTATCGTATTAGACCTTGCATGTATATAAACTGAGATTTTAAAGGTGGCTCTGAATTATGAATTTCAAATGTTCTTTGTAGATACAAATAGGTAGTATAAAGCACCAAAGAGCCAAAAAATGATAAGCATTGATCTATTGCAAATACAGCATACATATAAAAGCTCCTAACAAAGGTCAAGTCTTATCTGGATAGGCCAGTGGGCAACATGAGCTTTTGCACAACCTAACTTTGCAGCTTTTGAAGGATAAAGAGCCCCTGCCCCTTCCTCAAAGGAAACAAAAAACTAAGAAAGGAGTTAAATAATAAGTTGCATATCTGCATCTGAATTTACTGGCCTCAGCTGCTTTGAATACTACTTGGTAGTATTGCCTTTCTAAAGCATAGTCCAAGCTTGCTTCCTTTCTGTATTTCAAAAGGAGAAAATCAAAATGATTTTTTTGTGCATGAGTTCTACTTGATTTGAAAGACAATTTAAGATCAAAGGAAAAATTAACCCTAAAACCATTTTTAGATAATTTATCACTTCTTAATGTAATTAAGAGAGAAGAGCCATATACCAAGCCTTTAGAGTAGTGACTGAACATATTCATTTATATATTACTGAGTAAATAATGTAATAAAAAGAAAAAAAATGCAAAATATTTTTGTGGTATTGTTATCAAGAGTTTTTTCCCAATGTGTATCTTCAGTTTGTTTATCCTCATGAATTTGACTTTTCCTTAGAATTAAATGGCATTTTTTGCTTCTTCTGTAGTAACTTTCTAAGGATTGGATGGAAAATAGATGTGACATAGGGAACCAGAACTCCTTTTCGGAGCTCCCTTACCAGCTCGGCTACCCATTTGGTTAGATTATCCTTGAACAAGTTAGTCGTTTCCCTGTGATTCATGTTTTCTGTCTGTAAATAAGGATAATGATTTTAACCTCCTTTGTGGAAGACTCTATCTACTGAAGAAATAGACTTCATGAAACAGAGTTATTATCATTCTTTCTTGCTAAGTAATTGGTGTGCTGCCTTGGATAAAACTGACTTCATCTGTATGAGAACATGAAAAAAAAAAAAAAAAAAAGACTTAAACATCTTCAATATTCAGCACTTCCAAATCTCAGCTTCAAAGACCTACCTGGACTATTGAAATGTGAACATTATTAAGCATGCAGCCCAAGGAAAGAAAGGAAAAAAGGAAAAAAACAAAACAAAACAAACAACAACAACAACAAAACTCAGCTCAAGTCAAAGCACTTTTATAAGCATTTTAATGTTTATTCTTACTTTATCCGAGATAGACTGTTAGCCCAAGTGATCTTCAAAACAGGATTTAGCTGTCAGTCTGCATAGGCTCAGACGGAACACTGTTTTTTTCCCCCTCTGTCCCTTTATCACCAAAATTCTCCTTGTGACTTCTCAAATTCTTGTCCCTATGAACAGTGAAATATCATAGCTATTCTACATCCTAGCAATAACGCCTCTTGGGGTTTACTAAATCTGAACTGGTGTGAGGTAATGTTTCACCCTTTGCCTTCATGTTAGACCACTATCAATTCCCTTCATAAATTTCAATAGTGGAAATCTGATCTTAGCTCTCAGGCAGTCACTAATACATACTGTCCAGTGCAGTACTGCACCAAGTAGATTGTAAAAAAAGTTGATGCATTTTATATTATGTAATTTACAGTGTGTGTATTTTGCTTCACATCTCAGATACTCCTTCCTGAAGTACATCTGAGAGATCATGCCAATTCAGTGAAAGACAGCAAAACAAAGGTAATATTGTAAAGAACTCTGCATGTTTGGCGTGAGAAGACTGAGCAGTTAGTGACAAACCATACAAAATAAGTTGATGGCGTCAGTCCAAATCTTACAGGACAGGTGTCTAATCACACAATTTAAACATACACACACACACAGAGTACTAATTGGCACCCAAGTCAGCAGTTTCACAAGGGAGGCCAAGAATTTAATCAACCATGGGAAATAAACTAACTTCATGCTTAGAAATGACTCCTACAGAACATGACTGAATACAGTGTTTTAGTAATAGATAGTAGTGTAGCATTTGTTCTACAACAAAATAACAGCTTTTGTCTCAACAATTTTCAGCCAGAGAAGAAAAGCTTGAGTAATTATAACACCCATTTGGGATTTGAGAAACCCCTCCCTCCACCAACCAAAAACTTCCTGCATGACCTTAGGAAGGCCACTTTCCAAAAGACTCAGATCCTTACTCCCCCCAGTGAAATAATCCCTCAATCAGTAAAAATTAGGCTCTTGAACACTTTTGAGTATCCCACTACTTGCCATTCGCTGCTAAATGCAGACGACAGTCCTTTCCTAGTTCATTGATACTGAGGTAGATAAGAATGCAGATAATAATAATGCATTCAGGTGCTACCTTAATGGGAACAATATGAATCCCTCACATACTTTCCAGAAACCATGATTAAATCACTTCCAAGAAAATATACATCATTAAAGGTGAACCAGAATCTTATTTCAAAACACAATGGGACATTGACACACAGAACAGCTTAGTTCAGAATTTTTGCAAAATAATTGTGGAGGAGAACTCTATGACACTCTGCTAGATTTTCATCTTGCATGATTACCATCCCAACTAATAACTCACCACAACTTTGACAGCCAGCTAGCCTAGCAATGGACTCCTACGGAATAGCTATGTGTGTGCCAAAGGATTCTTCACCAGTGACAGTAACAGAAGTCATGCACAGAAGAGGAAAATAAGATATTTTGCAAGCAAAACATGTTGCTGACTAAAACTGGTAGGGAGGAAGTATTATTTTTCAATGAGAATGTTTGACTAAACATTTTCAGATACAAATACAATGCTTTTGAAAACAAATATGAATCTTCATGGTATCAGGTAATATCTTAGGGGAAAAATGCACTATCAACAACTGTATTTTCCTTTAATAATTTAGATAGAATTGATTATAAAGCGCTAGAGTAACTGAAAAACTGAGAAGGCATTCCCTCAGATATTTCCTCTAGTCATTCAAGATCAAACAAGATTTATGCTCATTTTTTTCATAAAATTAATCACAAAAAAAGCTAATAGCAAGAGTGATGTCTTTATATCAAAATATCTTGTCACCACTTTGGTCAAAGGGAACTTTCTTTGCACTATGACAATACGACTGAGCCCAAAACTTAGAGGAAAACTGTATTATACATTAGTAGGAAATGATAGCAATTTTTTCAGAGAATTGTATTTAAATATTTATTGGGAACCAGCATTTTAAAAACTGCTCATGCAAATTACCCTGAAAGCACAGCACCAATATATTAAATTGGAAGTTCTGCTTGTTTGAGGTTTCAGCTCAAAACCGTTACTTGTGAGCTGACCAAACCTTTCAGCACTCATTACCTCATCTGCAATCATAATTTACGTCACAGAAGTTCATAAATCACATCAGACCACTGAGTGATTTGAAAATATTTTGAAACTGTAGTTTTTGCCTCTAATTCAGTAAAAAAGAAATAAGAAAAATAAGGAATTTACCCAGTTAAGAACTAACATCAATTTTGAAAACAGTCATAGTGTTCTTATCTGAAATAGACTACTTGTAAAACTGGGAGAAAGAATAGAGAGCAGAGGCACAACAATAACAGCACTGGATGCATCTAAAAGAAAATAGCTTTCAGTTTATGTGCAACTATATGATTATATTCCCACCATCAGTCAAACCCAGCCCCTTCTGCAGATGTTTATTCTTTTCTCTCCTGTTTGGTTATTATGTTTCATTACATTGAGGGACTAAACTGATTGAAATGTTCATTGAGATGACTGCTGCAGTAAAATGCGTAAAAGAAAAAAAATGAATGCAGGGAGGGCAGGAGGAGAGGGATCTTTTTATAACTCAGTAGCACTGATTGCTGCATCAGAAACAGTGCAAAAGAATGGGTAGGGGGAGGCTAAATACATGGCTTTTTAAGACAACAATAAATCATACGCCATATATAGGCCAAAAATGAAAGAGGCTCTGTGTTCAGATGTAAACTTCTGGCAAGACCTGGTTTGTTGTCAGGTTCCCAGACACAAAATAGACACTCTGTTCACTTAGCATGAAGCCCTGCAAGAAGCAGGGAGCTCCGGAGACTCTTGGCTCTTCTTGAGTCTCATTAGGTCTGCATATTAATGACTTGCAGCAATATAAAGGGGCCCTGTAGCAGCCTCCTCTTCCCCTGGTTCCTGGGTTTTCCATCGTTAAGGGGACAGTGACTATAGCTGCGGGAACATAGGAACACATTAACAGCACACGGGAGATGCTGCACTGCTATGACAGCAGAGTCCCTTGCCCTGAAATCTTTTAAAATGGACTTCAGGAAAAAATAAAATTAAAAAAGTAAAAAATATAAATATATAAAATAAAAAATAAAAAAGGAAGAGAGAAACTCATTCAGTATTTAGTGTGACATACTTGTAGCAAATCCTAATACATGACAGGACATAGATGAAACAAGGGGAAAGAAATCACTTCATTGATTCAAGGCATACCAGACCTTTGGAAACTGCGGTAGGGAGGAAAGCAAAAGCATTTCTGGCTAAAATGCAGTGTGGGGGCGAGAATGAATTCTAATGCACAGACTCTAAACAAATGTCCCTTTCAAAGGAATACTGACAGTATGAGAGCAAAGACAGCAAGCCATATGCCTAGGAATAACACTGCAATGTATATGTTTTCTAGGTGATTCAAATCATGGCTATATTGTAGCCTTTCAAAGCATTTATTTGCTTTGCTAGGCCTGAAAGAAATATACTTAAAAATACCTTAGCCTTATTAACATGGAGGTCACTTACACTATATAGTCTGTTAATTTGAATTGAAAAACAGTCCTCTAAAAATGCTAAGGTATTATCCATTCAGAACACCCAATGTGTCTCCACTGATCCCCAGCAAAAATCCTCAGTCTGGCTGTCTTTCAGTCACTGGGCTCATTCTTTGCCTTGGGAACGCCCCCTGCACTTCACGCTGCTGTGCCAGCTGAAGTGCCTACTAAACAAAGTTGCCTAATGCTTTGAAATTCTGCAAATCTATTGTTGGGAAAAAAATGCACTAGAAAACATAACAATAACTTTGCTCTAATGTGAAGTTTTGTGGCAGCCACTAATGCAGAGTAATATGACAATGCGCCACACCCCCTCCCTGCCCCCAGACCAAAATAATAACATGTTTTGCCACTTGAATGGATAGTGTTAAAAGTTGTCTTCTTGTGTAGGTTACCATAGTGGCAAGCTGGCTTAAACCCAGCCCTTCATGCAATATGTTTACATTATTTTATGCTGGTCTTGCATTATATTCCTACAGGTAACTGCTCTTTCTAGTCTCCCTACTTAAAGATTGACTATTTCCACTGTCTTATCAGACTTACCAGAGGATTGACCTCGATTAGTGGCATCATGATCACTGTCTCCTTGCTCACTGTCTCCATGACCACTGTCCTTAGAGCTTACTATGTCTGCTTCCTGGAATGCAGAACTAGACACAGAAACATCCTTACATTAGAATAAACATGAAAGAGGAAGTCATAAAACATTCTTCTGCCATCACATGGCCAAACACGGTGCTGCATTCACCCACTCCTGCCTTGCTGCACTGCTTCTGCAGAGGCACCGTCCACCACAAACCAAACTTGCATTTTCAGACATTGCTAGTCTAGCTGAAACGGAGAACAGGCATTACCGCTCTGCATGTTTTTCATGTAATCGGTATAATTAATTTGGTGTCATTTACATAAGCTGGATAGCTAAATTGTCACTCAGAGAGGCCAGTGTTATCTGATATACCCTGCAGAAGGATTCATAAGTATTTAAAGCACTTTTTAGGCTAATATACAAAATGAGATTTTGTTCTCTTTTCAGATGATTTTGGAAAGAGTTCAGAAAAGCTGTAATTCAAACTCATTTAGTTGACAGAATTTTATTTAATGTGTCTACATACATCCGTTTCCCTAATGCTTTGCTACTATTTTACATCTGCAGTAAACTCATCTCTGCATCCTATTCACACTTGCTAAAGCATGCATTATGAAAACACGACTAAGCTCATACCTGTTTACCCGTCGGGGTCTGTCAACTAGATAACTGAGCTCAGCACGCTGATGTTTCGTCTAGGAAAAAGAAAATATTAGGAAACATTTGATCTCTTGATATTTCTGTAGCCAGCATGAGAAAATATACAGGAGCAGCTCACCATATTCACTATAAATGGCAATGTTTAGCTGCAAGTAGGCCGACACAATCTGTTTCTAGGACGTCAGGAGAGAAACCCACCAGCCCTCGCCTCTTCTTCACACGTATGGGAAAGCATGAGGAACTTTTTCCCCCCGAGTTCTTTGGGACTAGATTCTGACACATTTTCTCACAGTGCATGCTCTCAAGCATCACAAGGACTCCCACAAAATCAGCACAACTATTTCTAGGCTTGTGTACTAGTTGCTCTGAGGAAAACTTATTGGAATCTAGTTTTTGGTCTGTTTTTAATTCCAGCATATAAAAATAGGTGGAGACAGTATAGTTATTGTACACTAGGGGAGAAAATAAATCAAGATACCATCAGGTCCTCAAAAAGGCAAGAGGAGGCAGAGTTTTACACACATTTCAAGGAAAAGTCAACATTAAAAGCCAGCACTAGACATTTCACTTCAAAATGTATCCAGCCTTAGAAAACATCATTCAAACTACCTCTGCCAGACTAGACAGAGTTGAGGTTACAGTATTCATGTTAAGAGAATGTGTGTTTTCACTAAGACACAAGCAGAGGGGTACCAAGGGTGTGTATGAGATAGCTGAGCAAATGATTACCAGGGGAGCATTGTGATACGGCATACGCTTTGATGGAGATTCTCTACACACTAGGTGACATGATAGAAAGAACAAGCTAAACAAGAGGGAACTTTAAATCTCTGCATGTAATTTGAGAGAAACTCCTTGCTGCATTTCTTCGCTAGCTCAGCTTGAGGTCATAAAGGGCTGTTCAGCTAGAGGGAAGAAAAGTCTAGCTCACAAATTCCTTAAAGTTCCTGCTAACTGCAGAGATTTTAACGGTCCCAGAGGAGGGGGCTCCCTTGGGCAGAAGGGGTTCGAGAAAGGGTTTGGAAAGACAAAAAGTGCAGTCCCCATATTTCTCCCTGTGGTTATCCCCCATGTTATCAGAGAGGCACAGCCCCCTGCGAAGCACCAGCGAGCCCCCAGCCAGGAGAGGACCCTTGGACGTGAGGGCAGGGGGTGGTTAAATGAGGTGAAAAACACCCCTCCCCAAAAAAAGCGGGGGCAGAGGAGGGGCCCGGGTGGGAATTGCGGCGGGGGGAACGGGACGGGGACGGGCCCTCTCCCCCCTTACCTCGCTGGAGAGGATGCTGCCATTGGAGATGATGTCGGGCTGCTGGTCGGCATAGCCGGTGACGATGGCCCCGCAGGGGTTGTGCTCGGCGTCGGTACTGCGGGAGGGGCTGCAGGGCTTGAGGAACATCAGGTCGGTCTTGGCGGACTCGGGGGTGAGGCAGACCTGGTAGCAGTAGTTCTGGTTGTGGTGATGGGAGCCGAAGCTGCCCGCCTCCTCCGCCGGCACCTGCGCCGGGTTGCTGGGCACGTTGGAGCTCTGCACCAGCATGATGTCCGACTTGCTGAGCTTCTTCTTGCGGGCCCGCGCCTGGCGGCTGCAGCAGGGGCAGCAGCAGCAGCAGCCCAGGCAGCAGTCGCTGGCCAGGCAGGTGTAGATGTTGAGCTTCTTCTCCTTCTGGCAGCGCACGGCCAGCACGATCATGGCCAACAGGAAGACGAAGGACACGGAGCCAAGCGCGATGATGAGGATGAGGGTGAGGTCGAGAGACGCGTCCCCCCCGGAGCGGCTGGGACGGTGCTCGCCGCCTGCCCCGCCGCCCCCCGCGCCCGCCCCGGCTCCCTGCCCGCCACCGCCGCCGCCGCCGGGCCGCTCGGCCGCGCCGTCCACCAGCACCACCTGGATGGCGGCGGTGGAGGACAACGGCGGCTGCCCGTGGTCGCGCACCTCGACGAGCAGCTCGTAGGGGCGCTGCGGGTCGCGCTTGGCCGGCACCCTGCGCGCCGTGCGGAGCTCGCCGCTGCGCCAGTCCATGCGGAAGAGACTGGCCTCGTTGCCCCGCGCGATGCTGTAGGTGAGGCGCGCGTTGTCGCCGTCGTCGGCGTCCACGGCGGCCACCCGGCTCACCAGGTACCCCGGCTCGGCGCCGCGGGGCAGCAGCTCCCTCGCCGGGGTGCCGTTACGGCCGGGCACGGGGCTGACGATGGCGGGCGCATTGTCGTTCTGGTCCACCACCACGATGTTGACGGTGGCGTTGGCGGCCAGCGGGCGCGGCTCCTCGCCGGCGTCGCGGGCCTCCACCTGGAAGCTGAACTCCTTGAGCTGCTCGTAGTCGAAGGAGCGCAGCGCGTAGAGGAAGCCGTTCTCGGCGTTGATGGAGACGTAGGTGAAGACGGACATGCCCTGGATCTGGCTCTCCAGGATGGAGTAGGCGAGCCGCGCGTTGGCGCCCTGATCGCGGTCGGTGGCGCTGACGGCGTAGATGTAGGCGCCGGGCACGTTGTTCTCGCTGACGAAGACCTGGTAGACGGGCTGCGAGAAGCGCGGCGCGTTGTCGTTCACGTCGCTCACCCGCACCTGGATGGACTTGCTGGTGCTGAGCGGCGGCCGGCCGCCGTCCCGAGCCACCACCGTCAGCGTGTAGGCGTCGCCGCCCGGCTGCTCGCGGTCGAGCGGCCCCTCGGTGACGATGGTGTAGTAGTTCTTGAAGGAGCTCTTGAGGCGGAAGGGCGCGTCGCCCTGCAGCAGCTCGCACTGCACCTGCCCGTTCTCCTCCGAGTCGCGGTCCGACACGCTGAAAAGGGCCACCACGGTGCCCGGCGCCGCCGCTTCGCTCACCGCCTCCTTGACGGTGGAGAAACTGATCTCGGGCGCGTTGTCGTTGGCGTCCAGCACCCGCACCAGCACCTTGCAGTGCGCCGGCACGGCGTTGGGCCCCAGGTCCTTGGCTTGCACGTACACCTGGTATACGCTGCTCTCCTCGTAGTCCAGCTCGCCGCTCACCTCCAGCCGCCCGGTGCGCGGCGCGATGCCGAAGAGCTCCCGGGCGCGGGCCGAGATGTGGCTACTGAAGGAGTAGATGACCTCGCCGTTCTGCCCCTCGTCGGGGTCGCTGGCGTTGAGCTGCAGCACCAGGGTGCCGGGCGGCGAGTTCTCGGGCAGCGACACGGTGTAGACGGGCTGCTCGAAGGCGGGGACGTTGTCGTTGGAGTCCAGCACCCGCACGGTGAGCAGGGCGGTGCCGGTGCGCTGCTGGGGCTGCCCGCCGTCCACCGCCGTCAGCACGTAGCGGTGCACGGCTTGCTGCTCGCGGTCCAGCGGCTGGTCCAGCACCAGCTCGGCGAAGCGGTTGCCGTCACCCTGCGTCTGCACGTCGAGGGAGAAGTAGCTGTTGGGGGTGATCTCGTAGGTGCGCAGCGAGTTGGTGCCCACGTCGGGGTCGAAGGCGCTCTCCAGGGGGAAGCGGGTGCCCGGCGTGGCGCTCTCCGAGATCTCCACCGTGAGGTCGGGCTCCGGAAAGGAGGGCGGGTTGTCGTTGATGTCCAGCACCTCGATCTCCACCCGGAACAGCTCCAGGGGGTTCTCCAGGAAGACCTCCAGGTGCAGCAGACAGGAGGGGCTCTGCTTGCAGATCTGCTCCCGGTCGATCTTCTCGTTCACGTAGAGCACCCCGGTCTCCAGGTTGAGCTCCAGGTAAGGGCTGCGGGAGTTGGGCGCCGTCTGGAAGCGGCGAGCCGAAAGTTTTGTAATGTCCAAGCCCAGGTCCTCGGCGATATTCCCCACGAACGTGCCATGCTCCTGCTCCTCCTGCACCGTGTAATGGAGCTGGCAAAGGGCCCCCTCCACCATCCAGAGCAAGGCGAGGAGGAATAGCACGACCATCTCCAAGCGGGGAAAGAGAGCCCCCCTCCCCGACACGACCTCTTCCTCCTCTTCCGAAAACCACCACCTCCTCCTCCGAAAGCACACAGCGCAGTGTGTGCGCCTTTGCCTGTGTGTCTGTGTGCGTGTGTGAGTGTGTCTGTGCGTGTCCGCGCCTCCGAGCGTGCGGGGAGAGAGCGAGAGGGATCGGGGGAGGGGGAAAGGAAAGGGGGGTTTGGTTTAGGGGGGGGATATGCTAGGTATTATTTCTTCTGATTCATGTTAAGATCTTTTTTTCCCCCATCTCCCTCCTATTTGTTACGAGTATTATTGTTTCACACGCTGACCAACTGAAGAAGGCAGGCGTCCCCACTTCATCTGTGATCTTCAGAATAAATGGCCAACTAATAATAGCTATTAGCTGGCTGTATCTATAGATAAACAGTAGCCCGCTTTTATTTATTCCGAGAGTCTTGGCACTGCACCGCGGCGGCAGCAGCGGCGGCGGAGGCAGCAGCAGCAAATCCCAAGGAGGAAATTTTTATATTTCAAGATTGTCCTCGGTTTGTCTTCCTGGTGGGAGCTGGAGGGGTAGATGCTGCTGGAAGAGCCGGTGGACATGCCCTCTCGAGATGCAAGAAAAAGGCAGGAAACCGCGAAATAATTAAAATAAAATAAAATTAAAACCCGCAAAAAGATTTCATATCAAAAAAGGCAGAGAACGGCTTCGCTACCCAAAACTTTCATTCCCTGATTTCTCGGGGATCTCCTCTTTTTATTTAAAGGTCTTAGATTTTTCTCTCTTCTATCAACAGTCTTTCTTTTTCTTCTTTTATTGCTATCATTACGCTCATCATCATCATCACCACCCTGCTTTTTACGGATGTGCCGATCAGCTTTTTCCTCCTCTCTCGCTGCTTTTGCGCCTAACCCTCTCCCTCTGTCTCTCTGTCTCTGTCTCTGTCTCTGCTTGCTGCTGCTGCTGCCGCCGCCGCCGCTCTCCTCCCGTCCCGGCTCCGTCCCCAGCTCCTCTGATCTCTGCCGGCAGTTTCTGAGGCGGCAGTGCTCGGCTCCGCTGTTTTTGCGCAGCGCCCGGCTCCTGCCAACCAATCGGCTGTCAGCACCGCCCCCGGGGGCGGCGCCCATTGGCCGCGGCGCACGTCAAGTAGGCTGCAGCACGGCCGGGCTGGCAGTGCGTGCAGCACCAGCAGCGCTGCGGGAGGCGTGCGGTACATGCAGTACACCCGATACATCCAGTGCAATGCATGCAGTGTAAAACATGCAATGAGAGCAATGCAATATATGCATCCTTGCCCGCCTGCCAGACCCCGAGAGCGGCTATTCCCCTGCCGCAGGAGCAGGGTCGGGAAACTACCACTCGTCACCACAGAGCCGTAAACAGCCATCTCCTTGGAGAGGGAGTTTCCACCAGCCACCAACTTTCCTATCCTACGCCCCGGCACGACGCCGTTTTTAGAAAAAGCGTAAACAATGGGAAACTTGCGAAAAAAAACTTCCTCCCCCGCGAGCTGCCTTAGCTAATTAGTTTGCTTGGCGGCGGAGGAAAGTGCCGCTCTCCATCTGCGCGGTATTTCCAGCTCGTGCCTTTCCCCCACGCGTTACACCTTCCAGTGTCCCCCGGCGGCACGGGATGCTCGGGGGGTGGGGTGGGGGGTGGGATGGGGGGTGGGGGGGTGGGTGTCAACCGGGGAGGGAAGCCGGTCCCATGATGCCCCCGCACCGACTCCCGGGGGTGCTGCATTTGGGGGAGACACGGGCAGACGCCCGGAGCTGCTCATTGCCGAGCGAGGTGAACCCGGTGCCGGCTTCCGCGCCGGGCGCCCTCGCTGAGCCGGCGCGAAGCGGCATCCCGCAACTCCACAAACCACAAATAAATACATAAAAATTAAAAATGAGTATTTTTTTTTAAATCGATTTTATTGCTGCCGAAGATCACGAACCACCCGCCAGCGGTGTCCCCGGGAGAGGGCACGGCCCACGGGCGGCCCCGGCACACGCGCGGGGGCTGCGACGCCGCCGCCGCCACCGGCCGGCCACCGGCACCAACGGCGGGCGCCGGGCGCCCCCCAGCGGCGGCAGCGCCACACTGCGCCCACCCGGCACGGCACGGGCGGCGCCGAGCGGCCCCGCGGGGAAGGGGGCGGCGGCGGGCGGGGACTGGACCGGCCACGACTCCCCCCCCCCCCCCCACCGCCCCCACCGGGGTCCCGTCTTCCCGCCGTGCCCGTCGGTGTCTGTCAGCCGCCGGCGGGGAGAGGCGTCCCCCGGCGCCGCCGTCCTTCCCGCCCCTGCCCACCTCTCGGCGTTACGGCACGTCTAAAGCGGGTTCGGCGGGGCCGTTTGCCGGTGAAACGGCTTTCGTCAAGGAAAAAATAATAATAATAATAAAAAAGCCCTTCGCCCGTCGAGGAAACCGGGCACCGGCAAGAGGCAGGGCGGCGGAGGAGCCGGAGGTGAGGGCAAAGCGGCGGGGCCGGGGGCCGGGGCCGTTCCCCGGGGAGCGGCGTCGGAGCACCCCCCCACGCGTGCCCGAGGGGCGCGCCCCCGCGGCACAGCGGGGTCGGCGGGGCCGAAAGCCTGGCGGGGGCGCGCACGCCGGCCCCCTCTACAGCTCCGTGCCCGCACAGCGCCCGCCGGCCCCGCGACCCCCCCGGCTCCCCGCCCGCCGCCTCCATTTTGTGGCGCTGGGTGCCCCGGCCGGCGTTGTGTTAAAGCTTCGTCGCGGAATTAAAAGCCCCGATGATCTGAGGCAGCCCTCTAATGCGAAATGACAAATTGCACTTAGGCGATACATGAATGAGAAAATGATTTATGGATTTTCGCGATGGTCTGAGCAAATGAAGGCGACATGAATTATACATCCTAATGTGCAGTATATCATTTTCTAATAACACTGGTTTAGTTCTAATGCTCGACGCTGCTCTCTTCGATAGGGGGTATTGATTAAATAAAAAGTCCGAGGGCTATCTTTAAACCGGACGCATATCTTTGGCAGGCACCAGCTGAGGTTTATATATTTACCCGCTGCTAAAGCAGAGGGCCTTTGCCGGATCCATGACACCGTGGCTTTTAGCATTTCCATCTGTCATCATTTAATTTGGCAGTGACTTCGCCAAATGAAGACCAATCTCTCGTATTGCTGCGTTTTGCTCCGTGCTGCGCTTTAGAAACGTAAATAGATGACATCAGGTCTGTAAATCCAGCATGCAGACGGGGATAGCACCTTGGTAAGTCAAAGCCTTTTCTCCCTGCCAGGTGTCTCTCGTGCTGCCTTGGCACCCCAACCACCACGACTGCCCAAGGGGCATTTCCTGGCAAGGAGAATATATGACAAAGGATACTCGGGCTCAACCAGAACTTTCCTAGCATCTCCACTCGCTGGATTTCACAGATTTCCTTCAAGAGAAAAAACTTTGCATTTAACTCATGAGCACTGGGAGGGAGAACCAGTGTGAAAAACTGAGTGTGTGTGCCTGAGGGAAGGAAGAGCTATCAAAAGGGGGGCTTAGCTCCAGATTCAGCTGCATTAGAGTGCCCCAAGCCCAGGGTTCCCCCCCTCACAACCAAGTACCCTTGCTTTTCATCACAGAGTAGCAGTCAAGTGATCGTGACAAGCTGTGAGTATTTGCAATGATTCAAGTTTTTCCTAGGCTAAAATATTTCGTGACACTGAGAAGGACAAGCAAGGCCTGCCCTTGCATGAACTGGTTTAGAACAGAGCTGGGGAAAATGAAGGCAGAGGATCAATGCATTCATTTGGGGGTTAAATCTGATTACTCGGGGGAGGTGAGTAAAAGCTTCATTTCTCACTACCCAAATGAATTATTGCGGTTATTCTGAAACAAAAAGAGTTGTGTAAGTCTGAAATACCCACCTGCTGCATTTTGGATTGAACAATTGCTTTCCTAAACTGGACAAACACGGTTTTGGGAATATAAAGCAATTCCCAGCTGTTTAGTTGAGTCACCAAAATGATCTTCTGGGTATCAGCCTTACTTTAAGCCAAGGAACTTTGTGACCGCTTTCCTGTCTGGATGTTAAAAACACTGAGAACTGGGATTTTCTCCCTTCCTGTCTTCTCTCCCCCCAAATCTTAGATAGCTATTACTTGTTTAAAAAAACATATACCCACCCATGTCCTCCTTTGAGACAATTAATAACAGCTCTTACTGCAGGAAAGATTACTGGAATCAATGATGTGATTAGGATTGTAAATAAGAACTAAAAGATGTCACCATTAGAAAAAGCCTGCTTTGCTAATAGGAAGATGTGTATGTTTTACTGATAGAGCTGTAGGATGAAAATCCTGCTTCGAACAGAGGTCGATACTTAACAATTTCAGAAATTAACTAAGAGGCCTGATTAAGGTTATTTGTGTCAGAGGGAAAGGTTCACTGCCACCACTCCCTCAATGGATTTCTTTCTTAATTGCCAATGAGGAGACAAAACAGGAAGGCTAGACCATTTGGCTAATCAATAAAAAACCCTGCCTTCATGTTTGCCTGAGGAGCACTCCTTGGGTCAGATCAATACGGCAGCCACCAAAGTTCTTGCAGAGGTCACCAGCGATCAAGATGTTTTCTGATGGCTTTTAAACAACACGAGAGCCAAGCATCTGCCACGAGGCTGTGGATGTAAGCAGATTCGGAGCTACAGTGTTAATCATCATTCTCATGCTTATGGGAGGACTCCTGGTGATAAAAACAACTCGTATTTATGACCTTAGACAGCTGTTCTAATAAATGAAGACAAAGTATTACTTTATAACATGCTCAGCACTGTGCCAGTTATCAGATTTGATGGAGCCTCTCCAGAAGGTGCCAGGAGTCTTTCCGAGTAAGAATTACAGAGTATGCACCACAGTCCAGAATGGAGTTAAACTGGATGCATCCTTTAGGGATTTAAGGCCAGCTTCTGCCTTCTTTTCTTTGCCCCCCTCACCCCTCCAGCAAAGAATGTATGGATTTCAGGGAAATAGCTCAAGCAGCAAGAGGCTGCTCAGCATGAGATACTACATGGCTGCAGTCCATTCCTTATCCCACCTTCTCCAGCTTTCAGACAATCTATAATAATGTCTATTAAAAATAATCCCAGCTTGTTTTAGTGGTTTATCCAATTTAAGTCTGCATTGAGATAACTACCAAAAAAAATCTGGTTTTACATAGTTAAGATCTCAACATTTTCTAGCAACCAGGTGTTTTTAGAGCATCTGGATCAGAGCACCCAGTCCTGGTCACTTCAAAACACTTCCACGAGTGACTTAATGCTGACTAACATACACTGGGTCCAATTCCCATAAATTTGCTTTATGCCCTGCTATTTTTTATCTATCCCCTATTTAGTGGCAAATCTGACTGTTTCTAACTTATGTGTGTGGTAGCATTACAGGTTCACTCTAAACCTGTGGAAACTACATTACGCAAAGCAACCAGTCTAAATACATATTCATTTCAATTCATCTGTTTACTTGGAGAAGGGAGATGACAGCTCTCTATCTAACTTACCTAATAGAAGGTGTTTCTTGCAAAATACTTTAATAAGGCAAATTACCTATCATTTAACTAGAATTTTTGGAAAAATAGTTTACTCCATAGATAGAAACTTGGTATTGCATCAGTCAAGAACCAAAATATTATCCCATGTATTAAGCCAGGCAACATCAAGCCACTATTTTCTGTATAAATTTCTTTCTATGATATGGCTCAATCAGCTGCACCCATTTCTTTGAACTTTATAGAAACACAGTTGACCTGCATCTGAATTTAACAAATGCTGCTAAGCTTGAATGATTACTGGTGCAAAGGAGGACAAAACCAGAGTAAAAAACTTGAGTTGCTTGAGATGCTGTTAAGCTTCTTATTATACACTTAAAGCCATAGGTAGATATTGTTACTTATGATAAAGAAAATTGTTCTGTTGATTTACTTTTCAACAGCAAGTTCAAGCCTTGAACTAAAGCATAGCTTGTTTTGAGGTTCAGCTTGAAAGTGGTAGTTAAGAACATAAAACTTTTATTTTTATCCTTATAATACTGCACACACAGTGCTTGACAGAATAAATAGAAAAAAAATAGATTGCCCAGAAGAATTTACATTCTAGGGCCTCAGTTTAATATATATATATGTATATAATTGTCAGCATACTTCTATCATGAGTAACCTTACCAGCTACACAGCAGATAACAACAGCATTGACTAGGAAGGGAAAGGAGTAAGAGGGGAAAAATAATGTTTATAATCATTCAGTCACTTGGGAAGAGAGTGCATATCCATATTTCTGTAGCTATTCTAGGTGGAGCTACTTGCACTACCAATAGTTAAGTCTGCATTTTGCTGTTTGAATCTTTCCATGAGACACCACACTCAGGTGCTTGCTTTTCATCCTGAAGTTGTGGATGGCCAGTGTTAGCTTTTCCATACTGTTACGCACCTCAGTTTGAACATGGAGGAAGTTCCAGCTGGAAAGCTGTTTAGTCAGGTATGAGGCAATAATCAAGGAAGATACATTATTTTGTCCATGCAAAAAACAGTATTAGATTCAGAAGTTTTGCCACCTCCACATTTTGGAAGAGTGAGTTTAGCAGATGGAGGTCTCAGGAGTGCTTTTTGCCATTCTCAGAATGACGCATGAAAAGCGGTGAGTCCTTGAAAAGCCTCAGTTTACACACTCAGACTTATAAGCTGGTCCTTGAAGAACCTGCTTGTAAGAGAACTAGACATACCCTCTCACAACTCCTGCTTAGAGGTCAGTGTGCGTGACAACAGCTACGTGAGTTCATATGTTCCACACAATTGCTGTGGAGGATGAGCACCATTTTTCTCACTCAGAATGGTTACTTCCAGGATTGTGCAGACTTAGCTGCAGAGCTGGATACAGATTCAAAGCATGCGTACACTTACTACTCCCACTGGTGGCAGGGAAAAGGAGAAAGTAGAGGGGAAAAAAAGCATATATAGAGGAAAACATGCAGAACAGCAGAAAAAGAAAGTCACAAGAGCAAAAGCATAGAGAAATAACTAAAAACACGTGCAACAAAATAAGCAGCAAGAAAAAGGAGTTTAGACTTTAAAGCAAAAAGACTAATCACTTAAGTAATACCCTACCAGACTTTTCAGCATTATCCTAAACTACTGTAGCCTAACAGAAAGCTGTTAGCACACTTTTTTTTTTTTTTTTTTTTTTTTTCCCAGCAGGTTTTATATATGCATGGAAAATCTCACAACTGCTAACTGTTACTTAATTAGGTGAAGCAGGAGTAGTCTGTGCTATACATCTCAATGGCCCACCCGCTATTTGCTCTGCACGCTGGGGCCCGGTGGTGCTGCGATCCTGGCTCTTCAGTCAAGAAACCCAAGCAGAAGGTCGCTGCTGGCAGCAAGGTTGCTGCTGGCAGCAGCAGCCCCTGCTGAGCCGGGCACCTCTGGGGGCTGTGCGTGGCCAGAAGCTGCAAGGCCACCCTGCTCAGCAGCACCTTGCCAGTACGAGCACAGAGGTGTTCACCTCACTCAGCAAAACTGGGAAAAGTTATGAACAAAGTATGAAAGTCACATAATAAATACTTAATTTTACTCGTGCTGTTGCTTCTCACGTGCCTATGCGTGACAGCTGTTAAGAGATCCCTCCCCGCTGCCCAGCAGTCCTGTAGTTTGTTCACTGGAGCAAGGTACCTGAGCGGTACCAGAGGCGTGTGCTGGGACAAGATCTGTTGGAAGAAAGCTTTTGTTTGATCAGTGTACACAATGAGCGGCTTTGGCAATGTTGAATCAGGGCTGGCTGGTACCTGCAGGACCTCAGCCTCTTTGGTTAGTAAACACTGCATGAGGCAGGTGGTACCAGGAAAGAAAAGAATGATCTTCTAATTAAATATCTTGGGGGCTCTGTGCTGTTGTGCATTACAGTATGCAACGTGTACCCTCGATCTGTGGTTTTGGGAGGGGCTGTAACAGTATTGCCGAATGTCTTTAGGAGTGAACGGAGGAAGGCTAGTGAAGCACTGGGGCACGATGGGGAGAGCTCAGGAGTTGGTGACAGCTTTACAGGGAGCGGCGGGGGGGGAGGGAATGGTATGCACCAAAGCAGCCTGCAGGCACATGTGACTGTCTCCTAACATGCCCACAAGCAAGCTGCTGAATCACACCTGCTTCCTTTAATTCTGGTGTTCTCTCGATTTGCAGACTTTACTATGCAAATCTTTTTGAAGTAGCACATGCATATACAATCGTATACATATGCTTATACGTAATTACACGGACCTTGATGTTGCGCTTGGAAAGCAATGACACTGCTGCGAGATGCGTCTGCGTGGAGAGAGGGGAGTGCAGCTGCTGTTGAGTTCAGCAGGAGCAACGGCCAACACAGAACGGATCCTGCCTCCAGTCAGAGGCAATGTCTTTTAATTCAGCGCAGGGGAGGAGGCAAAACGTTACCCTGCGGCGGGCAGGGCTACTCCGCCGTGGTGCTGCTCAGTGCGGCGGCTGCCTCGGCTCGGTGGCTGCTCCTCCCGGCTGCCAAACACCAGCGCACAGCCCCGGTGCTGCGGGGAGCGAGAGCGTCCCCTGCCAGCAGCATCCTTTCTGTTCCTCTGCCGCACACGGCAGCGCTGACGGAGAGCTGTGAGCTGTAGCAGCTGCTGCTTTGAAGGGATGGTCCGGCAGATCCTGCAGCTGTGGGAGGCAGCAGCCGGATCGCAAAAAATCAGCATCGTGCCCGTGCAAAGCAGTTCTGGGTCTATCAGATAAAAGTAGCAATGCAGAGCAATGTTGCATAGTAATCTGCACTGACATACAGTCACGAGAGAAGTGTATGTTCCCTGAATGCGAAGAGCTGACTTGAGCCAATTTGGTGGAGAAAAATGTAACACGGGCACTGTGATAACTCCGCTTTAGCTAGGCATGAAAGTGAAGGAATTTGCAGAAAAATGAGGGAATAGGAAGGCGAGACAGGAAGGGCTCAAGTTGTGGGAAGTGTAAAATGGAAGAATGAGGCATATAAATGTAATTCAGGGTAGAGTGGGAAGCTGCTGAAAATCTTGTAGGAAGGCTTGGGTTTCTTGGGCTTTGAAGAGCATTCAAGAGTTTGCTGGCTTTTGGTGCTTATCATAGATTTCCCTGTAACTGGGGGACACTTGGTGAGAGGGGATTGCTTTTTCCTCTAAGTCGTGGGGTCAAGATCAGAGTGGGAATATTTTGTAACAACTTATCTCTATTACTAGTTGTCGTCTGCTATAAATTGGAAAAGCCTCATCTGGAATAACATGCTAGAAAGTTGTCTGCTGCTCTCCGTTGGGGCTGTTATGCAGTAGGAATCCAGAGAGCTTGTGTCCCACAGTTTCTGTCTCACTGTAGTTTCCAAAAAGAATCTGGAGGTGATCAGAAACCTAGTTTATAATGTTCAATTTGCTGTGAAAAAAAAAAAAAAAAAAAAAAAAAAGATACATACTCTTGATCGAGTATGGAAGAAATAGCCTTTATGGCATTACCAAAGTGCCAATAAATAGCTTCAGAAATGCTGTTCTTATTGCAGCCAAAGAGAGAAAAGCCAAATAATAGTTGTATACATTGATTTTGCAATGTAACTATAGGCTTACACGGCAGTATTGAAGAATATCATCTGAAAATCCTTGACCAGAATTCAGAAAATTTTAGCATCATCAGAAGCCCTGTGTCTACAGAACTGTGTATTTAATACTTTAAGTATTAATGCCCCTTTTTAGAAATTTCAACAGGTAATAAATATTCTTAACCATCTTGTGTTGTGGTCTCTGTGGGAAGAGAGAGGATAATATCAGATTGGTATTCTGATTTGAAAAAACACACAAAATGTGGCTAGGAAAAAAAAAAGTATTTAACCATGTATATATATTTATACATATATATATATATATACAAATTTCTCTCTATATATATCCTGCCAAAGTGACCTTTCTGGGTAATAATTTGTTTCTGAACATTTCTGGTAGTGATTGCTTTAATAAAACAGTTTCCAGAGCTTCCATGTTTTTAGGGAATGGCAAACAGACTTTTGATGTATTACCAAAGACTGCAGTGTGTACTCTTGCTTTGCTAGTGGTGGTGATTTGGAAAACCTGTTTTACTGTTCCATGCCTCAGTCTTTATATATGTATAGAGGGCATAAAATTATTTATTTTCTGTGAAATATTTCACTAGATCAATGAGTAAGAAAGTCCTATACAGGAATCAGACCTGATTACCATGTGTGAGCCTGATCTTAGAAGGGTTGTCTATAAGCCAGCCTACTGAAAAGTGAGACAGTCTGCTTTGGGCATCCTTAAGGCAGAAATCAGAGAGCTTTTCTCAGGAACTTGGTGTGGCTTAGCAGTTTGCAAAATGCAATGTTAGAACTTCCAGTATGTGGTGGTTCTACTCAGCTGGGCAGCCACCACAATTACTCTCTCCCCCTCCTCAAGGGGAAAGAGGGAGAAAATACAATGCAAAGGGCTCAAGTGTTGAGATAAGGACAGGGAGATCGCTCAACAATTATTGTAATGGGCAAAACAGACTCAGCATAGGGAGAGTAATATAATTTATTACCCATTACTAATAAGCTAAAGCAGTGAGAAACAAAAAATACCCACCCAAACTAAAAGTATCTTCCCTCCATTCACTGTCTTCTATGTCCTCCTCCTGAGTGGCACAGGGGAACAGGGAATGGTGGCTGCAGTCAGTCCCTAACACTTGATCTCAGCAGCTCCTTCACGGTCAATCCCTGCCCCCTGCCCCACATGCTGTCCCTCCCACGGGATGCCGTCCTTCTCGAACTGATTCTGCGGGGACTGCCCACAGGCAGCAGCTCTTCAAGAACTGCTCCCATATGGCTCCGTACCAGCGGTCCATCCATCCCAGGAGCAAACTGCTCCAGCACAGGCCCTCCATGGGCAGCAGCTCCCCCCAGACCCCCTGCTCCTGCATGGGCTCCTCTCCACAGGCTGCAGCTCCGGCCTGGGGCCTGCTCCTGCAGGGGCTCTCCATGGGCCGCAGCCTCCTCCAGGCCACATCCACCGGCTCCACCGGGGGCTCCTCCACAGCCTGCAGCATGGAGATCTGCTCCATGTGGGACCCGTGGGCTGCAGGGAGACAGCCTGCTCCACCAGGGGCCTCTCCACAGGCCGCAGGGGAACTGCTGCTGTGTGCCTGGAGCAACTCCTGCCCTCCTGCTGCACTGACCTTGGGGTCTTCATGGCTGGTTCTTAATCCTCATTCTCCCAGCTGTTGTTGCACAGCAGATTTTTTTCCTTTCTTAAAAATTCTCTCACAGAGATGCAAACAAAATTGCTTATTGGCTCAGTGTTGGGCAGTAGCGGGTCTCTTTTGGAGCCAGCTGAAACTGGCCCTTACCTAACATGGGGCAGCTTCTGGACTTTTCTCAGAGGTCACTCACTACCAAAACCTTGCCATATAAACCCAATAAACAGTGCTACATCAAAAATGTGGTTGTGGCCAAAATACAGCCTGATATAGACGTGTTTGGCTTGTTCAAATGTCTTCAAAATTTGCAGATAGGTTAATTTTGTAGTGGCAAGGTTTACTGGTTGCCCCTGTATGCTGATCATTGAGCAAATTTGCCTTGACTTGGAAGAAGTCAGTTGATGTTCCATATTGCTTGAATTGTCTAATACACTAGAATTGTGATTATATGATTAACTTGAACTAGATCCAGATTGCTGGATGATCAGATATCACATATATGATCTATCTACTCATGTACAGAAGATGCTAATCATATATTAATGATCTAAAAAGCCTAGCAGAAGTATTAAAATGACTTAACAGTAGAATAGAGGTTTCCTTAGTACCATCTGGTCGCCAAATGTGACATTAGGCAGTAAAAGCTTTCAGTTTGTGAGAGTGGTAGAAAAAGATTTACAAAATGGTTTAACCTTTTTGCAATAAGAGCATTGTAACTTATGCATGTGTTCTATTCCCGCTTAAATTGCTGGAGGTTTTTGCAGTGATTTTTATTAGAGGTAAGATGAGATCCTGCTTGTAGACATGGCTTCATTTGTCCTACAAATATGTGTGTGTTTGTCAGCCAGTGGATAACAGTTCTTTAATCATTTTTTTTTTTTGTGGTTTGTTGTTCTTCCTTCCTTCCTTCCTTCCTTCCTTCCTTCCTTCCTTCCTTCCTTCCTTCCTTCCTTCCTTCCTTCCTTCCTTCCTTCCTTCCTTCCTTTCTTCCTTCCTTCCTTCCTTCCTTCCTTTCTTCCTTCCTTCCTTCCTTCCTTCCTTCCTTCCTTCCTTCCTTTCTTTCTTTCTTTCTTTCTTACTTTCTTTCTTTTTCTTCTCTTACAGTAATGATAGAAACTTATTTTCTCTGGCACTTACTACAAACAGTAGAAATTTTGCCTGAAATTAGGAATGGTCTGTATCCAACCAGCATATGTTTTAGTTAAAATATTTTGGAATCATATTCCTTGTTTTTATCATTTGATGCGTAATTTTTTTGCTCTATAATGTGTGTACATGCACACACACTCATACATAAAAGTGGAAATAAAACTGTCAGTTACAGAAATTTGATCTTGCATTTAATGAACAGGTGAAATTATGAGGGAAAGTCCACAGGCTGTTGGGACACACAGGAAATACAGAACCAGGACCCTAGAACCAGCAATACAGAGAGCCTTTTCTAAACAGTATGGCATTCTGTCACCATAATTTTTGACAAGCACATTTTTTGACAACTAAACAGGGATAATTAGTAATTAGTTTCACTATGAATAATGATCTTGGATTAAGGAACCAAACTTCTGTGTCTCATTTTATTTTCCTTGTACTTCCTTAGACCAAATGAATTGGATTAGATTGTGGAGCAAAGTGCTGGAAGTTTCCATTTTAAAAAATTATGGAAAGTGAAGTAAATAGAAATAAAGCACACATTGCATTTTATTGTCTTTTTTTATGGAGGTTATAACTAGAGTTGTTTTCTTGTAGCTTTAAACTGAGTAGCTATGAGCAGTTACTCTTAACGGAGTCAATATGGACTAGATCCAAAAGTTTTTCAAGCAAATAGTGAGATTTCCAGCGATTTCAGTGTTCTTTTGATCAGGCCCTTAATCTTGTAGAAAATGCTGGGCTTAATAGGACTATAGTGTATGTGGTACTGACTGCATATGGAGTTCACTTTTGTGTCTAAAGGAGAAGAAGATGGAGATTTACTAACTGATTTTCTGTAAGTATTGTTTTACTTCATTGTCATTCTATTCCCTTTCCAGCTGTTTTTGTATATAAAAAGATTAAGTAAATCCTCTTTAAAAGGTTTGCTTTTGTGTTAAGGTACTTAAAGTTCAATGTCTTTGTGTCAAAGAGCTTTTATGAAAGAAGATTTGTCCAGGCATGTCCTGTAATAAACGTCACAAAACTGCAGGGCTTGGCTAATGGTGGCAGTATAGCAAGTATATAGTTTAATTAGCTGGCTTTACATCAGGATTAATTTTCTGCACCCCTCCCCCCCCCCCCCTTTTTAAAAAAATATTCTCTGTTTATTTATTTATTTTGTAATTTGAATATTTATGTCCTATCATGGTTAAATGGTCTTAAGTAGTTTTCTGGTTCATAGGTAGTACAAAATGCATCATCCTTGGCTGATGCACTGAAGACTGTATGAAAGCAGATTACATCTCTGCGTGGTATTCATTGATTAAGTGTTTGAAGAGCAAAGTTGCTCATCTTTAAAGACAACTTCATTCAGTACAAAATATACAGGAAAATCAGTATTTCTGGATTAGTCAAAAGCAAGGGCTGTCACAGAGGTAACAGGAATCATTTGTATGTTGGCCAGAAGTTAAATTAGGATTAAGCAAAACAGAAAATTAGAGCTTTAGCCTATCTGATATAAACCAAAAGTGAGAGCCCTTAAACAGTTTGAGGCAGGGAGGGAATTTAAGATTGTTACAAAATGGAAAGGGAAAGACAGTGAATAGTTTCAGTGGTAATAATGGAGAGTAGGAGCAATTACAGAAAATATCATAAAAGAGTAAGGAAATATATATTCACAAAAATCCCTGAGAGAAAATTATAAAAGGAGGCTTTAGCAACTAAGAAGTAGAATATGAAGTTGCAATCCCACCACTACATTTAGTCCTGTGAATGACCAAGTGAAAACATAATACTTACTTTGGATGCGATGATGCTGAAGGTGATAATGAGCTATAATGACAGAATCACTGTCAAAGTTCTCAGGTGAAAATAGCAGGTTTTAGAAAACAATTTTAAGTGTATGCTTTAATTGGTAATTCTTGGATAATTATTGCTGACAGACCAGGAACAGATTATTTGAATGGACATACAGATACATAGGTACGATCTCCCAGATTTAGTTGCACTTGCTGAAAGTACAGCTTGACTCTTAAGAGAAGAAATTGGACCTTGTCAGTCAGGCTGAACATCAGTCTGGTGAGCCAGCCCCTCAAGGGCACAAAGTGAGTTTCAGTCCCTTGAACAGTGAAAAATGCATTTCCACATGACACTCGTGCTGGCTGGGACCAGGCAAAGAGAGGTTTACTGGCAGGGTTACACTGCGAGCAGCATGACAGAGAATGGTGCCGATGGAGGACCTGGAGGGTGCTGGTTCACCTCAGGACCTGGTTGTCCCTCAGAAGAACTTCCCCATAATGTTTTCCTGCAGGCCTTCCAGCAAAAGGGAGGTTTTAATTACTTTGAAGGAGAAAAATAAAGATGTAAATGAGAAATACATGTGGCTACAGATGCTTGCAGGTGCTCACTGTCAATGCTTTTGTTTGTTCAAAAAGTCCTCAGCCCCCCCTTGCTTCTGAAGGAGGAAAAAAAATTTGCTTGCAAGCTGTTTAAAAATAATTTTGTTCTCATTTATGTGGGAAGATAAATTGTGATACTTATGAAACTATTTCATTTTAATTGAGTATTTTAAAAGATGTTTAGTATTCAAGGATGGTCTAGGTCTGGTCCTAGAAAGTTTATCTTATTGTTCTGCGTATCTTAGCTGTTGATCCAACCCTCAGAAAAATCAAATTACAAAGCTGCAAGCAAAGTCTTATTGTATTTCTCTGCTGTGTTACATCAATTTCTTCTGAAGAAACCTGTCTTAAGAGCCTGTACTTTCCAAGCACTTGGACTGTCTTGTATCTCAAACTGCTAATAAATGCCAACTATAACTAATAGCAACATTGGTATGTGGTTCACATTAAGAACAGCAGGACTACTTTTAAAACTCGAGTGGCTGCCAGTTACTAGGAGCATAGCCTGTCACAGCAGTAGTGGGTCTTTCGAAGGGGGTGTGTGTGGGGGGTGTGAGCCATAAATAAACCTTCTCAGACCACAACTGTGCAGACTTCTACATTTTGAGGTTAATTGGAGTTTGCGTGGTGCCACTCCTTCCACCATCAAGCTTTAATGGAAGAATGCAGGGAAGAGCCATGCAGAAATATAGGTATCATCTACGTTTGGGTTGTTTGCCCTGTGCAGCCTGTAGGTTCATGCTTTCAGCTGTGGGGATGAAAGTGGGAGAAGACTACAGCAGACATTTTTCTCTCCCCCTTTTGTCTTTTTCAGCTACCTGTGTATCCTCTTTCCCTTTCTACTTTATTTCCATATACTTTACTCCCTCCTGACAACAGAGGATTTCCGTCCTTCCAAATGTGATTCTGCCACCATTTTATCATTTGTGGAGGTGACTTCAGACTTAGGTGGTTTGGGTTTGTCTCTCTTTGCTGGCTTGACAGATTGCACAGAGCCTACTTGTCCACCCAAACACTTAAATTAAGTGCCTGAGGTTAGCCAGTGGGGAACATGCCTTGAACTCTATACCACATACTTTTGTTAGACCAGCCATAGTATTTGGCTCCAATTTGATAAGTGTGTTTTAATTACATGGATGCATGTTGCTAATGAAAGAATGCAGTAAAATTTTATTTGGCTATCGTAATATGTAGAATGGACTCAGTTTTTAAGTTGAAATGGCTGTACTTACAGTATTATTTTCAGAGAATTCCATATTTAAAATCAATTTATTCAGACTAGTTTTTCCATTAATGGAAAAGATATATATAATTTTAAAATACTTGTTTGAAACTCTGGATGAAATGAAGTTTACATGTGGTTTTCAGAATTCACAATGAATTTCTGCAATTGCATGGAACTGATATTCAGTTTAATTCACCATGCACAATACATTTTTGTGTTACTAATTTTAAAATCCAAGGCTTAATGTTAAAGTTAGAATTTGAATGAGATAAGTAGGCAAATACATTTATATATATATATATATATACACTTAGCTTTTCACTCACTATGATGCTGATGCTTAGATACCCTATTTAATGACAGTTAATGCAGTGATACTGATTTTGTCCCTGCTGTGTTCATTATTAACCCCAGAAGGTAATGGAATTCTTATTAGACTCAGCACTGGATATTAATGCTGTGTCTGACTATGGTATGAAAAAAATGAAGAAAGCCTGCAAACCTTTGTAAGTTAATTGCCTGACTTAGAAACCACTAATGTACATGAGTAACATTTACTCATGCAGATTGTCTTAGTGAATTCAAAATCCCTCAGATGGGCGGTTGCAGAATAAGGCTATAAATCATAGCTATATGGAAAGTTTAAGAAATGTTAATGGGAAGGCACCCACAAGGTACCATCGAAATTTAATAAGGTTTTATGAACAGTATTTTAAAAGCATATATAATTAAATGAAGGTACTGGTCAATGTTTAAAAATAAAGAAGAACTGGAAGTTGAGCCTAATTTGCATATACATAAACATAAATTAAAAAACTCTAGAGCAGCCATCAGTTCACAGTAGTTACTTCTATTCTATACAGCAACCAAAGCCACCATGTCTGTGTTCCTTCACAACTATTACACCAAATTTCCTTCACACCTGTTATTTATGTGTGCCTCCCTCCCCCAGGTTTTTCATTTATTTATGCTGCAGTTTGGGGCTGAAGTAAAATCAGTGCTTGGGCAGACATCCAAGGCACAGAGGAGCTTGGCACCCCACTTTAGCATGGGAAGCAATGCTAGAACAAACATGGCTGAGGCCATGATGGTCCACCATGGTTTCAGCTGTTTCTCATGTATGTGAAGGGTGTAGGTACACTTTATGGAGACATTGACAGGCTCCTGGACAAGCACAGTTTCTGTATCAGGGAAAGAGCCTTTTTTTTTTTTTTTTTTTTTTTTTTTTTTTTACCATCAGACAGCAGGTTAAATGGTTATCGCTCCACTACTTCTGGGGTAGTTTGGGTGCCCATAGCTGGGTACAAAGACACTCTGCATGTGGAGTACATGCAGCTGGAAAGTATAAAGCAACAATTTATTCATCAACATGCATGAAATGTATCTGGGATTTAATAAGCTGCTAGGGAGCTAACCTTGATGAGGCACCTGGGGTGGGGGAAAGAAGGTTTTGGTCTTTAGGTAGGTATCAGGTAGGAGGAAAGGCCTCATCTCTCTGGTTCCATGAGGTTACTTTTTGGTGTTGCCATCTTTGACCATCTCTTTCAGCGCTGGTAACCCAACCTTATAGGTCTTGCTGGCCTAGCTAGATTTCCAGCTATGATTTTTATTCCCTTTAAAAAATATATTAAAAAAAAATATGTATTTATATTTTAAATGTATATTTTTCCATGTTGGTGTTGTCTGTTTAGGTGGCTGGCTCAGAGGCAGGGGCACCCTGGGGAGATGTTGGTTAGCAGCAACCAGGAGAAATGCAGCAAGACCTAGTGTAGGTGGCAGTGCCTGTACCCAGTAGCCAGCTTCTCAAAAGCGTCCTGTCTCCCCAGTGTGTGGCCTGGGGCTTATGTCACCTGGAAGATTATAAGCCCCTGTGAGATGTGCAGCCTCTCTCAGCCCAGTATATTTGGCTCAGAGTTTGCTTTCTCTCAGCCAAAAATGATCCTTGCTGCTGGCTGTGTGTTTTGATGAAAAAATATACCTCTCAAGGGGTGAGCCCCAGGGAGGACTTCCATCCACACTTTTTTTTTCCCTTCTCTAATCAATTGTTTAGCTCGATCCATCTCTCTTGCATTTGTGGCAGGTGACCAAGTATCAGAAACTGTGGCAGAAATGGCACGTAGGTACTTGTGGCAGCTGAAGGGGATGTGGGGCTTGGCTGCCAGGAGTGCCAGGGTGAGTGTGCTGCCATGGGGAGCTCAGCCTGGGGTTTGGAAACTGTGCCGTCAGCTCCAGTGGGGAGGCCTCTGCTGTGCTGCAAGGCCTCTCCAGGCACTGAACCTTGAAAACCTTGCTGGATGCATCTCCAGGGCTCCCAAAGTGTAATTTTGTGGGTTTACAGCAGGCTGGATGTATACTCGCAATGGCTGGCCTATAGTCAGCAGGCTCTGGTGGCCTTAGCAGGGTCAAGGACAGAGGCAGGAAAGGGAGCTAGGGACAGGGTTAGGGAATGTAAGTTACACTGTTTTTATGTCAGGCTTAGGCTGTGCATATGGCTTTTTTAATTGCATGGACAATACTTTTGGTCTAGTGGTTTAGTAGAGTAGGTGTTGGGTTTTGCTTGGAGTGAGTCTTGGGTTTTACTTGGGCACTTTAAGTGCATATCTCTGCTTATTTTGAAAGTTGACATCCATTTTAGTTACTTTTTTTTTTTTTTTTTTTTTTTTTTCTTGAACCTCCACAGCTGGAGGTAGATGTGGGTTCAGCCAGAGGTTCCCTGTTCTACAGGGCCTAATTTGTGTTTCCATTAAATTTTGGAGCCATTTAATATAATTATTTCTATATCTGTTTTCAGGAGTTTCTCACTGTCTAAAGACCCTCTCATATAAGGCAGGGAAATGTTTCATACTTGACTCTTCAGTGCATGGAAACATCACCTTTATTTCTTGCCTCATCATCTGGAGAAGTGATAGCTCTAGTTAAGCATGCATACATGTGGAGTAGATACCTTATATGAATCAATTCTTTCCCTCTGAGGTGGGGCATATGATGTTTGTGGTCTAATGGGCCAGGCCAAATGGGCCAGCAGTGGGTTTGCCATGCACAATACAGAAACAGAAAGAA
This sequence comes from Heteronetta atricapilla, assembly GCA_011075105.1. Classification (NCBI taxonomy): domain Eukaryota; kingdom Metazoa; phylum Chordata; class Aves; order Anseriformes; family Anatidae; genus Heteronetta; species Heteronetta atricapilla. The sequence goes on from CM021734.1 coordinate 58,765,883, forward strand.
GAGAAAGTTCATCTGTACGAAAAAGATAGCAGAAGGTAGTCAGAAATGTAGATTGGCAATCTTTTAAGGGAGACATTTGTGATGATAACACCTGTTATGGCCTTCAGCATGTTACTGAAAAGTAGTTGGTCAAAGTATACAGCATCTTTCAGAGTGCATTCTCATATACTAGCTGTGAACTAGCTGTACAGAGAGGCTTCAGAGTAAGTCTGGATATCTTTCTAGACAAACTCAGCAAGGTTCAGGACTTTAAGCTTCAGCTTTGTTGGCAGGCCACAATAATTCTGTTGTAGTAGAAACAAAAACATATAAAAAGCAACCACAGTAGCATTATATGGAAAGCATGCATTGAATTTAATGAAAATAATAAGTGTATATTGTTTCACTTATTTGCCAAGAACCGGTTTTTCCTTTATTCTATTTTGAACATTAAAAGTTATATGAATACCATGCCTATGTTCTAGGGTGAGGAACAGTGTTTTAGTATCTCAAACACTTTTTGACTAGTTATATAACAGCTTGCAAAATGTGGGCCTAGGACTTTTTTTTCTTCAGTAGCAGCTGTTGGCAAAATGCATATATGTGTGGGAAATTACAAAGAAATAAAGCAACCAATGCCAAAAATTTTGCTTGCTTAGCATTACCATGACTTATCACATAGGTTGGTCATAGACAAGATATACAAGATACACCAAGCATTATTACTGTTCTGTGGGTATCAAGAATGAGTCTGTGGTTGTAATAAGGTGTGAGGGTGCTAATACTGAAAAACAGCAGACCATATCAGGGTTACGCAGGGAGAACTCTTGAGTATTAGTAATGTAAATATGGTAGCAGTCCTCAATTCTGTCTAGAATGTATCATCAGAAATAACATATTGCTTTCAAAACTGTCATCTAAAGGTTATTTTTATTTGAATCTTCTTTTTTAAGAAATGGATAGAAACATCAAAGAAGAAATAAAAAAGCCGAGTTTTTCTCATTTCTTGCTGTTGGTCAGACCTGGTCACCTACCCTGCAAACAAGAACCACCATCAGCATGCATACCATGGAGCTAACTCGCAGCTCATTTAGGACAGAGGTGTGAAAAGCAGACAGCTCTGAATTGGACTAAAAATCTTTAACAAGAAAAATGGCTAATTATTAGCATGCTGCTGCCTATTGAATGAGTTTAGTAAAGCTTTTTAAGTTTAAAGCTGGCTTAATCTGTTAGTGTTGTTAAGCATTCCCAGTTTGGTGCACTCTAAGTGATGCATTGAGATAATATGTATTAAATTGTCAAGAAAAATCAGTCATGGATGGCAATGTTGCAGCCAAAAGGAGCAGAAGGAAGCCTCCTTAGAGGAAAGGAGGTGCTTCTGCTCTTTTACTGAGGAAGAAATTTGGAAGGTCATAAGACTAGATAGTTGGTGTTGGCTTGAGGACAGCTGTAGATGGAAAAAAGTAGCAAGAGAAAGGACTCTGTTTGGACTGTTGCATTAAAGACAAGTGCTTCAAAGTTGCCTTTGGAAAAACTTGCACCTTCTGCTGGGCAAACGGCTCAGAAAACTGAGTCAGGACTTTGAAACAGCATTTACGTGTTTAGCCAAAAGTCAAGGAATGACTAATAGCCAACAAAGAAGGTGGACTGCCACAGTAGAGGTACCATTTACATAGCTCATAGTTACATTACAATACGTGGTTCATACTGGAAGTTAGTGGGGTAATCTGCTGGAGCAGCTGGTTTGGCTTTGCTTAGATTTTTTGCTTGTGCTGATCAGCCTCCCAGCTAGGGAGATGTTGGATTGGCCTTCAGAAATTTGGCTGCTCACAGATTGTTCTGCTTTCAAACCGTTAATGTAAGCATCCAAGGTATACATTAATTGCTGTTATCAGTCTGTCAAACAACTGAATTATTGCCTGGGAACATTACATGTTTACACAGAGCTTTGCGCAATGAAAATGCAGGCATCCGTTTTCTTCTGTAAGTATGATCACCTCTTTTTTTTTTTTTTTTTTTTAAACAAGTCTGTTACAAATAGAATATGGAGCAGTAACCTTTGCTCCCCAATGTAGGCAGTAATCTAATTTGAGCTGTGGAAACTGACTTCTTGAACATTTGGTGCAACTTCTAATCCTTCTGGAGAAATAATTGTGTGTTAATTAAGAGGCAGAATTCCACAAGGCTTATTAGCTGTCTAGCTGGATCTGAGAAGCAGAAGGTTGAACAGAGTTTAACTAAAATTTAGAACTGTTAATTAGTCTCCTTTCTTTCTGGTTTCCTTTCTATTTTCTTGTTTTTAGTTTGTGTAGCACACTTTGAATGACCCGTGAGAAACTACTGTGCTTCTGACATGATAGCTCCCAATTGTAAATGCTGTACTTTACTGGCTGTGAAAGAGAATAAAGCTTTAAAAGAGCTTGGCTTCCCTTAGCTACAAGCTAGCTTGTTATGGAAGAAGAAATGACACAAAGTGGAAAAAGCAGGCTGGCTAATCTTGTTAAATTGGCTGAATAATGTTGCATTCAAGATTCCTGAACTCCATGCTGGAACACACAGATGCTTTAATAAACTTGAGATGACCTGTCTCACTTTAGCAGTTTTTACAGGGTTCAGAAAATGTTTGATAGGTGTATGGAGACTTAAGCATGAAACTCTTCCTCACAGACCTGCATTTAGATAGTTATCAATATGGGGATTTGTGAACATGCAAAGGATTTACTTCCTTAATGTGTGCCTGGGCAAGATCAGGGAGGGAAAAGCAGACCCGTGAAACTCACGTTAGTATCTGTGAAAGCTTGTTAGACAGCATGCATAGAGATGTGAACTGTTTTCTGGATTTGCATTTGGATATTATGATTATCCTTTTTTTTTTTTTTTTTTTTTTTTTTTTTTTGAAGGGAAGGGGTGAGAGGGATGCTAGCAGGCAGTACAAAACTCTCTGGGATTCTGGTATGCTGGGAGGTGAGCTAAGCAAAACAGCTGCTCTTCCAGCTCACTAGCCCCTGTACCCCCCAGTGAAGTCATTTTGAGCCTGCTGAGCAGGAGCAGTTTAAAGGTCTGTGGTAAAAGACGCAAGAATTCTATTCATTAATTAGACTTGTCAGAGTCTGCTTTTTGTCTGCCACAATGCATACTATTTCATTCCAAGGGTGTAGTTAAGCCCTTAAGCTAATTTGATTTCCGGCTCTGTTCCTCTTGTATTCAGTGCCTCACCTTTATATGTTTTGTTGTTGTAATCACCGAAATGTTTATATTTTCCTTTTCAGTTTATACCACGTCCCAACGAAGACATTTGCATTTATATAAATACTTCAATGCAGGATCAGTGCATTTGCCTAATACAGACACTGCAAAACAATATACATCTGAATGACTAATCGTGGTAATCTGACCGGTTTCAGAACAATATGATGTTCTTGTATTTTTGGTTCACAACTGGGGAAAGAGAGGGCTGAGTGGGAAAGGGAAGTAGAGTAAGTGCAGTGTAACGAACCCCTGAATTATAAACAGAAAAAAACTACTTGGTTATGGAAAAACATTCTAACTGTTTAGATTAGAGTAGCTCTGTAGAAGCATGGTAGTCATGCTATGCTCTTATTGTTCCCAAGCATTTGGGGGTGATGGGTCTGTTCTTCCTTATTTTTAGTTACCTTTTTACTTGTTTAAAATATGTTTTTGTTGTTGTTGTTGTTGTTGTTAAAGATAGCCTAAGTATGTGTCTTAAGACTAAATTTGAGGAGCTCATGAAACAGTAGGGTGCTTGACCTTAATTGTGAGATTCTAGGTATGCATGAATGAAAATCCTAAAAGCCCTGTTAAAATGTGCACTTTTTGTGCAATCCTCTTTGGCAGTGCTTGAATCACTTCAGTACTAAATCTTGGGTTGGTTTCTTGTTGCTATGCTAGCTTTTCTGTCAAGTATACTGCACAACATTCTGATCTGTCAGCTATTTGGCAAGAGTTGCTTGCTTAAATGATACTAAATACTTCTAATTTCACTTTAAAGGATTGTTTTATGAAAGGTTGTTCTTAGCCATAAGGCTCTAACTTGTGCAGTTTTGGACAAGTAAATGATCTTCCTCTGGTAGAAGAAGAAAATGCTTTATTAGCAGATTTAACGTTCCAGTTGTCTTTAAATGACAGATTTGGAGAACATGATATTTGGACGGGAAGAGCTCAGATCCCAAATGGAGCTGCCTAACCCCATTTACTTGGGGAACATCTCTGCATATATACACTGCTGCTTATTTTGTAGGATCTTTTTCACTGACTTTGTGCTGTTTTACACTGAGACACAGAGAGTGATCTTGCTGACGTTTATTGCCTCCTGATCTTTAGAGTCTCTCTGCATTGTTGGAATGTCCCAGATATAATTTATTCCCATTGCTCAGTTACAGTCTGCTTTGTGTGGGATATAACTGCGAGCAGAGACACTGCCTAACTACATCAGTTCAATGCCATACAGGCATAGGGTTGATGCAGACAGATAAAAGTAGTTTTGAAAGATGAGTGTCCACAGGTAAAGCTTCACTGAATTTTAATGTTTTAAAGAAATACCTTTATGGCATAACAGTTGAGTTATAAACTAGATCCTGTTAGGAAGCAGTTGGTTACTTTAAAAACCTACAACAAAAGATTATGTTAACATTGAAAGGGGAGAAAAAGCCTTCCTTAAGAAATATATTAATAACATGATTGTATTGTAGAGCATCAGTGGCTATTTTACATAGCCACTTACCTGAACATAATAGAAAATATATGCCTGTCTACTAGGAGTTATATGAATGCATACGTTAGTTATGTGGAGCTATATCATAAAACTTGTCTTAATCTAGAGGAAGATGAAGTAGATAAGTATTGTGCTGTTTTTGTGGTCCCCATGTTTTGTAGGACAAGCTTTGTAACTTTCCTTGGTGATATCTGGTGGATTTAGTAGAGAGCCATAGAGAGCTGGGACACTCTGTAGATGGAGATACCACTTCTGTAATCCACTCTGCATCGTAGTGTGAGCTTCCTTCAGTGGTCTGGAGAGGGATTAGCTGGAAAGGATGCCATAAAGCCAAACTCTCTTCACTTCTTCTGTTCACTTTGTTCACTTCTCTAACATAGGGGACATGAAAATTGGTGTCCATACCTGGTGCATCCATTCTTTCTACCATAGTTAATTAAAAGCATGCCTTCAAAGAAAATATTAACACAAGAATCTAAGCTGTAAACATCCTATTCAGATCTGAAGACATTGTGACCTTGTTTTCCCAGTCCTGGTTTGTTATTAGTTTGCTTGGAGATGTACCCTGTAATTCTCTTTGTTGAAGCAAGCTGAATTTCTAAATCTTTTCTGGGAAGTCAAAGGTGGCACTTTAGGATGTAAGGTGTAAGGACTGAATATGTCTGCTTTTCAGGCAGAAAAGTGGAATGCCTGAAGTTCTATTATGCAGCTTTGCCATTTGGGTGGCAGCAATACCCAAATAAGAAACATGCATGCATCTGAAGTGTTATCAGCATCAGCTTTTTCAGTGTGGGACAAAATGACAGTGCGTCCTTTCTGCCATCCAGGGAATATCTTGGAAGTGAAATGTCTGACAGAAGAGGGAGATTAGCACATGGAAGGACACCTTGTATAGCTCTGTGGGGTATAATCCAAATTGAAGATAGTCCTTCTGAAAAGAAAAGCATGGAAATCATTACAGGCCTGCAGTATTCAGGGTAAATGAACCTATATGACATAATCCTTTTTTTTTTTTTTTTTTTTTTTTTTTACTCTGCAAACTGAAGTGAAATGAGCTGTAAAACTGGAAGTTCTGTTGAGCTGTTTACTTTGTAATGGTTAAATGGCTTAAAGGCTTTAGAAAAATCAAGAATTAGCTAAGTATAATTCACTAGTGTTTCACACTGTAGTTGAAAATGTTATATCTACATCGCAGTTCAGGTCTGCATCTGACAGATATATTTAGCCTTTGTGCCTCAATGCCACTGTATATGTATGTGTGTATAATATTCAAAACATATATTCAATGGAAATTGAATATCAATTAATATCTGCATTAAAATTGGGGATTCATGATTGATAGTGTTCACCCTTCTTTCCTGACCTATGAGATGAGCAGAAGAAAGTGGATGATGATATGTTGTCAAGGTAAAATGACGTTCTTTAGAAGAAGATAATATTTGGAGTTCCTGTTTCAATGAATAACATCACTGGAATGTTCACCCCATCAGGCAGCTCTGAAAAACAAGCTTTCAGAAGGTCACAAGCTTGAGCTTGTAACCTTGCCGCCATTTGTCTGGTACGATCTCTCTTCATCGTAAACCTGAATGCATTTATTAGTATTGCAATGAAGAGAGTCTGAAGAGAATATTAAAACAGTCACTGTTGAGCCAGGGAGAAAACCTTAGTTTCTGAAAGTAGTGGAGCCAATAGACCTGTTGAAATAAGAGGTCATGTTCAGAATATGAACAGTACTTTAGCAACCAAAAGGGATACTCTTGTGAAAGAAAAGGAGATGTGAAGGAGAGGGAAAATGAATGTTGTTTTGGTTGCTTCCATGGAGTCAGAACAAAGTTTAGAAGTTAAAAAAAAAAAGTGTCTTTTACTTAAAAGTACATTTAAATGATTATTTAGACAGATACAGTCTAAATGCAGTGAAGCTGGAGGAAGGCAGACAGGATAAATGTTAGTATTTGTTTTATCCATCAAGTGGGTATGGAGCCCACTAAGGCTATTTTTGAGTGAGTGGCTTCTTGAGTTTAGGACTGGAACTTAAAATTGCAGTGGAGAAAATAGGTACAGCTGTTGTCCCAATTTACTTTAATAGGACTCTGAAGTTTCAGAGGTCCAGCCTTATGCTGTCAGTGGCAGGAATAGGTTCAAATAAAGGCTTTCTTTGGAAGCTATTAAGAAACCAAGGAGGAAATAAAGGTTGTGTTCTTCTATTGGTCTACTTTAATCTGTTTATATCAATTCATATGTAGTTTCTTAGTGTAGAAAAAGAAATGTGTACAGGAAAAGAAAAAAGTTTTACAGGATTAGTGTACAGGAAAAGAAAAAAGCTTTCCAGATAAGAATTCTGGATAATAAATTAATACTTTTAGAGCAATAGGGAAAATGACTGGCCTTCTCTATCCCCCATATGGAGATACGATGTTGTATTGTCTGACAAAGAACTGTGTTTCTAAAGAGAACAACTCGGACACAATTTCATTCTCCTAGAAAGCCTCCGAGATCTAATTTTGTGTGGTCTGCTTTTAAATATCAAGCAAGGGAGAAACCTGCCAAGAAACTGAACTAAAGCAGACCTTTCTCAGATGTGTGCTAAACTGGATGCCTATTTAAAGTTCAACAAAATGCATGACCAATGCTATTTTTAGAAATGCTGTCCAGAGAAAAACGGATTGACAATTTGGGCCCACTTGACAAGTTTTCTGTTCTTAAACTGTGCTTTTTTTCAAAGGTGTTAAGGTAAAGTTAGAGAGATTTGGGAGTTAGGTACTTGGTTCTTCCTTTGAGAAATGAATTGCTAGGTGAAGTAAGAGGGTATGTTGATATCTGCTGCTCTAGAGGTATCCAAATTGAAAAGAACAGACAAACCTCAACAGTTTGGCCATTTGTTTGTTGATTTGGTTCCACTAGTAGCACTTCCAGAAATAATCAGTGAAGCAGAGATGCACACCAGCTGGAAATGTTCCACTTTTCCCCTACATTTCTTCTTATGCAGGTGAGAAACCTACTGTAGTTTGTACAAGTTTTCTAGATTCAGTTCCATTTGATATATTGATATTGCTGGAAAGTGGTACCAGTGACCTTGCGAAGCAGTTTTTTCACTCTGTTTGAGTTGGTTTTCTCTTGGTAAATGTGACAACTTCAGGTGAAGAAAGGCAGTGCTCAAGTAGCGCAAATGATGCCGAGGAGGGTGGGCTCGGAAGGTGCTTCCTTGCTTCCATGGATACAGGTCACGCAGAATTAGGCGCTCTCACCCACGCTCTGCAGAAGATCATCAGCAAGCTTCAGTTTTTCTTTGAAATGAAAATGATTAGTGTCTCAGCTACTTGGATACTAAACCAAGCAGATCAGAGCTGGCATAAGGCTGGATTCTCTCTAGCCTGCCTTCTGAAGAGTGCTCTTTATATATATATATATATTTTCCTATCAATATACTACCTCTTTCTGTTGCATCTTGTTTTATTCTTTCTAAACTTGTCAGTGAAACCTGACAGCCCTGAAAAAGCTTTTATTTGTTAGTACGTTTTTGTGGGCTCTTTAGACATAAAGGTCACTCAAACACAGATTTGCTGTTCTGCATCTGAGCTTTATGCTGTCTTGGTTCCAGATTTTTATGTAAATGAGTTAGGATAGTATATTTAATACCAGTGAAAAGACAGAGCAATCAATTTTCAAAAAAGGCAAGTGGTGCTGTGCTTGATCACACATTTTTCCTTCTTAAAAATAGCAAGTCAAATGCTGGAAGCTGCTGAATGCTTTCAATATTCACTATTAAGGTAGAATTTCACATTATGATGATTTCCTAGGATTAGGCCTCTGATTTAACATAAAGATACATGTATCCTTCTGTGCTTCCTTCTATGTGTATTCTTTCTGTCTTTCTATGCAGTAAAACAATGAAGTTTTCTCTTCCATAGAAATAAGTTTTAACATCGCTTATTTCAGCAATATCTGTGGGGTAAAAAAATCTAAGATTAGATCACAGATTTTTTTTTTTCCCCCTTCTGGAACTGATTGTAGCTCCTCCTGAGAGAAATGGGATCTGTAGGTCCCAAATAGCCTTTAAACTCTAATTGCTTGTTATGTAAGAGAACCAGCTGGTTGGTCTAAAGACATTCTAGAACAAACAATGCTGCTTGTGGCCAGCAGGGCTAGGGAGGTGATTGTCCCCCTGTACTCGGCTCTGGTGAGGCCGCACCTCGAGTACTGTGTTCAGTTTTGGGCCCCTCGCTACAAGAAGGACATCGAGGTGCTTGAGCGAGTCCAGAGAAGGGCGACGAAGCTGGTGAGGGGCCTGGAGAACAAGTCCTACGAGGAGCGGCTGAGGGAGCTGGGCTTGTTCAGCCTGGAGAAGAGGAGGCTCAGGGGCGACCTTATCGCTCTCTACAGGTACCTCAAGGGAGGCTGTAGTGAGGTGGGGGTTGGCCTGTTCTCCCATGTGCCTGGTGACAGGACGAGGGGGAATGGGCTTAAGTTGCGCCAGGGGATTTTTAGGTTAGACGTTAGGAAGAACTTCTTTACTGAAAGGGTTGTTAGGCACTGGAACAGGCTGCCCAGGGAAGTGGTGGAATCACCATCCCTGGAGGTCTTTAAAAGATGTTTAGATGCAGAGCTTAGGGATATGGTTTAGTGAGGACTGTTAGGGTTAGGTTAGAGGTTGGACTTGATGATCTTGAGGTCTCTTCCAACCTAGAAATTCTGTGATTCTGTGATTCTGTAATGCACAGAGAAAAACAAACAAACAAAAAAAAAAAAACAACTTTTACAGAGGTTACATACATATTTTCTGTTAAAGGTCCTCGTGTTAACTTTTATGCTATTAGAAAAATCTCATAGTGATTTTCAGTGATTTCACATAGTGATCACATAGGACACACAGTCCTATTAGTTAGTTTTATGCTAAAACTACTGAAGTTCTAACCACATCATGAGCAATGGAAAATGTGTTATTTTCATCAGCTCTGTTCTGTACATTAAGTCATGTAGTAACGACAGTGGATTGTAAGTTACCTGCCGTGTTTATTTGGCTACTTACAAGAGAAGACTGGAAGCAGGCCTGGTGTTGCCTCAGAAAAAGGACTGTAGGTGATTTGGAGAAAGACTGTTCAGACTTTTTTCTTGAATTAAGACAACACCTTTTTTTCCCCAGTTTTTCATGCCTTCTTTTTAAAATGTGCTATGTTTGCAGTGTTGGGAATCTTACAGTATTGTTTTTTTCTGTCTGGATAGCTTTGAGCTTGCCATAGTAATGGCGAAACTGTTCTGATCTGAAGTCGTAAGTAAAATTTCCTTATATACGGAAAATTATCTCTTGCATGTATCGTACTAGTCCTTGGATTTCTATATATCTTATAGCTATTACTCATGCCAACTTTTATTTCTCTCACTTTCAAGGGGTCCTGTGAACTATGAACTTAAAGACTGTGAGTTATATATATTTTTGTTTAAGTCTAAAAAATCTTTTTTTTTTTTTTTGGTATAGTCTGAGCCTGCAAGCTCCTGAAATGACTGCACAGGTGTAAACACAGACCTTCCTTGTTTCAGCCACATAGGCAGTGACCCAGGATGGAATCTGCCACTTGCTACAGCAGAACTTTTTGGAGTTGGCTTTTTATTTATTCTCCTATGATGTTGACAAGGTGACTTGAAACTCCCTTGTGTGAGATTATGGGTTTATGCTCGTGCAATTACCAAGGAATAGCTAGTGAAGGTAGAAAATGTTCTGTGCTGGTACTCCTCATGCTCCGTTCTGCATGGAGACATTCCAAGAGTTAATTCTGAAGGTTCAATATCTTAACTCTTAATTATTTTGCATTGAAACTGTTTGAAATCTGGGATTTTACCAGCTATAACAAGGAAGCAATTTTTTGATCTAATGAAAGTACTGCTTATTCTTTAGTGATCTTTGGTTGAATACAAACATGTTCACTCCTCTCTTTCTTTTTTGTCTTTTAATATTGCCCTGGTTTTGGCTGGATAGTTAACTTCCTTTATAGTGGCTGGTATGGTGATGTCTTTTGGATCTAGGATGAGAATAGTGGTGATAGCACAGGGGTGTTACAGTTGTTGCAAGGCAGTGCTCCCACAGAGTCAAGGACTTTCCATCTTCTCCTGGTGAGCAATGGCATTGTGCATCACTTGATTGCTTGTTTTGTTTTCCCTCCCACTCCCTTTCTTTCCTATTAACTGTCTTTATCTGAACCCATGAGTTTTATTTTTTATTTTTTTTTTATTTTTTATTTTTATTCTCTCAATTCTTTCCCCTGTAGCACTGGGGCTAGAGGAGTGAGTGAACTGCTGTGTGATGCCTAGCTGCCTACTGGGTGAAACCACAACAAATGCATCTTTTCAGGAAACTCATCAAGTCTTTCTCTAACCTTCCCTTCACGTATTGGTTTTAAACTATCTAAACTAATATCTCTTAACAATTCTAAGAAAACAATGAAAGAAAGCAAAGCATAGCACTTTGATATTTGAACTGTGATGGCAAACGTGAACCTTCAAGCATATTTGCATGGAGAAGGCTTTGTCCCATTTCCATCTGATGTTAGTGTTTTGCTTTAAATTTTATAGTGTAGTTCTTCTGAAAAGAACAGTAGTATGAAGACTGCATGTTCACTTGGCAAAATGAGTTTGCAATGAGGATCTTATTTAAAATAACAGCAAAGAAAACAATAGCGAAATTGAGATGTGGAGCTCTGCTCTAATGGTGCTATTTAAACAAAAGATTGTTTACCTTTTTTTTTTTTTTTTAAAAAAAAAAGGCAGAATACTGTGTCCTATTGATTTGTAGTCAGGTGCCAGACTTTATTACCACTAAAATATATCCCATGTAAAAATCAATACACACATACTATAGTACATTAGTTACTGCATGTTTTTTCCTCATTTAAGTACTTACTGATTCCATATTAGGTTTTCAAATTAAAAAAAAAAAAAAAGAAAGAAATGTAATGAGCCTTCCCTATATAATCTTTTATACGACATTACTTTAGGAGTAGAACTAACTGGCTGATAAATTTCAAATTTTATGTCAAGTTATGGTGTAATAGTTGCTTCCCATTTTTTGAAGTTACTTTCCAGGATATACTTTAATGTATGTACATTCTGCACTTCAGAAATAATCTCTACAGGATTAGTGGAACATGCCTATAACTGAAACGAGGAACTGCTCAATTTTCATTAAAAACAAACAAACAAACAAAACCCACTTTACATATTTTAAAGCTTTATGTGTGCTGTATTAAAGCTTTCTCTTTATACATGCATATTGTTAACGCTATCAGATAGGAGTAGGTAAACATGCAGTTTTTCTATTACAGTTCTCTTAAGAAAAATCATCTAACTTTAAGGTTTTTTTTTATACATAAATGTGTAATGTTTTTGAAGCACTTAATACTACTTCAGTTGAGTGTAAAAAAAAAGTTCACAGATGTTCAGAAACAAACTGAAAATATGTTACATAAAATCTCTGTGAATTGCTGCCCTCTCAAGAACTGAGCAAATGTATTGCTTGGGGTTATAGCTGGAGTTTAAAAAAAAAAAAAAAATCCAAACAACTAATCAAACAACTAATCAAAACATTTCTTTTTCTAAAATAGATGCAAATGAATGTGGTTTTGCCTTGGATATAATTATGATTTAAAACCACTATACTTAACAGGCTTTAAACCTGATGTGTTGAACGCTCTTTTCTGATTTTGCCTTGAAGCTCAGCTTCTATGTATCTTAAACTTGCTTGGCCTAACTAGCAGAGCACCTAGCTACTTTACACTTCTTATGCATTATGACAATTACTTGAATGATGCAGTGAGCAGTTTATAACATTTTGTTTAAGGAGTTTCCCAGCTATGTATTTGTCATCTAAATATGCAGGCTCTGTATGTGTTCAGTTTAATGTGGCAAAGATACTCCATATTAACACATTGTCCGTTCAAGAATTCCTGTTGCTAAGCCACAACTATACTTGCTTTTTCTTACTGGTCCAGCTATCCTCGTTTGGCATCTTTGTGCAATGGAATTTGCTTATTTCTTTCACTAAAAAATGGCATAATATTTTAAAGTGGTTCAGACAGGTCGATTCTCAGATAGTTTAAAGGTCTGCATTGGAGAGTCTCTTGGTAAAAGAATAACCTTATATGTGATACTTCAAAGAAAACTTCTGACTGGCTTAAAAGTATTTCTCATCTGTCCTCAAAAGGTAGCACTACAGTTTCTATCTTGAGAGGATGGAGGCATTTCTTCATCCCTTGGTAAAGTGTCTCTTTCATGTGCAAGGTAAAACTTTGGATGTAACCACTGGAAATGCAAGGCTGTCTCTGGACGGGTACCTAACTGGTGGGATTTGTCTGTCACTTCTTTCAGTATGTAGTCTATTATCTACCTATTATGCCTGATAGGTATATAACAGACTATGTAGAGAGTTTAGGTTGATGAGACAAAATCTGCTTTATTTTTTTTATTTTTATTTATTTATTTTTTTCCCTCTAAGATAGCAATACAAGTAGTTTAGTTGGTGTCTAATCCATGTCTTTAAGAATTACTAATAGTATTCTGATTATAACTTAACGTTCTTTGAACTTAAAAGATCAGTAAGATAGCAAGCCTTCAGTAGTTAATATTGTTTTTCCGTTTTAAGTCTAGATAGAAGAGATGTAGTTTCTAATTAGGAAGAGTGACCTAGAATGACATGAAGACCCTATATGTGATTCATCGACACATTATACTAGCAACCTAAAAGAAAGAACTCATAAAAATAGAGTGATGTGATAATGAACTCTACTCTTAATGTATAAGCATATTAACTGGAAAATATGCCCAAACTTGCTAAGATAGGTATATGTTTCACCATGAATATTCATTATATTCATTCTGTCTTCATTCTATTCAATATTCATTCTGTCCTAATTAAGACAAAACATAATGTGGAGGTACTGCTTTTTAAAGGAATAGCTCTGAGGGCTCAGGAGTTATTACAGATAAGCTAGACTGAATACTGCTCACCTTACAGGTTGTAGAGGAAGTCTAAACAAAAACATCATTTGGGCTTTGTCTAAAACTTGCACTGCCTTATAACAAATCCCACACATGTGATTAAGCAGCTTTCAGTATTCTATGCAGTATCTACAGCATTTCCCAACTGGGGGTTGAGGGGTGGGGGGACTGGCGGGATGAGATAGCAAGGCATAGCATGTCCCTCTGTGTTGAAGACAGTATGTCATTTTATAGAGTCATAGAATAGAGTTGTTTAGGTTGGAAAAGACCTTCAAGATCATCAGGTCCAACCATCAATCTGACCTGCCAAGTTCCATCCCTAAACCACATCCCTTAGTGCCACATCCATGTGCCTCTCAAATACCACCAGGGATGGGCACTCCACTATGTCCCTGGGCAGCCTGTTCAGATGCTTGACTGCCTTCTCTGAAGAAATTCTTCCTAACGGTCAATCTGAATCTCCCCAGCACAACCTGGGACTGTTTCCTTGTCTCACCTGATATGAAAGACTGACACTCCTCTCTGCAACCACCTTTCAGGTATTTGTAAAGAGTGATGAGGTCTCTTCTCCCCCAGACTAAACCCCAGGTCCCTCAGATCTAGACATCTATTTAAAATCTAGAGCCCTACAAGCCCTCTTTTAAATTAACTCACTAGTGTGAAAATCTAGCAGGTCATATATGCCAAAATAAATGTTGCAAATGTATCATAAGGAAATCTTTGTTACCTCATTTGGAGGCATATCTCTTTATTTCCATAAATTGTGTACTTGTAACATAAGCATTGACAAAACCTTCCTACTATACTGAAATCTTCAACCGCTTTTTTTTTTTTTTTTCCTAGAGAGGCCTGCACATTCACTCAAAGGCAGTAGCACATTTAGTAATGCCATCGGTGAAGGCAACTTGTTAATATTTTCAAAAATAAAAAGTCCTTCAAAACAGATCTTAATGCTTAGAACTTTTGATTTCATGGCTGGATGATAACAAATTAGATGTGTAACTAATGTGTTCTGTTGTCTTGTAACGTAGAAGCAACAATCATTTTTTTCAGGAGTAACACTCAAATTATTTTTTATTATTTTGGTCCTTCAGAGCTATAAAGTGATCAGAATCAATTAGTGGTGAGTGCATTTCATGGAAGGCTGTATCTGTTACTCTTCTCTGGGTCTAAATCTTCCTGTCCCTGCTTGCTCACCAGGAAATAATAACTTAGACAGCTTTCTTCACAAAGGACCTTGAGTTTCAGCATAGATGGGAATGCAGGAACTTCATTCCCTTCTCATGAATATTATTTTGTTATTATAAAGTACTATAGGAAAGGAACCTGTACTCTGAACATCTCTCAAAGAAAGCAAAAGTTGCACAAGAGTTGGTTAAAGATGTGACGCTAGTCTTTCCTTACAAGGTGTGTAATGCGATGAAACCGTTGTATGAAAAGTGATAGAGACTGTAAAAATAGTCTCTATCACTTTTTTTTTTTTGAAAAAAAAAAAAAAAAAAAGGCTAACTTCTGTCATATTTTTAACCCACAGTCGTTATCATCAAGCATGTTTCCATACAGAGAAGGCTGAAAACTTGCTTAAAACTTGAAAAAACAAAACTGCTTTTTTTCTTCTCAGATAACATGCCTTGAAAGGCTGAGCTCTTAATAACATTTTACAAAACCAGTTTAAGAAAAGTTTGCAGGTGAAACAATTTTCTATTCTTCACATAATGGGAGAAATGTGGGAGGAGATGTGATCATCTGAATCGTGATTTCTCTGCAGTACAGTTTTATGTCCTCATGACAAGGCCACAGATAGGGAATATAAAATTATATCCTAGCTATGCATATTTGAAAAGTATTTCACAGACTTGCTGAGCTCTAAACTGTGGTGGAGTTGTTTCAATAATCATTTGGAATTAATTTACAGAGCTCATGAAAGCTCAAGTTGACACAGAGGCCACGATGACAGAGGTCTGTAAATACCGTGACATAAGGCACGTGCATCTGGGAGGCTTCCGGGGCATCTGCACTTTCCAGTGGCATGCCATGGGTGTGTCTGTTCATTTCTTTTTCGAATTTATCCACTAAATAAAGATGAACTCTTCCTAGGAACAACTGATATTCTATTATCTTTCCATCAAAATGGTAGATAGCAATTCTGCTTGGGGAGGGTGGGAGTGGGTGGGATTTGAAGACGCTGGTGTCTGATTAGAGCATGGTTTTGCGAACAGTACTAATCAAAAAAAAAAGAGTTCTTCAATATCTCTTATGAAGACTTTTTTGACTTTTGAGTGATGGCTCACGCTGATTGCAATAAACCAAATACATCCTCAGTATTGTCTGTCTCCTCCCTCTGCCTTTCATTGACTGTACAAGTTTCAATTAAGTTGTAGGCTGTCGGAATGTTTTGTAAGCTTCTGTTTAAGGAACAGTAGATGCTGCCATACTTAACTGGGCTATTATTTGCTGGTGAGTTAATTTGTGATGGGGGTTGTTTTGAATGTGTATGATCTAAGTCACTGCTGAGCCATACTTTTGCAACTGCTTAATTCTTAACAACTTCTCTAATTCAGCCTCTTCTCTTTTAAATTGCTGTTGAAAAGTTTGGAGACTTGATAATTAATTTCACTCACAAAAGTGTGTTATTCTTCCCATTTGTAGGTTCTCGGTGGGACTATATTGTAAATTTCAGCATGGGCTATAGAACAGACCATTATATAATGGCACATATAACTTACTCTATAACATGTAGGCTGTTAGATAATGCTGACATGCCCACAGCCTCTGTTTGCTGGATCAGGCTAAGTTCTGGAGTGACTGTATAGATCAGGTAGGCACACCTGACTGTACTGAAGAGGTAGAAGCAAAAGCTACAAATCGGGAAAACATGGTTTGACAAACCAGTGCAGAGATTTCTGCAGTGTCTTCCTTGTTAAACTTTTCCCCAGTTAAAAATTATCAACTCATTCTCATTCCCAGTCTTTTCTTCCCATGTGATTTTTTATTTTCTTCACTGACAACTCTGTTAATCAAGTAATATCAAAGCAGGAGACTTTTGGAAGTGCTGATCTTGTTGCTGTGGTCCATTTTTTTTTTTTTTATGCCGGACTAAAGAAATGGGGTGGACGGCTCTTGCAGGAATGCAGGTTATTCTTATAGGTACCTGCACATAGTGGGATAATAAAACATCTGGAAAGTTTCACTTTTGATCAGTGTTTTGGAACTGATTGACATTTATACTCTGTTACTTGCTCAGAAGATGAAAGAAATCTTTATTACTAAAGGGTTAGATCTCTTTTGGTATATTAAAGGGGAATAGTTGAGTTCCATTGATATGAAATGGTTCAGTTTAGCTAGCGATCCGAACAACTAATTCATACACATACATTCAGGGTTTTATTGCCTAATGCTTAAAGCTGTAAGAAAACAGTGAGTAAACAAAAATTGCCAGGTCAATAAGCATGTGAAAATAGAGATATGAAGCCTGAAGTACTTGGATATAAGCAAGTATTTCTGGATCCTCAGAGGAGTCCCCCGAATGAGCACGTTACAGAGCATCTTTTGTGTTATTCATGCAGGGGTGAGGACTATTCCCAGTCCTTGTCACTGATATTTACACAATTTTGTAATATTTCCCCGTGTTTTCGTGTTTGTTTTATTATTTTTTTCTCCCTGTGGCTAGCATGTTTCTCTCTCACTGTGTTGGCAAATAAGTGCTCAGCAGGGAAATGCCTAATGTAAGAAAGTGGCAGAAGTTCAGGCCGATGACTCAGGACTCCGTGGGAAAGCATTTTCTATGCTGTTGCTGCTCAGTGAAAATTGATACGCCGCTTCAGAGATGAACTGCACTTTTCTTTATCATTGCCGGACAATGGAGAGTTCTGCTTTAATGGTTTTCTGTTTCTGTGTGAGAATGATGGTCTGTAACTGCTAGAGTAATAAGAAAATAAGGGTTTCTTCAGTAATTCTGTTACTATGTAGGGTAGATGCTGTGTAGTTCTCATTTCATGCTCTGAAAGACAAACCCACAGGGTCTGTGGAAATCTAAAATAACAAGCTGTAGATTAAGACTGTGTGGGATGTATAGTTTTTTGACCTTCTCAGTGCATGTCTTTTTGATTGAGGACAGATGAGATTAAGTGACCTGTGAGGGACAGAGTACTAAACATCACTTATACCTTCTGCCGAGGCTGAAGGACGCCTGTTTGATTGCTTCAGAAGAAGAGTGGGGGAGAGACTTTCCTGGGTTGGGGTGAAGTCGCTCAGTCTTGCATCCATGTCTTGCTACAGTGATTGCTTTGGAAATTAAAAGGGGGTAATGGAAGAGCAAATGAGCCTGAAATTACATTCCGTGTATGGATTTAAAATTCAGTAACATATACCTCACAAGATACTCTTCTTTTATGGGGTATGTCTTGCTATAATACTAAATCAGCACTATCTATGACAATTTTGTTGTATTAATACAAGCCTGTTGTGTTTGGTCATTGACATCAACTATTTCAAGACTTGTGCTATCTTTGGATTCAGCTCTATTCTCAAATTGCATGCTTATTCCAGTAGTGCCTGAGGCTTGCTGGGTTAAATGATGTCTGCGGAAGGCTTTGGTGTTCGCTGCCTGACTGCTTTATATGAAATTAAACGTGCTTAATGACACAGTATTATGAGTAGTGATGAACAAAATATAACTGCAGTGTACAACGTGGCTTAAATTACTATGTTTTTCTTAAGTTAAACTTCTACATCCAGATTTAGAAGTTGATTAATGTTTGTCATGCATAAAAGCCTATCTGAATTAGACTCACAAAGCTGCTATAGGTTATACTTAGAGGCTTCTAAGTATATAGGTTATACTTAGTGACTTGGTGCATAAATAATCAAGGGTATGATGCTTGAGGTCTTCAGTAAGATGTGATGCAGGTACATGAATATGGAAGAGGTTTGAATTCCCCACTTTGTCTAAAACATTTAGGAATGGTGCAAATATTGCCACTATTTTAAAATATATACTATGGATGCTGTCAAAAGGCAAGTGTGGCCGGTTTATGTAGATCAGGAGTTGTACCAAGGATATCAAGATCACCCAGGTGTTGTATGTTCATGACCTTAATAAACACATGACAGCTTTTATTATCTGAGGCTTCAAACCCCCATGTATGAAAGAGGGACGGTGCTAAGCGAGGCAGAAAGGGGAAGTGGGTGAGCTCTTGCTTGTTTTTCTTGCTTATCTGTTACAATGCTACTCGAGCATAACTTTCCTCATGACCTTTCGAATTATTTGGTACTTGATGATGCACTGCATTTGTGAGTGTCTTTTAGCCTTGAGATTTAAAGGAGTTGTCACAAGAGTATCGATGAGCAGGCAGTTAACGGATCTTGAATCCATTGAAACACCATGTGGAAACCGGGTTGTCTCTTTTTTGACGCTTGCTGCACTGTGACCCTAAGGCTTACCAGATAGGATAAAACACATTTCTGATGTAGCTGAAATCCATTACAAGTTGACTTCTGTTTTTTCCTTTTTGTTTGTCCTAATTAACGCTTGTATATCTTTAATTTCTCAAGAAAAGCATTCAAGTTCTAAAGCTTACAGGATTCCCATTGGTGTATATACAGAGACAATGAGTTTCTTCTCTCTTCAGTTTTAATGTAATTTCTGTAATAAGCTCTGCACACCCATTCCTAATATAATGACTTTTTTTTTTTTTTTTTTTTTTTTTTTTTTTCTCAAGGCTCCCCCAAAAAACAACAAGCACCCTCTTAAGTGGAGAATCTGTTTTCCAGGCTCCAGCTGAAATGGAATTTATCCCGTAGTTATGAACCCCTAAATACAGAGACCTATTAGGAAAACCTTGGAAAATGTGTTGCAAGTATCATTTCCTAATAAAATGTAGTGAATATCCTACATGCTACTACTTGTTCTTGTCACTTGTACAAACACAATGTATATGGGGAGAAACAAAATCTGTCACTGTAAAATATTACTTCCAAGAAACTGCAATAACTAACATTTTCAACAATTTCTAGGAAACTATGAGTTAGTTTATTCAGCTCCACAGTGCTAGCAACTGAAACACACTTTAGAAATAAATCCTATTTAGCTCTGAGATTCCCTAGTTTTGACGTTGCAGTTCTAGAGCATTTCATGGAGGACAGCACAAGACTCACTTTAATTGGATTATCTGGGGAAAAGCTGCCACAAGATACTGGACCAAAATCCCCAGCTGTCTTAAATGCACCATAATCCTTCTTGCAGAGTGGTTGGGAAACATTTTTGATGTGATAACATTTTATACCCACTTTGCTTGTGTTCACATGTTGACACAAGGTTCAGAGCAAAATAAAGGCTGGCTCCTTACAAGGTAATATAAAGAGAAATAAGATATTCAGCACAGATAGGTAAACATGCAAAGCCACTAGTGTGGGACAGAGATCATTCTTTTTGTTGAATAAAGTCTCATGATGTCTTTGCTTGAATAAACAACTGATGATGGGGCTGTACTGACAGAACAAGGCACCTCACGCTTAGTCCTAGCTCAGCGCACAGGAGGAAAGGAGGTGCCCCTGTGAGAAGCGGCCACAGCTGCAGGGACCAGAACAACCTCATGGGGGACCCATGCTGGGGCTGTCTGTTCCTGAAGGACTGCACACTTGGGTACAAAACCACGCTGGAGCAGGGGAAAAAGGTGAGGGGGAAGGCGCAGCAGAGAAGTGTCACAGACTGACCTTAGCCCCTGTTCCCCACCCCTCTGCAGAGAAGCTGAGCCTGGGAAGGAAGTGGGGATTGGAAGGGGTTTTGGTAGTGTTTTCAGTTCTTACCACCCCCCTCTAATATTAATTGGCAATAAACTAATCTTCTAGTTCAGTCTTTCTTGATGATATTGGTGAATGATCTCCATGTCTTGACTAGCAAGCTCTTTCCTCAATTTCCTCTCCGCCTTGCTGAGGAGGGGGGTGAGGGAGAGCAGTTTGGTGGGCACCAGGCAGCCAGGAAAAGTTCACTCGTCACAGCAGTGTATTAAATAACATGCCTGACTCTGTTTCTGAGAGTACAGCCTACATTGTTTAGTTCTGGTCTGTCCTTTGTTCTTCAGGATGCCTTTTCTAATATCTGCGGAGGCATGCCTGTGTGACATTTGGCCTATGGCAGTGCAGCCTGCAGTAGGGTTATTTCATGAGGCTGACATTTGCAGGCTTTTGTGGGCCTCATCTTTGGACAAGCTGTCCTCTACAGCAGTTTCTATTAAAAATCTTATGTTTTATTTTCCATGGGTCCTTTATAAAAAATGCTTTAAACTATTGAGTAAGTCCATAACAAGCTTTTAATTTTGTCAGCCACAGAAAGCACATGGTATCCTTATGGAAGGGATGGGCTGTACCAGTCCCAAATCAATTAGTGTCTTTTAGTTCTTTTGTAATTATAAATTCAACTGATGCAGCAAACAAATAGGTCTTTGATTCCAAAGTTACTTAAATCTTCAAACTCTGCTGAAAATGGCTACAGGCTCATTACTTTGTTCTTCCCATATTGCTTTAAGAGATTCTTGGCGATTTGAGAATCGTGTCACAGCTATCTTTTTTTTTATTATTATTATTTTATTATTTTTTTGACTATTAAGCTTTTGTTGATCTGGTAAGTATAGCATCCAAATATTAGAAATGGGTGAAATCTTGAACTGTTCTTGTGGTGTTCAAACTCTCTTTATTAAGAATGTATTTTAAATACATTTATCTGGGATGTCTGGGCATTTTCTTAAGCAATAAAAGGTATATAAACCAGGTCACCAAAACTGCTGGGGGGGGAGGGGGGGACGGGACAGGGACAAAACGTGTTTTTCACTTAGCACATCAACTAAAACTTAAATCTGATAGCTGTCCCCTAGATGGTCAGCTGAAGTGCAATGCTGTCTGCCTTCATGCACCTGAGCTATCTTCAAGATAGAAGAAACATGCGTCTGAGAATGACTTTAAGATGTAAATGAGAATTTTAAGGACATCGGATGTATCAAATCAGCATTAGCTCTTTTTAATGTTGCATATCTTCTAGAAAATTACTGTAACTAATACAGCATTTACTGGCGCAAATGTGGAGCTCCAACCATGATGTGGTGCACCTACTTTATTGCAAGTAACTTTGCCCCAAAACTTAGGCTATTTCTATTAGTTTAGCTTATGGGGAAAAAGTAGAAACAGAAAACAGTAGACCTTAATAGTGTCTACAGGCCTCAACTAATTCCTGAACTCTGTGGCACACAAAACCAGGATAGCAGAGTGTCCCTCCAAAAAAATAAATAAATAAATAAATAAAGCCACACACAACCTTGTGAATAACTTGCTTCCTCTGTGGTGGGAAGAAGATGGAGATGGAAAAGTGTTATACAAATGTCTGGAACAAAATGAGGAATAGCAGGCAAGACTGAATTCAGGTTTAATTTTCTACTCATTATAGTGAAGTGTGCTTCAAATAGATGGAGAGAGAGCAATCAAACAGTGAAAGAGACTTCAGATCACAAGTCCATTAATTATGAAATCTAAAGAACAGACAGCATAAGTTTGGTGAAAGTGCACTAAGCAATGCCATTTTGTACCATGCAAATTGCCTTGAACCCTCCGTGAAAAGTAGTGAGCTTTTTTTGAAGAGGAAAAATAATGAATATGCTTTAGAAAGGTAATGACATGCCTATATATCACAGAAACAGGAGGCAGAACACAAAACAAATTAATGATTATTTGTAAACCTAATAAGGGAATGTCAAGGACAGCTAGTGCACCAGACAGTACATGAATGTGAATGATAAAAGAGAAAGCAAACAGCTGCTAAGAAAACTACAAGAGAATTACTGTGTCATTAAAATCAAGTATAAAGAGGACATATATTAACAGAAATGCTAACCACATGTTTTTTTCTAATATCCAGGGACTTTTGTCAGGACCTTTTTAGATAATAAGGACCTTTTAGATAATGAAAGCATGAAAGCAAACAAACAAAAAACAGGTTTGGAAAAAGTCTGTTGTGGTCCCTGTGTATCTGTGAGTGTGGCATTACCTGTACCTGTGCACAAAAGGTTGATAGGAGTTTTTGTCTAATGGGAGGGGGGAAATCCTGGAATGCTAACTTTAAGCTGAGTCTGATTTGGGATTTTTTTTACTTTTTTTGAACTGTGGCTGAGGCATTGTTTTGAAACTTAAAAAGATGTATGCTCTGCTACTGTACATGGTCGAGTTACTCTGTGCATCTCAAGCTTCTTGGAAGAGGAAAAGAGCAAGAAGTGATCACCTGGGCTGGACATCTTACTTGCCCCTCATCCCCTTCTTTTTCACAGGGTTGAAAACCCTTCGGCTGTTGTGATTTGCTGTTCGCTGCTGTAGCATTTCCCAAAGGAAAGTGTCTACACTGGGGAAAACTTTCTTTGCAATCTCAACCTTCTAAAGGCATATAAGGTACTATTGCAGAATATAGGAAGAAAATAGAAATTGAGGATGATTGCATTCTTTACTGGAGAAGAACACTGTCCCTCCCCCACCCCGCAAGCCAAAGTTTGTAAACTTTGTATCTTACACTATAATATTAATCTTTAATAACAGGGTAAGAGAACTCTTGTGATTTGTCTGTCTGTCTTTGGCACTGAATTTGAACTGACTCTAGTTATAGCCTAATGAAATTCAAATAGCTGGACTGAAGGTTAGAAGGGGGATGACACATGAGGCTGATATTAATAATGTATGTGAGCAAATATACTTGCAGTAACAGTTCTGACAGTGTGGAGGAAGTTTCAAAGAGAGGTCTGTCTCAATATGACCCATACTAGAAAACAGGATTGAAACTCGAGATCTGCAGTTTCAAAACAGAGCTTTCCTGTCCGCTGAGCTCCCTTCCGATAAAAGCCATCCCCTGCTGTGCAGCAAATGCCCAAATCATTTCATAACAATCTGGTCAAATAAGCAGTTACAGATTTTCCCCCTTCTGAAGCTGTCAACCTTATCAAATGTGATGTGGAACTGAATTATTATCTATACTTGATCATTTGTCACACTGGAAATAACAAGTTTTGTGCTGGTTTGGTGACAAAGCAATAGCAAAGTATGTGAGCTAAATTACCTCACATGCTAGAAAACAGGAAACTGCCTTGTGTTTTGTACTTTCCTAACAAGTAGAAAATCTTGGTAGTTCCATTAATTGGGTATAGATTTCTGCCTTGCTAAATGGTCATGAAGACAAGACTCCCTTAGAGTCTTCTGCTAACAATACCAGCTTCTTTTCAGACAGGGTTTTTTAACTCTCTGTATTGTTCATCCTGAAGTCTGTTGACAACCTGGAAAGGAAATCATCTTGTCTGTCATCTTCTTTTGAAAATCCAGGAAAAATAAATGCATCAGATAATGCTTGTCTTACATGATTGGTTTCTTGTCAGACTCTGGATACACCATGCTATTTTCTGGCACAGGGAGGTTTTGGTTAATATTCAGCTGAGGATTCATTGGTTGGACAGTGTTCAAATAGTCTTGAGCCCTCTCCCCTCTCCATTTGTTGGTGTTGTTTTTTCTTCTAAGTACCTGATGAATATCTTATCTCGTATTGCGAATTATATTAAGGTGGTAATTTGGGAAGTCCTGAATTGATGTATGTTTTAAGGAATGATCTTTATTGATCGGCAACCATTTTTTTTTAACTGGTCTGGATTTACTACAAAGCTTTAGAAAGAGACAAAGCTAGTGATAACGTGGGCAACATTTATTTGAACAAGGTATTTATTTACTATGGTCAGCTGAGGATCTGTAAGACTTAGATGCAGGTAGTCAAACTGATGGTAAACACAGCCTGTCCTTATTTACAGTCTTACTGTAAAAAAAAAAAAGCCTGTCCTTATTTATAGTCTTACAGCCTTACTTAGTCTTCCAGTACAACATCTTCTCCTAGGTTTTATCAATTTCCTTTGCAGTTCAGCAAATTTAGGAAGTCTCTCTTCCTATGCTATCCTCAGGACTTGGTGTTGTCTGCTGCTACAATGGACATTGTCACACCAGTATGGACTTATCTTTGAGCAGAGCTTGCCTTGAGTTATGTGGTGTCTTGCCTGCAGAGCAAATGAACAAGGAGTATCATCTCTTACACTTTAGTTTACAACTTCAGAAGTACTTTTTTTTTTTTTTTTTCATTTTGGATGGAAAGCATCCCAAATGTCACATCAGTGGTGTTTCCTTTTGATTTTATTTAGCTATTCTCTGGTGACGTTAAGAAGCACGGCCCCATGAATGTAAATCTTTCTGAAAGTAAAAGCTAGACTTAGAATTTCCTTGCACTTCTGAAGTGCTTTGGTCTTGCATAAGATCCTGTTAACATCTCAGAAAGTCTTATGACAAGTAGCTTGGTCTGGTCCTTGTGCTGCTACTCTTGTGGGCCTCACACATCAAGGGGGCTGTGGCACAGGCTGCACTTCTTTGCTAGCTAAGCTGTGTTTGAAGGAGTTGCTCCCATATATCTTTTCCCTGTGCTTGTAGTTAATTTGGGAGAGATGCTAGCTGACTTGCCCAAAGGCAAAGAGCAAGTAGGGGCTAGCATCCAGCATTGCTCAGTCTACCAACAGGCAGCTCTTCTCATTTAATAGTCCTTGTGGTCGGTCTTACGCTGAAGTCTGCTAGCGGAAGACTGCAGTTTCTTGCCCTCTGGGGACCATGTCATGGCAGCTATGTCACTGCAGTTAGTGTGGTGTTGTGCTGAGATCATAAATCCTGCTAAAGAGGCCTTTAAAACTCAGGTGAAGTAATCCACTATTACTAGCCAGGTTTTGGGAGCCCTGCTGGCTTGCAACCCAGCCTAGCACAGGGGCCGAGTGAGAGTGGGTGAGCATGCACAACATGATAGAGATGTGGTGTTTGCTTGCTGAAGAGACTTCCCAGGGAGTGCTAGCCAGCAGGTTTTGTTCAGCTGCAGCTCCTTGGTAGTGGATGCAATGTGCAGGGATGGGGAGTGGTGCTTGCCTGGAATGTGGGTGATACAGGAGGCCTTAGGTTTCAGCGGTTTCTAAACTATTCTGCGCTGCATTAGTCACTCCTGATGTTGTATTCTCATTTTTCTTTGTTGACTTGCTTCATTACTCTTCCTTTTTGCTGACAGCTTAAGTCCTGCTTTTGCTTATAGAGAATGAAAACAAATTTTGAATTCTTAATGTATGGTTTCATAAACTGAGAAGCGAGCCCTGGGGTATAGCTCTCAAAATAAGTCTTTAGATTTCTCTTCCACTGCCCTGCTGCTCCCCTTGCTTTGCATGCTTATGCTATTGCTGAGGTTGAAGCATCGTTATCACAAAAAGCGAGTTTCAGAGTTCATGATAAATAGTTCTGTGAAAACCCCAGCTCAGTAATAATCCAAAAAGAAGTCAGACTGTTAAGGAGTGTTAGGAAGGAAATAGAGAACAAAAGAGGGCATCATGTATTAATCCAGGTTTTGTCTACATCTTGTTGAATCCCTTGTGTAGTGCTGGTTCCTGTCCTTTCAAAAGGAAATAGTGCCTCTGGAAGAGGTTCAGAGAAGGACAACAACAAATTGTAAAACTGTGAACTAGCAGAGTCCCTCAGCTGGGAAAAGATGACAGGTGGGGCAATGTGATATACACCTGCCAAATAGAGGTTTCAAGGGGGGGGGGAGGTGAAAGGACAGGGAAAGGATTTAAATTAGAGGGGGAAAAAGCACCTGCTGGAGAAGAAACTGCTGTTCCTGCTGTAGCCAAAGTGCAGATCAGATAGGCTGGCTCTTCTCCCTTGGGTACCTGAAATAAGAGGAAAAGAATACAAAAGTTAGCGAGGGGTTTAGAGCAAGTTCTTGAATCTAGTCATTTTTCATAATTGAGGACCATTTAAGAATACTTTTCCCCACATGTAATGACTTTTTCCAGAGAAGAAAAGCTGGAATACTCAATGATTTTTCTCTCTTTTGTGTTGGTGGCACTTTGCTGCATAAAAGGAAGTCTGATGAAACACTTCCAGGCTGACAGCTTAAAAAACGAGCAGTTTAATCATAAAAATAATCCAACAACAGTTTCACAAGAATAGTGAAACTTAAATTGTGTTAACTAGTTACTCTAGCCTCGGGCTTCAGCATCAGCTAGTTTGATAATTACTTTTCTTCTTGTCACAAATGGAGAAGTGCTGAAGGCGAACTATCCCATGTTACACTCAAGCACGAGTTCCCCATTTGTACTTGCTCACATGCTGACAGTGCGCTCTAGAAAAATTAATGATGCCACGCCATAATAGCAAATGCCTTATTTAAAGGCATTCTTTAAAAGATGAGTCGGTCTCAAGTATTTTGTTTGTTTAAGGGAGGAGGAGGGAGGACAGGAAACAAAACAGTTTTGGGTTACGTTTTAGAATTTTCCTCTGGGCTTCTGAGAAGCAACGTTGGGAAACTAGTTTTTCCACTCAGCTTTAAATTAAACTTTTCCCTTGGTTTCAGAGTGCATGAAACAGCTGTGTCTTGTATTTACATCTGTAGCTAGCTAAGCAAGTTTCAGCATATCCCAGTTCTGTTCATCTCTGCAGCAAATACAGCTCACGCCATGCACAAGTCTGCTGGTAACTTTGATTTTCACAAAAGTTTCTGAAGAAATAAAGCAAAAAGTATTTCTCTCCCCTCTAACAACATTAAGGAAGATGGTGCCTTGCTAGTAAATGAGCTAATGACAGGAACAAAACTGATTAATAATAATGCCTGGTGACATGGGACTGTAAAAGTCACGAGTATGTGAATATATTCATATTTTTCAGGGCAGAAATATCCAGCCCTGGATTCCTGTTCACAGTCCTTCTAAAGAAATCTTGTTGCATTAAGAGTGTGTCAAGTGAAGTTTGGTAACAGGACTTAATATAGTTTTGGCTTTATTAAAAACACTGGAGTCACTTGCAGGAAGAGATTTGTAATATTCATTGCGTAAGGCTGCAGATCGTGCAATGTTGTGCAGTTACTAATGTCAAAAAGATAAGAGTCTTCCCCCAAGACTTGTGCTGCAGAGGCAAGGCAGAACAGGCACAGCACTGGGTGTGACCTGGAGAGCACATCCTGGGAAAGAGTAGGAGCTCCTGAATCACTGACTCATGTATACCACTTGTAAATGTTTTTTTTTTTTAGTTGCTTAATGCATTAATAACTATAATCATGTATTTAATAACTGGGCAGTCAAACTTCATCTGTTTGCCTGTGAAATTAACAATTGCATGCAAAGGCATACCTGTCTGTAGGTAGGAAATACATGCACTTTCCACTGCTTGTTTTACTGGATCTGGAAGATAGTTTAATTGAAACTACAGTAGCTTAGTTTGTAGCACTAGTTATTAATAAGGTGTAAGAATAAGATTGCTAATTATAGACTAAGAAAAATACATTAAGATCCAGAATAGAAATCAGAGTTCAGAATAGGCTATAATTTGGATCTTGTATATACTGAGAATTGATATGCTGTCTTTGCAAGATTTTTTGACTCAAACAGTAGGAGATCTGAGTTTTTTCTTGGTCAGAAACTCAGTGCATTGACAAGGATGGGTGAGGGAAGGCAGGGGAAAGATGGTTCAGACCCTGCATTTGGTCTGAAAACTAGCTTAGGTAGACTTCAGTCATGAGGTGCTCATAAGGTGAATGTGGCTGTGTATCCATACACATGTGCGTGCTCTTTGTAAATGTACGTGAAGGAATCAAGGTTTATGTTATCCATTTCTACTGTACTAAAACAACTGCTCTTAAACACACAGGCAGTTCAAAGACTCATGGACAGCTTGGTTGAAGTTGGGTGAAATGGTTCCCAGCAATTATTTCTTCAAAGAAGCATGAGGGAAAAAAAAAAATAAAAAAATAAAAGGTTGTAAAGAGAGGACTGCAAAGATCTGCTAAAGAAACAACTTGAGGGAAAAAAAGGGGTGCAGAAGGATGGAGGGAGACTCATGGGAACATTGTCTTTTTCAAGAAGGCTGCAGCATATTAGTTAGTGTATTGGCTTAATTACATAATCCAGAAGTTTGTTTGGTTACAGTGTGTAGGTGAAGCTTAATGGAAGATGGAACAGATGAGCTTTTTTTCTTTTAAATGTTGCGAATACCAAATCTTCTAATTACCCGGATGTGAATAAAACACTATTTTGCTCAGTCACTTTCATTAAGGAAGAAGGAAAAAGTCTTCAAAGTGTGTGTAATTTGGCCAAATTAATTCAGAGCTGGGAAACAGAACCACTGAACTTTGTTCCTGCCTCCACCATGACCAATCCTACCATCTTGTGCTAACGTAGTTTTTATGAAACCGTGTGAACTTACTGCTTCACACGTGTAGCTTGCCTAACTTCCCAGTGAGAGAACTTGAGTCATACCAAATATACTGAAAAAAAGAAAGGTGTATTTGATCATCGCATGTAGAAATAGGCCCTTAAATAAATCCACGTAAACCGATGCAGTTCAGAAAATGTACTGAATAATTTCAGGGGACAGTAATAGTAATGGAAAGGTTTTCTGATGCGTTTTGAACAGCTACTAGTTTAGGCAGTCAGTTCCCCATGTGAGATTTGGGACTATGTTAGTTTTCTAGACTCCTTACCTGGTACACATGAGAAGTTGGACATCTCTGGTTGCAATATTGGGTTGGTGCATGTTATTACAGACAGATTATTGCTGAACTTCCCTGAGGGAAATGCTGTGGGTGGGAACAGATCTTTGTACTTGGGTCAGGCTGAAATTTAGACCCCATTTCCAGGTTCTTCTGGAGGATGTGCTTTCACCTTGTGCTCAGCAAAACAGGCATAGTGTTGTTTCTTCTCTGGGCTGAGATTCAGACAAGCAAGCATATGCTTCCCTTTCTCTTATCTGCCCTTCCCCATGCATAACTCACCAAATGTAGCTCATGGGTTACTGCACTTACATAGGATGTGAAGGAAGGTGCAAATTTCTTCATGAGGGGAGTTTGCTTGTTCTTTGCTTTTCCTCTTTCTGTCTTCAGAGGAGTACTCTAAGCTATTTTGCTGAGGTAGTCTATGGTAATTTCTAGTCCTTAAATTTAATTTTGTTATGAACAGTGGAGCAACAAAGATTTATTGGGCCAAATATACATTACTCTCCCTTCCCAGGGAAGTGTCTTGATTATTAAGTGTAGGCTTCGTCCCTCCGTTTCCTTCTTCAAACATTGCTTATTAATATTATTGAAATTATTCAATATGAAACAAAATGCATTATTTAGGATGCAGACGTACACAGCTACCAAATGACAGCACGGTTAGAGCTTTCTTCCTCTAGCCTGCTTTAATTATTATTAGACATTATAATAGCTTTCATAAGAGGGCTAGAGTATAATTCTGTCTTAGACATCTACTGTTCAGTTTTAAAGATGACCCTCAGACTGGGAAGTCACCCTAATTTCAGTTTCTCCTCTCAGAGGAGGATAATCTTGGTTCTGCAGTGTCAGGATGAAACTGTTCCTCACATTTGTTCATCTCTGTCCTTACTGAAGGAAAACTGTGGGTGAAATATCTATCAAATCAGATTTCTCAAGAATGATGTGGAGAAATCATCTGTATTGTGCCTAAACAGAACAGCAGATGACAGCTCAGGTCTGGAAAGTAGAGGCACTTCTTGCCATGTGTAAAAACAAAAACAAAGCAAGACGGACAAAGAACCCAAGCCCTGCAGGTGCCTAATATATTTGCTATCAAAGGCTAAGACACTTACAGGTAGGATTTCTTTCAAAGTAAATAATAGTCAAGTGGGGATTTTTAGGTGCAAATCTTATTCAACACTGCTTTATTCAGTATTCATACTAATTTAGGCATGAAGTTTTTCTTTTTCATCTGGGCATTTTGTGACTGGAACCAAAAGTGAATTAGTGACTATTCTGGTGATTCAGCCTGAGTGATCAGTTCATGACATACCACGAGTTTGCTGTTGGAAGAGAAAGCAGAAAGCAGTTGATGCTTTTTTTTTTTTTTTTTCCCAATGGTCCATCAAATCTCTCCAGGCTTCTGGCCTGCCCTGTAAGGGCTTTACTCTTTAACTGGCTAAGGAGATAATGTTACATACTTGAAAGCTACTATCTAGAAATGTAGAGTTATTGAAAATTGCTCGTAATGTAGATAGCAATTTTTAGAGTTTTTTGTGAGTTCTTGCAAAGTTTTTTTTGGAAATGACAAATGACCTTACTGTGATTCATGCCTTTCTCTTCAAATGTCACAAAGGAGAAAAAACCCAACATATCAGATATGCAACATTTGCATGAAATTTCAACTTCACTTAAGAAAGATATCCGTTGCCCTGAACAGTCACTGTGATTAAAAAAATTTGGATCTTTCCAAATATGCTAATGATGGAAGTTATGAATTTTATTTGTCCCCTAAATATCTTACCTTGAAAAGAAATAAATTAATGCATTTCTGATCCAGGAAACATGCTGTTTTATTAATTAGTGTACAAGGAATTGTTAGGTTAGATTATTATGTTCAATTAAGTATAATGAATGTAATTAATATGGATTCTGGTTTTAGGTGGTTGAGTTAATAGTGCTATTAACTGCTTCTATTATGGTACTACTTATTGTTGTATCAGGGAAAGAAAGTTTAAAATGAAGACTAAAGTCTCTTTCCTCATTCCTTTTTCAGTGAGCAAAATAAATTCTCCCTGACTGTAATATATGCAAAATAGTTTATAGTTATTTTGTAAATTGTTAAAGGCCATTTTAAAACGCATTCTAAAATTTTGTAATATATACTTTAAAATATTTCATTACAGCGTGGTTACAGAGTACCATTCAAAATGTGGGGAGTGTACTTACTTCAAAGTACTGAGGATTTATTTATTAAATACCTCATGTTCTATTACGGTTACTCTCATGTATCTTGTCAATCTAGAGAATGACCAATAAACCACAACAAATAATTTCTGAAACGGAAGTGGCTTCAAGTAGTGATTTCCTCTGGTTGTTTGCGTGTCTCCTTTGTTTCTGCTGTTTTGTTGGGGGACAGTGGTGGTGGAAAAATGTTTCACGTGGATTCACTGAGGGTACTTCTATACCTCAGGTCTCCTAACCCACCAAAGAAGCTTGTGACAAACCAGCTCTGAAAGCTATTTAATTCATTTAGCCATATTTAAATTAGATGAAAATAAATTCTGCAGCATAACTAGGTGTTGACATAAATATATTTTCAGAGTTTGTTTACTTCATGCACAATGGAACATGGGAGCCTCGCATGCAATGTGCTTACTTCTCTGATGCAGGTCACAGTCTTAGAGTTCACAGCCCCATGCAGTGGATGTGGCAGAGAATACTCTTAACAGCTCAGCCTTTCCAGAAAATGCACTAATGATAGTCCTAGACAGACTTAGCACAACATTGCCCCTTCCCATATTAAAAAGCAGTATAGTCACCTTTAGAAAACAAAAATTGCACCAAACACTTGCTTTAAGGAACATCTAATTTGTAATCTGTGGAGGTAACTACATAGCTATGTCAACATGGATAAAGGTCTTAAGTCCTAAAGAACAAGACCACTTGTTTTTACATGGTGATCAGTACTGCAAGTAACCTGTAGTTTTGTTGTGCTAACAATGAAGACAAACACAATTTAGACTATTTCCACTTGTTCAGCATTTTGAAAATAATTATTTCAGCCTTTTCTGCTCTTTATCTGGTTGTACTGCTTCTCTCAGCACTACTACATTGAAGTAAATCCTATATGATTTAAAATTGAACATAAAATTGACCGGTTGCCCATGCTGGTACATGAGCTTTGGGTTGAACAACATCTGTTCTGAATATACATCTTGTTGGAAATGCAGTTGCTTCAGGAGTCACTTCAAAGTGACATTTGACTAGAGTTTTACTTGCTCTACTGTGCAAGAGTGGAATTTCAGCCTCTGCTGGATGGATTTTCCCACAGTTGTTACCAACTTGCAACACGTTTGTGTTGTTGCTGCAGCAGTGGGTGTCCTGTAGCTGGCATGCTTCAAATTTAATGCAACCAGTTGGTGTAGTTTTTCATGAGCATCCGAGAAAGGACAAAAAGCAATTGCGTGTATGTTTTTGCTTTTTCTACATGTAGAAGACTGATGCATGAATGAGTTACTCTAAAAGCAGTCATTCCTTCCTCAAGTGAGCTTTTGCTAGAGAAGCCGTTTGTGTATGTGTTTATTTTGTTTGTTTGTTGAATAATCTATAGTGAGAGCAAATCACTTTATTTGTATGAGGCCTTTTCATAACAAAGCCAGAAAGATATAGCCCTAAAGCAACTATTCTACATTTTGCTGCTGCATCTGTTCCCTCTAACTCCTTGGTCTCCCAGAAGAGAAATCATGTTGTTTTTTTCTCTCCCTACTGCTGAGAAGCTCAAAACTATATGATAATGTTCTGACTTCATATGCTGAAAAAAAAGTGGCCAAAGCCATGCAAATGAGAGAGGAAAAACTTTTCAGTATTGCACTAACTGTACAAAAATATTCTGCTGTAACTCGGGTAGTTGAACTGAAGGAAGGAAGCAGAGATTCAGAGATAAGTGGCATACGCACATACTTGTATGTGCTGCTACTTCTATTTCTTTCCCACCCCAATCTGAGGGAGTTAGCGGCACAGGGATGGAGCTCAGCTCTATGCTCACATCTGGTATTCCTAAGTAAAACTAAGATAAAACCAAATGATTGTGAAAAATCTCATGTAATGACATGCATTTCTCTGGTACATCCTAAATTTCATAAACATTGAATTATTTACCTTTTTGGGTTTTGGTTGAAATAAGGCTGTGAAAGTTCTTTGCAACATCAAATTCAGCCTGGGTAATGTCATTAAAGACAAACTCCTACTGTAGCAAAGATTTTTGTTTTTAGGGAGGAATAGTGAGAAACTATTAAATTCCTGTTTAAAAAAAAAAAAAAAAAAAAAAAAAAAAGGACAGTAGTCTTTTGACTATTACTACAAAAATTAAGGACATTACTTATAAAACCTGTATGGGCTGTTATCTTTCACCGGGGGGAGTTCTGTAACGTATTGGATAAGAAGGATGCTTATGTTATATAAACGAGTTATATGAAACATTGCAAATGTAGAGTTCTAGTATTGACACAAATATTCAATATCAGATTGTCCAATTTTTGTAGATTTAAATTTAGTAGTAAGTAATTAGGACTTTGAGTGGATTTCTTTACACTGTGTTAGAAAGATGTAGATACCTAAAGTTTCTCCTCTCCAACTGCAAGTATTGTATAATCCGTTTATTATAGAATCTTTTTTTTTTTTTTTTCCAAAGAAGTTATTTGCCTCCTCCAGTGCATACAAAGTATTTGAAAGCAATTATGGTGAACTTTTCAACTGCTCCTGTCTCTAGTGCCAGTCCTTTGAAATTCACAATTGGCATTTGCTCCTTTTTCTTTGTAAAAGTGACACTGAAACACACCAGTTACCATACAAGTTGTAATTCTATGCAGCTTTCCTACCAGTTGAGTTCTGAGACTTATTAAACTGAACAATTTGGTACTTCCATAAGCTATCATATTGACTTCATTGGAGTGATAAGGCTTAGATCCACATTGAAATATGATCCATTGTCCCATGATTCAGAAATGCACATGTAGAGGAGTAATGTAAAAACAATAAACCCTGCCACATCCTTGCTGATTTCAGAATGAAGTCCTACTAACCAACTGAAGTGGTGTTTGAGCTATGTGTCACCCAAGTCTGCAGGGTTGAGGGAGTACCACAATTTGAAGTAGAACAGGAAAGAAATCAGCAGTACTTTAATGACCCTAGTGCATAACACCAAGGTGGTGAAACTAATGCAAAATGCATTAAATGAGGTATGAGACATAATTTTCTTTGAATCTATTTGGGGTGTCAGAACGGGAGTCTTGTGTTTTAAAGAACTTCCAATTTGCCTTTGACACTGTTGCAATAAAAAAAAAATACCCCTTGTCTCTGCAACTCAATATGGTTTCTGCAGGGTTTGTAAATTCTTCAGATGAATGATCTGTATGGGGAGTTAGAGGAAGTCCCCTGGTATCCCCTTCTGCAACAAAACAAGATTTGCTCACTATAAATGTTTGGGTGCTTGAGACTGCGTGTCCATCTGTAAAAACGATAGCACAAATTTACTGGTGGAGTCCACAAACCACAGCCAAACCTTTAAAAGGTCTCCTATATCAGCATGAAAGGTTACTGTGTTCTCCACATTTCTAAATCTATCTTTTATGATGTCAACTGTCACTAAACTGAGAAGAGGTGAAAAAGATTTCATTAGAGGGAGGGTTGGATAAGATGGCTGGTGGAGAAGAGTGGCAAAAGTTTACATTCACATGCAATGAAACTTCAGTATCAAAGGGTCATTGTGACCTTTAAAAGGTGGTTTTTTTTTTGTTTTGTTTTGTTTTGTTTTTGTTTTTCCCTTTTTTAATAGCTTAGTGTTCTTACAGTTCATACGACAGGAGACTTTTCAGAGGTGTTCTATTTTACCCAAGCCAGATTTTATGCAGGCTGAGGAAAGCACCTCTAGAAGCTAAGCTAATGCATCTACTGATTACACTCATCTTGGATGTTGACAGTATTGACTTTTTGGCTGCAGTGCTGGGCCTGCTTCAGCAACAGAGCCAGCAGCTAGTCGTTTTCCTGTGTTGCCACCAGCAGACACTGGTGCACTGATGTGCAAACAAAAACTTCAAACAGTGACACGGGCATCTCTTTTTCTTTGCTAGGCAGCTGCCCAGAGGCCATTAATATTTGACTGGAAAGAGGAAGACTTGGCAGTGAATTGACAGATGGCACTCGAACAACTTGTATTTCTGGAATCTAAACATATTCCTCCTTTCATGAAAAGGTGGCTGGTTACAATCTTGAATCTAGGGGGAGAGAGGAAGTTGCATATTGATGTGTAAGTGCTCCTTTTTGCTGTCTCGCCCTGCTTATCAAAAATAAATGCAGCTTAAAATTTAAATTATAACATTAGTGAAATCTTGTTAAATTTAATTTGATTTAAATTAAAATAAAATTGCTAAAAACTTCAAGTTCCATAGAAAAGATATGTATAATAAAACATTAAAACTGCAGAAGTCCTCAAGGAGAAGGGCCATCGTAACCCTCTTTTTTCTTCTCTTCTACCAATCTTCTCCTAAGTGGGCTTTATTGCTTACACTCAAATTCTTTAAGAACTCAGGTACTTGGAAGAAGAAAAGACTTATGTATGTCAATAACTGCAAAAAACATGCATTTGCAAATGAAGAAATTGATATGTAAAGTTTCAATGAGTTGTTCAAGTAACAAATGAAGCTGGCGTAAGTCATTATGTATCGTTGCTTATGTGCACGGAAGTGGGTGTATATATATGGTGTTCCCATTCCTAAATAAATTGATGGACATATTTAACATGAACAGGTGTAAGCTCAATATTTATATTTTAGTTTTTTTTTTTTTTGAAAATCTGCATATCACAGACTTCTACAAATGCAACCACAAGATAATACTTCTTCATCAGAATTAGTTGTAATGATTGTGAAGAGGCATGAATTTTTACATTGCTCCTGCCCATGTTGTGAGTTTCTTATGGATAAACTGATAGTTTCAGTTTTCAAAGATGTCAGGACAGTATATATATATACATATATATATATATATATATATATATATATATACTAATATCAATGACTAAAAGAAGTTCTCTATTAGTAATTATTTTTCTCTCTCATAGAGTATAAAGGTTTGATGTGCCTTTAACTAATCTTCTTGAGGTGAAATCTTCTTGTCCTTTTGTCTAAAGCTTTGAGTATTTTAAAGAAAAATCCTCTAGCCATGCATTATAATGAAAAAAAACCAAAAACCAACTTTGTCAGCATTCTGTGATGTGTTTTGATTACCAGTTACCTTATGAATTTATTAACATCAGTATAATTACTTCAAAAAACATTTAAGGTTCTGCCTTTAAAAAGCTACTCATAAAAATAAATAAATAAATAAACATACCAGTGTAAGGACAGTCTGGCATATACAACTAAGCCTATCATCCATTCTGACTGTCCAGGATGTCCGCTTAGAATAATAGGGATTTGGATCGATTTTCACCACAGATATAAGGTATAGTGCATAGAAGCACACAACTATCCATGACAGACCACAATTTACCCACTATATTTACTATTTCAATTCTTCATTTAATGCTTTGATGATCTGTGTTTATGTTCCAAATAAAATTGCTTTAAAGCAACATATAAAGAAATCCCTGTTACCATTAGTCAAAGTATTGAAAATAGTTACATAATTCAAATATATTCTTATTTCATGTATTTTCAATGTCTTCCTTGTTTCATAAATATTGTGGATTTGACTTTAAAGCACCACAGTGATAAGCTATTGCTCAGAACAGAAAGGGCATATTTTGGGGATGTTGTGGTTTAACCCGGCCGGCAGCTAAACACCACACAGCCGTTCG
>CM021734.1:58802999-58815876 GCA_011075105.1 Heteronetta atricapilla
CAGAAAGTAACGTGCTATAAAATTCAGTGTGGAATACAGCCACAGCAAACCTGAGATTAAAGCAATCAACATTCTGATTAGCAACAATTAAGCAGCTCTAATACTTATACCAATTTTAGTTTAACATAATCTGGTCAGATCTGTTGTTATCTCAACCCTTTGTGCCCCACGTTGGGCGCCAAAAGGACTGTTGTGGTTTAACCCGGCCGGCAGCTAAACACCACACAGCCGTTCGCTCACCCTCCCCCCTCCCTCTCCGGGATGGGGGAGAGAAACGGGAAAGTGAAGCCTGTGGGTTGAGATAAAGACAGTTTATTAAGATAGAAAATAATAATAATAATAATAATGTAATAATAATAATAATAATATGTACAAAGAAGTGATGCACAATGCAATTGCTCACCACCCACTGACCGATGCCCAGCCCAACCCCGAGAGCCGGCTCCCCACCCTGGCTAGCCACCCCTATATATTGTTCAGCATGACGTCAGATGGTATGGAATACCCCTTTGGCCAGTTTGGGTCAGCTGTCCTGGGTCTGTCCCCTCCCAGCTCTTGCTGCCCCCCCAGCCTGCCCGCTGGCAGGACAGAGCGAGGAGCTGAAAAGTCCTTGGCTTAGTATAAGCACTGCTCTGCAGCAATTAAAACATCAGCATGTTATCAACACTCTTCTCATCCTAATCCAAAACATAGCACTCTACCAGCTACTAGGAGGAAAAATAACTCTGTCCTAACTGAAACCAGGACAGGGGACTATGACAGTTAAAGCTTATGAATCAGGAGGCATACAGGAATTTTAGGTTAGGAGGTTTCAAAATACATTCAGAATTAAAGAATTATGATGATTAAGAGATTTTAAAAATGGGAGCATTACTCATTTCAGTAACATACGACAAAAGATTTTTCACTTAAGTCTTAATTTTTTGAACTTCAGTACATTGTATAGCACACAACTAGTGTGTGCATGTTTTTCACTGGCTCAAGCTGAGCAGAGTCCAAAACCAATGACAAAATTAAAGCCTAAAGTTTATACTCTATGATTTTCTGAGTTTTTTAATGAATATTCCTGAGGAAGAAGTCTTAAGATTTGCCAAACAGTTGTACCATTGATTCCTATCTCTATTTCTTTACCCCAAAGGAGCGAGCTTTACATACAGAGAAGACGATAATTGCATCAAAATGTGCCATTTAATTAACAAATTCATTACTCATAAGACTGCTTAAGAAAGTAAGTTATTTGTGTCAAGCTTTGTCCATCTTCTATGCAGAAAATATAAAAAAAAAGTCTTGTTATAGAATCTGACCACTAATTTTAAACCCTATCACTGGTAACTGGAAGTGGTCAAGAATGTAAATTTTGTCCTTCTCCTTATTAATTATTATGGCTACCCAATTGGTTCTTGTTTAAATATCCCAACATAGATTATCATCAGTTACCATCCTGTTAATACACCCAGTCTAATACTCACTGACATTTGTACAGTCAAGTTTTCTACCTACATTTGAGATGCAAAGCTATGCAACAGTCTTTGATGAATGGGATGAAACCTCACTATTCAAACAAAACAAAACAAAACAAAACATGGAGAAACTGGTTTGGTGCCCTTTACTTCTTTGACATCCTTTCTGTGAAGGCTGATACTGCAGTGGGGAGAAGAGAGATGGAGTTTGCTTTAGAGATTTCTGTTAGCATCAGTATATTCTAATTTTCTTTACAGTGTTGGAGAATTGGTGGATATTGAATTCTTGGCCCACAGCTTGAATATAGAAATTGCAAGTCTGAGAAAACAAGTCTGGAGCTGAAAACGCTTCCCTGCAGTCTTGTGTGCTAAGAACAGAGATTTGGCAAAGAAATTAATCTAGGAAAGCCTTTTTGTGAAGTAGTGCTATTCGGACTCAAATACTTTCTTGCATGGTGCTGTAAAACATATGGTTTGCCTTTACTTTTTGACCTTCTTACCTGTGCTTACATTCTCTTAACTTTCTTTCTGAACAAAACCAGAGAAGATACTATTCTCCACTCGTACCATGTTGTGATAAATCAGAATATATCTAATAGACTGGTTTGGAGAAATGTCTTAAAACTTTTTTTTTTTTTTTTTTTCTCTTACTTGAACTATTTTATCTGGCATCTACTCTATACCTATCATTTCAGAATGCTGAAAACATTTTGAGCCCAGAACTGCAGGATCTTTCAATTGGTGTCCTTGAGTGTATTGTAGCCATGAATTTACACATCAGCTGCTGCTTGAGATCTAAATGAGTAAAATTTGGTCAAAAAACATGACAGCATTGCCTGTAGGTAAAAATTCATCATTATAAAATCCTGCAATGCAGGGACCAGAATTTGTCATCTTCTGTCAATAGGAAAAAAAAAAAAAAAAAAAAAAAGTTTTCAATTGAAACTGAAAACATGTGTTTCCATGTTTTAGAAAGCATTAAAATAGTGGAAAGTACAATTACACATGTAGATTTTTAGGGTAACTCTTCAAGAAAATTTTATAGTTCAAGTGGAGTCTTGAACAATTGCAATCCTTTTACAGAAAAGTCCCAAGTTATGGATAGAAAAATACAAGAACTATTCCTTGTTAAACAGTACAGGAGCAAAGAAATAATGTTCTCT
Organism: Heteronetta atricapilla; assembly: GCA_011075105.1. Classification (NCBI taxonomy): domain Eukaryota; kingdom Metazoa; phylum Chordata; class Aves; order Anseriformes; family Anatidae; genus Heteronetta; species Heteronetta atricapilla. Next base: position 58,805,623 of record CM021734.1, read on the forward strand.
GATACTACTGTGTAAGTTGCCATTACATTATGCTTCAAGGAATGACAGGAGTTGAATGGAAGGAGAAAATTGGAGGAGAGAGAGATGGCAGACCATAAGAATTGTGCATGAAGTGAAAATTGAGTGACTGAGTTGGCTGAACAGGGAAATAATTTCTCCTCCTAACCTAACATATTAAAGGAGAAAAAAATACTTGAACTGTGGCTGTGCACCATGAGGTTTTTCAGGCAGTACAGCTACTTTCATCTGTTTTATCCTTTCCTCAATACAGATTTTAAATATCCTGTGTAAAACAAAATGGTGTACTTATATATATACATATATATATATATATATATATATAAAATATATACTATATATATTAGCACCAAGGTAAAAGTAGAAGATGGATATTCTTGCTGTTATCTTGGCAGCTCTGCTTATTACAGCTCTGAATGTTTTTTCATGTTAGATGACTATTTCAAGAATGCAAAGCAATGTGGAATGAAGAGATGCCTTGCCATTCACATTAAATTTAAGCCAAGAACTTGAGACAAAATTTTAAAACAACATCTTGAGAATCACATGCAACTTGAAAGTTGGAAGAAATAAGAGGGAATCTCAGGATACTTTTGATTAGTTTGTCAAAATAACAAATAACTGCTTTATTATTACACTTTTTTTTTTAAGAAGGAAATGTAGAAATACAACCTAAACCCATCTTTCAAGTATATCTTATTTAATTCTGCTCTTTCTTGCAGGTCAAAGTTAAAATTACTTTGAACAAGATGTTTTGTCATGAGGTAATGGCTTGGGTGACCTTAATAAGAAGCAATAGCAATTTAATAAAAATAAACTGTCTTTATTCTCTGATCCCTGAATGATTGGAGGGAGCAGAGGTTGTCATTTCAGTGCAATTCCTACATAAGCTAAAAGTGAAAAAAAATGTTTAAACTAAACCAACTTATAGTTCACCCTAGAGAAAATATTTGTCAAAGTAGCATCAAAGGCTGCAGCAGTGTCACAAACTGACACTGAGAGAGATTCCTCCTGAGGCAGATATTATATTTAAAATGTCTTTTCTTTTCTTATCTTTTCTTCTCCATGCCCTCTTTGAAATGCTTTACTTTCATAAAGGCTGTAGATCTGTATTTCATTCGAGGGATGCACGATCTGATGTCCATCAAGAGTTTCCATTTTATAGATTAGAAATTCTGGAAAATGACACCTGTTTCCTTTTCTTCAGTGTTTGTGAGGCTTTAGTTTCCTTTACCTCTTTATGCCCTGCATTTTGGTTACGAATGCTCAGGAGCAAGCACTCTATTTTGTTTCCCTCTTGCCCCCAGCAGGGCTGGCTGTGTGCTGCTTGTAGATTGATTGCTCTTGTGCCAGCATCCTCTGTTTTGGTCAGTGGCTGTCTGGGAGTGCACAAGTGTAAAATTGCATGTGACTCCAGAAATCTCTGGAGCAGAGTTTAAGATGTTTTATCTGTTTTCATGGCTTCCAGAGACATGTCATGTGCGTGCGTATGTATTTTTATATATGTGCGTGCGTGCAGTGTGAAGATGACTAAAACTGTATTTGCATTTTTTTAGTACACTTTTATGCTTGAGGTGGATGCAAATGACTGAAAATGCCCAGACTTCAGACTGCCTCTTCCTTGTTAGCCCTCTGACCTGCGGAGGTGGACAGCATTCAAGGTACCTTGTTTTTTGACACCAGGTTAAGCTCTTGCACTCGGCAGTTTGTTGTCAGAAACGTACAAAGTGGTGTCCCCCTGTGCACAGGAGGGAGCAAAGCACTTGGTCACAGCTACAGCTCTCGCCACCTCCACTTCTCCCAAGGGTCTTGCCTGGGTACTGCTTTTCTCCATCTGTCTGCTCTGGCCATTCTTTCATTTGACCTTTCTCTTCCACAAGTACATTCTTGCCTACCTTTCTAACATACAACATAATTTCCATTTAGAGTCTCCCACCCTGGTTACTTGATTTCTTCAGCAGATCCTGCTTAGGACAGTTTGGGAATACCTGAGCTTGCAGCAGTCTTAATTAAAGGAGGATGAATGCAGCTGAATTCAGCAGTTTCAGCGAGCGCCAGTTTCAATCTGAGAAACTGTTTGGGCTCTACACAGAAGGATTGGTTTATTTTAATGCTTGTTTAAACTAAACTAAGGTGAGTTTTAGGTGTTGGGCTCAGAAGACATGGGTAGCCTCACAGGGAAAGGGGAAACAGGACAGTAGAGATTTTTGATCTCTCCATGAAAGTTTGTTTCAGAAAATTGCTTTTGAAGTTTATAAATGCCAGTTTAGAAATTTTTGCATACACGAATTCCCCAAAACACACACCCTCCTTTTGCAAGAGCATTCTGGCTCATTTTTTTTTTCTTAATATATTTAGTTATTGTATTCTGGGAAACTCATATCTGTAATATTTTATTGCTGTGATTTAGCAGATAGTCTGATGTTGCCAGAATTTCATGCCCTGCTTCAGATAACATTTCCTTTTTTAAGCTTTTAAATGCCTGGACTTAGCATTAACATTTTTGTCTTGATTCCATAACATGCTGCTTTTTTCAGAGTGGTGAAGTTCAGATTCTCATCCAGAAAGCCAGAAGGCTTGTGAGAACAGGTGAAACTTGTTTCTTGAAGTGACTAAATTTGCATGAGTTTGAAAGATTTTTTTAAAACCTTTGTGCTTTAACCCAAATTCTGCTCACATATTCAGACTTAGCCCATTCTAATTGGAATTTGGATCAGACAGGTGTGTTGCTATCTTTAACATTGATATTTATACATAAAACTCTTCCCCTTTGTCTAATCTTAATTAAAATACTGTTTTGATTAAAGCAGCTTTACCCTGTCCTGAGGCTGAATATTGGAGGAAAAAAATAAAATAAAACAAAATATGGCACCACTATTTCCAGTCATTTTCTTTAGCTGAAACTGGTTTGTTAACTTTACTCAGTTAACAAGAATGTGCTAAGTCTACAGCATTATTTTACCCAAGTGTAGTTGCTAGCTTTACCTTTCTTTTCCTTCCATTAACACAAGGAGTATCTTGGTCTGATTTGTGTTAGTTTCTCCCAGGAAGGCTGCAGCTGTGTGATTTACATGTAGACCTGCGTGGCTTCCTAACAGCCACTGCCTGAAATACACACAGATCCAAAATGCCCTGCAATGAGTTGTTGAATTAAACCACCTGAAGAAGAGGTGTTCATGCAAGCCAGTAACATACAGTGTGCTGTTAATTCTGGTTTTAGAGAAATCATTGCTGTAGTTTGACATAGAATCACATAATAGTCTAGGTTGGAAGATACCTCCAAGATGACCGAGTCAAACCTCTGACCTAATGCTAACAAGTCCTCCGCTAAACCATATCCCTAAGCTCTACATCTAAACATCTTTTAAAGACCTCCAGGGATCGTGACTCAAAACTATCACCATGCCTTATTTTATTGTACTGTAATTTTAGAGACAGTTGAAAATGAAATGCAGAGATGTTTTGTGCCTGTGGCTGCTGTAGGTATCTACCTGGCGTTTAGCCAGTAAGCCTCAGTTAAAAGTTAGTATAGTAGGCCAAAGTCCAAATCACTGAATTTCTTTCATCTGGTGAAAGTAGGAGTTGCACTGTAATTTCATTTTACCAAACTCACTTGAGAACCCTAGACTTACCAGCCTAGCATGTTGGCTGCTAGTGAAATGGAAAGTGTATCTAATTCTGTACCGTGCAGTACATTGCCATTGCGAGATTCCCTTCTCCGAAAGGAAGAAGGCAATTTTGTGGATATCTGAACTGAGGTGACTATCTTTCTTCCAGTATCTCTTAGATTACTTAGAGCAGTGTGGCAAGTTTTGTGGCTGAAGCACTCAGAGGTAGATTATCAACTTCTGAATTATATCCTTACTTCTGAGAGCCTAGGGTGCCTTTGGAAACTTTGTAATCAGCTATCTAGCTTGAACTCCACTTACAGCCTTTAGAATAGTCTTTCCTTTTCTAGTCAAACGTTTTGAGATAAGAATTGTGATAGAGATAAGAAAAAGAGAGAGATAAGGGCTTTAATTGGTTGCTAGTTTCTGGTGTTTTATATTTCCATGTGTAGTTATAACGATGTCTCTCCAGTCTTAGTAAGTATTAAGGGGAACATTTACTCTCCTCCTCCTACTCCCACTCTCTGTCAGAAAGCCAGGGTATATTGACTCCACAATCTTGCAATACAGTCATTCGATAAATTGGCTGTTTAGCCAATAATACATGTTCTGCAGATGGTTCAAAATGTTTGTTGTATCACTACAAAAAGACCTGTGACTAAGTACTGGCAAAGAGCTTGAGCTATGTTAGCTGCTATGTCCCACAGCTCTTGGCCATTACATTACCTGTTGAAATTTGGGCACCAGTGTTGCTAGGTAAGCTGATGTCATGTGCTGGAAGGTGCCTAAGAGTGTCATGCAGAGCTGCTGACAGGCTGGGTGGGAATCTATCTGAAGATAACCATTAGGAGGAGTGAGAACTTGGAGTCCAGCTTTTCAGCATACTGCACCTATCTGTGCTGGAAGTTCTTAACAATGAATTGTCCATTAGACTTTGTGCTAGATTATGCTTTTTTTTTTCTGACTGGAGTTTATAAAAAATCCAGTCTTATTTGGAGCAGAATTTGAAAGTTTGCATCCCCTCAGAATATCATAAAATCACAGGACGGTTTGGGTTGGAAGGAACCTTAAAGACATCTAATTCCAACCCCCTGCCATGATCAGGAACACCTCCCATCAGACCAGGTTCATCGAAGCCCCATCCAGTCCAGTCTTGAAAACCTCCAGGGATGGGGCATCTATGGGCAACCTGTTCCAGTGCCTCACCATCCTCATAGTAAAGAATTCCTTCTTTGTATCTAATCTAAATCTACCCTCCTTTATCTTAAGGCAATTACCTCTTTTTACATCACTACACTGCTTGACAGAGTCCTTCTCCAGCTTTCTTGTAGGCCTTTTAGGTACTGGAAGACTGCTATCATGTCCCACTGGAGCCTCCTCTTTAGACTGAACAACCCTAATTCAACACCACACTCTTGATTATTTCTTCTAAAACTATTTTTTAATCTCTAATGTAGGATTACTTATGCCAGTCTTTGGGCTGTGAAGGCTGGAGAGGAGAGAAGGGAAAGTGAAAATTCTTATAGCCCTCACCATAGGCACAAGAAAAACAGGCAGAAGTCAGTGCTGCAATTTATGATTGAAATTCAGCAGCAGGGATGCTGAGATAAGCTCTGAAACACTATGCCCAAGCTCTGAAACTGCCATGTACCGTCATCTCACTGCAGAAGGGATGTACGTTGCCACACTATCACTTAAAACTCCCAGATGGCATCTTTCTACCTGTCCTGTCACGTTCCCAGTGCTGTGTGTCAGTACTTAACTTACAGTGTAGTTCTTTAATGCTCATGTCTCTGAACCATAGATTGGGTATCAGGTGTCCTGTATGTGCCTTCATATCCCTCTTTTGTTTGGATTCACTGGAGAGAATGCCCAAGATTTTTCACTTCCACCTGGACATATATCCAAGATTCAAGTCTGGTCTGAGGCTGGACCTTTCCTTTTAACACTTGGAAACAACAGGTTACAAGAAAATTAAGTGTAATTTCAATTCCAATCAAAGCTGAACAGCCTGGTTCCTCTCTGGCTGCTTCCATCGCAGGGAGCTAGGGCTGAGTGTTCAGTGTCCATAACAACAACTTTCCCTGCAAATGGTGTCCTAATTCTGTCTAAAGCTGTCCTGGGGGACTTTGACAGCTCCTCTGAGTTCTCTTTACGATTTTTCTTCATCTGTTCCCCTTTATCCAAAATTCTTTTCATGATGCCAGTCTGTTGCAAATACACTTTTGATGGGTTATTTGAATATTAATTACCATTTGAACAATTTCAGTCCAGCATCTCATGGGTTACTATTGAAATTATTGAAGTATTCAAGAAATCGTACTAGTGCTCATATACATATTCAGAGGAGATTTTTTTATCTTTAGAATATTCTATGTAGCTTTCTAACACTTCACTGATATGAATAAAAACCTGATCATTGGGTTGTTTTTAGATGGATGGAGGACATATTTACATTTCCTTCCTGTTCTTCCCTGTCACCTCCCCTGAACATTCAGAATTAGAAAAATCTAGTTTTGTCAGAGCATGTCCAGGGCCTATGCATTAGGCTATTCTCTTGGGAGTCAACAATCCCGATCCCAGAAAGAGACACTTCACATTTCAGTAGAACTTCAAACATGGTTCTCCAGTATTCAGAAGAGTTTTTGAACCACTGGCATTTTAGGACAGCTTTTTTCACCTCCGCGTTTCCTCACTGTTTGTGTGTTAAGAAATCCGGCATGATAAGATAATTTCAGAACACCTACCAGATAGATCTGTACTAGGTGGAGACAAGGTGATAGATGAATCTTGCTGCCACTATCCCCAGAGCTGTGAACATTTTACTCTCGAAATGAAGTGTGTTTTTGTATGACTGGTGGTAGAAACAGTGATAGCTAAGGGGTTTTAAGGCAGCTGATGAAATCTAGCTTCTTTGATATTGTTGAATATGAGCAATATACCTAAGGAGATCTTCATTTGCCTGAAATTCTATTGTAATATATCCCAAAAATGATTGCTAGGGTTATGTTGGAAATACTTGATTTTCTTAATTATGTTCCTAGCTGTAGTTGAATGTTAGCATTCCTATGATACCATTCAGTGAATTTCTTTCAACTTGATGCTTAAAACTTGTTTTACACATCAGATTATTTAGTATGGTATTGTTACTTAAGAGAGATGATTAGATGTAATTTCATAATTAGGAGTAAATTATTAGCTAGTATAAATGCAGGAGACACTTGCTGTTTTCATTTGCTCAGTTCTATATAACTGAGAACTTGCACCTCAGTCTAATAATAAACAGGTTATTTCATTTTTTAAATAAATATTTCTAATTTCTAGCGTCTCTATCATAATTTCCTACATATTTGGAACATATAGCAAAATATCAGTTAGGAATGAAATGGTGATCATCTGTGGAATAAGTGGTAATTGCAGAATGTTGTCTGCCTAACCATAGTCAAATTTTTGTAAACATCATGACAGAGATGAGTTTTAAGAGCAGTTTGAAGAAGGACAGCTGTTGCTTTGTGAATAATCATTTTTGTTGTTGCTGTTGTTGTAAATGCTGCAAATGATAGCATGACTGAAAACAGAGGTGGAACGTATCACTTGGTTGCTCATCCTGTCAGTGTTTTCCTTCTGTCAAGGCCTAAGTCCCCAAAGTGCGCTTTTGGGGAACATATGTTGCCTGCCAAAGCTCACTTGAAATTTGAAGGCAGAATTACATTTTGCTTAACTTTGTTTTTCAAATGTAAACCACGTACACTGAGGATGAAACGCTCCATGTAACTACAGTATACTGTAGCTGCAGCTCATAAAGCTTTTTCAGAATTTCAGCTGTTTTAAAATTTGTCTATAAAAGCCTACTTTTAAGCTATTAGGATGTGTTTTTTCAAATTACTTGAAAACTAAATTGACTAGAATAGGAACAACAGAGCAAGAATTTTTGAAGTATTTGTACCTTACAGTAAAAATTATGGAATCATCATATTCATAAAATTCATAAAATTATGGAATCATCATATCCCTAAGCGTAGAGCTTACGGATATGGTAGAGGTTGGACTCGATGATCTTGAGGTCTCTTCCAACCTAGAAATTCTGTGATTCTGTGATATAAGCACAAAAGCATTTGGCTTGGAAGGGACTGTAAATATCATATAACTGCAACTCCCTGCCAAGGGCAGGGACACCTCCCACTAGATCAGGTTGCCCGGGGCCACATCTACCCGGGCCTTGAACACAAGGGATGGAGCATCTCTGGGCAACCTGTTCCAGTGCCACCATATGAGTGAAGAATTTCCTCCTAACATCTAATCTAAATCTTCCCTCTTGTAGTTTAAAACTGTTCCCCCTTGTCCTATCACTATCTGTCCTTGTAGAAAGTTGCTCTCCGCCTTTTTTAGAAGCCCCCTTTAAGTACTGAAAGGCCACAATGAGGTGTTCTTGGAGCCTTCTCTTCTCCAGGCTGAACAACCCCAGCTCTCTCAGACTTCATAGGGGAGGTGCTCCAGCCGTTTGATCATTTTTGTGGCCCACCTCTGGAGCTGCTCTAACAGGAGTTATAATAAGTGCTTATGGTGATTCCCTCTCCAACTAATCCCTGCAAGTACCTAATTACATTAAAAACTCTCTCCTTTTTGGATGGAAACTTCTAAAAGGCAGGCACCTCCAAAGAGGGCTGCTGTCGGGTCTATGGCTATTCAACCTCTGCCACCACCTTCCTGAAATGCTTAACAAATTCATTTGTCAATACCTTGTTAATAGCAATTGTAAAATGCTCAACAGATTCAAAGTCAATACTTTGTTAATAGCAATTACGTATTTTGCAGGCCCAGAGCAGAGGGTCTTAAGGCAGCAGAGCCCTGCAACTGCCAGGAGTAGAGACAATGTGCTGCTGCCAGCTGTGCTACCCACCAGAGAGATGCTGCTCAGCTCTGAGCTAATTATACAATATAAAGATCCTTCCAAGATAATTTACCTAAACAGATAGCTCAGATGGAGCTTTATGCATGCCTAAAATATTCCTGATAAATGAGAAAGGATAGCTATATTTTGTCAGTGTATTATTTTTTTTTTTCCCTTGGCTGCAATTAAGATACTGTCTTTAAAGCAAAACAGATTCCTCTCTTCAGGTACCTTCCTTGGTCCAAGAGACAACACAGAGGCAGGGACAGTGGAGCTTTTATTTCCATTAGTTTTGGGAGAAATATCACCTCCAAAAGCTTCTCACCTTAGTTTAATTGAGAGAAAAGTTCAGAAATCTTTCTCAGTGTGTCCCAACCTTGGCTTACTTTTGAGGTTATTTACTAGTAAGTCAGTAAGAAAAGGATTTTGCTTGCTCAGATTTGTTCTTTTCAGAAAGTATGTTCAATTAACACATATCTATGTATCAAGCTGTACATAATAACTGTACACAAAGTCATATACATATGGTAATGTGTTTTATAATACTTTGAGAGCCTGGATGGATGAACCACTTGTAAATATGGGCATAGCTTACTTAGTTGATGATATAAAATGCTTTAGAAAAGGTGTCTGGGGCAAGTGAGAGGACTGAATATGCTTGGTAATTCACAGCATGGTTAAGATGCTGGAAACAGAAACAGTGTCAGTATATCTGAGCTGAGAAGAGCAACTCTTCTTTTATTCATTCACTACACTGTATTGCAGGAAGCTAGCTTACACATTTTTGGAGCAGAGAGCATGCCAGCTCCAGTAGCAAGGCAAAAGCAAGGAGCAAGGCAAAAAACCCACAAGGGTATGGAAGTGGGAAGAAGAAAAGGGACTTTTTTGTGTCTGTGGAAGCGGGGGGAAGAAAAGGGACATCTTTTTAGTGAGAGTAACTACAGGGAGCAAGGTGCTCTGCGACAACAACAGCAGGCTTGCTCTTGTGATGTGGCTGAAGTTTGAGACAACTTCAGTAGTCTTCAGTTTTGTGTTTGCAGAAAGAAGGCAAGCTGCAGCCCCAATGAATGACAAGAGTTTCCTTCTCAGCCACGGACCTGAGCTTCTCAGCTGAGCAGCTGAAGTAAGAGTAACCCCCCATTTAAATCCTATGGTTTTGGTGTATCCTCAATCTGGTTGTAGTAATTAATTCATGTTGATGATTTTTGTTATATGGGGTAATTGTCAGCAATGTACATTTTAAAAGTATTGGCTATCTTCCTGGGCCTTTTTAACAGATTGTGACACTTCATAGTTTTAAGCGATTCCAATCCAAATCGTTGATACAGTTCAGAAATGCCTAATATGCAACCTTATGCAGCCAAGCTTTCTCAAGGTAATTTAAAGTGCCATCCTATATGTTTGTAAAAGAACTTACTAGTGCAATAAATAGCATTTTAATCATCTGCTATTCATTTGTCTATTCTGGGGTAAAACTGAACTTCTAAACTACAATATAAACATTATACACAGCTACCTCTGCAGTATTTAATTAAGTTTAAAATACCAAATTTTTTTGTTTACGTACATTCAGAGAAGTTTTTCAAGAAGGGTCAGAAAGAAGACCCAAGCAATTACAGGCCTGTCAGTCTCACGTCAGTGCCTGGTAAAATCATGGAGAAGATGGTTCTCGAACTTATTGAGGCGCACGTGGGGGACAAAGCAGTCATTGGTCCCAGCCAGCATGGGTTTGTGAAG
>CM021734.1:58873995-58925581 GCA_011075105.1 Heteronetta atricapilla
CTCTTCTCTTCTCTTCTCTTCTCTTCTCTTCTCTTCTCTTCTCTTCTCTTCTCTTCTCTTCTCTTCTCTTCTCTTCTCTTCTCTTCTCTTCTCTTCTCTTCTCTTCTCTTCTCTTCTCTTCTCTTCTCTTCTCTTCTCTTCTCTTCTCTTCTCTTCTCTTCTCTTCTCTTCTCTTCCCTTCCCTTCCCTTCCCTTCCCTTCCCTTCCCTTCCCTTCCCTTTTTATTTTTTATTTTTTGAACACTGAAGTTTAGTGAGCTCAAGTTGCTGTCGCTGTTTTCCTTCTTCTGTTGAGGGAAACACAGCTATTTATTTGAAGGAAAAATCATCCGTTTTATACTTCATGACAATGCTAAAAGGGACCATACCATTCCCAGCATTAGATAGTATCAGTAATCTCACCACATGTCTTAATGAGAACAACTTCCAATTTTCAATTGCACCAGAAGATGGCAATAGTAATTTCTAGTAATCAATAGTAATAATAATTTCACTGAAGTCAGTGACAGGTCGTGAGGAAGGGAGCGTGCAAGATGGTTTCTTATTTCTTGGGGTATGTTGCATTTATGCTTTTCATCTTCAATCAAAAATTGAAATACATAGTTAAAAGTATGGGTTATATCCAAGATAACTTGGCTTTGTTCTGTTCTTAAAAGGATGGTGAAATAGAACATTTAGAAAATTGACTATTTAAATCAATATTAGCTTAAGCTAGCCCATCACTGGTATGTCAGCTCTTTGTTTTTATTTTACTCTTCCTTATTTTGAGGAAAGTCATGTAGCTGAAGGCAAATCCACCTGCATATTACAGTCATTAGAACATTTAAAGCCACAGCAAATTTCAACCATTTTATCAGTTTATCAGAGAGCTTGTGGAAGTGTCTTGACATTTCAAAATTTGTTCTTAAATTCTACTGCATTCACTGTGATTTCCTACCTGGCCCTTGTTTGTGCTTAGTGGACTCTACAGTGTCCTGCAATGACTTACACTCATGATTCATATAGAGTTTCTTTGCTGCCCTAAAGTATCATTACTGGGTTTACTGTTGGCTAGCTTAGCAGTGGCCTCACTAAAATCTGTACGTTTTTGCTGGTAACTTCTTAATCTGGCATGCTGAGCAATCCTAAACTGCAGAGCATATCTTTTAACACTATGTGAATATTAACTTAATCAAAACCACAACTAAGGCTGTCTTTCAGCATTAAGAAGTGTTTGGCAGCAATGTTAGGTTAAACTATTTCATTCTCAGTTTTTGTTCATGGCCACATCAATACTGTGAAGCAGCTAAGAGCCAGGGCACACAGACTTGAATTTGGCACTGTATGTAGCTTCTGATCAGTTGGAAGTGTGGCCAGGACATCTGTACAACTTGCCAAGGTCTGAGGCTGCACTTGCTGGTCTCTGCTTGCAGCACTCTGGGTGCATGTACTCTGTTTTTCAGGTAGTCTGGATAGGGCATGGAGTTATTTGGTAACAAAAATCAGACTGCAGAAGATGCAGAAAGGCAAGGCAATGCAGAACTCAGCCACAACCTTTACATTTTAATTTTAATTACTTACAGATATTTTGGGGAAGATTTTGTAAATTATTTAGCTTGCACTATAGAGTACACGTTACGGAGAAATACCACTTTGATCTGGGTTATGTATGAATAGATAGATGGTTTCTTTGCATCAACACTTCCCTGAGCATGTCTGTAAATTAAGCATTCAAATATGTAAGCTCACAGCAGACCATAAAATAAAGATGTTTTAGATTGCACTGTATCTTTCCACAGTCTTTATTCACATAATCAAAGTGAAAGTACAAATGCTGACCCAAATATTTGATTTAAGAGTTGGAAAGGGAGAGGGAGAGTAGAGGTGTCCATGTCAGCAGGGGGTTCATAATCTGAATAAACTTTCAAATGAAAACAATATGGAAAAACTCTTTACCTTAAGGGCAAAACAGCTTTACTGTATAAACCATTTTATTTGGTCTCTTATGGTTTTCTCTGCAGAACAAAAATATCACTGTCTGCTGGCTAAATGGAAAACAGTTGGATCATAAAAATATCAAATGAATCTATTTGGCAGCCACTAATAATCTACACACATTTATATAACTGTTAGTTTTGTTCTGGAATATACTGTCTGGAAATATAGCCTGGGGCTTCCTCAGATCTCCTGGAAAGAATTAGCATTCAGATCACCTCTGTAAAAAATACATTACTTAGAGCAGGTTAATTTTTACTACATTCTTTGAAATATATATTTTTAATATAAATTATTATTCATTCCTTCATAATGAATTGGTATTAGAATAGTTCTACTTAGCTATTTATAGCTAACATAGATGTTTACATTACCAGGAAGCCCTAACATCTGCTTTCCAGTGACCATCAAACTTTAGTGAATTAGTAAACATGGAACACATAGAGAGTTTGTTTTGAATGCTTAAAAATGGGAGATTTAATACCTGCCTCAGAGCTTTGGGGCCCCAAAGAAAATGGAAGTTGCTAATGAATTTCTGATTGTTTAGAGTGCTTAAAGAAATCAGCGGAATTCAGCCTACAGATTCTGAATTTCCCAGTTGCTTAAAATGAAGCATAATTGTTTGTTAAAGCCAGCTAACTTATGAAAATGATTTCTGTTAATGGAGTCACAGGAAGCCTGTTCTACAAGGTGATAGATACGTATCTTTCTTGCATAGTTCATGTGTTCTCAGAAGAAACCAAATTTTTGCTACAATCTGTCTCTAATCTTTTTGCTTAGTACTATTTTTCCCTGATAGATATAAAACTGTTATGTGAGTTACAGATATGATCTTGCCTTTTGTCTAGACAAACTAATAAGCCCAATGCAGCAGAATCATGTTAGACACCCACTGACTTTATTAAGGTCACTGCCAATATTGCATTAAATTTCAGAGGAACTATTTTTTTTTTCTCTATAGACTTTTAAATTTGTTTTAAAAGGTCTAAATGATTAATATATCTACTAAAAATAATTTGCCTTTTTTTTTTTTTTTTTTTTTTTTTTTTTTTTTTGCTTTCTACTATCAAATATCCTAGCCACTTAGAACCCTTTCTGTACAAATTGTTTCAGTGGTTGCAAGTAATCATGTTCATCATTTTTATCTGATGCTGTTTGTATAGCCCTTACCTTCTCCACAAGAATTTGCTCTTTCATTGTAGGCATTTGCTCAAAGATGTAAATTTTATAATTAGAGAATATGTGCTAGAAAGTTCTAGACTAATGGTCATCTACATTAATTTTGGGGAATTGGAGAGATCTAATCCTTAAACAAAAAATAAGAGAAGATTAATGTCATTGGGAAACTGCAAAGAGTAATGCCTTTACGTAGATTAAACTGGTGATATAATTTGAAATCTCAGTGCTATTGTGAGAATCTGTATTAATGCTTAGGGAACTTCATATGGGTTGTTTTTGAAAGCCTCATGCATATGTAATCTCAAATTCTGTAGTAATACTTTTGTTTAAGTGCCAAGTAGTTTTTACAAATAGCATCTGGGTACCTGGGTCTTCCTAGAGTTAATAAATATTGTCTATTCCTTCCACTCACTAGAATTAATTTTATCAAATAGCTTCTTGTTTCTGATCTCCAGGACTGCCCATTTTGTTGTGAAGCTCTAGGAACAAAATTCTGCTCATTGGTGCTGCTCAAGATGGCAGTGGCAGAGAAGTTGCACCTGGTTCCATATACCTCCATAACATTATAACAAGTCATAAAATTTATGAAAGCTTTGACTCTTTTGCCATTCTGAGGCCAAAACTTTACTAGGACTAGAGATTTTAATTTGTAGTTTGAGTGCAGTTGGTGAGGTCTTCTGGGAGGATTATTGAGCTAAAGATCAAAAATGCATCCTGTCACTTAAAATTGGGCCATATGATGCTTCTGAAAGGCAATCAGACTTGCTCTATCTGGTGTCCTCTGAAAGACAGAGGATCCCTTCAGAGCTGTGTCTCTTTACAGAGAAAATGCATTCTCCCTGGCTCTTGCATGCTTTGTTCTGGCTTTTGTGATCTTCACTCTCAGTGTTCCCTGAAAAAATATCACTGTTTCTGTGATTTATACATCAAAATGCATTCTCTGATGTAGCTGCAGCTTGATACCTTAACTGCTTTGAAAACTTGAACCAAGGTTTTCAGCTGTTATAAGAACGTGACTGGATGTCAGTGGGCAGTTTTTAGCATAAGCTACATGTTTCTCCTCAATCCCTGGCCCAGGAAGAAGGAGGGCAGTTACATAAGCATCATCAGGGGCTTTACGTTATTTTGGCTTTCAGGTTTGCCTGTGCATTACATAAATAGAGTACAGAAGTAAAAATGAATGAATCATTGTAGCTATTCCATCATCCAAAAGAAACGTTTTTTCTAAAAAAGTGTGGATGATGGAAGATATCTTTGGAAAATGTTGTCATTCTAAGTATAACTTTGCATCATCTTGGTAAGTGGTGGCTTATGTTATTGTTAGAGGAAAAGTGGGATATCTTTTTGAAAAAAAAGCATATTTTTCATCTAAATTTCATAGCCTTTGGTCCTTTCTCAGTCCTATATTAGATTATTTTTCTATTTTTTTCCCCTTCATTCACAAGATAAGAGATTCAAGAGGGTTGCCTCATTAGGAAATGTGTGGTATATGGTAGTGTGTTATTGGAATACTGCTTTAGGCTAAACCAGTCTGTCACATGTCATTTTCTCTGCCATGGCTTTCACAAAGAAGGTGGATGAAGCGACCTGTTGAACAGAAGCCTTCAGAAAGGAGGAAGAGATACCCACCAGGGTTCTCGCAGTGGTTTTGGAGAACGTGATGTGAGATGCATGTCCTTTGCTCCTGCCACATAACTGTGCACCTCAGTAACTCTCTAGAGTTATTTCAGGATGCACCACCATGACCAGCCCTGTTGTGACCCTCACACTGTCAGCAACTGGCTTCCACCTACAAGGATGAGGAAGAAGATGGAGAACACAGGCAATGGGCCAGAGCACTGACATACCAGCCATGCTACGGCAGTAGTACAGAGGTGCAGAGTCACAACAGGCTAGGGATAAGGGAGATAGGTTTCTCTTGTCCGTGGACACAAGGTGTTTCTTCTGAGTGTGCATAAATTGCTGGAGTTCTTTTGCTTTGGTTTATGCTCTGAGACATTTGGGGTGCTTTTTAAAAAATTGACATTCCCACTTTTTAGTTATTTTGCCCAGGAGGAGAACATTGGAGTATAATGGTACAGTGGCATATAACTTTCTATTTTGTAAACTCTGATTTTATGTTTTGCTTTTGATGGTATTTGTAGTCCAATATGTTCTCTTTAACCAACTGAAACAATATATTTATGTGTAAACACAAAAATTAATTTGATTATAGCTCATGCAATTGTGGTTAGATTTCATTAGTAGAACTTTCAGAAAAAGAGCTAAATCTCTGGATTTGAATGTAAACCTGACATTCAGATATACAGTTTCACAATTATTGTACAACTTCAGTGTGCAAGAAGAAAGTCTGATACCTTTTTAGGTGCACCTATGCCAGTACAGTTCAGCTTAATTTTCTGTTCATTCTCCCCTCTGCTCTCCCAACTACAGATTGGAAAAACTGGAAAAGGGATAGAATGGGGCAATTGCATTTTGTAGAAAATAAACTAGCTGATTCCATATTTATAACCTTTATTAACCTGACAAGGAGGAGTGGAATAGCCAGCAAATCATGTTCAGGATTGAAAATGTCAAAGTTGTGGAGCATAGTACCATAATTACCAAAGTACATCAGGTATTATTAGAATTTTGATAGTTCCCTCTTCTGACAAGTATGGTAATGAGAACAGAAAATATACAAAATTAATTTATTTTCATGACAAAAATAGTAACGAGGTGAGATGATTACATCCAATTCACAATCTCAGAGTTGTCATTTCCCGTTGGACTGGACCAGTAATCTTAGCAGCTTAATTAAATCAGTAATAATAATTCCTCCTCCCTTCCCCCTCTGCTCAGAAGAGGCAAAATTTAATGGAAAGGCAAGAACATTTCCACAATAAAAGTTGCCTTGAGGTTTGCACTCAAAACAGTGATTAAGCATTTTATTATGTACTTTTATCTATGCTCTTGAACACTGATATTTCAGAACTTGTGAGTTAGTTTTCAGAAGAGACCTTAAGAATAGTTAAACATTTTGCTAAATATGCATTACTTATGTTGCAAGGGAAAACTTGAAAGATTTGTATTTTCTATAAACTCTGTACCAAGTTTTGTTTGTTTGTTTTTGTTGTTGTTTTCCTTACACTAATAGTATAATGTGTATATTAATGTTTAAGGAAGTGATCAAATAATAGTGTTTGACCTCAACATTGTTTATATTGTGAACTTATTAGTGCAGCATTATTGGAAGGGTTTTAAAGCAACTGACATTCTGATTAAAAATCATATTAAACAGCAGTACACCCAAATCCAGAAATTGCTATTTTAATTAGTCAATTAGCAAATTAGCAGCTCTCATATTTGGTTACACTTCTACCATAGAAAGTCCAGTGCAACTTAAGTATCTTTTTTAATTTTTTAATTTTTTATTTTTTTAATCAGTAGCCATTAGGCTAGAAATTAGTGGCAACAAGTAGCCATTAGGGCACAAATTAGGCTGTCTCAGTGATTTAGACTGTGATTCAGGAGTACCTCCTTCAATAAGAAGGACAAAGGACATAGAAGAAATAAATGGAAAGCTTTCTTATCAAGTCTCATAAAGTAGCTACAGCCAATTTGTCTTTGTTTCTCGATACCTCTTCTATTTCTCTGCCTCCTTTTCTTCTCTTTCTCTGGAACAAGGACTTACAGGGGAAGCCTATTTATCTCTATCTGCAATTTTCTGAAACCAGTATGAAGCTATGATACAAGTTAACTCTGTTAGCAGCCCCATCTGATTCTAGGTTTCTAGGTAATCAATTTCATCTTTTGTTTTCTTTCTTTCTTTTTTTTTTCCTTTCAGTAAGTTCCTCTGATAAACATCAGTCTCCAAGTATAAAAATAATTTCCAAAATCTCTTAACTTTTCTATCAGCCATCATAATTACCCTACTTATTAGATTCTTATATCAGATTTTTTTTTCTTTTAAATTCAGCACCTCTTAGAAGCTAGAGATAGGGTTAATAGAAACAACCTTAAAAGACTAAGGTGCTCAGTCACACTTCTTAAGTAGTAGGTGGCAAAAAGTACATTATCTATTATTATGCAATTATCCTCTGTGGATGTTTCTAATGTGAATCCTTACTGACCTGTTCCAGTGGTATTAGAAACATCAACAAAAAAACTGGAAGGAAATATATGGACTTATTACTGAGAAAATGTACAAATGACACCACAGCTGATTGAACAGTAAATAATTATGAAGGTAGCTCATAATATAGATAATAATATAGATTTGTCTAGATTCGTCTATAGATTCGTCATATATAGATAATAATATAGATTCGTCTAATTTGGTTTCTAGGGTGTTTCTTTTGGAAATAAATAAATAAATAAATGAATCCCTCAGGTTTTAAATAGGCCAAATGCAGGATTACAGGGTTGAGGACAAAGAATGTCGGCCATAATGTGGCATGATGTCCTGCTAAAACACCACTGGGAAAGACACCTGGCCTCATGGTAAAGATAATAGCAGTGCATGAGTTGCCAGTCATGTGATATGGGATGATATAGGATGTTTGAATAGAGAATATGGAACAAGAGTTGATATACTAATTACAAAAATTGTAAAGGTCTTTCCAGCCAAAATTATTAGAATATCAAAAGTTGGATCAAGGCATGCAGCTGCTGAAAGGATCCAGCAAGACCTGGGCAAATCAGATCCCTGAGAATTTTGACTTGGTTGCACAGTGGAAGGCATTTAGAAAGTCTCTTTTGCTGGTAATCTTCCCTGAGGCATATCAGAGAGAAAATCAAAGCGAGAAGGTTACAAGGCAGTGGGTTGTTGCGGCTGTCGACCAGCCCAGAACACATGCTAGTAGGGGACCCCAGAGCCTGGGAAGTTGTGCCTGTGCTGGTGGGGTGTTCCCTATACTGCTGCCTAGGTAATTGGGCAACATTATGTGTTCCTGATACAGGTACCTCAGTGCTGTTGGCCTCACTAAACTTGACCCCCAAGAGAACTCCCCTCTGAGTGCCAGTGAAGTTTGGCTATTTATACCCTGGCACCATTGGCAAAATCCCTCCACCCCTCCCATTGTCTGTTGTGTGCAGCCATTTCTGATGATCCAGCAGTTGTCCATGTCCTTCCAAGTCATTAAACCCCTAACAGAGAAAAACAATACTGATTTAAGAAACATAAAAAATATGTTATGTTTTAAAAAAATTATATTAAAAGTTATGTTAAAAAAAGCCTTGTGATTTTTTTCTCAATTATGTAAACCTGGGTGTGGGCATTGTGTCATTTGATCCCTTTAATTGCTGCTAAAAAGACTGGTCTTGCTCTGGCTAGTAGTTTTACAAAGATGTAGTTTTGCACCCAGAAATTTTCATCTGGCATGCTACTTGCTATTTAGAAAAGCTCTACATTAACTTGTGAATATTAGGTATAGTCTGAATCCCACTGTGAAATCCAGTGTTTGGTTTGGAGCTTTACCTTTTAATTTTTCACAGCTACAAATGGTCATATAAATAAATACAACACGATTTGTGAGAGTACATCAGAACTTTAGTGAAAAAAAAACAACTAGGGCTTTCACTTATCTATTAACTTTCTATTTTCCCAGAAGAAATTGTTTCTGTCAATATTTTATTATGATGGGGATGAACAGGAGAAAGAAGTGAAGTCTAATCTAAGCAGATGGTTGTCAAAACTGCACAGAGCAACTGAGAATATAGAAAGAAATAAGAGAGTTTCCTTCATTTTGTTTTTATGTCATGAATAATGAATAAATCATACATTATAGACAAATCAAAAATACCTTAAAAATAGATAAAGCATAAAATGAAAAAGAACTAAAACAAGGTTGCTGAAAAGTATTATGTAGACTAATTTGTGATTATTGTTAGACCTTAAATAGTCAGTGAATGCTGATATGACTGAAAACAATAAAAATGGACATATGCATTATATTTATGCATTGATAATCTCATCTTGTAGATATTACAAGGATGATTCACTTTAACAAGAAAAGAAGAATGTCTTTCAAGCTGTTACTTACTGACAAATCAACTGTGTTACTTGGGCACAAGGATGGGCAAAGTAAACTTACAAGACAAATAGGCTGCTATGAGTTTTACATCTGATTGTGGATGAAAATCTGAATGCTAACCCAAACTTTTCTTTCCATTTAGAGACTTCTCTTTAGCCAGTCTACACTCCGATTTTTGATTTGTACTGGAAAAATAATAGAATGGATCTGTCTTTCTGAATTTAGATGAGTTTCTAGACTCTGACTGGACTGGATTAGACCTGGACTAATTATTTTTTATGTAGTTGGAAAATACACAAGTTAAATAGAAAATTGAACTAATTGAACAATATGTATCTACCAGCCTTTTTGAACAGTGTCTGACTGCCTTGCAATAATTGTCTGTGTAAATTTGTATATATTGTTTCGATGCTCATACATGCAAAAGTAATTCTTTAATGGAATTTTATACAAAAAGGTTAGGACTACATAAGTAACTCTTGGTGTCACTGCAAAATGTGTTTGTGGTTACAGGGTTACTTAACCTGTCACTGCAGCAGAATTTATCTGACTCACAGAATAGAGGGACTGCAACACACGTTTCCAGTTAAGCTGTGTTAAATTGAGGGTCTTCATTGACTCAGATTAATAAATCATAACATGTGGTACAGTTAGTATTATTGCATTGTATATATATGTATGTATTTATGTAAAATACACATAATGTATGAATACAGTAATTATAAAAATTCTAAAGGATAACAATTTTTCAAAAACAAAGGATCTGATTTTATTCCCAGTTCATTTGTGTCTGAACTTCTACTTTGAAGTGTAAGTTTTTTTTTCTCACTCCTTCCGCTCTCCTGGAACAAGGGAATTAAATCCACAGTCTGTTCCCCACTAATTTTTAATTACTAATGCCTCCCATTCAAAAAGTAAAGAGGTTTCAGTTCTTCTATATAAGTATTCCTGTTCTAAAGTAAAAGGTTAATTTGAGTACTGAAAATGTGAACATTGCCATGGCAGCTTAACAGGTATTTTGAGCCCTTGTAAACTAATTTATACTAGCAAGGATAAAAATTACAAGGGTTACTAATCTTCATGCTGAAATCATTAAGATAATTACCACCAACTGTTTTATTATCCAAGTATATCAAGGGAAATGTAGTTGCATCCTGGAGCAATGAGTGAAAACTGAGTAGGTATGTACCAATCTATGCTTTAAGTGGCATGTTGAAAAATGGATACTGAACCTGGTCTTATACTGGTACATAACTTTCCCATTGGTAAACTTAAAAAGTGCATGTATTAAGTAGAATACTGTCATGTCAGCTCTCCTTTTTTTTTTTTTTTTTTTTGTTATTTTCCACTCATTACAGTACTCCCACTGATTTGGTTTGCATCTCTTTCTTGTGTCAGATAAACTTGTGTTTATTTTTTTTCCTGAGTCAAAAAGATAACACTTTCAGGATCTTTTTGTAACTTTTTTTTTTTTTTTTTTTTTTTTTAATTGAATCTTGTAAAGAAAATGAACAAATCTTAGAGGAATCTATTTGTAATCAGTGCTTTCATTCCCTTTGTGTTCCACGTTAGAAGTATTTCCTGCTTTCCCAACAGGAAAATGTAAGGGCCTCCATGAAGTCTTTTTAGGCTTGTAAAATTCAGAAAAGACACTAAAGTTATTCTGAAAGAACAAATACTCAGTGCTATCATTCACACCAAATCTGTGCCATCACCTTTTCCAGAACAGCTCAAGCAAACAGGCTTACAACCGAATATAAACAGTTTCTAGACTGTTTTATTTTACAATAAATAGCAAAGCAAAGTAACTTTAAATTCCCCAGACATTCTTTTCTAATTTTTATAATATCAGAAAAACCTTTAAGGATTAAAATTAAGGGTTTGCTTTGGAAAAAGCATAAAAGAAGTCAACAACCAAACAACTTCTTCAGTCTTTTTTCCATATTGAAAATAAGAGGAAAAGTCTGTAAGGTAACATTTTTCTATTTTATATATCCTTCTTATGGGAAGGCCCACTATCATAATAAAAGCACCCTCACCCAATGAAGCCAGATTAACAGTGAACAAAATATTCTGTACACATTGTCATATCCTTAACAGGTGCAAATTGACTTTGCTTCATTGACTTCAGTGGCCCTATATGTTCAAAATATGTATGTCATCTGCGAATCCAATCCACTGTATTAAATTAATTACAATATGAGCTAACTACTCAGGGACTATATTTATACTTCAGATGATCCTACATAAATACACAAGAAAAACATTTCCCAGAAACTCCCCATTTAGCCTTTTAAACAGGTTCAATTATGTAGTATTTCATTAAAATTACTTACTCTATGAATTAAGGAGAGGGGAAAACAAAAACAACAAACCCTTTGGGACTGTGTTTATGATGTACTTTGAGGTTCTGCCTCATTGTAAGGATGTCTTTGCTTTAGCAAACAGAATTCAAGTTTTCACTTACAATGAGGCTCTCACAAATATATATAAACATATGAAGCTTTAATGAAGAGTCAAAGGTAACGACTCCCTGGACTTTTAGAAAGGAACAGGAAAAACTGGAGTGAGTGTTTTGGATGTGGCACCTTTCTTGTTTTTATTTCAGTGTTGTGGTTGTGAAGGATGTGTACAAGTCTAGTGCATTAGACCGATGTAGGGAAAGAACATGTGTAGTTACAGAGAAGTCTGACAGATGGGAAGGGCCCAGGGGATCTGAGGTCAGAGGATAACTGATTGCTCATACATTATCTAGTAAAATAAATAAATAATTGACATTTTAGTCTGTACAAATTCAGTAAAGAGCACATAGGTTGCCAGTTTGGAGTAATATATAGATTCCTGATTGCAGTTGTTAAGATTTTAGAGATAGTATTGAGTGATCTTTCTATTAACAAATAAGATATTGGATCCTGCCTAATTTTAACTGTTGCATACAAGTCAGAAATTACAACAAAATAAAAGGAGTATAGCTTTTTATGCAGTATTACATGAACTTTCTCAAAAGAATGATGATACTTTTGAATTAAATGACTATTTGGATATTTCCCAGTTCTTACAGAATGCCTGTGAAAAATAGGAAAAGAAAAAGAAAAAAAAAAAAAGAGCACAGTGCATGGGAAACATTCTGGTCAAATGGATAAGGAAAGAAAACATGCAAGCCAAATGACCATTTCAGACCCTAAAAACAATTCATTAAAAGTAATCTCTTCGTCATTCTGGACAATATGGAAAAAACAATGCCACAAGTCATACTCTACATTGCAACAGCTGGCCTGTGGCTTTAAGGTTTCTAAGAGCAATTGACTGTCATAGGTGAAGAACAATATATTGACAGAAAGTAGTTGAATCAATTTGAAAATTCAGATCTTTCTGTGCTTTCTTTTTCAGTTTTGTATGGATTTTCTCCTGCTGTGTGCCTCTGTGAAAGCGGATGTCAAGACCTGTATGTGCAGGCACTTTATGTAATGTATGTAAGTAGAGAAAGGGAGGGGTGGATTTTCACACCAGCTCTTGGACAATTTTTTGTCACTATTATCAAAGGATGTTAAGGATGGTACAGGGAGTAGTTCCCATTTGGTAGTATAGAAGGGGCCTGACAGACTTTGCTGTTTATGAAAATAGCTGTTGCACACTTTCTAGCTGCATCCCCAGCCTTCAAGTGCTGCTTGTTAGATCTCTGGTAATGCTAGCAACCTTAACTAAATGGGGCTTTGGGGATGCAGTTTCTTGCAACATAAAGCTGAAATGTGTTTGCATAGATGTTTTCACCTAGCATATGGCATCCAAGAGATCCATGTTTAGGGAAATGCATTTGCCAGTTTCCAGTACACCTAGGAGTTGTTCAGCCAAGATTTCCTTAACCTTATGGGATTTTTAGGAACTCAACTGGGCAGAGCATTATGTAGCAAAGAGTGGTTCATGAAAAAATACAATGTTTGGCTCCCAAACCCTAGCTGTCCTTATTGTATTGGTATTGAAGAGAAAAATAAATCAGAACTACATTTCTCAGTCAGGATCCTTATCAGGCATGCAAATATAGAAAAGACATTACCTTCACAATAACCTCATATTTTACCATATATTGATACAGAGACATTGATAATTCTATATACACTACTGAAAGTCCTCACAACACAGCAGAGTAACTAATGCCATTTTCTTCCTGCAGACTTCAGTGTCAGAAATCTGTCTGTTGTTGGCTCAACTCTCATAGAAAGCCACAGTACTTGCAATGCTGAAACCATGAAGCTGCAGTGCACAGCCTGTGACCACTTCAAAGATGAAATATCATCTCTGCTCCCCTCCAGTGTCCAAAAATATTTTGCCCTGGAAATTCCTGTGGGGGTGACTCATTTGTATCGTAGAGTACACAGATTTGGTTGTGATGCTCAGGTTTTTTAATAATGTGTCATATTACTTTTGTCCTTGAAATCTGTGGAAAGAAAAGGTCACTGACCTAATTTAGATCAATGCAAAAGCCTAAATATCCTGTTCCCTATGACTCAGAAGCATACTTTTTACTGAAGACATACTAGTAGTAACTTTAAGTTATAATTATTTATATAATTTTAGTGTCTTACAAGAAAACTGGATGAATAACCATTTAAGAATATTACCAGCCAATTTACTTATGTAGTTGCAATATGTTTGCATGCCATATAGCTAGGTGGCGGAATACTGAGTTTTATAAAGCAGTTACCCTGCTCCGTTTGAATGTATGGTGCTTTCCATGCTGCACTATCCACTGATAGCTTTAAGAAAATAGAATAAAAGAATAAAATCATCGTATTTCCCTCTATTATAATTGATCATTTTAACAGAAATGTGTGCCCAATAAATACTGTTAAAAGTTTTAGCCTAAACTTCTTCAGGATATATTGATTTGAAATGCTTTCAATGTACTTTAAACTGTAAACATAATTACCATGCAGATAGAATCCTATAATATTCAATGGTAAAATTCATACTGATACTAGATGTAAGGAATTGACAACCACATGAATAGTTCTGTGTGACTTTTCATATAAAAAGGTAAAAAACAGTTCTTCAGCCTTTCTTGACCTTTCTGCAGAAGCAGATTCAACAAATTGTTGATGAACATTCTAAAAAGATAAGCTATTTATTTCAGGGCTAAAAATGAGTATGAAGTGCATTTCAAGGTAGGTTGTGGATATTTTGACAGATACGTGACAATATTGTTAACAACTATTTTGTAAAATTAAAAATGGGGAAAAAAGAAGGAATTTAAACTTTCAATAATTTGTGGTTCATAGTAACAGTTACCATAGCATAAGAATTTTATACAACCTTTCTTAGAAAATAAGTAATTTTTTTTTTTTGTTAATTCTGAGAAGTAAGCACAATAAACTACATAAAGGCTTATTTCAAATTGTAACAAAATACTTATGTTTTGTTATAAGTATTACAATGCCAAATGATATTATACCAAGTTTGGAAACTTAAGCAGTTAAGATACTGACTTTGCTGAAGTTTCTTAAATGATGAAACAACCTCTGGGATTTAAATTTTTTTGTTTTCTTGACATTTTAAATACACTCTTAATTGTTAAAAATTAGAAAGAGTAACAAAAGTTGCAAATAATATAGTTTATTCTGAGAAAATCCAGCCTGAAGGTAGGTTTGTCTTTCAAAGAGAGTGAAAAAAAAACAACAATTAAATGATGCTTTCACTTTACTAGGCTGATTAGAAGCAATTCAAGTGCCTCAAGTGATGTAAAGTTTTAAATCTATTGATTAAATTTGCATCTCTTAATTTAGAAATGATCATCCATGTGGAGTGCAGCCTAAACAGCAGAATCTTTCACTACATAAGTATTGATTTTTAATATGTCAAAGTACTAATTAAAATTGATATTTTGTAGATTACATTCTAAATATTAATATTTGCTTGAATTTTAACCACTGACATCTGTGATATTTTGAAGAATTATATGGGTCATCACATGTTACTCCAGCAGAGTTACAGAATGCAAGTGGAAGTAGCTGCTTTCAATACAGAAGTCTATGAAAAATGGACTTCTATATATGTTATACAGCACTGTTTTAGCTGAGTGGAATGGTGCTTTCTCTGTATGATACTGCTATCATGCAGTCTGGCTTAGTTCATTTCATAATGGAGAGACATGAATAAATGGGTTGAAAACAATGACTTTGAGCATGATGTCCCTTAGGATTACAGACACAGAGTTGTAATGCTCACTTCCTGACAGTCTTGGGCACTTTCATCACTAGAGAGTTATTCTACATCAATTAATCTGGGTGATTTGGATTGATGCTCCTCAGGACAAAGGCAGCAGGGCAGAATTTGTCTGGCATTTAATTCTTCTTCTGTGTTCATCTGTGTAAGGTGAAAAAATCTTTCAAATATTCTGAGTTTTGCAATTTTACTGCCTTTTCAAGTACAATTTCACCCTCTCCATGGAACAAGACAGGTGGAGTTTTAAGATTATTTTTTCAGTTGACTGATAAAGTGCATTTCAAATTATTTAATAGTGAATAAAACTTTATTGTTCTCACCTAAAGAAGGAAGGAATTACAATTATCCAAATTTTATAGGAGATCAAAAACACATAGAGGGCTGACATAAGAACCCAGGCGTCTCGAAGTGTGAGCACAGCCTATGGATGCAAACAGACTCTCAAAGAACAAACTAAATGGAAGTTCTCCAAGTGTAACTGTCTTTTCTAGAAGTTTATCCTTATACTCTATACATAAACAATATACCCTTGAAATGTATTGTATGAATGTAGCATATTCCCTGTAGACAAGTGGAGTTTAAATGAATAAATGTAAATGGAGGCCATATTGCCTGAAAAGTTATGAAACGTTGCTCACTATTAAGTAAAGAATACATGAAGAATAGGATCTCTAAAAAGGCATCAATCATGTAATGAAAATGACAGTGGACTTTGGCAGTCCTCATTCTTTACTAATATCATCTAAAGAATCTCATCGTTATTGACAGACTCCTATTATGGACAGAGAATAAGCACATAAGGTATTAGTGAACAAAGAATAATGTTACAAGGAAAAAGACAGAAATTTATGTAGAGAACATAGCAAAGTTTATTAGAAAATTAAATATACTATTTGCCTCACTGTCCTCTGAGTTTCGTGATTTGGCAGCAGTGATTTAGATGTCTTAATTTACTGAAAGATGAATGAAACCTACTTATTTCTATTGACTGTAAAGGGAATCCAAAAAACTAGTTTGAATGTACATGTCTATATGGCAGAAATCAATACTTGGCAGATGAAATTCTCTCCCCAAATCCAAACTAAATGAACAATGACCAAAGATCAATTGCCAGTTTTGGGTGGGCCCAGCAATATGGAAAAGGAGAAAAGCTGATCTTGTGCTGCCACTTAGTGAAGGCTTCAGACTGCATTTATCTGCTGGGTGGATGGACTGGTCCTGGGTACAGGCTTGCATGCTCGGTATCTGCCTGTCCTTCTGCTGGGAGAAGCCGTAGTGATATTAACAATGGGCAAACACAGAAATGACATTTTTTTTCTTTAAAAGTTTGCATGCACTATGTGATTTCAGAAGTAGTTGTGTTAGCCTGGGCTATTTTAAGAAGAAATGTGGCATGTCACCCTGCCTTGAATCCACTGGGGAGTCAGATGAGAGGTGGGCCAGGTGCTATTCCTTTCACTCTTTGTAAACTTGGGCTCCATAACATAATACAAACAAATGGTGAGTTTGAACTTTAAAGCCCTGCCTCCATAGCTGAACATTCTTAGAGTTGCTGTGATCTCAGGTGGACTTCACTGTGCATTTTCCTTCTGTTTAAGCATATTTTGTGTTCAAGCAATGTGATTTTTATTACTATCAGAAAGCACAAAATGGAGAATTATAACTAAAAGAGACTCCAGCTTCTTTTATATTTAGCCTGAAATGAATCTTCTTTAATGAAAGGGTTTGTCTGAAGGCTTGAAGTACATGTAAATGATACATTTCTCCCAATCATAACATTCATTATTATCAATTGGTAATATTTCATTTTAAAAAATACATAAGATACTCAAACTCCTTGATTACTAGGAAATTCAGTGCAAAGAATTTATGAGAGAATGTTTTCAGGCTTGTCAATAAAGCCTAAAACCCTGCTGTGCTGAAGCTTATATCATATGCTGCATGCACTTTTCTAGCGTGAACCAGCAGAATTAAATATGACCCAGCTTTACCTTCCTTTATTTAACTCTTACCAAATGAGTCATTTATCCTATACTAAAAACACTGAAGGAACAAAAAGCAGTAATTGATAACATCATAAAAATAGAATTGCATTTAGAGCAAATAGCAATCTGTAAGTAATAGAATAGACACGTAGATCACAGGTGTGACTGCTAACTTGGGAGTACCATTTGTTTATATGGACACTTTTGCAGTTATGTGATAAAAGGAAGCATTTTAAAATACTAGCAGCTATATTTGCATTGTTGTTCAGTACATTAAAACACTTTTTTAATTTTTGGAAAAAACAGAACAAAACAAACAAACAAAACTAAACCAGATGCATTTCTGCTGAGCAGAGAATTTGTGAGGCTGAGCAATTTTTTCAGAGTTGAATTATGGACTAAACAGATAGAACCTGGCAAGAGAATTGCTAATGTGAAAGGGTGAATGTTCTCCAAGAAAGCAATACATTTAGGAAAAGGGAACAAATTTAGTAGACATGGTAAGGACTCTTCCATTTAAAGCTCACCACATAGTTGCACATTATGGGTAATACTCACCTAGCATACCTAATTAGTGATCGCTATTTCATGCAGACAGCTTTTGTTTTTGGTGAGAGATCCTCCAGTAAAGGAAGAGGTATTTCTGCTCTGGCAGCTCCAGTTCTTTCTAGCTCAATTCCTCTCCATACAGTAGGAATTCAGACGTTTCTCTGGTCTTGCACACTGATAATATTGCAGAGGAGATTGAACGATTAAAAAAATAGCCTCAAATAACTTTAAAATGTATTAAAAGTGGCCTCTCAATGGCAATTTTTATGGTCAATCCTTATTTTAAAATTGCAATATATACACTTTATATACAGGAGATTGAAAAGACTTATCACAGATACATTTTTGACTCTCACTTGATATGGGACTCTCATTTTGATAGCAAGACGTCTTAGCCCTCTAACTTTCTGTATCTTTCTTACTACTGTATATTAGCTATAGTCTAATTTTTTCATCTGTGTTTTCATTCTCTTGAATTACGTATAAATATTTGTGTTACCTCCAAGAAGGCAAGGCTTCAATATCTGCCAGAGAAAGATTTCCTGTTCTCATCATGCTTCCTCTAAAGTCTAACAAATAAGACATACTGTCATTTAGCTAGTTACTAGACCCAAATAAGTTTCAAAGCTTAAGCAAACACAGCTGGGAGCATGGTACCTGTGGTGGACAAAAAACAGCTCTCTGATATCAATTAAGTCTTGTTTCTCACATCTACTTCAAGTTACTTTGAGCCAGTTATAAAATCACGGTTACAAGATTGACAAGATTTTATTCATTTTACATTGTTTTAACAGTTTTCAGCCTAGACAACAAGAAAATTATCTAATGACTTAAGTAGTTGCTTATGTACACTTAAATCTAGAGTATTGGTTTAGGCTGTCTAAACACCTAGAGCAAAATTTAGCTCTGCTGACTCCAAACAACTTAGTGCTGCAGAGTTTAGTGGAAAGGATGGATGTATTAAGAGCATTTAAAAATATGTACAATATGCTCTAAATGCTTGATAAAGAGAATTTGCTGAGTTCTTAGAACTTCTACAGGGGTTCTGAAACAAGGGGTTTTAGTGATCAACATTAAAAGTTCACTGTTAATAACAAAGTGGGAAAGTTACATGTCGCAGGAAGTATTCTCTAAACTAAGGCTACTTCCCTTTTAATCCTACCATTCAAAAAATGATGACTGTGAATTCAGTTTTCTTCTTTTCAACCTATAGGACATAATAATGACACAGGAACACTGTAGGAAGTAGGTATGTAGGATGCAAGTGAAAAGAATGAGGATAATTGAATGTACCTTGAAAAAAAGAAAACAATGTAAAAGATTATAAGTTAGAGATCAGGTTAATGCATACAGAGTGCATGGAAAGAGGCAGGTGACTAGAATGCAGTGATATTTTAAATGATAGTGGAAAAACGGAGGGGTTTAATTTTTTTGCACTTTCTCTCTTTCTTGCTTTCTTTCTCTCTTTGTCTCTTTCTCTCTTTATCTTTCTCTTTCTCGCTCTTTCTTTCTCTTATTTTCCCATTATTTCTTTGGTTTGTATTTGCAGATCTCCAAAATAGCAGTGATTTCTGTGTGGCCTAGGCTTTTTCCAAACTAGAAAGATACCTTGAAATAACTTATATCATATATTAAAGCCTCGAGCTCACCTTCATTTTGAGTTTGGTACTTGAGATCTGTTTTTTTTTTTTCCAACACGGCACCTGACTCCTGGCACTACATAGACACAAGCATTGTTCCTGAGCTTGGGGATCTGAAGGTCATGATCCCTTCATGTCAAAATCAGGTAAACCACTCCTTGAGTCTTCTTGACATATTTATTCAAATTTTTAAAATTATCCTGCTTTCTCCACTTACCATGTGGTTTATAGAGTTCAATTAATTAACATTTCTTGGGCTGGTTTTTTTTTTTTTGTTGTTGTTTTTGTTTGTTTTGTTTTGTTTTTCCTCTCTGTGGTGTTCCAATACGGGCTTGAGCTAGATAGGAAGACAGGTGTTTTCAAAGATAATATGTTTGCAGATGGATTTCTCATCTCTTAGACTTTTTCTCTCATTTATCTCCCAGGGTACAAGACTTCTCTAGTTTTTTTTTTTTGTTTGTTTGTTTGTTTTTGTCGTTTAAAGGTGGAAGTTACCAGTAAAGGTAAAGACCTTGTCATATTGGAAATTACCAATATGACAAGGTCTTTACCAGCTGTGGTTGCTTTGCCTTTGTGATAGTCTCTTTATGATGCTACGATCACAAGGAGGCACTCCCTCCTCTGAAGACCAGAGCTCAGCTCCTCAAAAGCGTTTAGAAGTTCCCACTGAATTGATTGGAAGTTAATTGCCTTGCTCCATCTGCACTCATATGTTGTGCTGTACTGTCCATGTTGAAAATAATAGGACCACATTTGAACAGTATGGTTTTAAGCATGTGTGAAACCACGGGCAACTCTCCAGGTACTCATATACTACAGTGATGGAGGCTAGATGGGCACTTGCTTAGACAGTTGAACAGATTTCAAAAACAAGGCTTCCAAAATGTGTCTTTTATAATAAATTGCTGCTTTTTAACAGCTTGTTGGTGATAGATTTTTAAACCTGAAGCATATGAATAATTCAAATAAGAAAATGTTGCACAGTAATGTTGATTCAGTAATACTTTATATTCTCATTAGCTAGTGTGCATTATAATTGAACTCTTACATGTGACAGATGAATACATTTGGATTAATGTTGTTACAATGAATACCAAATGATTTTTTTAATGACTGAACAGTTACCATTTTTCTGTTGATTCTGTTGCATGTGAATTTTCAATTCTTTTTAAAAATTGGATCTGAGTCAGATATGAATGGCTGATTGCATTTTAACATGGAACATGTTTAGCTGGTGCTGTCATTATTCTCCAAGACCCCATGATAATTTTGTTGAATGTTTAAAAAAAGCAACAGGTTAAAAAAAAATACAAAACTGTTTTCCTAGAAACTGATAATGAATGATTATTCAGTTGAAACTCTTAGATATCAGTGATCTATGGATACTAACCAGACATCGCAAGGAAAAGGAGGTGACTGCTAAGGCAATAAATCATCTTTCTTTTGACAAACTGTGGCTCTCAAGTGATGGTAAAATAAAATTAAAATGTTTTATTGTTTTCATGGTTGTATTAAATGCTACTTGAATAAACAAACAAAATGCTCATGCTTTAAATACAAACTTTATACTTTATTCAAGTGAGCAATGCTTCCACTGGGTTTCTTAGCCTCCAGGCTCTATTTATCTGCAGGGAACAGTTGTCATTAATGCTACCTTATTACCTTGTCTGAATACCAATTTATTTTATAAATGGCCCTACTTGGAGAATGGAGAATGAATGGACCTACCTGGGGAAGTGTTTACCAATGAGTGCAAGAATTCTACAGTGAGGTTTGTGCTGAAATACCACCCTGTCTAACAAAACCCTTGGTCCAAAATGTAAGGCCTCTTCTCACACTAGACACTTTTCTATTTCACAGAGATGAAACTAAAATTAAAATTGCATCTACTGTGCTTCTGTAGTAGAAAAAGGGTCTGCACTGGAGGCACTTAGGTAAATCCATTTCACTCTGTTTTTGTGAGCTATGCTAAACGTCCTGTTAGCCTCATATATGCTGATTAGTTGATCTCCTTTGACTTCAGTTGTAAGAACTTTAGCAAAGGCAGAACACAGGTTTGCTCCTGAGTTCAGTAACACCAAGCTGTTACTCTGTATCTTTTGCTTCTTGGAATTGTGATAAATGACTGAGTCCCAAATAGGATTATAACTAAAGTTTGTAATTCATTAAGCGAATAGAGGCAAGCAAACAGCACTGGGTGCACCGGGATCTTCTTTTGTTTTTATTATCATCTGGGAATGGGTTTTCCCTTCCCCTGGTTCTGGGTCAACAAGTACCACAGATATTTGCTTGTATAACCAAGTGTATTAATCTGGTAAAACAGGGTATTAAACGTGGAAGTATTAACAACCCTCCACATATTCCCAGTACAACTATCCTGATTATAGTAAGCCAACCACCACCCATAAAGTCCCTCCATAATTCTCTTAAAGTGATTTCATTCCACGTTTGAACCGGGACATGTGCAATTTTCTTCATTTCTTTTTACAAGTTCATTCACAGCTTTTCCTTCATCATCAATCTCTAAACAGCAATTACTAAGGTTAAAATTTCCACAGACTTCTCCTTCTTGTGCTAGCAAATAATCTAAAGGTAAGTGACTTTGATAGAAAGCAGTTATCATATTGGTATTTTCTGCAATTAATCTGAGTGCATCTCTGGTTTTGTTCACAACTATTTCTACTACAGCTTGCAACCTAATTGTTCTATTAAGCATATATATATTGGGGTCCTATAGCCCCAGGATCCATAGTCCAACAAGCACAACCCCAGTTTGAGGGTCCACAGTAATGATAACTCATATCCCATGGATAATCTCTTATCCAATTAGTGTAACATGTAGAAGCCACTGTTCCACCCTTTCTAGAACAAACGTATTTGGGCTGGTTACTATACCTCCTCCAACTCAGGCTTCCACAATCAATATATGGGTCTTCATATATAATATCACAGGCATCAAAGGTTATTGACAGTGAGGTATTCAGGGTGATTACAACTCCACTTGTTCCAATTAGTTTGCCCACTTTTGAATCTGTATTCATTTCTACCAAAAGAACTCCCTTATCAATATTGGGATCATAGCATACAGTCCTGTCACCTTCTCTGCGTAGAGCATATTGAGTTAGGTTAAAAATGCAGCTTCCTATTTTCTGGCCTTTACAGTCATAGACAGTATGATACACCAATGTTTGGGAGCTCAACCATCCTTTTCTAGTAATTACTATACATTGACTGCAGTTGTTGGCCGTAGCTTGGGCCAAGAAACTCACCCCAAGTAGGACTAGAAGAGGTCCGGTAAGGGCCATGGCGATCGGCGGTCACAGCCCGAAGGGGTTGCAGCCCTTGGCAGACCTTCCCAGCCACAGCACCAGTTCCCTATCCGGTCTTGCCCTCTTCCCTAATCTTAAAGGGGTGTACGTTGCAGATAGCCTACCGTTACCTTCAGGGGATAATGCTTAACTGATCCCTGTTATTGATAAAACTCTTCCCTTAATAGTAATCTATTCAAGAGTTTATCTGTTTACTAATTTTACAGGAGTAATTACAACAGAATTCCTACAGTAACTTAGCTTATACTCTTTGATGAAGGCTTCTTCAAGTCCATCTGATAGTTTAGTTTCTTCTGGTTCCGGTGTTACTTTCCACTCTTCCACTAGACCTCTTACTTGTGACACATGTCCATCCTTTTTCAGCAGTTCTTACAGCTGTTTCCTTGTTAATAGATAACAAATAATAGATAGCAGTTAATAAATATCAGCTGTTTTCTTGTTAATAAAGCAAGAAAGGGTCCTTCCTAGAGAGGCGATAAGTTTTCTTCTTTACATGTTTTTATTAGAACCCCATTTCCTGGTTTTAACTAGTGTTGCAAATCCTAAAGGTGGTGTCGGAGCCATCATCCCAGTTTCTCTTAGCTCTTTTAATCTTCTACCAATAGTAATTATATATTTCTGGATACTACAATCCTCAACTACATTGTTCCTTAGGGGCATCTCTTGAGAATAAGGTGTGCTATATAACATTTCATATGGTGATAATCCAGTCTCAGTGTGTGGTTTAGTTCTAATGTTTAAAAGTGCCAATGGTAAGCATTTTGTCCAGGGCATTTGTGTCTTGATCATTAACTTAGCCAGTTGTTGTTTTATTGTTTGATTCATTTTTTCTACTTTCCCCGAGCCTTGTGGGTGCCACGGAGCCACAGAGTGTGGTATTCCCACTGAATACCTAATGATTGACATAATAATTTTATTATTTTAGAAGTAAAGTGTGTGCTCTGATCAGAATCAATGTACTGGATTATCCCATATCTAGGTATTAAGTGTTCTAATAACATTTTTACCACCATTCCATGCCCCAACAGCCGGAGAACAAGCAACCTTTGATGGCAAGATATCTCCTGAATCACCCCTCTTTGTTCCCTCCTCTAAACTCTTTACATTCCTGATGTTATCACCAACCATGGGGCTTGTCGACCCCCATGGCCACACTCCCACATCTCCCCCTTCTTTAACATAAAAAAGTGTGATTAACAAAAATTGAGAAAGCATGATTAACACAAACTAAAACACAGAGAAAAACTACCAGGCATACTAATTCTATCTTTAACAAACTTCGTAACCACACCCATGGGAGAGGCACGTGCTAAGTGCTGCCCAGCCAGGGGGGGCTCTGACTGTCCCTCCAGCTCCTGGAGTCCTTGCTTGTGGGTCCTGCATATGCCAGGTGGACCCTCCCAGACGTTGTTTTTTGTTTGAGCTGGAGTCCAAACTGCAGAGGAGGGTGCTGTGATCATGTTAAGGCAGATGATGAGACAGCTGGATGGACTCATGGTGCTGACACCCATTTAGGACCAGCTTCTGTTAAAACACAAGCACAACCTTGCCCCCCAAGTTATTAGAGTGTAGGGCCCTTCCCAATGATTGGTGCTGTAATTTTTTTAATTTTTATTTATTTATTTATTTATTTTACCATGACTTGTGCTCTTTCTTTAACTGAGTTTCTCCCAGATCTGTCTCCTAGATCTCTCTGTCACCTTTTCTCCTGCACAGACAGATGCAAGGATCTTCCTCTGTCCATCGATTTAAAAAAATTAAGAATATAGCATACTGTATCTATCTTTTCCTAGGGGTCACACCCCCACTCCCTCTTCTTTGTTTTAGAAGCTGTCCTGGTTTTAGTTAGGATAGAGTTAATTTTCATCCCAGTAGCTGGCAGGGTGCTATGTTTTGGATTTAGGATGGGACTAATGTTGATAACATGCTGATGTTTTAATTGTTGCAGAGCAGTGCTTACACTAAGCCAAGGACTTTTCAGCTCCTTGGTCTGTCCTGCCAGCGAGCACGCTGGGGGTGCAGCAAGAGCTGGGAGAGGACAGACCCAGGATAGCTGATCCAAACTGGCCAAAGGGGTATTCCATACCATCTGATGGCATGCTGAACAATGTATAGGGGTGGCTACTGGGGTGGGGGGAGGGCAGCTGCCTGGGGACAGGCTGGGCATCGGTCAGCGGGTAGCAAGCAACTGCACTGTGCATCACCCACTCCGTACACATCATCATTATTATTATTTTATTTTCTGTCCCAATAAACTGTTTCTGTCTCAACCCACAGGCCTTAGTTTTTCTCATTTCTCTCCCCCATCCCAGAGAGGGAGGGAGGGTGAGCGAATGGCTGTGTGGTGTTTAGCTGCTGGCCAGGTTAAACCACAACAGAAGCATACATAAATTGATACAAAGGAACACTTAAATAATACAACTGGACACAAAAATATACATTTTCAGAGAAATTCACATCAGTAATTGTATAAAGCTTTCTTCTGTACTAAGGGGTCCTGAAAATTTAGGACTAAAACATTAGCTTTGTAATGTAAAAAGGTTATCATGACAGTCCTCAAAGGCCACTATATAGCACACTGACATATTCAAGGCTATCAGCTTATATTTCAGTCTGTGTATTCAAGTTTTGAGGTCCTTTTATGATTATGCAAACATAAGAAATATAGTGGCATAATAAATGGTACTTATGAAAGCAGAGTTTTAGAGCCAATATTAAATTTGCAGGCTCAAAACACCTGCTTAATATTTAAACAAGTATTTGATACTTCTGTTTGTTCAAAAACAGAAAGAGTAAAGGCACTTACATAATAATTTTTACTGTTCAACAAGTGTGCTCATGTGATTTTTATATTAGTACAAACTTAAAAACCAAACAAACAAATCCACCATATAACTTTTTAAAATAAATGATACCAATTCACCTTTCCCCTACTTGAGTACATTTACATTAAGGCTTTGAATCATCTGACCCACGATTTTACAACATTAAAATGAATGGGTCCACATGGATGCTAGTATGCCCCACTGAGACAGCATGAATAGAAATAAAGCTCACCACCTTAAGGAAACAGAAAGTGACATGCTCATGCCTTAACTATATTCATTTTTGTCTCCAAACTAGAACATAAAGTTTAACAGTAACAGTATTTCATGGCAAGAGATGAGTACTTTTTTATTAATTACATTTTATTAATTAATATTATTAATTTAATGGCAACATCTTTGGAGAAACTTCCAGTTTTTGTTGTACAACACTGCTTTCTGGTGGTGATTCAGGCATGGGGAGTTCATTCAGTTCAACGTGCTGTAAATATAGTCCCGCTTTTTCCCCTTTAATAGTTCCAGGGCCCTACATAGAACATGCAGCTCACAAGCCTGAGCTGACCATGATGGACTCAAAGGTCCCGATTCCACAGGTTCTAGGTCCTTATTAATTATTGGATATCCTGATTTGGCCATTCTATCGTATCGTACTGAACCATTTTTTAAATTTGCTCCCTTTTCTCTGGTCCCGGGTCTTCAATTTTGTCTGACCCATCTAGGAATTTTACTGTGGCAATTCCTACAGCCCTTGGTTACCTAGTAAGAGTGTCTTGCAGGGGGTTTAGGACCTATCACCCACCCACAAATCCTATAGGAATTGCTTCGGTCCTTCACCGGCCAAGTCCCTTGTGGGAGGTTGGATCCGTGGTTAGAAGACCTCCGCACCCGCTTCAGAACTAAGTTCCATCTCAGTCACACTCTTACACACACAGGCAACCGAATCCCACCCTACCGAACGGTATACGCCTTAAATACTTATGACTCTGTCATCTTTGTGTGGATCTTTGTGTGCAGAATTACAGGTAAAAAACAATGCTGCAGCCGGCAAGGGAGCTCATAAAAAATTAGATTCTTTGCTTGCTTTTATTCGGGTTCAGGATGGTGTTAGTCCTGACCTGACTCGAACAGGAGCCACTAAATGGTGGGGCGCTCCTCCTAGATCAAGTCAGAATTCAGGAACCAAGACCATCCCGGACGAGCCCCCAGTTGTGATAAATGACTGAGTCCCAGATAGGATTATAATTAAAGTTTGTAACTCATTAAGCTAATAGAGGCAAGCAAACAGCGCTGGGTGCACCGGGAGTCTCTGCTCCACCAAGACACACGCCTATTACATCAGGTGTCTGATTTTTATGCTCCTAGACTAATACATATTCATCACTATTCCTAGAAAAGGCAGGGTTATTATAATTAGTTCCCAGATTCCAAACCCTCTCCGGACGCATGCGTATCAGTCTCTGGTGGTCTTTCTGGGGGTCTCTTGTGCTGAAGGTTTGTAGTCTTCCTCCCAGGCTTTGTCTTTCGGTCATCCTTCAACTCCCCCTTTCTCCTTATTTGGTGGATCTCTTTGCTGGATATCAGAGGCTTAGGCAGCATCCCATGCAAAAGTTAGCAGTTTCCCAAAAAAAAACCTCCTTGGTCCTCTTATCTCCCAGACTAGAGTCTCAATAATTTTTGCCCTTCAAACCCTCTATTTAAACAAATTGCTGGACCGTTCCTTTGCATGATACAAGAACTATGTACACTAATCACTCTGTTTTTCTTAAATAGAAGGTTATATTTCATCATGCGGCCCTAGCATTGTTCCATACTGACATGAATCAAATGAACACATTTCACAGAATTCAATCTCTAAATTGGTATAAAAAGTTATAGTGTTAGTCTACTTACATTTATTGCAAGAAATAATAAACATAAACTGATGTGAGTAAGAATAAGTGGCTTGCTAGTCAGGTATTCTGTGAGAAACTGCTGTAAATTAGGAAGAAAGTGGTATTCCATAAATTACTGGAATGTTACAGAGAACAGTAACATTCCTCATGACAGCAGAAGAAATGATAACAAAATGATAACAAAAGATAAAAAAGGCTTTTCAGGCAAAAAGAATGAAAGGCCAGACTTGGCTGTGTGTGGACAGCCTTCAATCCTCCACTGCCTTTCTCCTTTCTCACCTGCAGACCCTCTCAGAGATCATAAAATCATTTAGGTTGGAAAACATCTCTAAGATCGTCAAGTCCAACTGAGTGAATTTTAACCCAAAAGCATTTTCTATGTCAGCCTTTGAGGCTTTCAAAGCATTGGTGTTCTGATATTACTCTTTTTTGTTCTCCTTTCCCTCAATATGCTACCTAAATTTCATCTCCGATGTGATATAGCATCATAGTTTTCCATTCTTCTCATTCCCCTATAATATTCAATTCTCTCTGAGAGTTATTCCATCATCCAAAATACTGATTTCCTGAATGTTTTGTTTCCATAGGCAATGTAAGCTATGTAAGACCTCAAATTAGATTATCTTTCTTAAAAATAAAACACAGTTTTAGGTTCCTTCAAAAAAGATTGAAGTTTATTCAGACAGGAATGTTCATGACCCATGTGGGTCACACTGATTTTGGTTCATGGGAAGTAAAGGCATAGACCCAAATCAGGAGATGCCGTTGTAAACCTTCCATAAAATAAAATTATAGTTTAATTTTAATGCACTATACACATATTTAGTTCCATCAAATAATACTATGAACTATAGATTGAGTCCTTTTAACTACAGCATACAATAAATTGATCTGAGGAAGCATGGAGGGACAGACAAACAGATCTATTTTACAAAGGCGAGTAACTGGGATGCAAAGAGGTAAACCAGTCTTCATGAAGTCAAAAAAAAAAAAAAAAAAAAAAAAAAAGCTGGCTGTTGCTGAGCCAGACCTTGTCCTTCCTGGACCTGGCCCCATGTCTTATGCATAAAATCACCAATCTTTGCTTATGCCAGCTCCAGGCATTTTTCTAACACACTTAAATTTAATCTCCTGCTCTGCACTGCAATGTTTTGGAAAACTGCAGTTATGGATGGGCCCAAGGATATGTGAAAGGTGCATACTCTGGGTAAATTTGGAAAGAGCAACTTTTATTTATACATACTAGCAAGTGATTGTAAACTTCCCCTGCAGAGTTATTTTGGTCTGCTAGCACAAATTTGTCAGCTGCCGAGAGATATTTCTGCGAGCTGAGAGGAGGCTGCTTTTCTGGGCGAGAGCAATGCAGACGCAGACCAGTGGGCTTCCTACCACGGGGGCTCCTCAGGACAGGTGACTTCTGAGCACGGTCAAGGTTCCTCTCTCAGCTCTGGATTTTAGGCTGTGAGCCAGAAACTGCTGGCAGTGCCATCCTGAGAGAAGGATAGCGGGATCAGTATTTCATTTTCTTTTTTAGTTTTGTTTTAGTAGGGGGTTGAAGCAATAATAGATCAGTGGAGCTACCCTAATGTTTTATTTTTATTTTGGTACTATGCTCACTTTCCCCAGCAGAATACCTAAGACCTTTAATGGGTTTAGAGGCACTTAACAGGGTCTCTGGAAGGGATAGTTTCTCTCATTTCCTCAGCAGATCCAGAAAGGTGATGAAGATCAGGACTGAGGACATTGTGTATGCTTATTTGTTTATATACAATCCTATCATATATTTTAGTATTGCAAATACAGAATATTTTGCCTAACCTGAAAATTCTATATGCACCCATGAAAATTACAGTTACAGTCAAGAGTAGCTCTTGAGTATTGTCTTTCTCTTTTCTTCTGTGCCATAGGTTCTTATTGCGTTCTTTAACTTGTGTAAGCATTTTTAAAAAATACTGTTGACTTGGACATCTTGGTAGCTTCTCCATTAGTAAGCAATCTCTTTTCTGTATTTCAGGTTTTTCTCTCAAGAGATGATGGTGTTTCACCCTATGGTGAACTTGTAGATGTCTCTCCAGGTAAACAAGAAAAAGTCTGTGTAAACTAGCTAGATAAGTCTAGCATATTCTTTATTGCATCAAAGAATACCAATGTGTCATTGGTTTCCTGATTTTTTGGAACAAAAATGCTGGAGCTGGTCCTGCTACCATAATTTGATCCAGAATTTAACACTTCAATTTATTTTTAGGTTGCATACTACCATTTTATTCTGCTAGTCTATATAGAGGGAACTCTAACACTGTGTTATAATGGAAATGCTGAGAAAGATTTTAATTTAGAGTGTACAATAATATGCACTTAAATTTATTATCTCTTGTAGATTACCATTTCTCCTATGAAGGTTTTTATCTTGTGTCACAATTATTTTTGTTAAATATGTGGAAAAATATATGAGGTGCTTTTTAGGAAGGGGTGGTATAGAAATGCACATTGTTCTTAATTAATGCGTGCCTTATTTAGCTGTGCCTTGCCAGGGGCAAAATAAAGACCCTTTCTTCATTCCAGGTTGAAAGTGTAGGGAGGAGTGGTCACTCTATTCCTCTTTTAAGCTCAGAAGTTATCGTTGTTTTCTGTGCACAGGGAAGAATGAGCTCCAGGAAGCTAATAAGAATCCATTTTGTGCAGACAAGTGGTAAGAGATGGATGAAGATGAAGAATGAGCAGAAGCATAATTCACCAGTGTACCTGATGGCATAATGACGTTGATGTTTCTTGGCTCATATATCACCCCAGGTGTAGATATGTGTCAGTTTATTTCTGTCTGGTACAATGGAGAGACCGGGAGGGATATTATGACTTTTTAAGTCACTATCTTTCAGCCAGGCTGCTTTGGGGGCAATGCAATTACATGCTCTTCTGCCTATGGGCTTGATAGCAAACTGACTTACAGTTAAGTAAGTCCTCCTGCCCACAGCTAGAAGAGCGATCAGTTCAGGATGACAGCGTTGCATAAACAATTAAGTTGGCCCTGTATCTTTTCTTTCCTGTGGTGCTGTAGCAGCCTCACCTCTGCTGAAGTGGAGCCTGTGAATCCCTATGGCTAACGTTACCTTTCTCAAATTGCTATTATGCAGGTGTCAAATATCTAGTACCTCCTACAAGGTGTAAATCTAGATTTTCCCCTCTGTATCACAAACACACAGATCTGGTCTGTTCTTTCCAAAAGTGGCAGACAAATATCTTGTCTAGATACAGGACATGAAGCTGTTGACAAGTTGAATTTCATGCAGCTTCAGAAGATTTTTAATGTTCCCTAGGGGCCTGACCCCTGACCCTGTGTTCCTTATGCTTGTAAATCTTCTTTCTTTCTTTTAATGGATCCATGTCCCTAAGGCCTAAGGACAATTCACTTGACTAGGAGTTGCAGGACTAAGACTGTATTTTCTATGACACAAAGTAATGTTGCCAGTAGGCCACATCAATGCATATAAGAAATGGAAAATCCTGATGTATATTGAACATTGTATTTTCAGAGTAAATCCAGATAAAGTCAACCCTCAGTTACATGTACAATATGCATTCTTGTTGATGTTATCAAGAACATACATTTTATTGCATTGCAAATGTCTGAAATGTCAGTTTTCAGCATCTTTAGGCTTTGTTACAACATAATGGTTTAGTTTTATAACAAGCTGGAATATTGCCTGTCACAGAATTATTTGTTGAACTGAACTTTGTTGTTGTTGTTGTTTTTTAAATTAAAATTGTCTTTTTATTTCCAACTCTGCCTATAATACCTGTGTTCTGAAGAACATGTAGTTTGAAAACTGTGTACTGCAACAAGAAAAAGACTGCTCTTGGTTCCTATATGCTGTAATTAAATGTAGGACTAAAAAGCCACAAGTGCAAACCACATGGGGCAGGGTGGTTTACCTTCTACCTTGCATGTCTGAGCATGGTAAGAAATTGGTTTTGAAATATGATTTTAAAATCATTTAAACATATTACAACAGAAAACAGCATTGTTTGAATATGTGATTAATTTTGCTGCCAATCCCTGTTATTAATAAATAGACCCTTTTAAATTTATTGAATGCAGTTGCATGGGCACCTCTGTGAAAGAAGATACAAATGCTGTTCAACTCCTGGAACATCAGTCATGGTATGATACACGATTCTCAAAAAGCTGACATTGCACCTTGTAGTCGAGCTTTTATTTATAGAAATAATTAGAAAGTTAATGATAAAACTATTCATATGTATATGAAAAGTCAATTATACAAATGGAAATTTCACTTATTTTGAGGAATAATCACTGAATAAAATATCACACTTTTTCCCTGAGATGAAACTTAATTTGGTTTGCATTACATATTATTCATATACAATTATGTTTCATTCAAACATGTACAGCTTGATCAATAGTCCTTTATATTAATAAGGGCTGTAAGAAAACTTACATATTTCAGTCTATAGTGGTGTGCATGTCAGACCAGGTATGACCTTTTATATCCATTGCTTCAGGAGGATGTTAAAGTATGGACATCAGAAAGAGATGTGATTTTTGATTTGTGTTTCCAGTGAGTATTTTACAACCTTGTGCATCTCTTCTCTATAAGATTAGAACCAAATTTATCCTTCTCAGAGTAGCTGACTTCATTGGCATATCGAGCAACAGCAGACAGGGTATAGTGTTGTTGTGGTTTAACCCGGTTGGCAGCTAAACACCGTTGGCAGCTAAACACCACACAGCTGTTCGCTCACCCTCCCCCCTCCCTCTCTGGGATGGGGGAGAGAAATGGGAAAGTGTAGCCTGTGGGTTGAGATAAAGACAGTTTAAGATAGGAAATAATAATAATAATAAATAATAATAATGTGTATGAAACAAATGATAAACAATGCAATTGCTCACCATCCGCTGACCAATGCCCAGCCCAAGCAGTCGGCACCTCACCCCAGCTAACCACCCCTATATATTGCTTAGCATGACATCAGATGGTATGGAATACCCCTTTGGCCAGTTTGGGTCAGCTGTCCTGGGTCTGTCCCCTCCCAGCTCTTGCTATCCCCCCAGCATGCCCACTGGCAGGACAGAGCGAGAAGCTGAAAAGTCCTTGGCTTAGTGTAAGCATTGCTCGGCAACAATTAAAACATTAGCATGTTATCAGCACTCTTCTCATCCTAATCCAAAACATAGCACCCTACCAGCTACTAGGAGGAAAAATAACTCTGTCCTAACTGAAACCATGACAAGTGCCAACAGAGAAGGGTGACTTCTGTTGTTTATTTCAGGTTTAGCCTGGGACCAATATTTTCTTTCTTTTATTTTATTTTTTAAATTCTACAAGACTGGCTTGATCTGTGTCATTACTAGGGATTACTAGGAAGAACATACATACTTGTACTCTGGCAAGCTGATAGGTCCCCAGCTCCTGGTATTAATCACGGATAGTTCTCTAACACTGTGCCATAATTTTCCAAAGACCATTTTTGGGTGCAAATAT
The DNA here is from genome assembly GCA_011075105.1 of Heteronetta atricapilla. NCBI lineage: Eukaryota > Metazoa > Chordata > Aves > Anseriformes > Anatidae > Heteronetta > Heteronetta atricapilla. The sequence goes on from CM021734.1 coordinate 58,907,102, forward strand.
ACCCAAAAAAGACACAGGAACATATGGTAATCTTATCAAATGCCTACGCTTACAGTTACAGGAGGAAAGGCATTTTTAGAGGAGAGGGTACTGAAAAGCAATAGTTTTTTGCATATCAACAGCTTGAGCTTTCTCAATTTTTCCACAGTAGGAAATTTGATCTAGAGCATATGGTGAGTTTACATGCAAAAGCACGATAGACTTAAAATGGCAGTTCTTAATTAGCACATTATTAGTGTTCAGGTGCTAACCATGTTTAGCAACAGCATGGAATATACAGCTTAGATTTTTACATCTAGAATGGGATTACACCTGTTTAACACAGGCGCTAGCTATATTGGGGCTGATTTTATTAACAACAGTAGAAGATAACATAGAGCTTTTCTAATGCCAAATAACACTATACTTTTGAAATCCTTGAAATATCTTTTGAACTACTAAAAATTAAAACAAAAATCTATGTCAATGTACTGCAAATATTCTGCAGGCTGTACTTGCTTTTACCACCCATAATTTTGAGATAAAATATCTAAACTTGCCAAAAGTTTGACAAAGATAATTGCACCACTGTTGCTAAGCACTCTGTATAAGCAATCTGTATTCAGTTTACACACAGTTACAATTAGAAACTAAAACTGGAAAATGACTTTTTCTAGTTAGATGCTTGAAATATTTTTTCTAACATTGCTTTTATGAAAGCAAATATTATTTATTTATGGTTTAGGCTTGTCACCTGTCCATCACAGATTAAGAATTATAGAACGAGTGAGGATTGAGGCAAAGCTTTTACCCTACAAATAAAATCTCTGAAACTCTAAAAATGTAGTACTGTTAATGGAAAAAAAAAAAAAAAAAAAAAAGCCTTGCTTTGATTGAACAGTTTACCTGCTAGGTATCTCTAGACTGTTCATCTAAACCATTTCACAAACTACACTATTGTTTTCTGTTTGATGTTAAATAATAATAATAATAATAAAAACCAAAACACTATTAACAAAAGTATTGTAAATAAAAGCAGCAGGAGATTATCTAGTGGCAGATAACAGGTATCAAAGATTTACTGTGTAGTAACCACATTGGAAGACTAGTTCCACAAGAAAACTGAAAATTATATTCTTATTGAGGGAAAGCATCAGACACAAATTTCCAACATGCTAACTGCTTTCAAGAACTGATTGCAGTATTTGCCTATCCATTTAAACCTTAAAAATTTAAGGCATTAAGCATAGTATTTTGCTTAACCAGAATGTCTTTAATTATTCAGGGTTGTGGGAGGGAGTTTGGGTTGAGTTAGGTTACTACTACACAATAACCAGTAAGAAAAGTAATTAGTTGAAGACCTTGTAGATGACTTTTCAGGAAATAAAGGATGATTTAAAGCACCTGGGCAGTCTGAAAGCCAAACTCACCTAGTTGTTATAGGCCCTTTTTGCTGAGTTCTGTATGAGATATAGAAGTTAAGGGGAAGAAATATTAAAGATCCACAAGGAAAAGCTATCAGAAATGGTAAGTTTTTATTTGAATGATAGAATAGCCAAAAATAAGTTAATTTCTACTGCTTTGTATGTGGTGAGATACAGTGGTAGTGTTGAACAAAAAGGTGACCCTTTCTTATAACAGCAATGTGAAGTAGGATGGTTTCAGTTTGCTGAGAGCTAGTTCTTAACTGAATTTTCAGAGGCTTATAATGTGAGGTAAGGTACATGTTCAAATCAATACTAATAGTCTTTCTAACTTGTTTAATGCTTGGGACAGACTAAAAACAAAGCTAAAAAAAAGAAAGAAAAATCTGTGATAAATGATGTATCTGGCTATTGTTTCTTCTTGTGGTTAAATTCGCATGAACAAATGTTTTCTCTTTTTTTTGTTTGCCTTTTTCATTTTTTTGGGGGGGGGAGGGCATATTAACTATTATAGGCAATCTTTATTTAATTCTGTGGCTGGCTATGAATAGCAATATTCAGATTTGAAACTTGTGCTTTTTTTGTCTTTTTTTTTTTTGTGACAATACTAGTCATGCAGCATCACTTACGTTCCTTACAAAATAAATTTAGAGAATATAAGCACAAGCTGTTCTAGCACAAGCTGTTGCCCAAAATGGCAGCTTGAGCAAGCTAAAAGAGTGTTACAGAGATGAAATGCCTTTTTTTTAATTATTTATTTTTAGTGTTATTGCTTTTAGAGATTTGAATGTTCACAAAAATGAATGTAGAGGTTCCATGTTCTTTCATTATCTTTACTGGAAAATAGTGTGCCTGGACAAATTAGTTAAATCTGTTTAGAGAACTAAATATGACTGTGGGAGGATAATTTTAGTGTCTAATCTTACACAGTCATGCCAAGCTAATTTTATTCTCCCTTTTCCCTTTTTTAACTTGATGTCTTACTAAAATCAGGATAACTTTTTCTTTACAAATACTTATATGACAAAATATTTATTGTATGTTGTGAAATATATTTATAGAGATATAAATCAAAAGCTGTAATACTAAAATACAGTAAAATATAGTAAAGGATCTGAAATATGCATATTGGTGTTTCTTGGTGAACGAAACAAAAATAAATGTTAGGCTGAGCTGTGGATTTCTTTCTTTTGGATGTGGCTCTAACTTTCTACCAATCTGATTTAGCTTTTTTAAGTACAAAATGATTAAACAAAAGAAATTAATTATGCATTCTGACTTGGATCTTGCACTTGGATAAGCACTGATATATTTTCTGAGTAACTTGTGTAATGAAGCTAAAAATTTTTTTTAAGAAGTTCAAGACTGTGTCATGGTAAGTACTGCTTCTATGTGATGTAAGAGAAGTGAGGATGATCTATTGCCTGCACATAGGAAAGAAAGAAATTGCAATACTTTTTAACTGGTGTTCTCAATTTTCAGTCCCTGAAAATAAGAGGTGTGGTCTGAAAAGTAGATGTTAGGATAGGTTTTTCAAAACTTTATTATTATTTCTTCAGCTAAACATGGCCAACTTCCTACTTCTTTTCTCTGGAAGACTAATCTGAGTTTTTGTCACTTTTAGTATTCTCCTACCTCTCCAAAATGAGAATTACCACTTCTGATATCATTAACAGTACAGGAAACATACAGACAAAATTTGTTGAAGGAGGTAATCATTAAATGATCATTACTTTCTTGCTAAAAGGGGGGATAGTGACTCTAAGCATAAGCTGTAGAATAAGAGTATGCCATACCAATATAGGTAATACAAAGGAAGAAATTACCAATAGTAAACTTCAAAATGCATTATCTATGCTGGACAATGAAGTTTTTTCCAATGAACTGATGGACAAAAATTTGATTATTTAGCCATCTCTGTCAGAAACCATTGCTTAGAAGCCAAAAGAAGACAAATGTTTCCGTAGACAGATGAGTACACTTGTAAGAAAAGATTACAGCTTTATTTATAATAGTGATATCCTGTTATTCACTTAATTCTGTCTTACATAGAAAAGAGATTTTTCTTTCTCTGTTATGAAAAGTTGTAATTCTCAAAGTGAGCATAGAACCTTATAGACATTTAGCCACAAAGACTGGATGCTATATAGCATTTAATCAGAATAGCAGCAAGTCTGTATGTGAGGCTGTAAGTGAACTTGCAATATCTACAGGCACAGCAAAACAAGTTAAGGACAAAACAAGGTCTCATCAAATACAACTTCACCTTCTGCCCTTGGTTTTCCTGTCTATTGTTGAATGAAGTAAAATGCAGTGTTTTACTTGAATGTTTTGTGTAGTATTTCCACATAAGTTGTAACAGTAAACATAATATATGCTCACATTCAAGAGCTTTACTGTTTATAAACACATACAGTAGGCACATGTGTAAACAAACAGGTGAGCGTGGGATCACAAGTCTGTATGAATGCATAAAACCATGACCAGGATGAGAGCTGCCACCTCTCTGTGATGTAATGCACAAGCTGGGTACTGTCTGCAAGTCTTTCCCTGCAGTTTGGGATCACTTCTCGTGTCCTGTGGGGCTGCACAAGCATGGGTAGGAGGGAGCCAGCCCATATGGGTGCAGAAAGAAGACTTGCTCTTTCAGTGGCAGTGTGATGTGGTTGCTCAAACTCAGCACTGAAGTGTAGCTTTCATACTAAAGGATAGGACTTTCCTTCTCTCCCTCTTTGGTAAGATGTTTGGACAGTGACAGTGTGAAGAGTTTGATTTCTAAACTTTAAGTGTTTGCGCGGCAGAAAATTCAGTCAAAGTGTACAGATACTTTCACAGAATCAAAGAATTTCTAGGTTGGAAGAGACCTCAAGATCATCGAGTCCAACCTCTGACCTAACACTAACAGTCCCCACTAAACCATATCCCTAAGCTCTACATCTAAACGTCTTTTAAAGACCTCCAGGGATGGTGACTCCACCTAACTTTCCTTCTAACTGTTCTTGTTTTATGTCCTTGAAGAGTTTGAAAAGGAGGTTAAACTTCATTAAATGTAAAGACTTAGATGAGAAATATTTGAGAAACCTGCTGAATTGCTTTACGACCTGAAAAGCTGTATTTTCATCTAAAGTAACTCTTTGTTAGGTGTACATACATCCTAGCAGTAGACCTGGTAAGGTAAAAGGACAGATTGCTCCTAGAACAAGCCACCAGGAGAGGCAAGAGAGCAACAGTACAACATGAAGAAAATAGGAAAACAATCAGCCTGTAGTGATGGGTGATTTCAATTTCCCAGTACGAACTGGGAAAACTGAAAAGCATGGCACAATGAAAAATAAAATTATAGAAGAAATAAAGGCTTATTGACCTGTGGTGTCAGACTCCTAATAGGACTTGTCCTATCCAATTTCAGAAAAAATGTGCAGTTAGTAGATTAGAAACAGCAGAGCTACTTGGCTCAAGTGACCCCGTGATTAAATTCAATATAACTTAGAACACTAAGCCAAATATATCAAAACCACAATATGAATTCTTAAAGGTCTACTTTAAAGGTATATGAAAACTGTGGAAAAATGTACAAAGAAACAGTAATGGAGAATATCTTCAGTGAGGAGAAAAAGGTTTTTCTGTCATTTCTGAGATGCAATTTTTGGGGGAAGGAAGATAATTACGTTGTTGTGGGGAAGTAACCCCTACAGTTTGACTGGTATATTTTCTTTAAACTCATGATTTAATAAATTTGTTCCATTACTGAATTTCTGCTAAAATTATTGTGTGTGAACTATAGCTACAACCATACCTGGGTTTATGGGGGCACCAATCATTGCCTATCCTTTTGATAACCATAGATGGATTTCTCAGAAGGTGCGTATTCCTGTAGTAAGTGATTTAACCTCAGTCCTTGTCTACAGCACAGGACCACCTTTGGAAAAAAAGAAATCTGTTAGATTGTTTGAACCTCACAGAAAAATGATGATCATCTAGGAATCAAGCTGGGGAGGAACTGGGACTTCTAGAGATGCACTGGATGGCTACATAACTGTGATATTAATGGTTTTGCACTAAATGTCTACTAAAATGAATAGTTATCAGTGTAGACATTTGAATCACGTCTGATAGGATTTAAAACTTGCCATTATGTATGTTAGGTGAATCAGTCTTAAAACTAAGCATGTTTGCATTTATTCATATAATTTAAATTTCCTTGGTTTTCTTTGTCCCTGTAACTCGGACACATACTTGGACCAAACATTATATAAATGACTTAAAATAACTAGAGGCTTTAGTCTCTCAGAATGCTCAAAATTCATGTGAAACCTCTTTGTGCTTAAAAATAGTTATGTTAAGTAGAAAAGACAAAACTAGTCAGGGGTTGTGGGAAGAACTGTGAAATGACTAAAAAAAATCATGATACTGACCCTAATCTTTGTAAAGCTTAGATTTTTCATAATGTGCATCTAAAAATGTCTTAAATTTGAACAAAGACAGTGTTTTCAACTGTAAAATAGCAGAAGACTGGTGCTTGAAGCTTTCAGATTCTGCCATAAGATATCCATTTATGACCAAGATAAATAAGCTTTATAGGTCATTAAGATCTGTTGCTGAGATACCTCCTTATAACTTGTCCCACATTTCAATGTGTGTAGGCTTTTTAGATGACCATCTCTCTTCTTCTTTATTATTTATTATTATTAATCTGTACCACAGCTTCCATTTGTCTGGGACATGTGATAACCCTCAATGATAGAGGATGACTTTACAGTGATGAAATCAAAGTCAATAAAAAGGAAAGAGAAGGGTTAAATACCAGTTTAGGAATTAAGTAGGAGGAGGCAGCCATGTCTTTGTGCACTTAAACATAATGAAAAACGTTGACTATTTACAATATTACAGTGCTATAAGACTCAAATGTTAATTTCACTTCTAAATTAGTTGTTCTCTACAGCTGTAGTGACTCTATTCTTGTGAAGCAAATTGCTTGAACACCTCAACTACTGTATAGTTGCTGAGGTCATACCTCTTTTTTTCTTTTCTGTATTTTTCTATATTTAGCAAAGACATCATCCTGTGGCCAGTGGTAACATAGTGGGGAGTGGGAATGTATGCCCCATTTCATCACTGGTCTTGTTTCAATCTCCTGCCTGTGGCCTTCGTGTCATTTTAGACTCGACCATCTATTTTGCCCTACTCTGAAGTATCACCTCTATAGTATTGCCTAAGAATGCATTTGTAGAATTCAGGCTTTGGGGGGAACTATGACAATGGTAAAGATAAAGGACAAATACGTCACATGTAAACTACAATTACTTTCATGGCTTCTCCCTTATTTACGTTATGTTTGTTACTTGAGCATTGGTTCATCTTGGCTCTTCTGTAAGTGTTGCAGAGGAAGAAGGATCTTTTTCTTTAAGAGCTCTAGTCAGACCAGGCCTTCTGTCTTCTTTCATGAAACTTTTTAAGGTTTCAGTATGTTCTTGTTTCTCATTAGACACTTCAAAATTCATTTTTTTAAAAAAGTTTTGAAAAAAAAAAAAAGGAATAGAAAGAGCACTTTCATGGTAGTGAAGTAGTACTAGCTAGTAGTACTTGCTGTAGTCCTGACTATCCAGCTTAGTATAAGGACATGGACTGGCATCTCCTGATTCTTGATAAATATCACACAATCTGCACTGGTTTTTGTTGCCATAGACCAGAAAGTCTGTCCTGCACCTGAGAAGCATTGTGGATCAAAAGCACTGGAGGACTGCTCTGTGTTAAATTTAATTTTCATAGAAAGATTTTCAAAGCAGTCTTTAGGAGCTAGTTCTGCTCATTTAATTGAAATTATAGGGTATGGCATAATAATTTTAACACGTTTGAAAAGCCTATTTTTTTGTTTTAAATGTCAAAATAAATATATATCTGGATTTAAAAAGAAGAATCTACCTCAGATACCACATTTGGGAGGTCAATGAGCTTTCGTAAGGGCATAAATGACAGAGCATTTGTTCTGTAGCTCATGGGCATAACAGGTTGAGAGGTTCTCCACTTGTTCATTTTGCAGATTAACATCTAGATCAGCTAAAGGATGACATTTTCCAAGTGTTACATCTGCAGTTTGTTCTAAACATATGTAATACCATATGGCCACTGAAGGGTTATGGACTTTTCTTATTAGGAAAACTACCAGAGTTAATATTAGGTATGAAGTAACATATACTATTCAGTCTTGTGTCACCAAAATAGAAAAGAAACAAAGCAAAGATTTTAAAAATAATAATTAAAAAAATCAACTGGAGAAAGCAGGGTGCGTGTGTGGGGGGAAGCACAACCTCTTATTACTGTTGGTGTACAGAGGTATACAATAGGTGTAATGAATCCTGTGGAGACAATCAGGTTAGCCCTGTAAAACACAGAGCTGTATGCTGTATTTATTGGCAACAGTAACATGAAATGTTCATGGTCTTACTCTGCACAGTAAATTAAAGCACTGATGTCCAGGTATTTGTTTGTAATAGCTCTCTGGGCAGGGTGGGGAAACTGGGAAGAGATAAGCTCTCACAGAGGAAAAGCAGGCACTGACTAGAATATAATCCTAACAAACCTTGTTGGAATCTTTAATCACGTAATCCTTCACCTTATGTTACCATGTCTGTATCATGTCTGATATTTAGTACCCATCCATTTCATATATAACTCATGTAAGTATGCTTTTGAATATATAATGATGAAAATATCATAAATATTTTTTGTAACAAATTCCATTTTTAGGGAGAAATGTCCACAGAAATGTGCACAGAACTGTGCATTGGTATAAGTTTTATGCTGCAGGCTAGTGTTAGCCTTACAGGATCATATCATCACATGTATAAGAAAAGGCTGGAACAATCTAAGTTATAAAATCCAGTCCTCAGGTACATCTATACAACTAATATTTCATACCTACATTCTTCCTGAAGGAATTAAGTACCCAGGCATATTTGGTAGCCCTCAAATCTGCACGTATGCATTTTAGGAGCAGTTCTGTGCCCAAGCAATGTATCAGTGTCTTCTGCTAGCAAATGGGTAAAGCTGGCAGCAGCAGTTTTTCCATTTATAATGAGCTTCTCAGCTTGCATCTGTTGTATCCAGCTGCAGTCCTGTATTTCAAGAAATCTACTTCTCTCTACTTCCTCCTCTTCAAACACCATAACCCAAGACGGTTGTTGGAGTTCAAGAGGCATTTGGATACCATCCTCAGAAATATGGCTTGATTTTATGTATTTATTTATTTATTTTGGGGGATGGTCCTGTATGGAGTCAGGAGTCATGATCCTTGTGGGTCACTTCCAACTTGGGACATTTTATGATTTTGTAGTCTTGCCTGTGTGCTGCCTCCCCACTCTCCCTGCTGGGCTGCCGCAGGCCTTGATCCAATGTAGACAGATATCTGCTCTGACCAGTACACTATAAATTTTTTGAACTGTTATCATCACTTTTTTGCTCAGTTATTTAACAAAGTTTTCCTGGGTCCCTAGTGCTCTAGGGGAATTAAAAACTTTCAAAGACCTTCTAGGTTTAGACCTACAGTGCTAAACATGGTATGCAATTAAAAAATAACTGTAGTTGCTAGTTTATGCCTAACTACAGGTAGCTTGTCATTAAGTTGGTACTTCACTGTCTGTGTTGCTGGCTTCTGATTTCTGAGAGTGTTCATAGTAAGTGAAAGTAATGCATTTTCTCTTCCTGAAAATCTTAAGCTAGAGAAGTAAGGAACATATGTTCTGGCAATGGTACTTATATGTATTCAAATTAGGGCCAAACTAAGTCCTAAATCTCACTGAATATGAATTTTAAATAATATAAATGAAACAGTTGCAACTTTATTCAATGTGTTTGAATGTCTGTGTTGTATTGTTTCATCATTCCCAAATGTTTCCCTCAAGCAAGAATTGGTTGCTTTGAAAAATCTGGGATTTATGTTTTTATGTTTATTTAACTAAATAATCTTGATTAGAGCTGAGAAAATATCAGTATTTCCACCTAGTGGGAGACTGGTATTCCACCTTTTTTTCCCAAATCTGGTTGAAACTGAAGCTGAAATATTGAAATTTCTGACTTAAAAGCTCATGTAAAAATAATAATGAGATAATAAAACATTTTTGAAAACATTTTGATATTGAATTGTATTTTCTATGGTGCAAATTTGCCCCATTTGTTATAGCTCATAAATCTAATGGACTTTTTCTCCTTCCTTGGTTCTCTGAACTGACTGCATCTCCCTAGGTGCAACCTGTGTGGACTCATGTAGAGAATTTCTCTAAAGGGGAAGCTTGATCACCAAGGTCATGGGGGACAGAATGCAATAAAAGAGGAAAGGAGTTTTCTTCAGGACATGGAAGGAGAACAACTTGGAGTGATTTGCTATTTAATGAAATAGCAGTGAAGGAAGCAAAAGTTGCAACTCCAAGCAGTAGAATTTGGTGGGGGGGGAGAGAGATAAAAAAGAAAAAACAAAACAACAACAAAAAAACCAGCCAACTCCTTGCTGTAAGTGAATGTAAGTTAAAATAAAAACAAATCATTGGAAGGCACTAGATCAATCAGCTAGTGGAAACTGTGCTGACTATATTAAGATTTTTTGAGTTGTGCATGCAGAAAAGGAATCAAACCCCAGAGGTGAAGGCTGTGCTACACCTTGTACTTTCAGTTTTCACATGAGCTCCCTTGCTGTTGCTGAGAGAAGTCATGGTGGAGACTGCACAGGTACTGCTCATCTTGGCACAGGGCTGCAGCGTGGCCCCAGCATGCATCCAGTCTGGGAGCAGGTGCCACAGCAGAGCTGAGTGATGGCATTTCAGTGGTTTATTTGATTTTCATTTGTAATTCTTCTGGTTGCTGAGATATGTTTGGAATTGGTTTGGAATACGCTTATACTATCAGATATGGATGCTTTGGTGGAGTAGGTTGGATTTTTTTGACCTCAAGAAGTTTAATAAGACATTTATAAGATCACTGCAACCCTAATGATGTTATTAATGTAGGTACAATATACACAGAAGTGAATTATAGTCCAATAAATAGAATAAAATGCACTGTATAAAAATGCTTTATAGCTTTAGAGGAATGTATGACATATATGGATTGGTTTATGAAATTACAGACTTTAAAAAGTGTTATTTAGTTCTTCCCCTAATACACTGGTTTGAACATCAGTTAACATCATGTCCTGACAGGCCAAAGAGATCATGAAGATGAAATGGCTGGCTTTTGCTTTGGGTCAGGAAGAGAAGGCAGTAGCTTTTACAATTGTTTATTTATTTATTTATTTATAAAATATTATTTATTTATTATTTTTTTTCTCCCTACTGCAAAATATATTTTAGTGGAAAATTCCTGACCAGCTTTAATTTCTGTTGATGACTACACACAGTTTCCTGGTAGGCGCAGTCATAAAGTACGAAGTCTTGGCTAAGCTCAGGCGCGCTTCCAATGCTCTCAGCCTCTCCTGACCAGGAGGCAGCTGCAGAGGATTTGGGACACATTAATTAGCTCCAACCAGTACTTACCAGCAGAGCAGTACACTGAGATCAGTAGTCTCAGATCATGTTTCGCTTTCCCTTTAATTTGGAAGATCATATCTTAAAAAAAAAAAAAAAAAGTGTCCTTTAATCTATACTGAGTGGTCAAAGGGGATATATGGAAGTTTTTTTTTTTTTTTTTTTTTTTTCTGAAACCTTCAATAAGATTTCAATAGAAAAGTATTTGTTTATTTGCTGATTTCATGAGCTTTATTTCTAAACAATGAAAAACATATATGTTTTTTTTTTTTTTAGCAAAATTAATCTAAGTCCTGTAGGGTTTTTTGTGTGTCCAGAGATTCTGATTTAAACATGCAAAACATTAGAGATTACTTACATGCCTAAATACCATGCTGTAAATACCATGCTTATCAGACACATGAGAAATTCCAGGATTCAAATGGCTGTGATCCAGATATGCGGAGATATTTCATTTCAGAGCTGATCTTTCCCTCTCCTCCCCTCTGTTGCTGATGTGCATTGCATAAGGTAGGCATAACACGAAGGGGCTGCTCGCCCACCAGTGCACTCTCTCTGCGGGTACTCTTGGGGCCAGGGAGCTCTGGTGCGGCTGCTGCTGGCCCTGTGAAGGTTGGTGTGGGGCTGGCTGGAGCTGGTTTTGTCACTCTGTGTGTACATCCTAGTGTCCAGCTCATGGGAAAGGTGATTATCTTGGGCATGGTGCCACAGGAGCTCAGTGTGTTGGCTCAGGGCCATTGCTGTGCTCGGGCTAGTAACAGCCTACTGGAGCAGGATGCAGGGAGCACAGGCATTTCTGTGGCTCCGCAGGCAGCCAGCCCAGGTCAGCTGGGGACAGAGCTGAGCAGTGTCTTATGAGCCTTGCTTGATTTGAGCTGACTCTACAGAGCTGTTTAGATCCCTGCAATATGCTCACAAAATGCCTATAATCTTGGATTTTTCATTACCCAGAGTATTCCAGTCTGCTATCAAGCCAGGTAGCAGGGAGCTGACTGTAGCTAGCAAGGCCAGACCCCTTGTAAATACTTGAACTGTCTGGCTTTTTAAATTTCTCATAACTTTGCACTTGACTAATTTTGCATACCTGCTAGTTGTTGCATTTAATATTCTATTTGTGTTTTCTATTCTGCTGCTATGAATGTATGTACCTTCACCAACATTACTGCTAATGACTTTTTCTTCTTTTCATCAATAGAACAAGTATTCTCCAGAGTGACAGTAAGATCATCTGCTAGAAAACACATTACTGTTAATAAGACAATACAAAGAAGAAAGAAATTATTTCAGCTCAGCCGCTGTAGCATCACTTTAGCATTTGTGGTTGTGTGATTGGGGGGCTTGGAGAGGAGTAGGCTTCCTTCTTCTTTCCATTACCATAAGTCTTAAGAGGTTTGTTTTTCTATTATATCTGTCCACCAAGTGAGTCAAAACAGATACCAGATAACAAATACTTTGACAGGCTGCATGAAGTACAGCCTATGAGATGAGGGGGTCTTAAGCAGCTGATTTCATGGGCATCTTATTCTACTCAGAATATCCCTCTCTATGTCTACATGGAACAAAGGCATTACTTATAACAGGAGTTCCTTCATGTCTGGGTAGCATTGGCAGAAGAAGCCTGTGAGAACTATTAACTTGAGTAAGCAGTACTGGGTCTGGTTGTGCAAACATATCTTAGTGTTTTTGCAGCTATCTCAGTCCTCACCAACATATCGTGGAGTTACATTCCAAATACTTAAACATAAGGTTTTTTGGGGCATTACAAATTCGAAGTTAGCCTTTGACAACTAGACCAGCTATTTCAGGAAAATGAGAAATTTCATAGGGCCTTCCATTTTATGTGTACCTTGTACTAAATATATTAGCTTGTAATCTTTTTTCTGTGGTCAAAAGCACTACTGTGCTTGTCTATGGGAGTAATAATCTGAACATGGCTGACCAAAACAATCTATTCTTTGTGCTCCCTCTTTTGGATGGGGAAAAAATAAATAAACTCAGAAGTGTTCATTAGTGATATGAATTCCCAGTTACTACAAAGTCTGTTTAATCATATTGATTCATTAATTTACATGCATGAGAAAGTAAGTGGCCTAGTGATTAGACAACAGACAGAGCCACGCAGGAGACACTGTCCGTCCTGCAGTGAAGTGCAGAATGGAGCAGCTTCCAAAAACATTAGCTCATGGGGTGGTGTGTTGGTGCATGTTGATGGTGTCCCCCCTACCCTTTCTGTGCTAGCTCTGCTTTTTCCTGCTTCCTGCAGCAGCAAACAAATGCTTGTAGCTGGATGTGAACACAGAAATAATGAACTTTGTCAAACGGATGAGTTGCAAGCTGTTTAAATTTGCAATCTTTTCCTCAGAAAAACTAGATTTTCTTTTTTGTATAAAGTTATTTTCAGAGCTACAGTCTGCAGAAGCTGTCAGGTGTAGAGGAGTTGCAATATAGTAAAGTGCTGAACAGACACTGATTTTTAAAATAAACCAATAAAAATTGTCAGCAAGGGTCTTGATTTGAGTGTTTCAGTAGGATGGGTATCCTCCAAGGATGTCTGTAGCTAAGACTCTCTGGTGTCTGTGATTCCTATTTCAGGCCAGTTTTGGTCCCATTGAATTGTCCCCAGAAGATGACTCTCAATATATTAAGATACTTTTTTTAGAAAAGTAGAAATGTTTTCTTTGTTCCAAAACTGATTCTCACATATCCAGAGGTTTTTATTCTTGGATATTTTTAAAGCCAATAGAAATAAAAAAGTGAATCACCTTCTGAGCTCCAAAGACTAGATGCTGTATTATAACATTTATGATGAGTTTTGTCTTCCTACACAGGTATCCCCAGTAGAGACAGTCACATGCAGCAAAACAGCTATCATATATCTGTCACTCCTTAGATAGAGAAATAATTGTTGTAGACCACCGAATCTGCACATGGAACAAGACAAAGTAGTAAAAATTGAAAGAAATATGATGATAATGCATAAGATAGCATAAAAGACAAGATAAAGAAGCTTATTTGCATATACTCATAAGATGAAGAAAGAGTAAATCAATGTTTTATTTGTTTCATTTAAATATTTTAATAATTTACTTGTGGCTAACATGTACAAAAAGAACATAACTTTGTTTAATTATTTAAGTCTGAGCATTCAAACATTAACATAAGCACTCTCCATATGTTTCTAATATGATAATAATAAAAAGGACCCTTTTAATGGCTGAGATTTTGCCTAGAAATTATGCCAACAAAGACTACCATAATAGTTCAGGCATGTGCCTTCTGCTTCTGAGGCATTAAGCTTTAGTTCTTCTGGGTTTTGCTGTATAAAATTCCTATTCATAGAGTAACTTTAATTAACTCTCAAGTCAAAAGGAATTCCCCCTTGTCTAAAATCTTTCCAAGGTAAAGAAGCATCTTTTGAAAGTATGGTAATAACCCCATGAAGCAGCAGTAATGTTAATGAAAGAAAAGATATTTTCAGAACTGTACTAAAATATATAGAATCAACTGGCTTTCAGTGTGGCTGATCTAGAGAACAATCCCATGAGCTGAGTGCTTGTAGGCGCATTAAAGCCGGTTGTGTGTTCATTTATCCCACTTGAGGGTTATTACTCACAAAATTTGTAGTCAACATAAACTATCAGAAATGCTTATGCTATGAATTTTACATTTTGTCTGAGACTGGTCCTTGAGCAGGAAAAGCATGGATACAGTAAAGACTCTGGATTACACCTATAAACAAAAAAATAACTCTTTGTTACCAGGAAAGCATTCATGCACCAATGGTCAACTTATGCAACTTATGTGGAGAGGACTTCCTCCTCAATCTCAAGCCATTTGAGGAGGAAGTCCTCTCTGTATGATTTGCCTAGAAAGAATCACAATAATCACACTACTTATCCCTGATAATTACTGGCTACTATCTCAGTACTTCACTTAAATCTTTCAGAGGTTTGCTTGAATATCTGTCTACTCACCAATGTCAGTGATAAGTGTGAACTATTCCCATCCAAGTAGAGATGGGCTCTGTGGGTTGGAAGAATGTAGACAAAAACAAAACAAAAACAAAACAAAACAAAAAAAAAACAAACAAAAAAACACTTTTAGAAATCCTGCTGGTAAGAATGCATCATTGAACTCTTTATCTTGATCAATAGTTTTAGGTTTGCTACTGATTATATGTATATTTTTTCACCATTAATTTGGGCACACAGAGACCTTAGCTACAGTTAGAATTTGCAATTTCAGAGGAATTATAATATGCGCTTAATGCCACTATTTCTGCAGTGTTATTTTTTATTATTATTATCATTATATTTTATTTTAGGCCAGTCTTAGGCTAGTTTGGGGTAATACAGAGGGTTTCTGACTTGCCCCAACTGTGGAAGAGCAAGGGTGTGTGTGCTTCAATTTAAAAAACTTCACATAGTTGTCTGGTGTACACAACCCGAGGGGTCAACCCTGTCAGCTTGAAAGTTAAGATTTCCTTCTATATCCCTCTTTTACTACATTACATACTTCAGGTATGATCTGCTGCCTGTTTTGCACAGCTGATCAATTACTGTTGCTTGTGATTTTGAAACATTTTTGCCTTAAACTAAAGCTTTTAGCTAATGGTAATGGGAGGGAGACAAGGTCTTTTGGTAAGTTCCTGTGCAGGCAAATATTTTGGCCTTAGAGGTATCACATTTATATGTGAATGGCTTTTTAATTCAAGATGACATTTGCTGTTAACAGGATGAATAACTGGCTTTCTAAAACATAAGTTTGTGAGTGGTTTAATGTGTGTTGCATTTCTACTTTATTTCAAACATCCTAAAAACTAGTTAAAAATTGCATTTTGGGTCTTTATTATACTCTTAAGAATGATTTAAGTAGAAAGAGACATGCTACAAGTGATGTTGATTATACAAATTATAGTATTTGTGAATGTACATGCTAAATAGATGGTATAGAGCCATTAACAGTGTCTGAAGCTTTAGTTAAAGGGGGTAATTTCCTATAGAAGTAATGTCTGTCTGCTAATTATCTTACTAGTACTAACTGTACAGAATTGTGAATACAGCAACCAATTGTATTGTCATAGGATTTTAAATGTGTATGTTGTGTTTTCCTGTTTTGCAAGCACGCAGTATTTCCTATATTAATTTATGCATAACTGCTTACGAGTATAAACCTAATTAAATAACAGGTATTTAACTGGCATTTCTTTATCTTTACTTCACAGTATAAAATTTGCTTCTAAATTATTTTTTTATATATATCACCACAAAAGTCTGCTATGTATTACTCTGTCCTCTGGCTTATATTTTAGCTAGATCTTAATAAGAAGCTTCACTTTTTTTTTTTTTTAACTTTATTCCTTTTACATAGCTCCAGTGAACCTATCAAATATTTCATTATAACAAGTTCCTACCATTCTGGTTCCTCTTGACACTTATGTCAGATTCATAGTTAAAGCTGGAAGAAGTCTGTAATAACAGGACATCATTTTCCTTACCAATTCAGAAATATGAAAGCCTTCGTAACCTACTCTAAATGCTTCCCGTGAGCTCTCAAGAGCAACAGCCGGAGTTTGATAGGTGTAGTGTGTACTTCCACATATGTTATATTTATAGGTCTTGTAAAGTCTTTCTTTCCTCAGAACTCCTTTCATATCATTATTCCTGGGAGTGCAATTGATCAATAAAAATCTACTACAGAAGCTACTGCACTGCAGAGGGTGAGGGGTGGTCACTTAGCATTTCTTAGATCATGTACCAGCTCTGTTTTGTCTGTATTTCCAGGAATGTGCTCCATTGCTATTTATGATCTTATTAATTATTTGGGATAGTGACAACATATTAAATCGACAAGTGTGGATGTTAAAGCTTACAGAACTGGTAACTTTTTGAAGTGTATATGATGCTGACAGACACAGGCCCAGTGTTGATCTACTCTGTGTTGGTGACATTATCGTTGTCACATTCTTTGGTCTGACTTTCAGCATTGTCTGTAAATTAATTCTGAAATGGAGTAGGAATGGGCCTTAAGGGTTGGTGGATTTTACATTATCATCCTCTTTGCTGATTATGGCTTGTTCTGCTCAATCTTTGGTCAGAAGGAGGCTCTTTCATTGTAGTTGCCAAATAGAAAGAGAGGACACTGCAGCAAAGAGTTATGCCTGCCCTAGCTAAAAAAAAAATACTAGGCAAAAACAGTGGGTGAATATGGAGACAGATGTGGGTACAGATAGCCAAAGGGTACTGCTGATTAAGCTGTATCTCTAAGCATTACTGTTTGTTCCATGTCCATCTCTGAGGCTATTCTCAGAGATGTTGTTATGATGTTGTCCCCACAACCTGGTCAACTCTAGCTATGGTAGTGGTGGCAGAACTGCTGGTACAACCCAGAGTCCAGCTGCAGAAATAGCTCAGGATTTATTCCTCTGGGCAGGAGGAGGCAATGGCTGTGGAGGAGACCAAAATAAGTTGAGCAAAAGGAAGGGGCAGTTTTTAGTGAGGGGTGTTTAGTGATTGAAAGAGAGAGCATACTCCTAATTGCAACTTTGGCACTACCCAGAATAATTTTGCTTTCACTCACAAATGAACACTCAGAAGGGTTCTGCTGAGCAGATGATGTGCTGCTGCAGAAGTAATACAAGACTGTTGGAGATTGTTTGGCTCTGAGTGGCTACTGAAAGCAAAATGCTTTATTAGTCATTAAAACAATCAGTGAAGAGATGTTGTATCTTCCAAGAAGCCTACTTTAATTAATTTTCATATTTTTAATATTCCTGTTATATTAAGATTTATATACAACTGAGTTATGGCTGTTTTGGGAAACAGCTTTAGAATTTCTTGGCATTTATGTATTTAAATTCCTTAACCATAATATTACATTAACATAGTTGCACTGAACATTAAATTGATTTAAAGGTATTAATACTACATGTGATATATATTCCTTAGAGTGTAAATATCATAAAGCAGTAACAAAATGCAAATTGTAAAAATATTTCCCACGTTCTTGGTGTATTAACTTTTTGCATTAATTTCTGATGGTTTATCATACTTATTATAGCAAGATGACTTATGTTTTATTATTATTATTTATTTTAAAAAGTGTAAATGAGCCCTGAATCAATATCTGGATCTTGTAGAGTTAAAATACATCTTTGTCTTACGCTTTTGTAGAGTGGGATGGGAGAACCCTCATAAAGCCATCCATAAAATAGCTACCTCTAGCAATATATTTGATTTGAAATTGGGAATGTTTCAGAAAAGACTACTGTGGTAAGTCTTGAGAGCAAGAACCTAAAATAGAAAAGCCCCATATCCTAGCATTTGTTTAAAAGGAAAAAAAAAAGTGCAGTTATAAATGCAATTAGATATGCACATTGTTAAAAAGTTTGTATGTGAGTGATCTGTATGAGTCTAAATGAACTTTAAATCCATTTGATGGCAGTCCCTACTGGCTGAGTGTAATAAATTCAAAATTTTTGTGAGTGCATCCCTAAAAAGGCAGAAGACTACTGACCATTGCCAGTACCAATTAATAAAAAAAAAGGGGGGGGGGGGGGGGGG
>CM021734.1:58925681-58966800 GCA_011075105.1 Heteronetta atricapilla
GGGGGGGGGCAGAGAATGAGAGAATGGGATAGCTGCCATCTGAAATGCTTCATGCAGAATAAAGAAATTAATTGATCAGAAACTCTGAACTGAATATCCTAAGGGGCTCTCCAGGCCTGCTGTGGTACTGTGGAGGTCTGGCTACTCTTTCCTGTTGTGGTGAGGATGTGACTCTGGTCTTAAGCAAGACATATAACCTCTGAGACTCCACTTACTTTCTTTTATCATCCCCCCTCCTTTTTTTTTTTTTTTTTTTTTTTTTTTTTTTAAACTTAAAAATGGTGAAACCTTCGGGGAAGAAGCTTTCTTCTTTGTGTTGGTGTACTGCCTTGCTCTCATCTGGCTTGAGCCTCTGAGCGTTTTTTTGATGCACACCGTACTCAAATCCAGAATCTGCACTGTCAGAAAAACTGAAAGAAAATAATGCATTTGTATCAATTATGAATTATGTTTCACTTATCTAAACCAGCATTTCAACTACCAACACTGTAGTATGTGCTTCTGACAGGAATGCAGTAAGTAAATGCAGTCAAAATATTATAATTTTTGCTGAAATTTTCCGTGCTAATGCACCTTTTATGCAAAACAATCACTAGTTTTTTTCTCTAAATAAGCTTTCGTTATGCAGAGACTGTTAATGGAAACACATTCTATACTGAAAACTGTTTACTGTTTGTTTTTAAAAACAGCTTCTATAACAGATCTCTTTAATGGAAATGTATTGTAAACACAAAACTGTTTACGATATACTATAACATGTTTTTATGTTGCAGCAGTCTAATGGAAATGTACTGTATATACTGCACTGATTATTTTCTATTAAAACACATTAAACAAAGCCTGTTTAAACAGATATCCAGTTCATAATATACATTAACAATTTTAGGTAGGCATTCTAAAAACAATCAACTTTATGTAGCAAAACCTTTTAATGTATCTTTTTTAACTAACTGTTCAGTGATTTCTTATTTTCAACAAAAAAGTGGGGATATAAAAGTAATACCAATTAGTTCTAAAGGCATTCATGTTAACATGTTCTCACTTGCAGGTAGGTAAAAGCATTCTCAGACTAAGGTACATTGAACTGCATTTACAGTCTTCCACCTCTACTCTTGGATTAGGAGACTTTATTACTGCTGCCCTTTCAGCCAGACAGGGCTTATATTTATACAAATTTGCATAGTAAAGGTCAACAACAGTGAAAATAACTCCATTAGGTAATAGTCTGAGCTCTTTAGAGACCCAACAAAAAAGAGGTTTCAGCTGGAGAGAAGTGTGTTCTCTCAGGAGAAAGTGTGTTAATCTATAAGCTTGTTTTCAAAGAGAAATGCTCTGCAAATCAGTTTTGTGGCTTGCAGCTGCTCCACTGTGGCCGAAAAGAACTCTGTGGACCTGGCTCTGTGTTGTTTCCCTCTAATCCTTGCTTGGTGAGGATGTTCTTATCTGCATTGCAATGCCTGAACATGCTGCTGGATGACATTGAGGGTGTTCATGCTTAGGTCTTCCTCACTGAGATCCTGCTGATGGAGGGATGGTGTGTTAGCTGAGGAGGTTCTAGACTGAAGAAATATGGAAATATGAAAAAGAGCATCTTGTAATGAGACCAAGGGGGTCAGAGGTTGGAGATTTCTTGGAGGTTGGAGGTCCTTGTACAATCTTTCTCTGAAGAAAAAAAAAGAAGTTCAATTACTGAGACAACTAATCTTAACTTTTACATTGGAAAATACACTTTATATCTGTTAAGGAACACACTGAAAAAGTACAAGTGTAATATGGGTGAAAGAGTTAATGTCTTGACTTGCTTTTTTTTTTTTTTTTTTTTTTTTTTTCTTCTCAGTGCCCAGATTTCACATTACCTTATGGAAAGGATAGAGCTTGGCATTTTCACTAGTACCTAAGCCTATTCCAGAAATATCCAGGATTTTGCATCACATCAAGTAGAGAGATGTTATTTTAAAGTTTAAGTCACTCTAAATGGACTCGTACAATATGTGAAGTTACTGTTTCCTAGAGTAGAACAGTGTGGAATTGGTATAACCTTTTGTGTTTTGCCTTATTTTAATTCACAGGACTGAATACAATCCCAAGAGATGATTAATTCCCAAGTGGTTAGAGAGCAGTAATATTTAACATCTTAGCTTTTTCTTATAGCGAGCTTGTCTCAAGGGTTATAACTATCTTGAAACAAATTACCTTTTGTCTTGATTCAGGCTTTATGTGAGAGGCTGTCCATTTCAATCTGATAAATATTAGGTTATATTTCCCTGAAAACTCCAGGAAACAAACAAACATGCATGCCCCATCCCCCCCCCCCCCCCCAAAAAAAAAAATATATAAATAAATAAACACTGCTCAGCACTTAAGTAGCTTGCATGATGCTAGCATGCATCTTTCACCCCCAGCAATAACAGTATAAGGTCTTTAACAAGAACAACTGTTGAGAAAAGGCTCCTGCTTCCACAACAGGTAATTTTTTGAGATGATTCACCATGCAAAAAGGGATGAACTTAAAGGTGGCTTTTTACATATTTTATATTACATATTACATATATACATATTACATTATATATTATACAATATATTACATATTACATATATACAATATTACATATTTTACAGTATATAAACATTTAATAACAGTCAACTATGATATTCACAAAGAAAACATGTGAATGCTTAGGCTGGGCAAATTCTTGGGTTTCTCAATGGCAAATCTAAAATATTACCTCTTATTGTACCTAGTAGAGCACTATGAACAGTCACTAAGAAAAGCTACTTTCTGTTTGTTGTAGAGTAGATTTCTAAATGTGTCCATTTTCCCTGCCAATCTTACCCAACTGAATTTGGTTCATACATTGAATTTTGGTATTCTCATTTGAGTTGTTACATACAGTCTTAGGGAAACAAGAAAGGTGGCTAAGTTTTGGTGCTGACAAAAAACCATATTATTACTTGAAACATTTTGAGTTTCAGGGTAAAAATATCACTTAAATAGGGGACTGAGGGATTGGAGTTTACCCAAAGGAGCAGTATCTATTGTTCTCTGTGGATTTTAAGGAAAGTAAAATGGTTTATAGTGTCCCTTTATTCTCACTGCCTAGAGCAGCTCGGCAAAGAAAGAGGAAATGGCTTTCTCCCACTTCTTGTGAAATAACTGATCTGCAAATTATCCCTCCAAGGCATAAGTTAGGCAATGAGAGTATGTTCATATATCAGGAGTAAACTTGCAGTACTTCAAACAACATTCAGAGAAAGTGATTAAAATAAAGGTTTATTGGATTAAAACTTGATTAAATTTAATGAACAATTTTATTAGAAATCTATCTGGGCTATATGAATAAAATTAATAAATGGGGTATGTATTATGTGATTATCAAATTTGAACATGTATGAAATATATAGACACAGCATGCATATAGAACAAATAATGCTCAGTAAATGAACATGTACTCAATATTTCTAGTTATCTTTTGTTTATGGAAGTCTGATTTAATAAGTCGTGTAAGATGCAGAGGAAACAAGGAAGTTCTTACAACAGATACAGCTTGTTAAAATGAAATCTCTTTTCTTTGGTATTATGCAGAAGCTACTCAAAATGTTACGCTAACATACTCTTTGATAGGAAATAACCAATTTCTTGAACTTGCAATTGCTTGGTTGAATTAATTTAACAAAACATGTTACAGTACAGAAAATCTAGTCATTTGATTGTATTTTCTGTTGTACAGTGAAGAAACAGAGCACAGCCTAACACAATACTTAAATGTTTATAAGCTGAAACATATTTCAGTTATATCTGATTAGAAGTTAATGTCTATAAGCAATCTATCATTATCAGTATTAAATGTATTATCCCAACTGAAATAATAAACCTCATTTTACTTGTGGTTAATAGCAAACATGAATCAGAAAGTGTTTCCTGAATTTTATTAAAATTCTGTTACATCTCATTTATAACTGAGGACAATGAAGTACTTACAGAATACAAAATGATACAATCAGTGAAAAGATAAAGAGCTCCAAGCTACCTGTTCTGTATTGTTAGCATAAATGGAAAATAAGATTGGATCAAGATAAGGGTTTTGCAAGACTGCCTTGGTTTTATTCTCTAAATAAATAAATAAATAAAAATCTATTGTTATCTGATTTGACATACAGTTTATTCTGAATGAGGGTCTAATATTGAGTCCTTACCTAGAAAATTAATGCATGGACTGCACTTGGCCTTAGGACTGCATTTAGGGCTGTGTTTGGTAGGACACAATGCAATTAAGGCACATCAATAAAATGAAATTTCAAGGACTTCAGCATGAGCCTACAGCACTTCAACACTAGCTGACAGAGTCCCCTATCATATTTTCTGTGATCTATGTATATTAGGAAATGTGTGGTCTACAGAAATTTAGTGAACAAAGCAGCATAATTGGGTTTCTGCAGTAAAAGTTGCATTAATGTTTATTTCAGTGTTTTGAGTAGGTTTTCAGTGGCATCACGATTTCTTTTTTAATGGGTATTGCAATAAGAACAGTCTTTAGAGGTGATTTTTGAACCTTGTCTGACTTTCTTGAAAAAAGAGTGTATGTATATGTAAATGCATGTGTCTGCACCTATTCTAACTCCAAAGCTCTGAGGAGAGAACAATGACTGTATGCACTTATCAGATGTCTTCATGTCTTGTTTTTGTCTAATAAGATATTAGAATGTTTTGGTTTACCTTCAAAGTAATACAGAGGTCTATTTTTCATAGCCACTGCAGTGTTGACTTTGGCACAGGTGAGGAGAGCAGGTGTTTGTCACCTGCAGCAGTATTTCTAGTTAGTTTGGAGTAAGCAGCATTTAGTACTGGCCAATATCATGCTGTTAGATGTGTAGTTGAAGAACTTGAAACTATGGCAGTAATTTTTTATTACTGGAACCAATGCATATAAAAATGTTCTTGTCATTTTCTTGTGACTTTCTACATTTGTTTGATTATTATTTTTCACTGTGAGTGCTATTACAAACATAAGTTTGAAGCAGTAAGAGCTGTGATGTAAACTATTTAAACTGCTAATTTATTTTATAAAGTCATAAAGGCTGGAAATGTAAGGAATTAAAAAGGCTTTTATGAAGTCTAGGAAGTACTATAAATTGGTGAGAGTATAGCTTGAAGATTCAGCAATTCACTTTTTTTCATCAGTATGTTTTCCCTTTTCCATACATGGTGTATATTCATGGTGCTGCAGGTCATTCACAGTTAGAGATGTGCAAAGTAAACTGCACACGTACACTGTTACCAAAACCCTACTGATGACTGCTGCTGGATGATAAGTAGGTGATAACTGTTGAACACTTCTCCAACTGATATCTGGTGGCCCTGAGAAGATGAATGCAAAACCAACCAATCCTATAAAGGCAAAAATACCCAGGCAAACAAACAAATTTTCAGGTAAATGATAAATTTGGAGTGAAATTATTGTTTTTTTTTTTTTTTTTTTTTTTTTTTTATCTTCTAGGGAACATCTGTAAAGTTAATTTGTTTGCAGAAATCCTTAGTTAGAGTTTTTAGTGACCATTGCAGATGTATAACTGCAAGAACTCAGTGGTGGCAATTCCTAAGAAAAAAAACAACCAGGCTTATTAGCATAGTAACAAGATGTTTCTCTTAGACTCCCCAAGTAAAAACTTCCAACAGTTGTCTTACCTGAATGATTTTGAAAGTCCATAACTTTTAAATGTAGAGCGACAGTGCTACTAGCCACAATTCAAGGAAATCTTTCTTGTTTGTCTCTGTGTCTGTCTATTTTTATACTATTCTAGAAACATTCCATACAAGATCTTTTTCTCTTCCTTTTTGATTTGTTCCACATTTATTTCAGATAAATATTTCTGATCAGCTGGAAGGGCATTAGGCTGTATTACCTCTAGAGGTCCCTCTCAACTTCAATTACTCTGTATGTGTGGATGTTTGCATGTGTACAACTTCAGGCATACAGGGAATTGTTTACTTCAGATATTTGTTTTCTTAAATCTCTTGTAGCTCAACAGACACCTCTTGCAGTCACCTGAGAGTGACTGACAGTTTTCAGAAAATATCTAGCATATGCACTAGTGTAATGAACACTCTACAGTAACTGAAATAAGCCTGCATGTTACATACTTCTCCATCAAAGTATATTTATTCTTTTTCAGCTCTTATTCCACAGTGAACTGGAAAATACTGTTTTGTTACTAACATATAGTAAGCTTTGTAAATGTAAACTAAGGGGGTGGTTTTAATCTAATGTCCTCTTGCTAACATTAGAGAAAGCAGATAAACCCACTCTCCCCATAAGTGGGTTTATCTGCTTTTTTTATCCACCTGTGCATAAATGGAACGGGTGCACATAGACTGTAATTACAAGCAACATCTACATGCATTTTTACTATGGAATAATAATAATTAAAAAAAATCCAGGGTCTGAGCTATCTCAGATTCCTTCTCAGATAAAGGAAAAACACACATAATGTTCATATGTATATAATTTTTATTTTCTTCTTTGTTGTGGATCTTGGATTATTTGTAGGACTAACTTAAAATTGATTCCAAGTTTAGCTTCCAAGTTAGTGGCTTGGATTTTCTGAGGTGATTGTTGTTACAGCCCAGTGCCCTAGCACAGAAAAAATATTGCCTGCCCATGGGAACTTGACACTTGAAATTAGTTGATCTCCACCATAAATATCTTTTCAATGCAAAAAGCTTCAAAGAAAGACTAAGGACTGGTAAAGATCTGTTAATGAGTAAATAAACCCAGCTAGCCCCATATATGCCTTAGATGTGTATCTGTGTCCACCATTAATTTCTGTCCCTGACAATTCACTCGTGGATGATAGTTGACTTCCTGCATAGCAATACAGGTCAAAGCCACAGATCCTAGTATAGTTCTTGAATTCACACCATTATAACTTTTATCCTTTAAATAGAACTGAGTGTAAGTTCATTCCTTTATTATGTATAAAAGATTACTCCTTTTTTTCTAGGAATTTTAAAAAATTAATATTGATTCACTTCTATCTGCATAAATGCAGAAATTTTTATCATTATAGAATCAATCCTACCTGCTAGAAATATATTTAAGAGTCAGAAAACGAAGTAAGCCATCTAGCCAATAAGGGTAGACAATATTTCTTCTTCCAGGAATTTGTAGAGCTCCTTCCCTGGTTGCAGTATATAAAAAATAACTGCAGCAGGCCCTCTTAGTTTAATGTGTTGCAACTCTGGTCACCTCAGCTGAGAAATCAATAATGGGCTCACACAAGATGCTGATCCCTGGGCACCTGGGTTCATACACATTGAGGAAAACTGGGAGAAAGATGAAATACTTTCTGTGGACAGGAGATTATTGTTAAAACAAGTATTTTATCTGTGTATAGATGTATGACTGCTTTGAACAGTGGTTAATAGCTATTAATTATCATTAGTGAGTTCAAAGCATTAAATTCAGTGATAAACCTGACAAAAACTGAAACCTGATTTGAACATGTTGACCCTCACCTTGCTTTTTAAACTGCAGCTTTTATCACAGTGTGTGTCTGTTCTGATGGTTAATAGTAATTGCTGTAATAACCACTACAAGGGGCAGTTTGTTTTGAAGCCTATTTCATAAATAGAGTTCCCGAGTACTTTCAGAGAATGCTTTATTTGTTCTGTTTTGACTTCAAATGAGAATTGGGTAGCTCTGTCTCAGAGTTGTTCCATCTCTGCAGTGTGTATCCATTCTCTCTGTCTTCTGAAACTGTAGGTGTGGGGTTTTTTTGGTTCTTTTGTTTTCTTTTATGAAAGAAAAACCCACATAAAGTAGAGGCTGCTCAAATTGATTCAGACAACTGTAAACTAAGAGAACTTCACTTAGCATGAGGCTTTTGATCCAGAACCTTTCTATGTGAAAGATGAGGACAGCCGTAATTCTGATGAATGTTTGCTCTGTTACAAATCAGGGATACCTGCTCTGAAATTATACTAGTCTAAGAAGGATGAAGAGTAGGTTACAGATGCAAGACTAAGGAAGTGTGAGAGTGTGAGTACATGCATAGGTATCAACATATTTCTATTTTACTGTCATCTTTGCCTACAGTATAATTTCTCTATCAAAAGAAAAAGAATTGTAGAACATAAGATGCTTGTTCCTGATTATTTTTGAAGATGCTATACAGGCTAAAATACTACAACTAGTCTTTTTTTTTTTTTTTTTTTTTTTTTTTTTTTTTTCTGCATTGTCACTTGGACTTCAGCACTAAGATCTTGGATCTGATTATACCAGCCTGTCTTGGACCGCATGAATGAAGAATTTGCCAAAGATGTTACCAAATATAATTCAGTCTGGGATTACGTTTTCAAACATTGTTAATTGGTGTGCGTGTGTAAGATCAGTTTTACTATGCAAAGTTACTGAAATTGAAGATCTGGATCCTAGAGATTGTTTTTGAATACACATAATCAAAAATATGTTAATTTTTTTTACTACACAATAATTCAGAAGATTCTCTAGGAGTAATTGTATTGTAGCAAGTTAATAGTGCTGAGCTGGGTTAGCTTCAGATGATAAAACCCATGATAAAGTCTACTTCAATGAGTTTTTAAGTGATTCTGAGAAAGCTAAAAAATAATGAAAAAAATTGTATATGGGTCTTGGTAGCTTTATACAAAAACAAAATGAATTTTGGAGTTCATAATTACACATTGTGTATAGGTATCTGTCCATACCTCTTTTTTTAAACTCATATAAACTTATATAGACATAATCTAGGTATGAGTTCATAAATCGTAGCAATGGCACTTAGATGAGTGGAGTAGGATAGAAGTGGGCATAATTTGGAGCCAATTGTGCCAATGCCTGTTGTGATGGAAATGGATTTATGATTTCTATATGTTTGCCTAGTTGCTGAGAAATTTAATAAATGAACATTGGTTTGGATCAATATGAAGCCAGTATGAAAAAATCATCAGGAAAGAAACAGAGTAGATGAAGGTAAGATGGTGTTTCACAGATTCTGAGATTCTTAAAAAGCACTGACAATGTAGAATGTCTCTGCAATCTGAATTTAAACACACGTTATTACTAAAAAGCAAGGAGTTGTTTTCAGAGAACATGTAAGTTACAGGATCCCACTGATCTCTGCAATATCTTTGCCTGCCCTCTCAGGAAGATGATTTAGAGAGGAGAGTATGCTAATTGCAGACTGTCTGAAGTGGGGTTTTGCTATTGTTACTGTGTTTAATTTCCATTAATGAAATCAATAGTAATTTGTAAGAAAGCCACCACAAGTAGGTCAGTAATGCTGTAACATGGTGATGAGAAATCAGGTGAGGTTTGCCCCTTGGAGGGTGCAGGTATCTGGGGCTGTGAGGGCACCTGTGCCCTCCAACACCTCCAGCCTCTTCTGCACCAGGAGGAAGGCGCTCACACATCCCTTGATTTTCTTCTGTTCTTGGAGGAGTAAACAAGAGTGTTGTTTACTGTATCTGGGCCTTGAAAGCCTGAGAAGTACATTTCACACAACGTTATGCCTGAAGACAATTTCACTCCATTCTGATGTATGAGGCCAAGCTATTTAAGTACCACTGTTATGTAAATATTTGCATTTGTCTTAAATATCTATCTATATAAAATACTGTCTTGCAATAATTATATCTATTCAATGCATACTATCCTTGCATAATAGCAAACACTAAAACAAGATACTTACAAAGAGAAACCCTTGTCATTTGGCAAAGAAAACTGTTATAATCCTCTGCAACTTGCTCCCCCCCTCCCCACCTCCCCCCCCATTTTAATTGTTAATATCTTTTCAGCATGCGGGAGAAGTAATCTCCTACCACGCTAAAGCAGTCAGCCTAATTGAAAAGAAATACAAGTCATCTAGTGCACAGCTGAAAAATTCAGCTAAAAAGCAATCTGTCATTATCTTTCAAATGCCAATTTTAAATAGGTATTAAAGTAAATGGGGGAAACATCTTCTCATTTCTCTCGTGGTATCATTTCATTTTTTACAGAAATCCCTAATCCTCAAATGAAGATTCTGCCCGATATCCAAGAAAACACTCAAGACTCAGCCTCAAGTGTTTGGAAACCAGATCCAAAAATAGAGGAATAATTTTCCTATCATGAATTAATCTCATTTGAAAATGATTTTAAAAATACAGTTTATGCAATGCAAATCCTCACTCCCAGAATAACCTGTATATGTGGTTGTTATGCCACAGTCAAGAGATAAATTACTGCTCAGTGAGCTGTTTCAGCGTGGCAACGTGAACTGCAGCTAGGATTAAGGAAACTGATGAAGCATAACATACCATGAAAGAAATGAAAACATAAGACACATGGGTATTATTGACAGGTTTCTACTTTTTAGATACAATGAATTCTTTCAGCAGGAGATCCTATTTGAAAAGTATCCTTTATTAGAAATTTATATGCCACATTTAAAAGTATTCACACTTTCAGTCCCCAAATTATTATGCGCTATATAACACATTTCAATTTAATTGGAGAAACATTGCATTGTGATGCTGAACGCTTGTTTAATGGAGATAATATTTTAGCTTTGTAGGGCAAGTTACACTTGTTTGAAGATGAGACTTCCTGGGATTTGTAATTGGTAGTATATAGTTCTGTGTAGGTAGGAGTATATCGAAACTATGTCAGATGAGGCCTTAAAAAAATCCATCAAGTCCTTTAACAGGTCAAGCCCAAACAAAATCTTACTAAAGCTATTACTATTAAACTTTATTTGGCTCTGATCTCAAGAAAGACAACTTTCTTCAGACTTCTGCGTCTACTTAAACCCCCACAACTTTAGGAATCTCCGGAGCTGTATGGTATTGCATATGCTCAGCAAATGTTAGGAAATAGCTTGGTAAAATAATACTCATACACAAAGACTGTCAAACTGAAAAAGACAGTTTTTAGCATTCTACTGTAATAACTAAATATTTCTTTTTCAGGAGCTTTGCTTTCTCATTTCTTTCTTGAAGTAGTAAAAGGTTGAGCTAATTGAGACTATGCTCTCAAAAGTAGTCATGTGTTGGTAGAAAATGATGGGGCATCTTTGATTTCTGTTCCTCCTGGAAAAACAAGGAAATAGGAAAATTTTGTAGTTAAAGTGCAACCAAGATCCAGTCCCTATTGGAGCTGTGGAGCTCAATAGCAAAGCTTATCTCCGTGATGGTGAGATCCAGCACTAGGTTAAATGGCCTGGCTGGAGTGTAATGGGTGAAGGGTTTTCAGCACTTTTATTTCCTCCAACAGTTCTGCAATTTTACTGCTGGAAAAGTCTGGGCAGTAAGATCCTAGTATGTGAAAATGTAGGATGAAATTGGTCCTCTTGTAGCTGGTGATGTGGTAGCTGTTGCATTGCAAAGTCATTTACTCAGACTTTCAAAGAGCTATTACAGGGCAGCGGCCTTCGGATATTTCAGGGAAAAAAAAAAAAAAAAAAAAAAAAAACACCTTGTTTGATTACTATACCTGTTCTGGTACTGAGGCTTAAGCCAAAGCTGAGGAGCTGTTAGATATTTTGGGGTGGGGGGCACAGGACATAAAGATGGAGTAGGAAGACAAAACAACACTGAGGATAATCTGGCTGAACACTGGTGTGAATATGAACTGCATGATATATAAGCTGCATTATTCTTTACTGCAGACCAAAATCTAGAAAATACGATTTTTCTGCTCACTGTGTTTCATTTGGAATCTGTGGGGAAGGAACAAAACAATGACAACAATGACAATAATAAAAGTAATATTAGTAATAATCTCTTGTGGGGGCCAGGGGAAAAATAAGGAATTTAGGTGATATATGCAGTGAGACTGCATGTGGAATGCAGATTAGTATGAATTAGGTGAAAGAAAATGTTCATGCTAAACACTGCCTGTCTGAATACAGATTTCATAATCAGCACAGGAAGACAACGAAAACAATAATATTTTGTGTTCTACAAAATATCATTCTATTCCAGAACATCCTATGATGTATATGGTACTGTAATGTTATGCAGCACAGAGTCTAGATGAGAAAATCAAGACAGAAAACTCAAAACACCTAGTGTGTCTGTTTTTCAAAAGCTAGTAGTACACTGTTAAAACTAAAGAGAGAGCAAAGACAGAGGAATAATATTTCATCAGCATTTGGTAGCAATGAGATGCCTGTGGTTATAACTGGCATGCAGAATGTTTTGGTTACTCCCCCTCCATCTGGGCTACTAGTTGCAACTACCAATTCCTATTCTGTTTGTTTTATACCACACATAACAAAATTATTAGAAGGCCTTAAATTATACTTCTGTGTATATGGTATACGAGAATGATTAACATGCAATTATGGAAACAATGTGGCTTCTCAATATTAACTCTGTTGCACTGTGCTAGTGGTGGTGAGGTTAAAGGTAGTTAGGTTCTGGTAAGAAGGAAGAACATAAGCAGAACACCGTGTAATAAGATGAATGTGCACCTAAATTTCCATATTTTTTTTTACTGAAAAAAGCTGTCCTCAATCTCTTTTGAAAATGTATCAGTTAATAAAAAGACTTCATATTCACCATTTGTGAAAATAAACCTAACTCCATTGATTGCAATAAATTTTAATTTTTGAAAATGTTGTCATCACAAATGCAAAAAAAAAAAAAAATTAAAACTGTAGATTGCTATATTTTCACTGTTTTTATGGTCTTTCTGATAATGTTGCTTTTTTTTTTTCTCTCTAATTACAACAGAACTACCCTCATTGTTTATTATGTTTTGACTGAGTGACCAATGCTTTCTGTCCTCTTCATCAGTCTGTCCCAAATACATCCCACAAATTCCTTCAGCTGAACTTTAGATCCTGGTCTATTTTGCTTCTAACAGTTAAAACTCCCAGTCATATCCATGCTGAGGCTGAAAATAGCAATAAATACAAGCAGGAATGCAACAAATACCCAAGAAATATCTAAGGCAGGAATACAACAAAAATGATGCAAATGAAGAAACAAATCTGCATTTAGAAAATAATTGGAATACCTTTTGTTTCTGGTAAATGCAAAATATCCTTAGCTAAAGTTATCTGCCACAGACATTACCCCCAGTGTCCTCATCGCCAACCATGGGACAAGTCCCAGCTGGAACCATTTATTGGTTTAGTCAAGTGCTCCACTATTTTGTTCTAAATATGTCAACCTTGATACAACCTTGGGCTTAGTTGCTGTCAAACACTATTAAATGTAACTAGAATCAACATTGCACCTAGCTTTCCACTAAGCCAAAAACATAATGTAGAAATATTAGTATTCTGTGGCACTGAAGAGTTACTTTGATAAAGAGAACAGCATTTCTGTGAATGTATCTTGTAAGTAAAGGGAAGTCTGGATGGATCTTTGGTACCAGCTAGAGGTTAAAAGTTTCTAATGCTAGTAATGAAAGCTTTGTCAACAAGTTCTGTCCCTTGGAGGTGCCAAACTTCTTAATTATTTGCAGGATTTGTATTGTCAGGACATGTGCGGGGGTACATTATGATACCCAAATCAGGCTATCACTGTCAGCAAGAACATTGGCAATGTTTAGCTTAATGTTTAGTTAGTTTGGTGTTATAAGCAAGACTAAACAGGAAAGCTGAATTGTTCTGAGAAGTGAATGGTAAGGTGCAAGATACTCTTAAGAGTGGATAAGGGAAGAATAGGTTTCATCCCCAACAGCAAAAGGCAGTTAAAGAAATATGCTCAGAAGAGCATGTTATCTACTTCTGTACATCATGTGCAATGGCTTGAGGAAGCATTTAGATAGAATTCAGACTGTGTTCCAAAGGAAAACAGCATCTAAAGGAAGTATATAATTGCACACGATGTGAGATATGAGGAAGGAAGCATGGATGCTACCAATAGCTGCTAATGTACTTTATATTTTGTTGAAAACTAAAAATGGAAGGAATGAGATTTTCACAGGATTGAGTGCACAGTGATCAGTTCTGAACACTCTCATCTACTTAGCAGAGATCTTCAAAAGGTGAAAATGGACCACTCCAAAGGATGCATATCTTTATGAATGTCAGCAGTTGAGTTTTTGACCCCTACCATTTTCTTTACTGTGAAATGAAGGGAGAACATGATGTTTTCAGTGGCACATGAAGGTACATTTTTAGTAATTTATCTTAAAACATGTCATATATATCACTAACCATTCAGTAAACCCTCTGCTACATAAACCTATTCCTTCTTCCTTCTTATCCACTGTACGCTGTATGTCCCCTGAAGGTAGGACTCTGAAGGTCCCCTTCATTTCACCAGTGACCATTTCTTCTGTGAAGAAGAAACCTGATCTTCCCTCTCTGAGGGAAGAGAGGTTACCAAGCACTTAACAAGGCATATTACAAATGCAGCAATTGATTTTATACCCCCCCCCCCCCCCAGTGATTTCTAACAACAAACTACTCTGGACATGAGAAATCTTTCATATGTTTGTATGAGCTTGTGACTAGGCTGGCTTTGAAGAACAAATGCCAGATTCCAGTATGTCAGCAGTTTATCTTCACAGAATTGTTGACTGTTTTTTTAGTGCCTAATGTTCTTTCTGTGTGTCCACATTACATAAATGTACAAGAATGAAATCATTGGTGAATAAGAATTATTCACTCAGTTTCTCTAGTAACAATGTTTTGAATCCTTTGTGCTCTGGTGTAAATTCCTTCCCCAGGGCAATGCATAGGAAGAGTTAAGCTGTGTTTATTTTTCAACCTGCTACAATATTTACTTTTGTGTTTACATTATTGAATGCATCTGGCTCAAGCAAAGATAAGCAAGATTTCACCTTAAACCATTGACATGACAGAAACCAAAAACTTCTAATACATTTTTTCACTGTATTTTAAGGAGAAATAACATAAAATATCTATTGCATCAGTTGTTAAATCTGCTGAAAATCACTGTGAATGCATTTTTTTAATTTATTTTCACATTTACTAGGTATTAGTAACTTTTAAAGCCCTTTCATGTTATGTGAATTCAATTTTATAGCAATCTGAAAAGAATCCTGACAATTGCTTGGCCACATATTAGACCAGAAACATTAACATTATTAAATTTCCTTAATGAAGAAAACACTGTGCATAACTAATGGATTTTATTAAGGCAAATATATGTAACAGCAGGAGCAGTTGGTAAACCAAAGGAAGATTTTTAGCAAGCACTCTGTGGAACTAAATGTCACTGAAAGGTAAAAATAATAAACTTGTTTGACACATTGAGGAATTGGTGTAACTTTTGTACTCATAGGGTGAAGGCACCGTGCTTGATACCTCTGCAGCTAGGAGAGCCCTGAAGTAACAGTGTTTGACATGGCTGAGGCATGTCATCAAAGGGAAAGAAAGAATCCTGACATGAGAGATTCTGAAGAGATTCTGAAGAGGTGGGGAAGTTGCTGCCATGCAGGAAACTGCATGAGATAAAGTTATCTGAGAAACTTGTTCTTCCTGGGATGCTGTAGGGTTCTAATAATTGATGGAATATTATTGAGATGTGGTGCTAAAGATGCTTTCGGAGCTGTGTAAATAGCACAAAGTGTACATTAACAAAGTAATTAATTTACCTTTGTTCATTCTTAAGAAACTTGTCTTGATGAACTTTTAATGTACATCACAGATGGGATAGTATTGTTGCTGTTTTAGCCCCCTTTTCAAAAAAGATATTTCACTAGATGTTCTGTATCAGCAGGGAGCTGTTGAGCATAGGAAAGCAGAAAATTGTGCACATTAAAAATTCCAGATACTTAGGAATCAGCTTCCAAAATGGCTACTGCAATTTTTTTTTTGCTACTTAAATATCTGATTTCAATTATTTTCTTAAATCAATTATTTTCTTAAAGGTTGTCAAAATGCATCAGTAAAATACTCCTTTCTATGAAGCTTAAAACACAAAGGCAGATGGTCACACATTGATTCAACTGTTGTAAATATTACAGCATTTTAACACACATAACGCACTTGTGTAGACCTAATGTGCGCTACTGCACTGCCTCTTCTCTCAAGTTCAGTGCTAAAAGGGGACAGCTTTGTTTATCCACTAGCTTTAAGCACAGCACTTTCTTTTGTGTTAATAAGGAAAAACAAACTTTCTGGCTTATGAAACACCTAGTGTAGCATATTCTATGCGTAGGGCATACCTATGTTTAGAAGGGATTGGTTGGTCATCCAGCAGCAAATATGAGATGAGCACATCTGAAAAGGAGCTCTGTTCTGGCACTGAATTACTTCTGCAAGGCCACCTGGTCCAGAACTGCTTTATGAAGTCCCAGATGGTATCACCTATCAGTTAAAGGGCAGGATGAAAAGTAGTAGCCAATATGGAGGGGAACAGGTGTAGAATAAGTAAAGAAATAAAATGCAGTAAAAAGAACCATAAGTACAAGACAAGTTATATTTCTGCTAAAAGTTACTGACCCAAAAACTGCTTTTTCCATCTGGCTGAACTTGGTTTTACCTTTAGGTGTGATCTGATGATCTGAAAATTATATCACCTTTTGTTCCAGGTCTTTAAAGATCACTGGCTGTGGGGGTTAAAAAAAATAAAATAAAATAAAATAAAATAAAATAAAATGTGCTTACAAAGACAGCTATGTTACAATATTTAAAAGCTTGTTCTTTTTCCCTGTGT
This sequence comes from Heteronetta atricapilla, assembly GCA_011075105.1. Lineage (NCBI taxonomy): Eukaryota > Metazoa > Chordata > Aves > Anseriformes > Anatidae > Heteronetta > Heteronetta atricapilla. The sequence goes on from CM021734.1 coordinate 58,942,318, forward strand.
GAAGCTGTGTGCACGCAAAGTTTCTCTGTGAGACAATTACATGCTGCCACAGTTGATGGGTCTTGTGATAACTCAAGCAGTTCCTACATTCCAAAGGCAAAATATTACAAAAGAAGCAATTAAGTCTATTTTGTTCTATCAGCTTTGTGTTTTGCATGCAAATAAAAATCTCAAGGAGGTATTAGCCCTTCAAGACACAGGACCTGCTTAATTTCTGTTTGTGGATTATAAATCCAGGAAGAAACCACTATAGTTGTCTAGACGTGCTACCTACGTAGCAACAGCCTTTCCCTTCCTGAATGAATTCTCATTTTAACATTAATTGAGCTTTAAAAGTAAGTTTTGAACAATTCACTTCAATATTGGTCAGCAATGCAGTAAACTTGTTATTACCATTACTGGTAGAAGGCTATGGACTCGGCAAAGCCCTGGAGCGTTGCCCTTTCAGGCTTGCTTTGGTCACCCTTCTTTGGGCTTGCCTGGAGTTCTGTTTTTGCTCATTTACCTGTTGAGAAGCTGAATGTTACCTAAGTTGTTCTAGCTCGGGTTAGCTCTGTGCAGTTGTGTAGTAAAGTGTTATAATAATTTGGATGCATCTCTGTAAGTAACAGTAATAATAATTGGTTATTCTGTGTAGTGTGAACTATCTCTAACCCCACGATAATAACATGGAGTGGAGGAGAACAGGGTGGTAACAAAGGCCCTGAATGTACATCCTGGAGCTGACAGCAGAGGCTATAAACAAATTGCCAATGTTGCAATGGCATGCAGCATTGGAAATCAGATAAAACCACTTTCAGGGCAAAGCAAAAGAAAGAACAAACATCTAGAATATTTAATACCTACCATGTAAATCATAGTATGTTTGAATATGATATGGGGTTATGGACTTGTGATGATCAAGGTGCAACATGTGATAGAATCGAACAAAACGAATGCCATGGAGACCTTTGAGTGGGGAAGAGATGGCAACCCACTGTTAGCATCCTCCTGGTAAAGAAGGCAAGATGATGCTGACTCTGATCCTAGCTCTCCTACCTCTTCTTCTTGCAGACAATTGTCGTTGCTGACCTTAGGACCCAGAGGGACATGAGTGGGGAGCACAACAGATGTGAAACAGGGTAGATACTCAGGGAACACGGATAACAGATGTAAATGTGTTATTAATAGTCTTTTATATAATAATTTGATAATTTTGACAATAAGCATTAGTATTGTTGCAACTATGGTAAGCCTTTGATTAGACACGAGTTTAGACCAGCAGTGAATTACTGGCTGTAAATACAAGATATATTTCTCTAGCCACATAATCTGCATGAGTTGCAGATTCTACTGTTAATTAGCCTCTCTTAGAATTGAGCATTTTACCAACTGATTAACTTCTGCCTAACAAATCACTACCACCCCTGAATTCATCATGACCAATTTCTGGTGTGTGAATCTTTGTCTGAGAGAATGTACATCCCTCTGTTATCAAATTAATATTCCACAGAGAAGCTTTTAGAGATCAAGTCAGTTTTTAATGTCCTCTTTGAACAGAATAAATAAGTCTGCTTTGCTAGAAGTTTTTGACAAAATATTTCTAATCTTATTCTAATGTTTCTTTACTTTTTCAATTTAACAGAATCTTCTGAAATCAAAATGTAGCAGACTCAGATTATGTTGGTACTGGTTATTCCATTGACAAGCAAGACATCTTTGTTACTCCTACCTGGTGTGCCTTATGTATTTGCTCTTTGTGCCACAATAGGACACTAGTAATTTATTTTGGCTGACAATTTCATTAGCTGTCCTAAAGGCAGGACTACCTACCAGGGATCAATTAAAATGTGAAGATCTTTTTCACTGCTAATATATATAATAAAATCTGTTTTGAATTATTTTGCTTTGCTGACCTTAAGATCTCTCCTCCTCTCTTTCTGTTTTTCTTGCTATTTTACTAATTTCCTTGTTTGTAATGGTGAAGTTGTTACTGCTGTCTGTCTTGGCCACAGTGCACCCAAGAGTCATTTTCCAAAATTTTGGTGATAGAAAAAAACAGCCAGCAAAACTTCAATACTGCATATGGGGAGAACAGACTTCAAGCTGCTCAAGGAACTAGTTAGTAAGGTCTTCTGGGAGTCTTCTTTTGAAGATGTTTGAGTCCATCAGTGCTGGTCATGTTTTAAGAGCCATCTCTTTAACAGTGCAGGAGCAGGTGATCCCAAAGTGTTGGAAGTCAAGCAAGCTGGACAGAAGGCTGGCTTGGCTGGTCAAGTATCTTCTATTAGAACTTAAGTGTGAAAAGATAGTGTACAGACATTGGAGAGATGCTGTTCACCATTGTAGGGAGAAGATTGGTGCAGCCAAATCTCAATTAGAGTTGAAGCTGTACTATAGGGGACACAAAAAAGGGCCTTTTAAAGAATATTAACAGTAAAAAGACGAGAGGTAACATTGGTTTATTACTTGATGGGGTTGGTGACCTATCAAACAGGGACATAGGTAAAGCAGAGATATTTAATGCCTTCTTCACCTTTTATCTTTATCTTAATGATGGGTCCTGGGAACTTGCATGGCTGCCTGCAGCTTCCTCATGAGGGGAGCGGAGGGGTGGGTGCTCAGCTCTGCTATCTGGGGACAGCGACAGGACCCAAGGGAACGGCATGGAGCTGGGACAGGGGAAGGTCAGGCTGAGGGGGTACTTGGGTACTGGGGCAGGCTCCTCAGGGCAGTGGTCATGACACCAAGCCTTCTGGAGTTCAGGAACCATTTGGACAATACTGTCAGATATAGAATCTAGTTTTGGAGTGGTCCTATGTGAACCAGGAGATGGCCTCAATGATTCTTCTGAGTCCCTTCCAACTTGGATATGCTATGAACTCCGCTATATTATATTTTAATTGTTGCCTATTTTCCCCTTTCCTTTTCTAATATCTGTTTATATTGAAAATGTTGAGATTTAATTTTACTTCTATTAGCCTGGTCTTTCTTTTCAGCAGAATTTTAAGACAGGGACAAAAGTTCACATAAATACCACTTCTATGTTTTCCTGCTTAACTTATTTCTTTCATGATTTATCTGATAATGATTACCTCCTTGTGAGAATGTCTTAAACCTTGAGATTTTTACTTAAACGGTGTAAAACCATAGTTTTTGCATTAAATGTAATTAAGCTAAACTGACAGTATTTAAACAAGCAGGCTTTAAGTTTGTTTTATCCATTTCTCACTGTTGTTAGGATGAGATATCAGTCCAGTATGCTGGACTGCTTGCATTAAAAAGTTATGACCTACACTTATTAAATATTGTTTAAGAAAATGTCAGATTATTTTTTTATTATTGGAACAATGATAGCTTTGTCACAAGTAGGTCATACTGAAATAACTCCCAGTAATAAAACTCTTCTGTGATATATTAAGGATAGCAAATAACTTGATATGGCATTCTCTTATGTGGACAGAGTATAATCTACTTATTTTGCTATCCAGCTATCTAATATTTTTTCTTTCTCTATTACCATTTTTGCCTCGCTAATCTTACTCTCAGCATAAATGATGTATAATACACTAGTCAGCACTTGTTCTTGCCATCATTCTTATTGTTTGCATAAATTAATATAGCTCAGTTGAATCATCCCCAATAAATGTAATGTTCAATGGAGGTAACTGAAGGACTTCAATGACTTCACTCTGATTTGAATGAGACATTTATTCTGGTCTCAGGAATATTATGTGAATCTAATCAAGTTGCACCAAGAAATAGTGCAAATACATAGCATAACTGAGATGTCCTATTTTTTAGAGTTCATGAAAACATATTTTGATGCTAACATGAAACTTAAAAAAAAAAAAAATTGGTGACCTGTCTTTTTTGGCAGGCAAACTCTGGAATTCATACAGCAAAAATGTCTTAGTAAATTTGGAACAAACCTACTTTTAAAATTAAAAATCACTGAACTCTCAGAAAGTATATATTTATAGGCTTACTTAAAAAAAACAAACAAACACAAAAAAGAAACAAACAACAACAAAAACAAACAAACAAACAAAACAAAACACTCCAGAATAGGTTGGTTTCTAAATATGCCGATTTCATGTATATTAGTCTTATTCCTATTGGAAACCCTCACACTTCATAGATCAAATTGTTTTGATTAAAGATCTGTTAGCAAATACTGAGCAGTTATTTTGCCTGTGAAATCAAAGCAAGGCATCTTAAAGAGATACTCTGTTGTATATCACAGCAAGCAGTTATTTTGCCTGTGAAATCAAAGCAAGGCATCTTAAAGAGATACTCTGTTGTATATCACAGCAAACTCTCCGGATTTTAAGTCTAGCTATAAATATCATCACCTTTTTCTTATATATAGGGATGGATTGATCCAATAGGTTGAAAATTAATGTAATTGAACCTTCACAGTTCATTTTACTCACTGACCTTGGTGCATTTTTATGTGTGAGTCAGATAGTTATCCAGTGGCAAATGTTGCTAATCAAAGTATGGTGATAGTATCACGGCATTGAAATGCTGATAACTAAAATGTAGTCCTTCTTACTCAGCACAAACCTCTCAATTTGCCTCTCTTTCAGTAGTTGAGACCTCCTTAGCATGTTGTTTCATGGATGATACTTGGGTTTGCCCAGGCAGAAGCGTCAGTCACCGGGAGTGAGGAGCATGTCTGTCCTGTGAGCACTTGAGACAAAAGGCAATTCGCAGAGACTTGCACAGTAAAGGAGATTTAAGAGGGCTGTGGATAATGCATGATGCAGAAAGGGCATGTGCTTGTCAGATGCCTTTATTGTGAGCTTGAATGCTACCCAGAGGAGGTAGGGAATTTGAGTCTGCTAAATAACCTGTTCTTTTGTTAATCCAAGATCAGAAGGAAACCATGATAGAGACTTTGTGATCACTTCCTTATTTGGAAGTTAGATTGTGCTGAAAAATAATTTATCTTGTTATATTCTGGTTTCTTAAAGCTACCTTTTGAAAAGTTTCATTAACTGTGTATCTGTTATGTTAAATAAGTCAAATCACTAAATAGAGTTTACATGCGTTAAAACACGAATTGTGCATTGCCAGCTCATACTGCACCACTGCTGTGACTCACTTTTTGTAGGTGCTATTCCTTCAGCTAATCTGTTGGCCTGCTTTTACATGAGGTTTTTCTTTAGCACAATAGGGGAAAAAAGATTAAAGACTTTGATGTCTCAGCAGTAACATAAGCATGTGGCACAACACTGTTTTTCAATATCTTGAAAGAACTCATATGACTATTAGAGGTGTATTTACTTAAGAGAAACTCAGCTAACCATCAAATTTGTCTTTGTCACAAGAAAATGTTTTACACAGAAAACAAAATGTATACACTTTATTTATAGACAAAATAAAAGAATGCAGCTATAACTCCATGATCTAAGCCATAAAATTCAGAATTCCTTAAGGAAAATGAACCCTATAAAATGTAAGGATTTTACAAACAGCTAAATCTTTCATGCTCAGGCAGAAGAAAATTTAAGATCTTTAAAATATGAAAGTTTCCATTTGCACATTAAAAATAAATAAGAAGTAATAATAATAATTAAAAAAAAAAAAAAAAAACATAGGAAAACCACATCTATACATCTCTGTTGCATTTATTATGGTATCTCTCCCTTCCAACCACTTGAGATATTTATTGTAAACCTTTAACACAGAGTATTCTTCAATACTTTGTATCCCCCAATTTGCAGCACATATGAAAGGATATATACATAACATTTATAAATAAAATATCACTTCAGTTTCAAGCAAGAACCACACTACAGAAGCAAACAGAAAAAGATTATACACTGTTTTTTTCAGAGGTTGGGCTTATCAACATCGTTACTCACAGGATGTTGCTTAGGGAAGGAGCATGGGTAATATTCTTGTCTGCACATGCAAAGTCTGTTAATAAGGATTAATGTGAGGCTTAGTCATAGAATTTTAAATATTTACAATACACCTATTTACACAGTCTTTGAGGTTAAATACCTAGCTAAATACTTGTGCCTACTCTTACTGTCCTTTTTACCATATTATTTTAACAATTAGAAAATAAATGAAAGGAATAAAGAATGTAATTTCACATAAGTACATGCTCATAATACTGAGGTTTTTCATATCCATCAGTATCTGTATTGTAAGAAGCATTTATAATGAGAATCAGTCCTGTCTGGCTGCAAAGTATTGGATGGTGTCATATTAACTAGTGATATGAAAGCTTTTGCATTGTTCCTTGCTGATATTTCAGGTGCTTATCCAATCTTTTGAAAAAGATTTATTTATTTTTAGTAATGAAGTATAGATGTTGATATGGACAAACCTTAGTCAGTATGTGCCTGTGTACTGTTACACTAGCTGAGAAACATCTTGTTGCAAGGGACCTCCAGAAGCTAACCTTTCTTTCTTCCTTGTGGGATATTAATAACTTTTTTTAGTTACCCAAATGTGGTTACCCAAACCACAGAGATTTGAGGAACTTACTGAAAAGTTCAGTAGATGGTTTTCTCACTATTGTAACCATTTAATAAAAAATCTATCTTATTCCTATCATCTTAACTTTTTTTCTGTAGCAATGACACTTTTTCCATATCTGGCACAGATATGGGGAAATGATAATTTAGTTCATTTTAATAAAGTACCTCACACACCTGATGTGTAATGTTTCCCCTGGTACTCTTTTCTTCCTACCTTTCTCTAGAGGAGGAAACACTGATTGTTTCAGAGCTGCCTTGCAGGTCACCCACCTTCTTGGCACATCTGATGCTCCTTTGTGTTCTCTCCTGGCATCTGATGAGGCCCTGCCAGCACTTAGTAGAGCAGGAGGATTGCTTCATGCATTCTTTGGGATAGACATGTACTACATACACATCCCTCTGTGATGCCTGCCTGTCCTATGAATTCATGGCACTGCTGATTCCTCTTGAGCGTTTGATACCCCCTAACCTCAAGATCCTTTCCTGAAGGAGTGCTGTCTACTTAGTTGTTCCCTGCTGATTGTTTCTAAGTAATCTGTACCTGTACCTTCTGATTTCCCTACTTGGTTGAGCTCTCTTAGATTGTTAGTCCCAGCTTTCAACATAGCCCTTCCCATCTTTGTGTTTTCTGTAATTTTCCACAGAAACTTAGTGTCTCTCCTCTCTTCTTTCATTAATTAAAGATTGAATGGAGCTGTATGAAAGGCAAAGCCCCGTGGGGAGCCATTTGATATTTACTTCCATTTTGACAGAGAACAGTTGACAAGTCTTCTGGGAGGTACTATCCAACCACTGTTGCACCCAGTTTATAGCAATTTAATCTAGACTGTGTTTTCCTAGCTTAAAAGATTGTAATGTGAGATAATGTCATGTTTTAAAGACAAGATACATGATGCCTATTGCTTCTCCCTAACCACATAGATGGTTACCGTGTTGCTGAAGCCAATTTTAAGGTGGTATGTTCTCTACAAATCTCTGTTAGCTCATCTCACTTGCCTCCCAACTTTCAAATAATTTAAAACCCCTTCATTTCAATTAACAGGCCTCCTCTTCCCTTTTCAGAGTCAAATTAATTATACATTTTTAAGGGACTTGGTAGTCCAGCTTATTTTTATTATATTTGACAATGATTTTCTTAATACTAACATAACATATAGTTTTAATGGTTCCTACAGGAGACAGATTAGTCTTTTTATGTTAAAGTTCAGATGACTGTTCAAGTTCAATTTAGTATTTAAATATCTAATGAAAATCCAGGACTGAAATGAATTTTTCGTATTTTGACTGGTCTGAGCCATATGAAGCCAGAACCCTTGGAGTTTGTCAGTTGCAATAGGAGGAGAAAACAGTCCAGGAATAATGTCAGTGTACTGTTTCTGTGATGTGTTTGTGAATAGGCATTGTATAAATAGGCATGCTAGAAATAATTCTGGATCAAAAATAATTGCAAGTTGAGATAAGCATTTGTTGAAATAGCTAAGGTGTTCCTCATTTTCTCATCTCTTGAGGCCTGAGGCTTCAGATGTGTGTCCAGTTCCTTATTTACATATTATATTATTTTTTTCTCTTTTGTCCTAACAGCAGAATATATTTAATTTATATATCACTTCCAAAAGCACTAAATATTTTAGGTAAACAAGGCAGAAAATGAAATCCTTTGTGTCAGTTGAAAGTTGCTGAAGTGGGAGAAAAGAGTTTTGCTTTCTCCTGTGTAATGCTATTTTCTATTGCTGCAGCAGAAATCTAAAAATTACTTATTTAAGAACTCATGTTTTTATAGAGTAAGTTCCTAGTCTCTCATACATCCCTTGGCACTTCTCTGCCATGCAAAACTGCAAACCGAGGTCAAGCAGTGCTCTATAAAGGTCAGAACCAGCTTAATGTGACAAATCATCTATGCAGATCTGAAAAGCATACGAAGCCAAATAATCTCAGCTGTGATTTTGTTGTGAAAAGCCTAGTGGTAAGAAGTATGGCAGATGCAGCATGTGAAAAGGAGCTTCATTCACAAATATTGTTTGCTGCTGTAGCTGGAAGACAGACACTTAATGGCAAGACTGAATAAGCAGCAAAGCACACATAGCAAGTCAGACCAGCAGCATCTTGTGAATATGACTTCTGGAAACACTATAGTACTTAATGATACAATGTGTTACTAATTGAAATAACTGAGCCCTGAAATTGAAAGACAAAATTCTGGAAATTGTGAAAGAAATCTGTATTAATATTCAGATATAGGTATGGAGGAAGGACAGGTATCTGTAGGAAGGGTTCCCATGACAAACAGGGTGAAAGAAGAAGCACTTCTATGATGTGACACAGTGATGTGACCTTCCACTTGAAGAATGATACTTTAAGCCCTAAAAGTCATCTTTTCGTTATAAACCCCTAAAATGACACATTTAACAGCCGCATAGAAAGAAGAGTCCATTAAGGACAGAGGAAAACACTGTAACCTTCACTATCTATCAGGAACTAAAAGTTGACTGCTTTTAATTAATTATTTTTTTCATTCCAGCTTGAATATGCACATTTATATAATACTTAAATGAAGTCATTTCAATCTGCAATGAGGTTTTTCATGTGGAATGATTTTAAGACATTAAAAAAAAATAATGAATCAAACTTCAGTTGAATTAACCTAATTCCAGCTAAATCCTTTCAAATATTTCTTATTGACTTTAGGCATTCAGATTACTGACCATTAAGAATTAGGTTCAGCAACTGTTATTAGTGGATATTTTAATTCCCTGAAGAGTTATATAGAATTGAACTGGATGAATTGAGTAAGTGGGTAAACAACAACCATGATTCTTAGCTGGACAAAAAATGCAATCGGTTTATGTTCCCTTTGCTGAATAGTGGAATCATATTTTTGAGTGAGCAGTCTGTTTGCTGAAGAAGACAGGTAGAGTTTCCCAGATATGATTAGGAGCCAATGAGCACTGATATTTGAAGACGTCACTGAAGATTCCCATGCCCTTATACTCAGTCCTTCAGTGAAGAATATGCAGCTGGCTCATTTATTTGAATGACACAGATAGTCTTACAGATTAAATCTTTTGTTGTGATTTTTATAACTAGCATCACATAAGCAGCTTAAGATTTCTTGCCTATGTAAGTCTGCATATCATAGAGAAGATTATAACTCTTCGTGTCTCTATTTCTGTATAGCCAGGCTTTTGCACTGAATCAGTGGAAACTAAACCTGTTGTAAAACTGTACTGAGTTGGTAACTCAGTAAATAGGTATGTATTGGAAACTACATAACGAGCCATTTTAATGTCAAAAAAATATTTATTTACAGTAGAAACCAGTTCTTTTAATTAGCATTAAATTTCAGGTTATGCAATTTTTTTCTGAGATACCGTATGTAAAACAAACTGTTTATTCTGCAAGCCCCGTTTTCCAACAGTCTGGAACAACAGCTTGCAATTTAAAACGAAGTTGCATCATGTCTTCCTATCAAAATAATTCTGAAACAGTGAGGGCATGATTCTCCTGTGCAAGCATGTGTGAATGCCCATCCATCAGTGTTGATTTGTTCTCCGATTATGTGTCCTGTATAAGAAACAGATGCTGGGGGGGGGGGAGTGGTTGATTTTTTTTTTAAGAGTGATGTTTGTGTAGGTTGAAGATCTTCCCTATGGTGAGGTAGACAACTACTAGATTTCCACAGAGGAAATGCGTGTGCTTGTGTGCTTTGTCAGTATAGATGCCATAATTGCTAGTTTCACGGGGGAAGTTGTTCTTGCATGAAAGCAGTCCCTTTTGCACCATAGGTTGCAGTCTTCAACCACTCTAATTTCTGTTGAGAGCCAAACCTGGTATGACTCCTTCCCTTGAAGGAGGAGCAGCTTGCTCCTCCTTCAGAAAAGGGGAGACAGGATGGGACATTCCCCATGGAGGTCCAACTGCATGGATTTGTGCAATGTTCCTGAAATGCCTCAGTTACCTTGTTGTGAGTGCCCCCCATCTGATCTGAGCCTTTCTTTCAGTTCATTTGCCAGATTCTTCACAACTTCAATCCACCTTTCCTTTTCTAGTCTTCAAATTCCCTTGAATTCTTTCAATAAAACACAAGTTAGCCATCCATCCAGAGTGCCTGTGTCCAGGTCCACACCTGTGTTCTCCTTCATACCTGCTACTCCTTTCGAGGCACCATTTGTTCTCATTATTTATAGGCTGACTTCAAAGAGACTATAAATCTTACTTCTGAAAATTTATAAATCATATAGTCTGTTTGTAAGAAAAAATGAAATAGCATCATTTGCGTCTTCCTAGACTTATGATTTCCACTCTCAGCCACAGAATATCTACTGGCTAGTTATTTCCTATATTTGTAACCTGCTTTGAAAAATAGGTTTTGCCCCAAACTGTTTATCAGTCAACTGAACTGTCCACATGAAAATACTTATTGCTCCATAGCAAGCTATTCTTAGAGATCCAACCAGGAAAAAAGTCATATATCTCATTGTCTCCACTTCAAAAATAGCATTTTTTTTCTTTATAATTTCTTTTTTTGCTAATATGTTTGATGTCAGCAGTAATGTAAAGCAATAATAATAATAATAATAATAAATAATATTCTCTGCAATTCAAAGACTTCACCTATTGTTTTATAAATGATAGTAGATCAAGTATGACAGTGCAGTATAAAATAGTACTCTGGAAATATAGCTTGTGTGGCTTATGGAAAACAAGAAAAAAAAACTCTCTTCTTTAACATGGAATCTGAATAGAGTAGTTTGTTTTGTCAGGTGTACTGTAAGATGCACAATATATACTTATTTGTTGATGTTGTTTTTTTAATATGAAATAAAGATTTTTTTTTTTCTTTTCAAATACTCAGCCCTGCAATGAAAACATATGCTGATACAGTTATAGTAAGTTTTTAGTTGCTTCTCAAAATATGTATATCTTGTGAGCTCACAAAATGAAGAGCAAGTTTATGGTGAATTTAGTGTGAAGATTTAGTAAATGCTCAACATATTTTTCTTGCTACAAAATATTTCATTGAGATAATTAGTTTTGCATACAAAAGGAACATTAAAAAAATAATTTATTGTGAACCAGAGGTGTAAATGTTGCAGCTGAATCTGAAAGGTCAAGGGTGTGTGTGTGATGTTGCTTATAACATCACTAAAACAAATTCTCCTAATATAAGACTTACTCGATGATTAAAAAAAAAAAAAAGTGTGAGAAAGGCAGAGATTCTGGGACTGAAAAATCTTACTTTCCTTGGTTTTCCTTGGTCAGCAAGGTTTGTATTGTGTTTCTCATGTATCAGAGTCTACATTTTTGGGAAACATTTGCTCTTTCCACTTTCCAGTAAGAAACTAATAATCAGTTTTCATGGCATTTCCAGTGTTTTGTAACTTGGAGTAGTGAATAATTATATTTTCTGTGTGGTACTTCTGAGGAATTAATTTTTCAGGTAATGTTCAATGGTGAATAATGTTGGAGTATTGTTTGAGTTACTTTCTCAGTGGAAAAGGTATTAGTAAAATACCTGTGTTCTCTTTGACTGGTACCCCAGGGTCAAATTGAAAACTGTCTTCAGTTGAGACTACTATGCCTCTATACTTAAAAATGAGTACTTCTGAGAACCAATGCATAAAATAGGGAAAAACCTGAGCTCATGTGAACATTTGCCATTAACATAATTAATGCTGCCCTGGATCACTGTGATCAGAAGAGTGTTATTTGACAAAGGTGGTAAGGAGTAGAACTGTACTTGATGGATATGGAATTATGCCTTTCCTCCCTTGTGATATATAAAGTCAGGAACTTTTTTTTTTTTTTTCCCTTTTAGTTAACAGTAAATTTTCCTCTTTTTTTTTTTTGTTACTTTATTATGCCTTTTAAACAGTGAAGGAGAACCCTCATTTATATGAAATGTATTTCTGAACGGAAGAAAGACAGTAATCTTATTTTTTACCAAATGAATGGTGAAGTATAACAACAAATCATATATTTCTGGGAGGCAGTACTGTCAAGAGAGCCATTTTACTTTCTGATTCTTTAAAAGCACTTTTAAAAGCTGTTCCTACTGATGCATTTATAAAAGCAAAACAAACGAGGAAAACAGTTTCAAACAGCTGGCAAAGACAGACCTACAAATAAACTTGGTCTGAAAACAGTCTTCAGTACATCTGTTGACAGTTAAGTCAGTGTCCCCCTGATACGTAGCTTTCTGTGTATGCTTGTGTGTTCATAGACAAGACTTTTCAATAGTGTAGTGAGACAGACATGATACAAGATCTCTGATTATAGTATTTAGAAAATTTCCATTACATGTAGTGAATATATTCTGCCTGATGCAGCATTTCACCTTGTGCTATGGTTTGCCCATCTCCAAAAATGTACTTGTATACTAATAAAATTATTTGATAGACAGAATTATGCTGGCTTGTGTAAATTATCTTTATGTGTAGTTTCTTTCCAATTAGAACTAATTGTAATATTTTTCAATTTATTAATTTTAAAATTATTTTATTGTTAAAAAATGGGTGCAGAAATTTTTATGAGGATACATTTTCACCTTCATTTGAGCGTTCATATATGAGAGCAGTTGCAAAGATATGATATTCTTGAAACTGATACTATGATAACTTTTTTATGGCATAGTAATAGTTTTGTATCAGATGATAATTCACTCTGTTTTATTTATTTAAATTTCTTTATGCTGTCTCTGATTTAGCAATCCTTTCTAAGTCTGTCAAAATTAAAGACATACAACAATTTAAAAACACCATCACAGAAAAGATAGTAAGAGAAAAGTGAAAGTGGAATAAGACAGCACTTTCAAATTGCTGTTCTTATTTCCCATTTCCACCTGAAGCAGACTTGAGTAGATGTATCATGCTACAACCCTGAATATTATTCCTTGATTTCTTTTCTGCTATATTTCAAATTCCTCACTAGACATCAACACATACACTTGCAATATGGTCTTAATTTAGCTCCCTGTGCCCTCAAAATAGTTGTCTTTAGACCACTTAAATTCTTGAAGCTACTGTTTTTAAACACTTTACATTAAATTGCCTCCTCTCTCCTAAAAGCAACAGAGTAAATCTCATAACATGCTGGTTAACTGGTTTACATTTTCTTTTCTGAAACAACTTTTTTTTTTTTTTCTTCTACTTTCTAAATAAGTGGCCTATGGTATTTAAGTGGCAAATGGACTAAAAGTGTTGCAGGGAAGACTATAACAGATTCAGGAGAATGGCTTATGTGGTAATAACATCTGTTACACTGCTTCTTGCTTTCTTTAAGAAAATTAACCAACCCCCCCCCCCCCCCAAAAAAAAAAAAAACAAAAAAAAAAACAACTATATAGCATGATTATTAAACTCGCCAGAGCCTAACTGTACATTGTTATATTTTCAGTAATAGTAGTCAGTGCTGTCATGCTCTCCTTATCAAGATAACATTGCTGATTCATGAGGGCGCTAACATGCTTATGTGTTTTGAGTTCTGTTAGACAGCCAATGTAGCAGCCCCAGATTCTAAAACCAGGGATCTCTGTCACTCTATGTAAAATGATTCCTTTGATACTTTGAGAATGTTTTGCTTCACATATCCTAAATGCTATGAAACTGTTTTTGATGAGATCAATTGTCCTGTGGAGGTGCAGTTAGAAGATGACTAGCAGTACTAATTAATTTTTAGATTACTTTAATCAAAGATGTGGATTCCAGTTCATGTCTGTTTTACTAGATTGGATTTTTGTTGTTGTTGTTTGCTTGTTTGTTGTTGTTGTAGTTTTTGTTGGTTTGTTTTCCAAATATACATTCTGAGGATTTTTTTTTTTTTTTCCTGGGAGTTGTTGGGTTGTTGTTTTGCTTTCAGATTTGTATGATTTTTGTATGATTTATCAAAGAATAATTCAGAACTTTAAACTGAACATAATTTGCAGTGCAGTATATCAAACCAAAAAGAAATGTTTAGCAACACTAGAACCTGGAAGAAATCCCGTAAGTATCTTATAAGCATTGGTAGTTATAATATCAAGTAGATGAAAATCTTGTTTAGAGTGCAAATGGAAACAAAGGTGTAATAGCACTTGTTCACGTTATGTAGCTTGGTAACAGGTAACAGGTTAATTTGAATAATTCATAATGCAATGCAATGGAGCTAAAGCTTTTAAAATGTAGATATTGTGAAGTAAAGTTATGACGTCTTAAAGGATGTATTAACATTATGTATGTTTCATATTGCATAACAGTCTCAGATAACATATCTGAAATATACCATTCTTAAGAAATATAACAGTCTTAGTTTTATAAAATGTATATTAGAAAGCATAGGGGAAGTACATTATAGCAGAATTATGGTAATAAGACTTAGGTCCTTTTCAAAATAAATCAAAAGGTCTTCTAATGATTGACAATGTTCTAGACACTGTGATAATGGAATAGGATTTTGTTAAGTCTGGTGAAACTATAAAAGCTTAACTTTTTAAAAAATCTAATAGTTCACTAATATATTGAAGTATGAATAATGGTATACTCCCCACGTATCAGCTACTTACAGTTGCCAGTCCGATTTTTAAAAATATATATATATTAAAGAATTAGTCATTTTTCATCTTGACTAATGTAGTTCCCATTTTCATTATCTATCTGAATCTTTTTTTTTCTCTGGACTTTAGTGGTTTGTAATACTTCATCCAGACATATCAGGTAGCCAGCCTACCTCATGTCTGGTCACTTTAATAATCTAAAACTTGTTACCAATTTTTTAAATACAATTTAAAGCTGCCCTCCTTGTTTTCAAAAAATCTCTGAGGCATGACTTCATAACTATGTTTATGACACCAGTTTGATCTTGGGATTGTTTCTCCTTGATTTTTATGAATCCTTTCTCACTGGAGTTTTTATACATCTGTGAAAGCTTTCACATTAATCATTCTCTCACTTTCATGATTAGTATTTTCAGAACATTTTCCCCTCTTTTAATTGTTGTGGTTTCTCTTTTTAAATAGTGTGCTGTGATGGTGTGTTGAATGAATGGTGTATAGAATATGTGCACATTTGCATAATGCTGCTAGATGTTATTCAGGAAGTATTCACTCTCTTTAAAGTAATCTGAGAAAAAAATTAGTCTGTTGCTTCCTTTCCAGTACTATAAAGTAATAAAATGCACAAAAAATATAATATAATTTAACTTGCTTGCATGGATAACTACCTGCAAATGCTTCCGGTTCAGAAGGAAAAGGAAAGAGGTGAAAGAGAAATGCAACAATGCTCCATTTAACTATCAATAAAAGGTCATGTTTCACAGTGGTTACAATATGAATGAAAAAATTAGAGTACAAACATATGTTTTTATGAGATTTGCCCCTAGGTAGCTCTGATCTGAATGGGCTAGTGTGTTTCCAGCCATAAATGACCTGATTAGTTGACTCACTCTTCTTACTGAGCTCTTAATTGGACATTAAGTTCCTTTAGCCATATCAGAATTTGCCTAGCTCATTGGCTTGATAAGACATAAGAGGCCAAATATGTCCCTTATGTTCCATTGAATTCCATAAGGTTGCACGAGGGAACAATTACTTTTATTAAAACGATATTAGTGCTGCATACTAAGGGATATGTGTGTTGACATAGCATTAAAATTTTAAAAGAACAGTTTTATATATAGAAAATGAGGATGTATTTTGGGATTAGTTCATCATGGCAATGAAACTATTTTTACTCCAGGTTCAAGTTTTGCGGAGACCAGAAGTCCTTTTTTACTGCAAACAGAAGTAGTTAGGCTGAACAGATTTTGCCTGCAGCCAACTGAAGAGCACTTCTTAATCTAATCAAGTCAAAATCACTGATAGTGTTAACAGTTTAAATACTTAATGACATTCATTTTATGATATGTAAGCTAGGGGATTTTTATGTAGACTTCATACAGACACAGCACTGTCTGTCCACTACCTGACTTTTAAACCAGTTTGTTAAGGTGCTGAACTTAGAAAGTTAACTTTGTCAAGCATGATGAACAAACCTGTCTTGTCTCCTGGTATTTAAATATTATTTGCCTTGAAGCTACCCACCTAAACAGAAACAAGAACCAGTCAAAATATTTGACTAAAATAAGGAGTTGTAGAACAAGGAAAAAGGATGTAATTACATTACTTTGCAACAGATACATTAATAGCTTCTGAATAGCTTGATCAGCATGCAGGTGATCATTCTTAGACTACTCAATTATTTTTATTCCCTGACATCAAGAGTAATTTAAATAAGTTTTTTTTTTTTTTTTTTTTTTTTTTCCTTTTTGCATCTTTTAACAGAGGAACATAGAAAATGAAAAATTAAGGAATGGAAAAAATAATAAAAGGTCTAAATGTGTTTAACAATGTTTTCCCACAAAGTTGTTTAGTTTTATATAAAGTTTTGTTTGACTAAAGTTGATTTTTCCTATGGCCACTTTTTGTGGTTCTGTAATCTTGGTTTAGAGCAATTAAAATCAATGTGAAGACCTTGTGAATTTTGGAATAGCTACAAATAGTATCAAATGATCTTTTAGGTGAAAAGACTACTTTTACCAAATACTCCTTAAACTCCCTTTCCATCACTGAAGTACTTCTGTGTTTGTTCCTTAAAAGAAATAAACTAAAAGGATCTTATGCACACAGGAATATTAATAGAAACTGATATTGGGTTGGTTGGATATAGTTGCACTTCAGCTGCCAAAAGTACACATCTATGTCGTGATCCAAAGAGCTTAATAGCCTCATTTACAGCAATGATGGGAGTTAGTGCAAAAAGCAAAGGTCAGAATGCAAATGCTTACGTTCGAAACAGTGACCGTGAAGATCTTAAGGTCTTCATTTAGGTCTTTAGACTTCATAGGTCTCAGAAATTTGTAAAAATCTTATGGGATTCCCCCCCATCCCCTTATGTCCTTTTATTTCTGTTCATGTGCCGCCTCCTTAACAAAGATGAGTATCTTGCCACACAGTTTATGGTTAAGCCTGATAAGATTAATTAAAGCAGTCCTGCCTGACCAAAAGGCTTGATTCAGTCATTAGTTATTTCCAGAGTTGGTTATCAAACACAGAAATAAATAATAATAATAATAATAATAATAATAATAATAAAGGGAAAAGAAACTAAATGCAGCTTCTGTTTTAGCAGTAGTAGGAGGAGATACCCATTTTCTATACTTGTTTAGTGTTTAAAATATAGCCTTAGGATTATTTGTTTGACAAGATTGAGACTCTCTGTATTATATGATTGTGATATTCAATGACAAAAGGGTCACCTGAACCCTAGCCTGTTTCCAGTGAAGAATGACAAAACATTTTGCAAAAATGGGCCCCTGTCAGGTAAAACAGTTCACAACTGAGCATGAATGGGGAATGTGTGACTGGTGCCACTCAGGTGCAGAAGATACCCTTCTGGCAAATGGGACACAGCCGGAACCCCTTGGGCCAGGTAGGATGGTGAGACCCATCCTGATGTGAGGGTTACTTCTTGTTTTAGAGGGTAGCAGAAGCCATCCCTGTCCTAGGATTGCCTATGGGGTGGCGTGTTTATTACTTCCTCTGCCTAGTTCCATCTGGAACTCCACCATCCCATGGTTGCTGCATCCCAAGCTGCCCCCAACCTTCACATCCTTAACAAGGCCATCCCTGTTGGTGAGAACAAAGTCCAGGAGCACCACCTGCCTCATCGGCTCCTCCACCACCTGTGTCAGAAAGTTGTCTTCAATGCATTGTAAGAACCGTTTGGACTGTGCGTGCCTGGCCAAGTTGCTTACCCAGCAGATGCCAGGGTAATTGAAGTCCCCCATGAGGACCAGCGCTCGTGATCGTGAGGCTACTATCAGCTGCTCGTAGAAGGCCTCATTGATATCCTCATCCTGATCTGAGGACCTGTAGTAGACCCTGACCACCGTGTCTCCCATACCAGTCCACGCCTTAATTCTCACCCACAAGCTTTCCACTTGTCCTTCACCCTCCCCCAGGTAGAGCTGGGTGCACTCTAATTGCTCCCTCACATAAAGGGCAATGCCACCCCCTCGCTTCCCCAGCCTGTCTTTCCTAAAGAGGACATAACCCTCCATGACAGCATTCCAGTCATGCAAGCTGACCCACCACATCTTGGTGATCTCAAGGAGATCGTGGCCCCGTGACCAAACACAGATCTCGAGCTCATCCTGTTTATTTCCCATGCTCCACACATTGGTGTACAGGCACTTTAGGGAAGCAGGTTTTTCTCTGTCTTCAACAGTGACAGTAGTGATGACTTCCCCCAGCCCTTTTCTATACAATCTATATTTGTAGATTTCTGAGCTAGGTTCTTACGGTTCAAATGTCTATTTGTTCTTCATCCAGATTTTTTTTCCCTCTAAAGTGTCATTTTTCCATTTAAACCCCCTTTAGGCCTTCACCAGTGATATCTGCACATGACCCCATAACTACCATGGGGTATTTCCATTCCACTGTTAAATAGCTGCATTTGGGGTTCATATACTCATCACCAGCATAGCAACAGTGAGGAAGCTGCAGTGGCCAAATCATTCTTGAATGTATGGGCAACTTGTAGAAAATAAAACTGATCCAGAATTCTTAGTGACATAAGCAGCTGACTGCTTATGTCACTAATAAAATTAAATAAATTTTCTTTATTAATTGGGCTACACATAATCTAGTCAATAGTAATATATGCAATAGTTCTAGATAATAATCTAGACAATAACAGACAATAATCACTCTCATATGACTAATGTTATGTTTTATAAAGGCGGTGCTTCCCTATCTTTTCATTTTATGTTAGTCTTTGATAATCTATACAAGTATGTGTTTATATGTCTCTATATACACAGGCATAAACACATGTATTTATAGATACCTATAGTATGCATATTATGTCATCCTCCCATTCATATTTCAGTTATTCCTTCCCAGCTGAATTTTTGCTAATGCCTCTTTGATTTTTTTTTTTTTAAGTGTCAGCTTTGTTAATCCCCCTCTCCACAGATTTGATTGCTAGCCCCATGTTCTTTGAGTTATCAAAGCAGAGTAAAGCTACCCGTTCAGAGCAGTATTAGAATCCCTGCTAACTAGTCATAGCTGGATTTAACATCACATAGTTATAACATTTCTTTCTCTTTTCTTCTTCTTCTTTAATTCCATATCCTCTAGGTAAGGATTAATCCTTTCCCATATTTTCAGACTAATAATTGAAACCAAAGTAGCTACCTTTCCCTGTGTTCCACTTGAGTTTGAGCACAATGAATGCACAAGGGGAAAATAATAATAATAAAACACACACACACACACACACACACACACAAACCCTCTACCTGCATTTCCAGAGAGGAGTTAAAACATCAGAAATATGCAAATTACTTTGAGACAGCTCATTGGCTCAGGAATTGGCTTAGAAGCCTGTTTAATGAATGAAGCCCTTAGTGTTCTACTAGTAGTTTTAAGATATAGTTTATTTTTGAATTATTAAAGGTTTTATCTCTATATATAGATAGATAAAAAAGGCCTGAAATTAAAATCAGATCTGCATTGTTTAAAAATGTGGAGCTAATGGTTTCCTATAGAGGAAACACCTGTTACTAGTGGAGAATTAAAGCAATGTTACAGATCCCATGAAATAAAATTGAATAAAGAGCTCAAGGCACCACTCAAACAAAAAGCCTTCAACAATATTCATCAAAGACTATCAATCACACCAGAAAACCTTGCCAAAATGTTTTCATTACTTCTAAACAACAAAAATTATCTTTGTTGGAAAAAACTAATCCTTGGGCATAATGCAACCGATTAATTATACAAATAAACTGTCTTTTTAGTAACACAAAGGTTGTAAACAACATTGCAAATATAAACTTTAATCTACCTCTCAGACTTCAGGATATATGCAGTTTGATACTAGTAGTAAAATATAAAATTCAAAGCATGTGTGTATATATATATATATATGTTTAAATTTTAGTAAATTCCTGCAGGTTTATACGGATTAAAATCACTGAAGTGAAATCTGATAAAGGCTATCACAGAGGGTTTTACTCTTCCATTCCAGTTCCCATTGATTAGTATCTTACCTTGCAATTCATTCCATTGATTTGAATGTGATGGGTTAGGCAGTTAGACAAAAGTCAGGATGAAGTGTGTCAGATTTCAGCTTGTAATTTCCCCAAATCAACAGAATTCTGTATGTGCACTCTAGCTGTTGTGGAAGATGACTCCTCCTAAAGCAAAACTGAAGAAATAAAAAACTTCTGCACTGAAAGCTGACATAATGCTCAGGAAATAATGAAAGTGAATTCCTTATTTCTTGTAAAAAGTTAAGTGGTATTCTATCAGTGATTTTTTAAAAAGAAAAACTTTTAAGACTGAAAGGAATCTATATAACAATTTTCATGGCTTACAGCATAACTGAGAACATGTAATTTTATTACCTGATTTCAATCAAGTCTGCAAACTTCTGGTTGAGCTAGAGAATATAGTTTAATAAGATATGATTTTTTTTTTAAGACTTCAAGTAACAGAGTATTGACTGCCTCAATAGATAAGATGTTCCATTATTATTAAATATTTGCAACTGATTTCTTGTTTGAATATATATCTACTTGAATATATATCTACTGTCAGTAAACACTGACATTATGTTGCACCAGTGTCTACATCAAAGTTCCTTTACTAAAAGTATATTTTTGTATAGATATTTAGAATCACTTTTTAAAATAAGTGAAATAGATTATTTTTTCTTAATTTTTTAATTAAAAAACAAATTTCCTAGACAAACTGTGACTTAATTTTTCAATCCATTTAAAATTTATACCTTACTTTGAAACATGAATGCTGGGTATTATAATGACATCATTAATATATAAAAGAGCTTTATCAATGAATGTTCTCTTCCAATACTTTCAATCAAAACATCATTTTTTAAGGTGTATAGTGAATACATTTTGATGCTCGAAAATAGTTGTTTAAGATAATATTGCTTCATATTTTTATATGAAGCAATAATCTTTAATATGATCTTCATGATCTTTTTTATCTTTTTATGATTTTTAATATGGTATAAAGAATATAGAAAAAGAGAAGGGAATTTGTACAGTCCAGTAAAATTAATTTATTTACTCTGATTTTTAAATAATTTTTAGGTCAAAGTTAAAGTTCAGAAAGCTTAGTTTTTTTTTTTGTTTGTTTGTTTGTTTGTTTGTTTGTTTTCCTGTACATTTTAATATAACACTATCACTGAATTTTGTGGGCTTGGGGACAATTGATTTGGGGATATTCACAAGATTCCTGTACACTTATTCCTGTTAAGCCCCAGACAGATGCTTTCAACCTTGATTCCTCTTAAAATAGATTCAGTGTGTGCTCATGTCTGGTTACAGATTGATTTCTCTGTATCTGTGAAAAGCTGCCCTTACCTATTCGGCCATCAGTTATTTCTGTGTTAAGACAGAGGAGTCCTCATTCAAACAACTCCTTTAATGGCATCACTTTTTTTTCCCCTTTGGAGTGGGAATTGATCTCCCCAGTAGACCTGCCACATTTGTGCACTGCGCATGCGTTGTTATAATGTTCAGAAAAGTGCAGTAGTCACAAGAAATTTTTATGTATTCTGCACATGGTTTATGCTTAGGAAATAGAGAAATACAAATATTAGACACTGAACAATTTATTTTTTGGGGGGGGGTGCATGCAAATGACATACATCACAGAATCACAGAATCACAGAATTTCTAGGTTGGAAGAGACCTCAAGACCATCGAGTCCAACCTCTGACCTAACACTAACAGTCCCCACTAAACCATATCCCTAAGCTCTACATCTAAACATCTTTTAAAGACCTCCAGGGATGGTGACTCCACCACTTCCCTGGGCAGCCCGTTCCAATGTCTAACAACCCTTTTGGTAAAGAAGTTCTTCCTAAGATCCAACCTAAAACTCCCCTGGGGCAACTTCAGCCCATTCCCCCTCGTCCTGTCACCAGGCACGTGGGAGAACAGACCAACCCCCACCTCGCTACAGCCTCCTTTGAGGTACCTGTAGAGAGCGATAAGGTCGCCCCTGAGCCTCCTTTTCTCCAGGCTGAACAATCTCAGCTCCCTCAGCCGCTCCTCATAGGACTTGTTCTACAGGCCCCTCACCAGCTTCGTCGCCCTTCTCTGGACTCGCTCAAGCACCTCGATGTCCTTCTTGTAGCGAGGGGCCCAAAACTGAACACAGTACTCGAGGTGCGGCCTCACCAGAACCGAGTACAGGGGGACGATCACCTCCCTAGCCCTGCTAGTTACACTGTTTCTTATGCAAGCCAGGATGCTGTTGGCCTTCTTGGCCACCTGAGCACACTGTTGGTTCATATTCAACCGACTGTCAAACATCACTCCCAGGTCCTTCTCTGCCTGGCAGCTCTCCAACCACTCATCTCCCAGCCTGTAGCTCTGCTTGGGGTTATTGCACCCCAGGTGGAGGACCTGGCCTTCTTGAACTTTATGCAGTTGTATATGCACTATATACACTATGTACATGTATATATATGTACATGTATATGCACTATAGCAGGAAATATAAAGATAGCCTTTTCTTTTATATTACATGATAACACTGAAGAAGGTGTTAAAAAGTGACAGAAAAAAAAATCAGGTTCCAGAGCTGTAGCAGACCAGTGCTTAGCTTGCTTTTAAAAAAATAACAAACTGCTGAACAGCATATACATTTCTCTTCCCGGTTAAGAAGCTATTGTATTTGCCCATCTTATTTGATTCTGGATTTCTTTCTTTTTTTCTATTTTTTTCTGAATGATAGTCATTAGATAGATACAGAGATCATGACAGAGAAAACCAAAAAGGATCAAGTCTACATGTCACAGGAAACATCCTCTTGAAAAATTATGGAAAGTTACACTGACATTAATAATATTGGACTGAACACTACTATTAAGAATATTGAAAATTAAAGTAGGCAGCCAATAGCTCTCTACTGAATATCTGTATATGACACATATAATATATATTATTAATAGCAAGGATAAATGTATGCCTAAGTCTCCTTTGGGAAATTGTTTTTTGCATGTCATTGAGATAACAGATGCTGTCAGTATCACAGTCTAAGGTGTAAATAATTTTGTAAGCAAGCATTGCACAGCTTAACCTTGAATCACAAATTAACTAAAATTATTTCAGAAATGTGTAGGAAGACATAGGTATGATTCAAAGTAAATTACTGTTTTTAAAACACACCCTTTTACTGTATTCATTAAGGTTGTTTATGTCTTATTTGCTTGATCAGAAATGCTTTCCTCCAAATGACAATAACTTTTTCCCTAGACAGCACATACAGTACAGGTTCTTGTGAAAATATGTTTTCAATTCCTTAAAATATTTGAGCCTTTAGCAGTACAGAATGTTTATAAACCAAATTACAAAAATCAGGCATGCCTAAACTTTTGTCAATTAACATATGAATCCTGTTTAATTATACATACAATGTCAGGTCATTTCTGTATATTTCTTTTGTTATTTTCCTGAACAAAAACTACAACGAAATATTGCTTTATAACTTATAGCTATAATGGATGGTGTGGACCACTGCCGGTAGTATGAGTTCCACCACCTCTGGCAATGTGGCCATAGGACAATGTGTCCTACTCTGTGAAATATGTTGATGTGCAGGGAGCTGTTGAACTCTTGGCCCACCTGCAGCATACAGCAGATCATGTTTACTGTCTGCGTGGAGGTGGTCCCAGGTCTCTGCCTTGGACACCTCTGCACTGCCATCTCCTATGTGGTTTGATGGTATGATTAGCGCATGGCATCCAGCTCCTCTGTCACTCTCACATGTAACACATACCTACTATTGGCAACTATTCATTATAAATTAAAATTGAGGCCTTTTTTTTTTTTTTTTTTTTTTTTTTTTTTTAACAACAAAGCTTTGACTTCTAGTTGAGAATTAGCTAAAATAACCTCCTGAAATAACATAACACTATATAACTTTCCTATTGCTGAGGTGGGGGGGGGGGGG
>CM021734.1:58966900-58981991 GCA_011075105.1 Heteronetta atricapilla
GGTCTCATTCTCAAAAATCACACAGCAGTATTTTGCTGGATGAGACTTAATAGCTATATGAATTCATAACTTTCATAACCTGTGAAAACTTACCAATCTTCAGTATAAAAATTATTTGACTTGTTCCAGAGTTTTTAGTCACAGACCCCAAATTCTATAAGAGATTAAACTGTATAAATTTGTTTTCCCTAAACAAAAATACAGTGATGAAACTCTTGAAAATGTTAAAATATTAGTTAAGATTTGGTGGTGCTCTACAGTTCAGAATCCAAAAATGAATCCTCAATGGATCATTATTCCCTTGACAAATGTATTAAAAACAGATGTTTTCTGGAGGGCAGCCCAGGAGATACAGGTGTGTTGTATTTCAGGTGCACTCCACCTTCTGTTCCCTATTCTTCCTCTTTTATTTTTTCTCTCTTTAGCCAAGAGAAAGACCTAGCCCCAGGTTAAACCAAACAAACCTTTTCTTTCATTTTACTTGGTCTTTTTCCTTAAAGTATGTTTCTTAAACTTGTAAGGAAACTCACTACAACAAGTATATTGTAGCACAGGTAGAAATGGTATGAGCTCTAAATAATGAGTACTTAAAAATCATCCTCTGATCATATTGACTTTCATTAACAAGAATTAGTCTTCTATAGGCATATACTTTACTTTTTATTTTTTCATGATTTATTTGAAATAGATGTTGTTTATAAATGCTCCTTTATAATTTTATAATGATATTATAATTACAAATTGTGAATTATAGATGTAATTATGTTACAGTTACTGTAATGAAAACAGCAATGGCAGTGCAGAATCACTTTAGGACAACTCAGTTAATGTAACTGAAAACAAATAAAGTGGGAGAAGAGGACCATTTTATGATATCAGTGAAGCTGTAGCAATATTGTCCTCCCCACCCAGCAAGGAATTTTTCAGCACTATTGGTCTATAGCAATAAATAAAAAAAAAATCTCCAAAAGTGTCTGGAGATGATCCCGTAAGCTAACAGGTATTTAAGCAGGTGCTTTTGAAAATAACAGTAGAGAGATGGGTAAGGCACAGTGCTGGAATTCAGGTGATCAGTGGATATTTGGTTCTTCTATGAATTCTATTGTGGGTTTCTATTTTTTGTTTTATTTTTGCAAGTCACCTCTTTAAGGGTTTATTACATGATTACACATGTTGTTAACAGTATTTTCCATAGTGGCATCCAATTTAACTGTGAACCATTTGGTCTTATTATGCAATTGATGACTAAAAGCTAAGTCTTGATCTCAGAGGACTCTATTCTTGTCAAACAAGACAATCTATGTCTTGGTTGCTAACGCAAGCTTATCAATGGTCTATTCAATGTCTCACATAGGACGTCTTCAGGGTCATGCATAGGGAAAAATTAATGAACAATGAAGAACAAAACTTAAGTATGAACTTTCTACCTAGACTTGAGAGAGTGCTGTGGATACAAAAGCTCTGCTTTTCCATTTTGTTTACCAAGTAACTTCTTTAGATCAATGTGTGTTGTGTATTTGTGTTCTTCTATATAGATTCACATGTTGTGTCTGTGAAATATCAGTCACATATGTATATGGATGTATACTAGAGGTACCTCAGCTTTTGAAGAAACTTATGTACAGTAATTTAAAAGTCCTAATTTACAGTACAGTAAAACTTTCAAAGTAAACAAATCCAGAACCAGTCCTGAATTCTTGAGGTTACTTGTTTCAGTTGAGGAACCTGATTTAATTCCTCCAGCTCTAAGGAAGATTTCTCATACCATATGTCTCTATTTGTCCACTAGAATTAAAATCTGTCAGTTAGTCTCATTCTGTCGTATAGTTGAAATCAGGCCGGGAGGGGTGCTCTCCTGGAATAAAATATGATTACAGCAGATATTTCAACATTCATGGTTCCCTGATTCACATTGTAGCTGCATCATTTCTAGCTGTGTAGCTTAGTTTGGCTACAGGATGATATGCCTGGGAATCAGGATTCCCATACTGTGTCGCACTGCAACACTTGGACTTTCCTGGGAGTAGAGAATCTGTACCCAGGTTTCTTTCCCCAGAATTCAATGCAAGATCAGTAATTGCACTTAATGAAAAACACTAGAGAAACTACAGTTAGCAAGAGTTTCTCGGAGAAGCAGAGTTTCAGGCACAGTTTTGTCATGACGTGGTCCGCAGAATGAAGTGTTTTCTACTTTCATTTGTCAGAAATAACCCACAGATTCTGATGTATTAATCTTCATGTGTTCAGCAGTAACCAGTCTGTTGATTTATAATATCAAGACAGACTATTGGCCTGCTTTATATTTTTTCTTTCCCCTGCTATGTTAGACAGCCTGGAATGCCATCTGCTACTGGGATTCTTATCCCTTAAACTAAATGTGTAATTCAAGTATACAATACAGTATTGTACTTCTGTCTTTTTAAACTGAACAGCTGTTGGGTACAAAAGATATACTCCAACAGTGTTGTTTTAAGTATGTTATCTATTAAATATCAATGAAGCTACGCATTGTTTAGCACCATTATCAAAGATGAGATTTTTCTCCAAGTAATCACACTCTGGGAAATAAACAATCTGCAGCACATTTGATAGCATCCAAACCAAGGTGTGGAATTTCATTAGGCTGTTGGGTGTATCTAATGTTCTCATTTATCAAAGCTTACAGAACAAAGGGGTTCATTCACTTGAAATGGGAGGTTTCTGTACTTAAAATAGAAATACTAAGAAAAAATGTGAAATGATTTAGGGTAAAGAGAGATTTGGGAACTACTGCAATATAAACTCCTGAATGAATTAAATAAGTAATGAGTTATGAACATCTTCTGTCTTTATTTGTTGTAATTAATTCTTGAGAGAAATTGTTAGTTGGCTGGAGAATTTAAGTAAATCTCATACTCATTTTCTGTGCTGTTAGAAGTGTTTCAACTGAGAATAACATTTTGGCACCACAGATGTTTGGAATAGGTTAAAAGTATGAACCATTCAAATATAACAAACAGAAGTTTTATGGGTTTACTTAACACATGATAGACATTTTTAACCTGGGAAGGATTTTAGGAGTAACAGCACTGTAGGAATGTAATGAAAACTTATCACTGTACACTGTCATATGTTACAACATGTGGACATATGTCATGTCTCATTAGTGTATCAAAAGAAATGTTCCAGGAAAAAAAAAAAAAAAAAAGGTTAATTTTGTAAGAGCATTACTCGCAGAGAGCTGCATATAAATCTGGACAAGCAAATCCGACTCGTTAGAAGTCACAACCTCTGCAGGCAGAAGAATGGGAGATATCTGGGAGAGGAAGATCCATTAATCAGAATCTATGGTTAATTTACAAATTATTTTGTCAGAATATAAAGTTAGGCGTAGTTGCTGCTTTGTAAGAAACAAAAACTTAACTACTAAAACATTTTAGTAAATAAATATTGAATGTAAAATACAGTATTGAGTGTAAAATAGTCTTTGGAGCCAAGATTAGAAGCAGAATTGCATCTCTTGCACTACCTGCTTAAATCAGTGCAATACAGATTCTTGTTCTTTGTGGCAAATATATATTTTAATATATTAGGATTTAAAACAAATGTTTTGCACCATGTCTTTCATGTACATCAGGGAGATGTAGCATTTTCCTGGGATGTCAGTTTGAACTATTTCAGGTGGAAGGAGACATTGAATACATCATTGGCATGCTGGCTTAGTGATTCAGCACCTGAACTACCATTGAAAAAGTAAGGTATTTCTGAAGCTTCCTCCTTTGGGTATAATTGGCAAATGCAAGTAGCCCATGGCCACAGTTTCTGATGTAATTCACTCTGCTCAATAAGCAACTTAGTAGAGATGTCGGGAATATTTGTCATTTTAGAAAAATAAGCACAAATATTTTTATTCATTTACAACACAGAGTCACTTCCTAATACATACATAGGCAAATATTTACTGCTCAATAAAAGGTTTTTAAGCAAAAACATATAGCTACTCACAGACACCAACTGAAATATTTTTTGGTTTGTTTTTGTTTTCAGATTTTGAGAATTGGACTCCTAAATTTAGTTCCCAAAATCTATCTAAACTACTTGTTAGGTACCATAATTTGTTGGGAAACTAAGCGAATATAGCCCCAGTCTAAGGTATTTAAGCATCTGAGTCTTAATTTTTTAAGTGAGAGTTAGGTACTGAAGTACCTATAAAGATCTGATCCTAACATTTTGACATGATACAGAGCTGTCAGTACAGCAGGAAATTAAACTGAGTTCTCCAGAGGCTTCTGCTAAGTCCAGGATCTTGCCTTTCTTTGTCCCTATGCAGCTCTGAGATGAACTCTTTCTGATACCCATGAGATTAGCCAGCTATAGATATGTAAGCAGGTAATGTTATTTGTATTATGAAAAAATACATAGCAGTTTTGAATACAAAATGTTGTTCTTCAAATCAAGAATGTGGTGAAATTAGTTTAATTCATGATTTTCAAGTGCTCTAAAGGAGTTAGGCACTTGTCTTTGAATTTCAATGAGATTTGAACAGCCAACAGAAACCCTTAAGTTTTTTTGAAATCCCCATCTCAAAATCTTAAAAATAAAGTGCGGCAGCTGTGAGTAAAACCTAACAGAGGTGTGGGAGGTGGAACTGGCCAAGATGGAAGTAAAGGTGTTTTTGTGGCATGGTCAAGACAAGTCTATTAGAAATAATTAGAAATTCACAGTTACAGATTTCATTTTGCAACGGCTATGAACACCTGAGTATTCAGCTGTGATTGATCTCTCACTTGCAGTGCTATAGCAGCCCAGACACATGCCACATAGAGCAGTGGGAACCTTGTTGCTGATTTAAATGACAGAAGGTGCTGAACTGTAGTCCAGGAATAATTCCTGGGATATTTAGTATGTTGCAGCTCCTGCCTGGATTACTTTTGTGTGGAAGCAGGGATGAAAATCTAGCATTGCTGAGCTGTACCTGCATCTTTTACGGGTCGAGTAACTGCATGCAATTGGATTTGGGAACTCAGATGAATTATTTGGTTTTGTGCTTGCATGTAGCCCTTCCGATCTGCCTTTGATCTTCTGTGGATTAATTAGTTCATACATTATACTGTATAATAATATGGCACATGCTGTTGCTGGAATAGGTTGTTGGGCTGTGCAAAGGTTTAGGAGAGAGCAGCCTTTTGAGCAGATGTAGCTGAGTATGGCAGCTCTCCATAGGCATCTACATAGGCATGACAAAAGATTCCTAACATGTCCTTTTTTAAGGATCAGGATCAATAAGATAAATGTGCAAATGTTCTGGGAGCCCAGAGCATAGTTTTGGGGGTGAAGAGAATGAGGCTATGCTGCTGAACTGAGCCTGCTGCAGGCAGAGATGGGGATAATCCAGGACTGCCTGACTTCAACATCAGATCAGGAATTAGGGGACTTGCTAGAGAAGGTCATAAGAGCAAACCCAGGCAGTTTGGGTGTAATAGACAACAAAGCTTTAAATCCAGAGGACCCCATTAACACTCAATGTGTCTTTAAAAGTATTAAGGCCTAACAACACCACAGACTGCTTTGTATTTGAGCTATAAGATGCTTAGGAGTATTAGCCGTAAAGCCAGCATGGGAATGTGCCATGTGTTGAAGATTATCCTACTGTTTGTAACAACCCCTCCTTCCCAGCCTGTTTTCCCTTAGATATTTCCAATGTAATGCACGCTAATTTTGAAACAAATAAAATGACCATGACAATGAAGGCATGAAAGATGCCTGGAATTTGGTGTCATTCTGAAAGGAAGAAAAAACAAACAATATATATCTTGTATAAGGCAAAATTGTAAGTTATAGATAGATATACCTTAATTCTTAAAGTTCAACATCTTCTATTAAAAAACATACATAATACTTCTAAAAATATAAATTTAAAAATAAAATTAAAATGGAAAACATTTGGCTCCCAGTATAATGAAATGAGATATTTTGACATTTATAGAAATTGCTTACACTTATAAAATGATATTTCTACTTGATTTGTGTAGCATTTAATTTTCCAGAGATATGAGTTGTATATCAGCATATTCCACAGAAATGTCAGAGAATCGTATTAAAAATAATAAATAACATATTTACAAACATAAGTATCTGGAACAAAGCACAAATAATATAATAATAAATGACACCTAACGGTAGCCTTTTTGACACTATGTAAAGTAAGAGCCAAGTATTGTTTACTGCTCTGTGAATTTACCATTAGGTTAAAAACAATTTTACAATCATCACAAACTTTTTGGAAGGAAGCTAAAATTTTCAATAAAAATTGGTTTTAAATGATAGAATGAGCTCATTCACCATGAGCTAAAATATAGTTTTCATCTTTACAGTCATTAAAGTTGGGCAAGTTGCAGGGCAGTCATTTAAATATAATGAGTCCTATCTAGGAAAGATGCTGAGAAAAAAATTATTTGGTATTATAGACTGGAGGAGTATAATAAAAGCAGTAATAATCACCTTTTTTGATGAAATTAGGTTTTCATATTTGTATTATGATTACGTAATACAATACTGGACTTTCGGAGGGCTGACTTTGTGCTGCTGAGGACACTGGTTGGTAGAGTCCCTTGGGAGGCGGTTCTGAAGGGCAGATGAGTCCAGGAAGGCTGGGCGCTCTTCAAGAGGGAAATCTTAATGGGGCAGGAACGGTCTGTCCCCACGTGCCCAAAGACGAGCTGGCAGGGAAGAAGACCAGCCTGGCTGAACAGAGAACTGTGGCTTGAGCTTAGGAGAAAAAAGAGGGTTTATAATCTTTGGAAAAGTGGGCAGGCCACTAGGGAGGACTATAAGGATATCGCGAGGCTGTGCAGGGACAAAATTAGAAAAGCCAGACCTCATCTGGAGCTCAATCTGGCTACTGCCGTTAAAGATAACAAAAAATGTCTTTATAAATACATCAACGCAAAAAGGAGGACTAAGGAGAATCTCCATCCTTTACTGGATGCAGGGGGAAACTTAATTACAAGAGATGAGGAAAAGGTGGAGGTGCTTAATGCCTTATTTGCCTCAGTCTTTAACGGCAATACCGGTTGTTCTCTGGATACCCAGTACCCTGAACTGGTGGAAGGGGATGGGGAGAGAGATGTGGCCCTCACTATCCACGAAGAAATGGTTGGTGACCTGGTACGGCACTTGGATGTGCACAAGTCGATGGGGCTGGATGGGATCCACCCAAGGGTACTGAGAGAACTGGTAGAGGAGCTGGCCAGGCCCCTATCCATCATTTATCAGCAGTCCTGGCTATCGGGGGAGGTCCCAGTTGATTGGTGGCTAGCAAACGTGACGCCCATCTACAAGAAGGGCCGGAGGACTGACCCGGGAAACTACAGGCCTGTCAGTTTGACCTCAGTGCCAGGGAAGCTCATGGAGCAGATTATCTTGAGAGTCATCACGCAGTACTTGCAGGGCAAGCAGGCGATCAGGCCCAGTCAGCATGGGTTTATGAAGGGCAGGTCCTGCTTGATGAACCTGATCTCCTTCTATGACAAAGTGACGCGCTGGGTGGATGAGGGAAAGGCTGTGGATGTGGTCTACCTTGACTTCAGCAAGGCTTTTGACACCGTTTCTCACAACATTCTCCTCAAGAAACTGGCTGCTCTTGGCTTGGACTGGCGCACGATTCATTGGGTTAGAAACTGGCTGGATAGCCGGGCCCAAAGAGTCATGGTAAATGGAGTCAAATCCAGTTGGAGGCCGGTCACTAGTGGCGTTCCCCAGAGCTCGGTGCTGGGGCCGGTCCTCTTCAATATCTTCATTGATGACCTGGATGAGGGCATTGAGTGCACCCTCAGTAAGTTTGCAGATGACACCAAGTTAGGTGCGTGTGTTGATCTGCTTGAGGGTAGGAAGGCTCTGCAGGAGGATCTGGATGGGCTGGACTGATGGGCTGCAGTCGACTGCATGAAGTTCAACAAGGCCAAGTGCCGGGTCCTCCAGCTGGGGCGCAATAACCCCAAGCAGAGCTACAGGCTGGGAGATGAGTGATTGGAGAGCTGCCAGGCAGAGAAGGACCTGGGAGTGATGGTTGATAGTTGGCTGAATATGAGCCAGCAGTGTGCTCAGGTGGCCAAGAAGGCCAACGGCATCCTGGCCTGTATCAGGAACAGCGTGACCAGCAGGGCTAGGGAGGTGATCGTCCCCCTGTGCTCGGTTCTGGTGAGGCCGCACCTCGAATACTGTGTTCAGTTTTGGGCCCCACGCTACAAGAAGGACATCGAGGTGCTTGAGCGAGTCCAGAGAAGGGCTACGAAGCTGGTGAGGGGCCTAGAGAACAAGTCCTATGAGGAGTGGCTGAGGGAGCTGGGATTGTTCAGCCTGGAGAAAAGAAGGCTCAGGGGTGACCTTATCGCTCTCTACAGGTACCTCAAGGGAGGCTGTAGCGAGGTGGGGGTTGGTCTGTTCTCCCACGTGCCTGGTGACAGGACGAGGGGGAATGGGCTGAAGTTGCGCCAGGGGAGTTTTAGGTTGGATCTTAGGAAGAACTTCTTTACCAAAAGGGTTGTTAGACATTGGAACGGGCTGCCCAGGGAAGTGGTGGAGTCACCATCCCTGGAGGTCTTTAAAAGATGTTTAGATGTAGAGCTTAGGGATATGGTTTAGTGGGGACTGTTAGTGTTAGGTCAGAGGTTGGACTCGATGATCTTGGGGTCTCTTCCAACCTAGAAATTCTGTGATTCTGTGATACATGGGACTTTCAGTTTTAAAATGTAACCTGGGAGTAGGCTTGCAGGTCAAGCACGAGCATGACTGTTGAGCCTTCCTTGTCCCAGGTTACCTTATATTTGCTTACTTCATAGATTCTGGAAGCTTCTTCTGATGTGTGTGATGCTGACATTAGCAAGTTTTTGGGTTGGGTGTAGCTGTGGTGCAAGTTGGGGGAGCTGTGAACAGCCATGTACAAACATGCCCTAGAGCTCCTCCTAGCCCACCAGGGACAGGTGGTGGGTGTCCTTCTGTGTCTCTGCTTCATGATTTTGCAAAAATATCCAAGAAAAGAGATCACATTTCCCATCTTGTGGAGAATATAAATCAAAATTCAGAACTTGACTGCATTTGCAAAACTCTTAATTTCTCAGCAGTGGTGACTTGTGCCTTCTCTATAGTGTTGGTTACAGCAGTATCTGTTCAGTTCTTTTGCAACTCTTCTATTAATAATTGTTTGAAATAATAGTCCAAAACATTTGACATGATGGAACAAGGCAGCTTACCAGAGCAGAAAGGGTCAGAAAATATCTAAAATGTGTTTAGTGAGAAAATGCTACTTCACTGAGCCTGAAGTTTTTCATTCAAATCACTTCAATAAGAATTGTTTTTGAATGGTGATAGTCAATAAACAACCATTCATAAACAGCAACAGGGAAGAGCAAATAAGAGTATTCATACATGGTACTTAACTTAAATTCCAGTTATGTATCTGTAAGAGGTGAAGAGCTGTAGTACATTGGCCTTTTTACATCTGCTGGTATGCACTCATATCATGGCTGGGTGGAGAATGTGTCATAGGTAGCTCGGGAAGGGAAGGGAAATAGTTTGGCAGAGAGCGCTTTCTCTGCTCTAGTGCTCGGAATAGCATCAGGGCAAATCTGTGGATGACTAAATTTCTGGGGAGTACTGGAAACAGCAAGGTAACTAACGTCACCTTTTTCCGCCCCCTCCTTCTTATTCTTTGTGCTGGGAAGAGACAGGAGGAATCTTAGGCATGTGGAGTACGCCTTGTTTTGTAACCGCTTTTCTGATGAAAACACTGCTAGTGACAAAAATCATAAGAATTTCTATTTTTATGTATTTTATTTTTCTGATAGTAGCTGCTAACGTATTGGTAACCATCTGGAAAGGATTAAGGAAGCTGCATTGCAGGTATCAACCCCTAAAGTGGACTAGTTTCTTTTTTTTTTTTTTTTAATGTTTTTTCACTCCATTATTGGTTACAACAATACTAATTCCAAGACTAGTGGGATTATACATCTTTCAATTTAACTAACTGTGTCAGAATTCAAGGACTACATTTGTTATAACCATAATGTTATATTTAATTAAAGGCATTGCTATTGTGATCCTTAGCACTATGGATTAGTATTAGTCTCTTGGATAAAATGAAGCACACTAATTGTAAGCTGATTTACTGGTTGTCTTCATGCAACTAGATGGCACTGCTATTTACACCAAATGTGGTCAAGTATCCATTTAATACAGACACGGATTACACACATTAAGCACAAGACAACATAATCCAAAAGCACACTAAAATGTAACAGAAAGCTTGACAAAATCTAAACCAGCTGTTATGTGGCTACAAATTACTTCTGCAGGCTCTCTAAAGAGTTTCAGTGAAATAAGTGGAATGATAAAGAATAAGGCAATGGAAAAAAATAGCATAAAGCTTCAGAATAATGGCAAATTAACATATTTGAAGCTATGGGAGAGAGAGATTTCTGTGTGAGCATTTCCTGATTAAAAAAATAAAAATAAAAAGTCTAATAGTAGTGTAAATGCAAAGTTTTCTGTAACCGTAAATCTGATTTTTTTTTCCTTGGCTCAGAAAGTCTTTTGATGAAGTCGTGTCATGTAAAAACATATACAGGGTGTGAATGTTGACATTCACAGAGGAAATCTTGTTTTCATTTTTTCATTTCCTTTTTCTTCCATTGTGCTATGACGGCACTGAAAGACCAAGGTATACCTTTTTCTGGACTAATATATTACTGTACCACATAGGAAGTTGTGTCTTTGATTAACAAACTCATTAATATTTGCAAAATATTTTGACATCTTCAGATTAAGTGATTACAAGTAATCACATTACTTATTGTGGCTATAACACATTTCTCCTGCTGGAATGATACGATTTTACTTTCAAAATACAATTTTAAAATACTTCCTGTTAGTATAAAGCATAAGGATGAGAGTTGAAAGCAACTTTCTATTGGTAATCCCCAATATTGCTATTAGTGTTATTATTTTTATCAATATCTTCCTTGTTATTTTTTGCTCTTATTTTACTTATGAAAATACTATAGACCTGTTTTCCCCTTGCAGAAAGTGGAAAAACGGGCATGCAGATATCAGAACCTTACTCTCGAGGACCTTAAACAGATCTGTTTGGAGTTGTTCTTCTGCAGGTAAGGAACAAACATGATAATGTTTGTTAATGATAATGATAGTTCTTGTTAATTATGACACTGCACATTCAAATGTCTCAAAGGCATTGTGACAAGTTAGTCTTGGTCTTACAGAGATCAAGAGCAACTCTGGCTTTTTTTTTTTTTTTGTATAATTTGACCTGAAAAGACTACCTCAAATCATCAGAAGTATGCTAGACAACTTGATTTTGACCTGTAGAAGATATTGCAGTTAGCAGACTTTATTGCATCCCCATTTTTATTCTATTTTTTAAGCTCTACTGAAAAGTGCTGAGTAGAAGAGACACAAACTATACTTAGTTTAGTGAAAATTCTTGCATTTATTCCTGGAAATCATTTAGTTTTAGTGAAACTGATTCTGGCCTGCATAAACATGGATCTTTTATTTTTTTATTTTTTTATTTTTTTCTGGAAATGCTGTTTGTTTTCTCCCTCTACAAACCTCTGAAATCCTACATAAGATCTTGGAAGGGTTGTGCAGTTGTTGACTGCTACCTTTATTGCAAAGTAACTTATTAGGATCTCAGGATACAGCCCTACACCCCACCCCAACCCCCACCAAAAAAAAAAAAAAAAAAAAAGGATAAAAAGTCCCCTTATACTAAGAGGACTTGTAAATGGGTTGAGTTTAAAAATATCATCTAGATTTCAGAGATCTTTGGCACTGCCCCATCAGCAGCAGCTATGCTCCTGTCCTTTGTTCTTTATTCTTAAAACTGAGCTTTCTCTTCTTCTCCCTCTGGTTTCAAACAAACAGCTGCAAACTTGTTCCATTTTTCTACCATCGATCTATTTGTCTGTGCTTTAGATGGATGCTTTAAGCAATTAAAAAAAAATTACAAATCAATCCAAAGAGATGAGAGGTCATAACATGAATCATAAGAATTAGGGAATACCAGATTTTAACCTTCTAATGGAAAAAATATGTATTTTTTCTTTGCTAATTCTGACTAGGAATTAGGAATCTGGCAAACATTTAATTTAGCTACAACTAACAGAAATCTCTCTTCATTCAGCATAAAATGACTGTGGATAGTGCTTCTCCATGTCTCATGATGATCTGTGAAAAAAGTATAATTTTCTTTTCAGTGAGTCAATTATTAGGTCTTCTACTGATTTAAGATTTCTACACAAAACTGAAAGGAAAAATGTACTTTACATTATTATACAGCATAGTATTCATGCAAAATTTATCTGACATTTGATGTTCTAGGCAAAAAAATAAAAAATAAAAAAATCCTTACTACTATATTGCTTTCAAAAGTATTTGCAGATAAAATGTCAGGACGTTCTGAAACCCATCAAATAAAATTAATCTGATAGAATGCTTGCACTTTTTGATATGTTAATATGCTTTTACCTATACATAGCTCTGAGATCTCTTCAAGACAGAGATAATCACATCGCAGCAGTAAAAAGAGGAATTAGTGGGGCCTCTAAACATGATAATGGGTTCTCAGTAACAGATGCACAATGAAAATAGTCAATAATAAAGTCACATATTTCTAGTTTTCATTAAAGGAAAAAAAAAATCTGACCCCAAATGTTCTACATAGTATGTGATAACTGTAGACAAATATACAATATAACTGAGATTTGGTACAGATTGTACTTTTCTTTTTGTATGGGCTATCTGTAGTATTAGATACCTCAGATGGATGCACAGTTTACAGTTATTGGTGTTTCTCATCAGATGCTTTGGAGGTATAGGTATTCTTCTGTCCCTTACTTTCTGTGATGCTGAACCTGAAGTCTTATTACCCTGCACTAAAAGCCTAAGGCAGAGATTCCATTTTGAAAGAACCACCTCCTTCTAGTAACTCAATCTCCAACAAGATTCGTACAAAAGATAAATTGTCAGATAATCAGAGATGTTTCTTTTGTGAAATTCCACAAGAACAGTGGGCAAATAATCCACTAGAAGATAAAACACCTATTACCAGCACAAGGTGTAAGTCCCTCTAAGCAAGGTTTTGCCTGTGTGAATGACCGATACCATCTGGAAGCAGAAGATTGACAAGCTAGAAGGCAGTTAAAGATAACAACAGGGCACCTGAGAATCACTGAGGGAATTTGTCACTGTCACAGTATGTGATAAGTAGCACACTGCAAGTGTTTGGGGTTTTTTATTCTCATACATTTTAAGTCTCTGAACTGGTTTCATGCACAGCTGAAGCAATAGAGAGCAATGGGTATTTTTCTCATAGTGCAGTCCTACCATTTGAAATTTATCTAATTATTGCCATTTCATTTTACATAGCTAAACAAATACAGTTCAGACAAATTGCTATAATTACTATTGTTTAAGACATAGGAAATGCTTAGCCATAGAAAATATTCAAGCTCTTTGCAGTCAAACTTAATTTTGACACATTCTTGCTAACACCAATATGGACAGCATATGTTTTTCTGATTGATCTTATTTTCACCAAAGGAATCAGCTGTATTATTTTTAAATCTTTAAGTTAAGATTTATGATAAAATTTTAATGTAAGTAAATTGTAAAGGAGGCAGAAAAATAAAGAAGCATAGTCACTGTCTCCTGATGTGAAAATATACAACAAAATATAGGCACTGCAGGTGAAATGCATCCATATGCAAAAAACTGATTCATGATCTGGGTGTTCATTTAATCCCACCTCAGCTCTCAAAATAGAGCATGGTGGGAGTTGTGATACATGAAGTGGCAGATTGAAGATATGGCTGTGAACAAATTGTGAACTCCGTGCTGCTTGGTGAATCCTGCTTTGTTTTGTGTTGTCTATTTTGTATCCTCATCTCGACTTTAAGTGCTGCCTTGATATCATATTATAATTTCATTTGTAGCTTAAATTGTATTCCATTAAGTAGCAAGGACTTGATGCTCAGTGGAAAATATGAGAACACAAGATAAAGTACTGAAGAGTAATAAATGTGAAGGCACTCTTCCCCATGGGGGCACTTCTTTTCTGTTAGTATGTTCATTGATGTGAATGTTTCTTGGGCTGGTGCTAAAGGAACCCAGGTAGAAAAAAAAATCCCTGAATGTGCATAGCTAAAACAGGAGAAAATAAAAAGACAATGCCTAAGACAGTGCCTCTGGGCCCCGATACCAACTGAGGATATTCTGTGATTCTGTATCTATAAGTCATAGCACTGGGGCAAGAATGGGGCTGTCAAGAATGAGGTTACTCCAAGCCTTCCATGACTTCTCTCTTGAATATCTGTAGCTTTTACTGCATTTTAACCCAGGAGTATTTTGTGTAAGCAACCCCTTGCTTGGCTGGTTTGGGTCACTAGTTTCAGTGCTGTAATGAACAACTCTTTTATCCATGAGCCCTGCCTGGGTGCTTGAGCCCTGTGACAGAGAGCATGTACCTCCTGCCCTCCTCTACCAACTCTGCCACACTTGAGTATATTTCCTTTCTATATTACCATCCTGCATTTCTTTCCCCTGTTTGCTCATAGACCTTATTCCTGGAGCATTTCTGCTGTCCCTCCTCAGTCTTGGGGAGAATTCAAAGAGCTGGAAGTCTCTTTGCCAACAGAGGGTGTGTGGCACCTTCAGGGGAGAATTTATACTCTGTAAATCCAGAGTGAAGTGCACTTGATAATGCTAGAAGGCCGTTGCTGTTTGCATTCACGGGCTATGTACATATTCATAGTAGATAAGTACTTCAGAGAAGTTTACTGCCATATTTCAACTTGCTGTAGCTGAACAGAGATTTTTAAAAGGTTTTTAAGTTGCTGATATTTGAAACAGCAGAAGGCATTCCTGGTACCAGAGAAATCTGAATGTATTGCCTAACCTTTCATTACTCCAATCCTGTGACACATCTAAACAAAATCAGCCTGTTTAGTATTATCTGTAATAAGTAGATTTCAATATCATTGCTCTAATCTCATTTCCAGAATGAGACACCTGCGTTACTTTCATTTAACCTGTTTCT
>CM021734.1:58982091-59010548 GCA_011075105.1 Heteronetta atricapilla
ATGAGAAAGTTTCAGCCTGAAAAGTTTGTCTGGCTAGTTAAAATAAATGCAATGGGATCTAAAGGCAGGTAATATTACATACCCAGCCAAGAGAAGTAGTGCCTATGTGCTAGATGTTCACAGTATGGAAGCTTATGTGGGAAGCATTTAATATATTTTGTGATTTTTTTTCCCTTGTCCTAAATAAATTAATGCTAACCATAGTCTCCTCCAGTCATATACCATACAAGATCCCATACTGTTAAAGTCATTTGGTCAGTTCTACATTATATATACTGCATCTGATAGTACTTGGTATTTGAAGAATTATGGGATAATTATATCAGTTTCCTTCTTGACCTTACCTGCCTTGTGGAGCTGCTTTTCAAGTTTGGAAGCAAAGGCTGTAACTAGATAAGAGAAAACTGGATATTATTACTTTCCTGTGAGCTCTGTGTGATTGTCAGTTAAGGGGAATATATATGTAATGGCTTCCAGTTGTATCAATTCGTGCAGAATTCCTGAAAAAATGAGAGTAGAACATAGGGTGTCCCCTACAATGAAATGTAAGAGACAGAATGGGGGAGATTAAAATGAAGGAAGAGAGAAAGTCCAGAAAAGACCGAAAGCATCACTCTGACCACAAAGGAACAGAGCACAAAAATCCAGACTGCTTTCAGTTGAGAGCACAGGCACTGGGACAGAATTGTATTAGAAACAATGGCATTCCAAAAATCTCCTTCCTTTGACTAAAAATCAAGTTATTTTGATATAGGGCTTTGATTATTTAAATTGAATACAGTTTGTTCCAAGGAAGAAAAAAAACCTTTATAACCTGTTTTCCATCACCTTTTGCCTCTGCATTCTGGTGTGTCAGCCATCCTATCTGTTTTATTATAGGAATTTAGTTTTTAAATCTTTATTTTTCATGTTTAATAACCTGAAATGAAGAATAATGTAACTTGAAACTCTATGGCCTAGTGAGCAGAATCATAGCTGATCAAGAAGAATTTAGCAGTTTTCTGTTAAAATGTTTGGATGATATTCATTTTCCTCATCATGAACATCTATACGATGCAGAAAGAAGTGGTACAACACTTATAATAAGTAAGTGTTTGCAATTCATAAGCATTTTCAAAAGCATCCCTGACACATTGGGCAGCAGATTCATCTCCGTAGGAGGTCTGGTTCACAGGCTGTCTCATTTTAGATCTAACTTGGGTCCCTGCAATTCTGTGAAGATTGCTTGTTGTTTGTGGCAAAGGCTGGTGTCACTATCAGAGGTGAGCTGTCAGCATCCATGGTGGTGGAAAAAAGCTGATGGCCTGTCTCTCTCAGATGTTTAGCTATTAATATTGTCAGGAGAATTAGAGATCTTTAGAGAACACATGGGTTACACTGTGGGATCCCTTGCTGTGGAGGCCAGAAAGGTTTCCTTGAAATAAGCTTATGGAGGAGTGGTCCATGTTCAAACAATAGTTTGGACATAATCATCAAATCATGAAGTCCTAGAGAGGGATCTGGGCATGGAAAGTATCAGGGTAGCAGCAGAGGCAGTACCAGGGCACAAAGGACTAGCAGGGTGCTCTGCCTATCCACCTTCCAGGTGGGTACAGCCCATAGTGAGTGTGTCAGAGCATGTGGGGAGGGTGTCCTTCCCTGCAGGAAGGCCTTTAGCAGTGT
Organism: Heteronetta atricapilla; assembly: GCA_011075105.1. NCBI lineage: Eukaryota > Metazoa > Chordata > Aves > Anseriformes > Anatidae > Heteronetta > Heteronetta atricapilla. The sequence goes on from CM021734.1 coordinate 58,983,754, forward strand.
GGATTTGCATGGGAAATGGCAGTAAGAGGTATTATGCTGGATTTGATCTATATGTTATTCTCTGTATGAATCCTCTGCTTGTTGTGTCAAGGGTAGGAAGTTCTTTAGTCTGATGTGGTTCAAAAAATCTTATTATTTAATTGCTTTTATTACTTTTTATTATTAATAATTTATTTTTATTTTTTTGCCTATTTCTGTGCTTTGGGTGCATGCCTTGTCTGGCTTGAACAGCTCAAATGAGCAAAAAGTGGCTGTCCTGCCTACCGCGGTTATCGGTGTCTTCCGCAGACAACGCAGGCTTCCTAATGTTTTAAAACACACTTTTTCCTCAAAAAGTCATTTGTCCTAAGGAGAAATGTGTTAGATTTCTCTTTTACACATTATCTTCTGTTTTCTTTCTCTGTCACAGTGATGGTTTTCACATGGACATATTTAGTATTCTGTGGGTTTTTTTTTGTTTGTTTGTTTGTTTTGTGTGTGTGTGTGCAGTAAATGCTTTTCTGAGGGTAGTTTGTGTTTACTTGAAGCAGTTTTGGAAGTAGTTACTAGTATTTACTGGAAAACCAGGTATGTGAATAATACCATGAAAAATGAAGAGAATTACGTAGTCTTGAAGAGGATAGAATAGTGAAAAAAATGTGAGTAAAAGTCAGTGCAACCATTATTGGAAAAGAATTATCCAGCCAGTTCCTTTATGTGCCAAATGAAACAATGAAATTACAAAGGTAGGGTGATGATGGTAATTTATCCCTCTAACTATCATTTAAATAAAATAGCTCCTAAAATTCACAGATTAAGGGCTTCTTCCTCTATATTTCAGGAACTGCTTCATATATATATATATATATATATTGTGAAAGATTCCATTGCTTTCAGTAATCATATGTGAGTATAGACAGTGTAATCTATTGGTACCTAGATGATCTCATATTTTGGAGTATTTCATATACAACAATAATAACAATCCCACAGTATTTGAGTTCAAGAAATAAACAAAATCCACTGTATCAGAGCATGGCTAGAAGTATATATACCAAGGGTGTGCCTTATAAAAAACTTCCACTTTTTCCCTAACATTGTAATGTTATGACTTTTTGTTAGATTTTCTTATTTTGAATGACTTACCAATGATTTAAAAATGTATGACTACCTGAAATTCATACAATGAGACATCATGTCCTGATAATTTTTCTGTCTTCTGACGAATCATCTTCTCTCCAGCTACAATTCTTTTGGATACACAATCTGCTTTTGTTATTAGTCAGAAGGTGAATAAACTTGTAGTACCAAAAATATATAGTTCCTTACAAGTGATATAAATCTCCATTTTCCTTCCTAGTTATAAAAGGGCAAATTAAGAGTAATTCCAGTTATGACAGTTGTGACACATTTAAAGCTGACATAATTGCTAGAGGAATTAAGTCTGTAATATGTTTCAGAGACACTGAGTGCTCAGGAGCTATGGAGGTAGGCATAATAATCACATGACCGCTCGACTCTGTTCTTGGCCCTTACCAAGTTCATAGAAGTGACTTAGTATACTTTTCTTCTATTGTGCTTACTCAGCCAAATACTTTTCACTCACTGTAGGGGAGCTCCTAGGAGGTCTGGATGTGCTGGTAAGAGGGGTTCAGCAGGGCTCCACCACGTCTCCCTTCTTGCCATTCCCCCACAGTTAGCGCCCACCTGAGGCAATCCCCCTCTGTCCCATGACGTGGTGGCAGCCACATAACTGCAGTCCTCTGCCACAGGACATTGATGCACTGCCTGCCCCTCAGAAAGCTCTGAATCCTTAACAGATTTCCAGTGTACTGCTTTCATGTTTCACTGAGATAGCTATGGTGAAAGACTATCAAACACATGTATATAATATGACAAAACAACACAATACTCCGACTCAATCCAAGATGATATATCGTATGTGACATGTCTTCAGGAGCCCCTAGAAAATGATGTGTGTCAGTCTGATTGGCTGCTTTTCACTTTTTCGAACAAAAGCAGCACATTTGTAGCTCTAACTAGGAAAGAGGTGTCAGCTTCACCAAGATTCATTAGCTGTAGGACTGTTTTGCTAGGCAAGTATTTACAAGCCTGCAGCTGCAGTTGTGTCTGGCTCTGCTTGCATTGCTGAAACAGTGTAATGAAGCCAAGGAAGTCTATGTAAATTACTTTGGCCAACACATCCTTGTAGATTAAAAAATAAATTGAATTGTTCCTTCTGCTGAATAATAATAATAATAATAGTATTTCATATACAAAATACTACAAAGAAATGTGTGCTGCTAAAAACCACAAACCTTAAATATAAGAAGGTGGTAAATGCAACCTTATCTGCTATATTTAGTCCAGTTCAGATTAAACAAGAGGCATCATAAAGGAGATCAACAAGATCTTGCTGGCATTGTTTCTAGTAAAATCATCACAGGCAAAGACAAGAGATATATGCACTGATGGGAGAGACAGCCACTTTGCATGACAATAAGGCCATTAAAGCATGAATTCTGAGATGCAAGGGACTGCAGACATGGAGAATAAGTGTCCTTTTTCCAGCTGGTGATCTTCTCCCCAGAGGTCTGAGGGGTAGTATAGTTTAGCATGGTTTTATGTTCCAAACACATTCTATCTGGTAATGGGTTGCAGATACAAAGACTGTTAGCACACTTCAAAAGCCCTGGATTCCTTTGAAACAGAATGAAAATAAATATGCTCCTGAGCACAGGGAAGCTTTGCTCCTAGGAAGAAAACAGCATTTTTTTTTTTTTTTTCAAATATTTTGAGCACTGAAGGAGAAAACAGTGGAATAACTAGCTGAAGGTCAATATTCAGAGTTTCTACTACTGGAATCTGACCCACCAGGATTAACATGATTTTCTTTCTCTGAGGCAGTGATGGAGCAATGAACAAGACCATCAGAGAAAGAAAAGACTTTAAAAATAGCAATGTCAATAGTAATATATAGATCAAACCAATTTTCCTGGCAAAAACTATTGGTGTTTAAAAAGAAAAATAATATAAATTTGTAAAAAGAAATCTAATAAAGGATCCCTAAGAATCAGTCCTACAGAAAATAATAGTAATAATAAAAATATTCAGAAAGTTGTCCCATAAAGTTACATTTAAGTTAGGATTGTTCTGAGAAACCAAACCCAAGTAACCAAAACAAAGCAGAGGCACAGTGAAAGAAATTATACACTAACTTTTACAGTTTGTTTAAATGTAATCTGGATAAAAATTAACATTGCACACCCAACTCCTAGCCTCACATATTCAGCTAAACTAAAGCTTTCTTCATTCTCATTCCATCTATTTTCTGCAGCAATTCTCTCTCCTAGTATTAAGTAGAATCATGGCAACTATTTGTCAGGGTCAGTTCATAAATCATCTATGCTGATATGCACAAGTATTTGAAAATTCTATTTTCTCACCCCAGCACTAGAATACTTCCTCTCCACGTAATTTTTTTGGACCCCATTTATGTACTCCAATAAAATCAAAGGGACATTTCAAGATTCTTGGGGGAATTTGAGGCTAATATTTCAGGATCAGGGCTTTAGTCAATATGTAATATTGACTAGATATTGACTAGATATTATAGCTTAGATATAATTCAGATCTTTTAAATATATTTAGACCAGATTTAATGCTGGCATTAAGAATTTCTGGGTTGAGTGTGGGTTGCTTTTCTAGTTTAATACCTGGGTAATTTTCCAGTAGATTTTAGATGTACTCTAAGAGAAATCACAAGGCCATATTAAAAAATATGTGCATTTTGAATAAAATAGGAAAAAAAAAAAAAAAAAAAGAACAAGACCTTAACATCCAGTAACATGAATGCTAGAGTGAAATTTGATCGATCAGTTTGTGTTTTGCCAATAGGTGGTGCTATTATTTTTACATTTAATACTAATCTGTTGCAACACATACCATCTGCTAAGATATTCATGAACATGGAATAGTTTGCTTTTTAAAATAGTGTTTCTCAGACTAAAATGACACATTAATATTTTATAGCTGTAATGATAAATAAAAGTAGATATAAAAGATTTTTTTAATATATATATATAAAGTTTGAAGAAGTAGCTAGGTGGAAAGATAAAGATAAAAAATAAAAATACACATGATTTGCATGATTTTGTTTATATGCATCCCATCTACAGCTTTTGCTGTAGATTTTTAAGTAATGTGAAAGATATTTTTATATCAGGAGAAATGTGATACAAAACAGTCAAAAGACTATGACAGAAAAGACAGTAAAATAGATATGTATCCAAAATAAGAATTCATTGGTTTCATTTTGATTTTGTTATCCAGCAGTACAAAATACAAAATTGCTAATTTTATATTATAGAATTTTGTATTTTTCCCCATGAGATTTGAAAAGAAGATAGATGTCTGGGTATTTTATAACACAAGAACTGACAGATGCTCATTTCAGTGGTTTTATAACCACTTTTTTTTTTTTTTTTTTTTTTTTTTTTTTTTTTTTTTTCAGTTTTCCTACTGAGCCTTCTATTACTCATTCATGGGCTCTGTCTGTAATATGCAAAAAAGTAACGAGTATCAGAGGTGTCCCATGCCATTTTGGGGGCTTTATTACCAGGTACCTACCAGACTGGAAATATCCTTAAGGTCAAAATGAAGTTTCAGATGCAACAGTTACCCCTAAACCAGTTGTTGCTCTGTGATAGTGTGGTGTCATAGGCCCATTACACTCAATTTTGGAGAGGTTTTGTGAGAGTTGAGGACTGGAGAGTGTACAGAGCAGCCCTTCTAGTGGCTGCCCATGCATGTTGGATTCTGTAATCATGTGCTGAGCATCTCCAGCAACCCCAGTTGTGTTCTGTGCAGGTAGGCACTATCATTAAGGTTGGACTTAGATGATCTTAATGGTCTTTTCCAATCTAAATGATTCTATGATTCTACCCGCAGCAAAAATACAGCATTTAGTAGACAGTGCACGTATGAGTTGTGTCTGGCCTCTAATGAAGTTTGGTAAAAACAGATGCATCCTAGACCTGCATGTTTATTTTGTGAAGTCTCCTTTTCAAGCATTTGGCTCCATGTAGCGTGGCTCTAAAATTAGAGTCATAGTACTACAGGAGATAAACTGACGGCTTTTGACACCAAAGACCTTTATTTATCTTCAGAGTAGGTACAGTGCAATGAATAGGCATAATTATTTATTATTACTTTTCAGAAACCTATTATGTATTTATTTGCTACTCATTCACACACCATACCTCAACAGTCTTCTAGAGAATGACTATAAAAAAGGAGAAAAAAAAAGGGAGGGGGGTGGTGGAAGAGAAGGTAAAGGTAGTGTCAATGGGCACGTGCTTTTTTTCTTTTTCTTCTACTGTGTGTGCACATGTGCATATGTGCACATAGTAAAAATAAACTATGAAAAATAAATAGTTTTAGCAAATAGTAACAGGGAATCACTCCACCAATTGTTATGAATTATTTTATAAGTAATCTCTTATATTTGTTTCATTATCATATTAGTTTAAGGGGAAAGTCTGCATTGGATCAAGTCAAGCAACTAATAAAGAGACTTCCTGTGCTTATCTGAATTTAGGACAATGATTATATCCAGCCACTGAGGAGGGGAGGCAAGAAAAGAAAGGAAGACCGTTTCCATTACTGTTTCTTAGACTAGGATATGAATGAGATTTAATAAAAGCAGGTATTTGGTTTGGTAAAGAAGTGATAGTAAAGCATGTCCATCTGACAGTAGGAAACCAGGAATGTAAAATTAATACTCAATCTTAGTCTATTTTTTTCTCTCTAGCCCTACATTTTATTTTAAATTATTTTATATGGCTTTTATCTCTAAATAATAGCTCCGTGCAGAATTGTCCTACACACTGATACTCATGATATAAGCATTATTAAACAAATTAATTTAAAATTTTATGTCTGTGTCATTATCATTCTTGCATGAAAAGTGGATCAATGAGAAAATATTTCTCTAACTCTAAATGATATTTCCTGAAGACTAAATGGCATGCAGTGGGCTGATTTTGAATGCTCTGAGCATGAAGCATGAACATCATCCAACAGATTAATCAAGGAATGCAGGGAACATAGGCTTTTAACAGTGTCAGTTTGTAAACATTACTTCAGGAAAGACAAAGCAGAAAGTCTTATAAACCCATTGTGTCTATAGCTGGTCAAATAAATTTCATGGAAATACATCAGTGATGAGAGTCTGGATACAAATGCTGGAAAAATTTTATATGAAATCCAGAGGTCAGAGTTGATAGCTAAAATTAAATACTTTTTTTTTTTTTTTTTTTTTAATCATTATTTCATGAATTGCTTTTATATATTGATTTTATTATGGTATACTGCTTTTAGAAAATACTCTATGTGGAACATCATGTTAAGAGATGCTGCTTTGTAGTTTACAACTTCCTTATGCTGGAAGAAGAAGCTGAGTGCAAAATTATATATATACATATATATGTATATATATATATTTCCTGGATAAATTGTGTTTATTGTGCTGGTTAGTTGTAGGAGAAGCTCTTATGAAAAATATTGCAGAAGTTTGGAGATAGAGCTTTGTTAATCCATTTGATGTGAGCTGGCTTGAATATCCAAAAATACATTTTTGCCTTGAAAGAACACTTGGATGAGACATCAGCTCACAAACCTTGTAGTTTAGTTTCCCAAATGCCAAAATGAACAGACCTGGTAAATAAACTTCATTTCCCACTTGAAAAGCGTTTTCCATCTGACATAGTATAGACATGAATCCAGACTGTCATGGTTAGCTCAAGTGTCCTACAGAAGGTATGGGTTGGGACAGGGGACTTTGTTCCCCAGTACGGATGGGAGGATGCTTGCTCTTCCTTAGGATCCCATAGTAATGAGGTTCTGAAATTTGACATAATGATGAAATGCAGGAAACTTAACAGTGCTGAAGAGATAGAAGTTCAGAGAGCAGGTTTGATGTAATTTTACTTATGCCTATTATAAACAGCTGGATGAAAAGAAGAATTTGTGGTGTCTCTCCTGTCATCTGGCATGCTGAGCAAAAGGCTGAAAGTTATTATCGAATTTCATTCTCTACAGAACCCCATGAAGGACATAATATAAATGCCACTGACTCCTTTTAAATCAACATAGCTTCTTGAATGCCACTGACTCCTTTTAAATCAACATAGCTTCTTGACTTCACTGAAGTCAAGTTGATTTACACCAGCCGATAATTTGGCTGTTTCTTAAAAGCAGGAATTGTGAAATCTAATGCTTGGTAGCCTCAGCCCAGCACTATTGGAAATCAGCATGAGTCTTTCCATTGACTTTATTGGGCAATGGCCCTCGTGAGTTATTGCCAAGGGTTTTGTCTTGCAATGTACTGGATAACAATCAATAGTGCTCCATGACACAGACAGAAAGCTTGCTATTACGAGAAAGATTTACCATTTTCCACCATCATACAAAACTTGCAGATTTCCAGCTGTGTGGTGACTTTACATCTTCTAAATCACCTGTCTAGTTGACAGCAAAACAAGGTAACTCCTTTTTCTCTTGGTGATCATTGGAGAATGTTGTAATTACACATTTCAATTATGAAATGTACTTGAATATAAATAATATAAATACTACATATTTATATATGCACTAGATAAACTTACCTTTTATCTCAGTTTCCATGATCATAGAATGAGATTGATATTGTATATTTTTTTCCTTTTTTTTATCTGTTAAGTTTAAAAATGTAACCATAAGAAAATAGAAGAATCACACCGTTTGCTCCTTGCTCTTCCTTTCATAACAGTAGAAATAGACATATTTACTTAATAACTTTCACTGTACCACTAACTGTACTTATCTAAGAATAAGGGTGTTTGTATATATAGATATCATCAATGAGCTGCCATACCAGGAGAAAAAAAAAAGTAATTTAACTAACTTTAAATCCACCTAATTAATTAACTCATGACTCTATAATGGATCTAATCTGGGTCTCCCTATGGTCTCAGTTCAGTGGAGACTCTGTCATATACATTTCCAAAAGGCAGTTTATATTATTTCAGCACGGTTCCACTTGGGTGATTTGCCTTTGCAGGGCTCAATTCAGGTTTGCCTGCTTTGTTGTTATTAGAAAATGGGTGTTAGAGGGAAAAAATGGACTGCAGGAAAGCACATATAATATTAATGCACCGTTTTTTGACTCTTCTTGACTGTATGAAAAATCAGAGATGCTAATTGTAACTCAACATATTGGCTTTTCTTAGGACCCAGTTCTAACTGGTGTAAGGGATATGGCATACAGGGGTGGCTGGCCATCAAGCTTCTTGTAAAAGGAAGAATATACTTTTTTTTTTTTTTTTTTTTTTTTTTGCTAAGCACACCCATATTGATACACGTATGTGCACATCTATGTATGTACAATTTAAAAATAAAATTAATAGGACATAAGAAACCTCAGAGCAGATATGCTTGCTCTTACTACTACTGAGCATTGGAGTTTTCTGAGGCCACTCGTTACATAAGAAAAGCACAATATTTTAATTAGTTGATACAGTGTCCCTGACCATGGCAGGAGAATCTTTAAGGTCCCTTCCAACCCAAATCACTCTGATTCTGATTGTTCTGATTCCTGGGGTGCTGACAGTTCAGACGTTTCATCTGAATTTCATGTCTATGAGAGGAGCTAACATAGAAATGGTTGATGGTAATCGTCATGCATGAAGTTGAGGATGGAGACTGGAAGTGTGCTAAAATGCCAGCTCTCTCCTCTGGGTACTCTGGGAAGGTTTTGAAGCACACTGCAGAATTTTGGAGGCCTGGCTGGCGTGTTTTAGTTTCTAATTCTTACCAGTTTAGTTCTTGCTGTCCTTTTTGATGCTGCCAAATTATTCTAGTGTCAAATTACTGCACTGAGACCACAAACTTCTGCATGGATTTCTGGTCAGCTAGCAGAGACTGATTACTTGTGATCAGATTGACCCTAGTCAAACCCAAACTGCTGATCTCAAAGTGAGATTAGCCAAATCCTATTGCTGAAATGCTGATTTCTTCAGATCCTCTCTCTAGTATTTAACACGCTTAAATAAATGCAATCCCTGGTGAGTGTTTTTGAGCTGGAGGGAAACATCTGAGTTATTTACTGTCTGCCTATCTTGACTGGCTTTGAAATCCTGATCTTCAGTCTGGACAGAGATTAGCTTTGTGGGTAGTTTCTGTGTTGTGTTTAGGGGCTGCTGCCTCGACCTGCAGTAAGTACCCTGTGGCAGCAGCAGATGCTGTGCATGTTATAGCTGGGGGCAGTGCCTCCCTGGGGGACCCCCGTGTGGTTGCTCTCGGTGAGAATACAGTACCTGGGGGTGGGAAAGCCAGGCAGCCCTGATGGCAAGGACCTGCTTGGCTCACCCGAGCTCAAGGGAGGTTAAATAAAAGGGCCTGGAAATAGAATGGGATTTCTTTTTGAGTCCTGGATATGGAAAAGGCTGGTTTGGGTGACAAATTTGTATTGGGATAGTTGCTTTCTATACCAGAATATTTTTAATTACTCTTGTGATTATTTAATGACCTCCATAAATGACACCACAAAGTGATGGTTTTCCAGACCCAGCAGATGCATAGCAATGCATCTTAGTTACCAGTCGTCTGGACCTTTCCAGGAGAAAAAGTAAAGCATTATATTCCCTCTTCTACCTTCCCCGCCCCGCCCCCCCCCCCCCCCCGCCAATAATATACTGAAGATTAGGAGCTGGTTTTACTTTCCCATATTCATATCACTTTAATCTGCACTGTAAGAGGAAAAATCCCTGTAGGATGTTGTTTTTTTCCAGAAAGTTCTCTAATGCACAGCACAACAATATTTCAAATTCTCTCATGTGTATGTGCCTTTTTTCCCCCCGGAGTTCTTATGCGGGAATATTTATTGTTGCTTGGAGCAGTGAGCTTTCCCACCCCTACCCTTTCCCAATCCTTCCAAATATTTAATCAAAAAGTCAATTTTTTGCAGAGAAACCCACTTACTAGAATAACGAATACTGATCACTTTCTTCATTTCTTTTCAGCTACAGAATAGCTTCAGAACAGTTCAGAATCTCACTGATTTATAAAATATAGATGGAAATGCTGATCTGACAATGCTAAACATTTTGTAATAAGAGTAAGTAATATCAATAAAGATTTCACTAGGAAAGACTTCTTTGGTACCAAATAAGATGTTGAGGAATTCCTCTAGATAGTTATATATAGCCTTTTTTCAGGGTCTTTTGCTTAGTGACCAAAACACAGGTGTGCACACCCAATGAAACAGAGCAGGCATTGAAGGGAGGGAGAAAGATATATCTTCCTGTAGGTTTGTTGTTGTTGATGTTGTTGTTTTCCTCCGTGATAAACTTCAAAGGGAAAAACTTCTTAGTACAGAAGAGTATTTATTTGGTTAATTGTTATATTGTTTGGCAACCTCAGTGTCATTTTTTTTTTTCCAGCTCTAATTGGCACTACATTTATGTTGTGGAATGGAGGATTTTATATCTTTGGGCATTCAACAGCCTATCAAAAGCATGAAATTGCTGTTTTAAAATGGCATTAAAAAAAAAAAAAAAAACTTTTCATCTTGATAGTTCCTTTAAAATGTTTGGCTTTCAAAGTTCCATTTTTAAGCATGGATAATCTATCTGCATTTCAGCAACAACACTTCCCCGTCCTGGTCTTTAGGGCAATAGTGGTTTTGGAGACAAAATGAAACAAGTTTAAATAAAAGAAGAACCAGTCCTTCGGCACTTGAAGTTTTAAAAACTGGCAGCTGCTGGCAGGTATTAGGGTGTTAGGTGTCCTAAAATAAATCTGAGAAACATGTTAGCAGGCAGAGGAAGAGGTCACAGATAGATGACAAAGCAGTTGTGGCACATAAGACAATTGAAAACATGCCTCACCAGGGGCATTGCCTCCCCCTACATAACATACTTGAGTATGTGTGGAGTGTGTGTTTGTGCCTGGAAAATAAAAATTGTTTTATAAAAAGAATGATAGATTATTGTAATGATAATCTAATTCAAAGATACTCTAACTATTTTTGGATAACTTTTGTATTTTTTTCCTATGATTTTAGCAGATAAATCTATCATCTAGTACATCTTTATAAGTTATGAAGTGTATTTCTTCATTTTCCTTACTTGTCATTTATATGAAAGGTTATTTTCACTAAATTTGTGAGTCACTTAACTGTGAGCAATTCTCCTCTGTTTAATCCCTGTACTGATCTCCATCTCTGCAGTATCATCACTATAGCAATTGCATTTACTGTTAATAGGAATTTCTTTGTTATTCATTCAAATTTGTAAAACTATTTGTGTCACCTCACATATGTGCCTGGATTACTAAAAATGTCATTGTCCTTAATCACACTCTTTTTTATTATTTTATTTTTGTGAAGAAATACTATTAGACAGTGACGTTATAACATGTCACGCTTCCCTGTTCCTTCCCATAGTCTTAGCAGCTTTTCATTATATAACATTTCAGCATTTAACTTGTTAACCAGTGTGGTTGGGATAGTAGTGGGGAAAGCTCCCTGTGGAATAATTTCTCATACAAGACTTTTGTGTGGATTTTTAAAGTAGTTAAGAGTTTTTAATGTACCTTCTAGTTTCTTTGTCTATTCAATATCTATTTGTAAATTTTTTAGTAGGTACAGTACAGAAAGGTAATAATTCATAATATTTTATAAATAGATTTAAAATGTTTCTCTATTTGAAAAAAATATATATTTTTCCAATGAATCTTGATGTAATTGTATTAAAATTAAAAACTATGATTAAATGGTGGGCAAGTTGTAGAATTAAAGTAATATTTTCTTGGGTCTTGCACAATGAATCATAACATCTTTAAGTTGTGTTTTTAAACATAAGTCAAAGAACAGAAGTAATACTGTATGACCTACACAAATAATGTGATCTGAACTGCAGGTTTAATGATAAAAATCAGTTCATACAGTTTCTTTGTGAATAATAAGCACTGGATACTTTTGCTAACAAAATCTGCTCCTCAGTGTTTGTAATAAGTGAAATATTTGATAAACAGGACTTATTACATAATTATGAATACTAAATTTCCTTTACTCATTGAAGTCAACATTATTATTTTTCTATTTTAAAACGGATATTCTCAGATAGTCACATAAAGGTAGTAAATCAAAGCCTTTTTACATAGGTCTGCATCCAACATGCTTGGCAAAAGGAAAAAGGAAAGTACTTTTTACCATAAACATTACCAGCTTTCAATTAAACATGATTTAGCAGTTTTCTGTTATGACACTTGTTTCTTTTTTTCTTTTTTTAAAAAAAAATCAAATTCTGTCTTTTCAAAACATATATACCCACTTCCTATCAATGATGAACAGACATCACAGTAGGAAAAAGCACAGAGATATAATTTGTGAACACAGAGTCCATGTCCTACTTCTGTGATTGCAGCCATTGTCAGTTTTGTGCCCTTCTGCTGTACGAAACAACAACCCCAAGTATTCGTGCTCTCTGCAGGTTTGAGTTCTCTCTATGCCACACACACACACACACACACTATCTCATCTCCATTTCCAAGAGCTGCTAATTACATTCAGCATATTAAATCAAGTCCACTTGGGAAAGACTTCCTTAATTAATTAATTTAATTAGCAATAAGGCAGAAGAGGGAGATATGGTTATCAGGAGATAATCATACCTTTGGGACAGTGGATTGTGAAGACAAGCTTTGCTTCATCTTTTTATGGTTGTGGTTTACCACTTTTATGGGGTTTTAATAAGTAACCTATAGACTCTATTGAAGAGTGTTATATTTGGTAGCCGGTTTACTTGTAAAACTACCTTTGAAACAAAGCAATCTTAATCAGAAATATAGCAAGTGATGTGTTATCTATTTGTACATCATAACTGAGGGAAATTGTATAATTTAACATGGCCTAAAAGCTGTATGGCTAGAGAGTAGTCACAGATGGACACCAGAAAAAAAAACACTGAGAAATTATCCCTCTGTTTTGGCATTTTTCCTGTAACACATTACTTCTACTGGCAACTTGTGATGCAAAAGATTTCAAAACAATTCTTTAAATATTCAACCATTCAATTAGATGACCACAGTTCTTTTGAGCTTAAAAAATGATGGAAATTCCTGGTCAGTAATCCTTGGTTTATGTGTTTCTTTGTGAGACGCAGACTGTGACTAGATGCCCATATTTTGGAAGCCTGTAGCTTTTTTATAATCCAAGAAGGCTGAAGCAAAACCAGACTGGCAGTGCATCCCTGCCTATTCACGTCCCAGGTTTGTGTCACTTTACTGTGTGGTGTAGTACATCACTCTCCTGAACAGGGCATGGCTATGTAGTCCTTTTAAAACTATCTAGACTGGCTTACTGACTTCCCCCCGGGAGATCTAATCCTTTGCATTAGGCACTCAGGAATTACCAAAGGAAATGAAATCTTGATGTAGGAAAGCACATCTCTTTCTTGAAAAAACCTTCAAGAACTGAGCTGTTAAAATGCATGAAGGAAATAATGTCTGCACTGAAAATCAGTCAGTTTTGTTACCTTGTTTTTTGCTTAAGTGAAAATTATTTCCTTTATAGTTTGAATAATCTGTATGAACTAAAGTCTTCTATTCAGCATTTAAATATTTTATATTCATTGAAATTAAATAAATCCAATTTCACAACAAAAGGTATTATACTCAACAGGGATTTTCTCAACCACATCATTCAGCATTCACCCTAAATTGAAACTGTTTCCATGATCAGTTTCTATACTTTCTAATGTAGCTGAATATCCAAATGTTTTGCCTACAGTAAAGCAACAGTGCTGTATCTCACATCCACTGCAGCAAGACAACTAAATTCTCCTCTCCTCTATACCACTACAACCAAACATTTGTAATGTTATTTGCTTCCTCCCTGTCTGGTTCACTTACTTTCCTCTCCCTCTGCTTTTTGTACTGACAAAGTGCCTTCTCTCTTCCATTATGGTAGCCTTATTGCTGTAACAATAACTGAGATTATGTCTACTAGTAAAGAGGTACATGACCTCCTCCGCCTATGCTCCAGGCTATTTGTATGTGAGCCAGCTCCTGTGTGTGGCAGCAGCACAGTTGTGTGAGCATGGTGGTAAGCCTAAACTGATATATCCTGCTTCTTATCCTTTCTGTTCCTCACTCCTACTCCTGCTTTCTTTGTGTTTATAAGTCTTTCAGGCTCTGTGATTTTTAAGGCCTAACTCTAACATCTGATCTTTTTTGTTATGCTTCTGGAGAAATTCCACTCCTTCAAACCCCAGCTGCTTTCTAAGAGGTTAGAGAAAATGGATTTCATCTCAGACTCCCCTCCATCCTTTTGTTCTCACCAAGTGAAGGTGTACAGAAGTGCTGAGAGTCTATAATGATCCATTTATTCAGGGATAGTCGTGTTGATGTCAGTCCCTTGCCTCTTCTCTATGAGAAGCATGAGGCAAAGAGAGTGAAAGATAGTCATAAAACAGAGTATAGGAAAAAAGCAAACAAACCGGAACTCATAAACTGTATGTATAATCAGATCACCTAAATCAAGATGTCAGCAGTGTGCTCCTTGTATGCTTTAATTAAATCAAATGATTCTCAAAAATGACATCACCTTAAAAAAAAAAAAAAAGCAAGACATTGCTGGTCATTTAACACTTCAATTCTCATGCTGTCTGTTAAAGGGTTTATGGGTAGATATTGCTCTTCTCATCATGTCTTTGGATTTGATGAGGTGGATTGATTCTGTTCTATCCTATTTGCTCTATTGGGCTAAGCAGAAAGGAAGCAACATGAGGCTAATCAACTCATGACATTGAAATCCACTTTTTCCTAATATTCTCTACTGGGAGATTCAATACTACACATATAATGAAAAGAGATCAGATATCTACTGAAGATTTCTGACTACAGCAGAACCAATAACAAAACTTTGAAAAACTGGCATGACTTCTTACTTCAAGTAAAACATTTATGTATCTTTCCTTTCCTCTTCTATTTAAAGTGCCCTAGATGATAACTGAATGCATGCCTGCAGGACTGCAAAAAGGTAGAAGGTTCTGAAAATGACATCCAGGCACCATGAAATTACAGTCTTCAGAGCGTATCAACATGAAGCTAATTCCATATAATTTCTTACTCTAGTTACAATTTTGGTCATGACAGTGAGGTGTCAGAATTTTAATGCCCATTATATTTTGTGATTTATGTTATTTTGCTGTAGTGCTTTGACCTTTTTGATATGCTGTATTTTGGTTGGATGATTGCTCCACCTTTCCTGCTAAGAGTAAATTTTCAGGGAAGGCAAGTTGTGAGAAGAAGCTGCACTGAATGTTTCTGAATGGATAAATTTATGTAGGAATATTGGGCAAGAGGGTAAACAACCAGGAGAATGGGAAGGAAAGTTGAAAATAAAACAGTTGTTTAAAAGGTTTCAGCTGAAAGAGGAAATCAGATTCGCTTATTCTTTTGCACATTTTTTTTTTAACTTAACTTGAGCAGTAGATTCATTCTGAGAAATTACAGAAGTGGATTTGCAGTTACATTGTATTAAGACCTGATTCTATAATGACCCTAGTAGTCCTACTATACTCAGTTCAGTTATGTTGGCATACTCTTTAAGTGCTTCCTCTTAAGTGGTACTCTTAGCTAAAGACTTCAGAGGCCCTGTTGCTGTATCCCCATATGGGAACCCTTCTGCTTTTTGGCCAGATGCCCTGTTGGCATATTGGTTGGGATAATGCAATGTTTGGCACAAAAGCAATGTGCATAGGGATGGGAGCATGATAAAATTCTTAATTTGTCTATTTCAGACTTTGAATAGAGTCAGTTCTTGAGAGTGGCCTGTTCTTTAATGACGCTGGCAGAACATTTCTTTGGGATCCCTGGAAAAAAGTGTTGCCTTGCATACTGTTTACACAAAACTCTGGCAGCTGCTATGTCTGCGTTCAATAACCATCAAGCCTGTAGCTTCACTTTAACTGAGGCTAGATGCAAGAACACTAAGTTATTTTACCAAATGTGTAAGAAGAAAGGTAGCAATAACACCAAAAATGTGATGCTTCAATATAGCGTTTTTCACGTATTTCACGTAGCGTTTTGCGTATGCATTTCATCCAGCCCACTTTTTGCTGCCTATCAGATGTGTTGGTTCAGATTATCAGCTGGTGCAGTAAAGCACAGCTCAACTGAATTTAGTTTGACCTGTGCCAATTGAGAATGTGGTCCTTAAGTGTCATATTACAGGCCAACCAGGAGTCCAGCTGGAGTGCTGAGAATGCACTTCTTGTTGTGCAGATGTCTGTAGGGCTCCACAGAAACTGTGTTTTACAGTGTTGTGGCTCTTCGCAACATGCTGGTGGTCTTGCCTGTCTCTTGATACAAAAATAAGTCAAGATGTGGGTAGTAGTGAGTGCGTACTAATTGTATGGCAACTGTTCAGTGGCAAATGTTGCCACGGTCTTCCATACTGCGGGTTCAACATGTAGCTCTGTCCCTCCTCACAACGTCATTTTCCTAGACCTAAATCACATGTGTTCCAGACCTAAATCACATGTGTTCCATCCTTGGCTGGTAGGTTGTGGGATTGTGAACACAGGCTGGTGGGGGGGGGTGGGGGGGGGTAGGTTAGTCCATGTTATACAAAGGAAAGTTCCTGTTCAAGTGCACTTGTCCCAGATGTAAGCTCCTGCCCAACTGGTTTTTAGTTAGGACTTAGAATCACAGAATACCCTGAGTTGGAAGGGATGCACAAGGATCAGGAGTCCAACTCCTGGCTCCAAACAAGTCTACCCAAAAATTCAGACCATATGAATATGAGCATAGTCTAAACACTTCTTAAACTCTGACAGGCTTGGTGCCATGACTACATCCCTGGGGAGCCTGTTCCAGTGAGTGACTTGTAAGGATACACGCAAGCCTTGTGCCCATAAACTGTAAATGCCAATACAAGGCTGAGACCTTGTGGTGGTTTTACTCAGGTGGGCGGCCAAGCTCCACCACAACCTCTCTCTCACTCCCCCTCCTCAAAGAGGAACAGGGAGAAAATACGATGAAAGGGGCTCAAGGGTTGAGATAAGGATGAGGAGATCACACAGTAATTATTGTGACGGGCAAAACAGACTCAGCATAGGGAGATAGTAAGATTTATTGCCTATTACTAACAAGCTAAAGAAGCGAGAAACAAAGGAAAGAAATCAAAAGCACCTTCCCCCCCATCCACCCTCTTCCACCTCCTCCCCCTGAGCGGCGCAGGGGAACGGGGGAATGGGGGTTATGGTCAGTCTACAGCACTTCTTCTCTGCTGCTCCTTCTCGGTCACTCTTGTCCCCTGTGGGATCCTGTGGGTCCCTCCCACAGGATGCAGTCCTTGCTGAACTGATCCAGCATGGGCTTCCCACAGGCAGCAGCTCTTCAAGAATGGATCCAGATATGGGTCCGTACCACAGGGTCCATCCCTTGGGGAGCAAACTGCTCCAACCTGGGTCCCCCATGGGCAGCAGCTCCTGACAGGTCACCCACTCCTGACTGGTCTCCTCTCCACAGGCTGCAGGTCCGGGCTGGAATCTGCTCTGGCAGGGGTCTTCCACAGGCCTCAGTCTCCGTCAGTGCAGGTCCACTCGCTCCACCGTGGTCTCCTTCACAGGCTGCAGAGTGGAGCCCTGCTCCACCGTGGTACTCCATGGGCTGCAGGGGGACAGCCTGCTTCACCATGGACCTCACCACAGGCCGCAGGGGACTTCTGCTCCGGTGCCTGGAGCACCTCTCCCCCTCTTTCTTCACTGACCTTGGTGCCTGCAAGGCTGTTTCTCACTCCTCTCACTCTCCCAGCTGCTGTGTGGTGCAGAGTTTTTTTCCCTGTCTTAAATATGCTCTCACAGAGGTACAAAACAACATCACTTTTTGGCTAGGCCCTGGTCAGCAGTGGAGCCCTTACCAAACATGGGGCAGCTTTGATATCCTTCTCACAGAAGCCACCCCTATGGCCCCCTGCTACCAAAACCTTGCCACGTAAACCCACTACAGACCTGCATAAGACATTACAGCCTGTTCAGCAGAGTAGGTAAAGCATGATTACTGGGTTTCACAATATCATGAATACACAGGATAAATTAACAATAATTTCTTTAAAGGGAAGGAAAATTTGTCATTGATCCTTCAGGCTTTTTAAACTAGTTATTGAATTTTATTTTTTTTTCCTCAGACTGCTTTCTCCAATTCTGTCTGAAGTTTACCTTGTAACTACCTGAACTAGACATTCAGAAACTACATGTGCTAATAATTTCCATGGATTGTTTCTTGATGAGAAGGGGAAGAAAGGGATAATTCAGGTCTTGCATTTTTGGTGCTGTTCATCTTTCTTAACAAGACTATCTATTTGAATATGAATTCATGTTGTAAAATTAATGCACTAAAGGTCTGCATCAATCATATTGAAAAGCTAGCAAAATGAAATATAACATTCATTTTATCCTGGTTTATAAAGAAAAATGTATTTCAAGAAGAAACAGATTAAATTTTTATAAAAACAAAAGTCCAGACTTAAGTGAATTACCAAGGTATTTGAGAGATTGGATATCAGAAACTTTCAGATACTTAATGAATTGCTTGTAGCATAATCTGCAAAATGCCTTTCATTACAGTTATCTGAAAATATTTTATAACTTTTTAACTTACTTATAGGAAATTTATTATCCACCTGTGATTTAATACTAGTTTGAAAAAGAAGCAATGTGGCAAGAACAATTTTTAGACAGTAATTTCCCTTATCAAAATTAATTTTCTCTGAAAATTATTTTAAGTGCTTTTATCTGAATTAAAATCTTAACTCTAGCTTTTAATACCTGCTGCAAGATATAATTTAGGTAAATTTCCTGATTCAGTTTATTAAATGATATTCCTATCATTTTGTCAACTAGCCTATTTGATTTTTTGTTTTCTGGACAGAGGATAAGTTGCTGAATGAAGACCACAAAACTGTGTAAATGGACTTTGAATCACTGTAGCAGTATGTAATGTTTGTGTGTGGACATAGAACACAGAAGACATGCAGAATTGCTAATTTTTTGGTGTGTGTTGAATTTTCTATGCTCTTAGTGCATTTCATGGCATCTGACGTCTGACAGGCTGCTGTCAGCTGGGAGTTATGAGGTGCTTGGAGTTCTTGGCAGTCATGTAGATACACTTGGCTTTATTATTCAGTGCATCTTAAGGATGGTGTGATTATTTGAATTTTATTTAAAGTTGGTATAGGAAACTCTCAGGAAAGATAAAGATTAATGTTTAAGGTCTCTAAGAACATTTTAGATTTACTATTTATAAAGCCTTGTATAAAGAAGAATGTTGCTCTTCTCCAGGTTAGTTTGATGTTTGGTATGCCCCACAAACCGGGAGCCCCTGAGGATGTTGCTGTTGTCAGTCTGTTTCAGCTTCTGAACCAGACACCTGTCAGTGTAGGCACTCACTTAAGTAAAAAAAAAAAAAAAAAAAAAAAAAAAGGAAATTAACATCTAGAGTTCCCACCCCAAACCGAGAGATGATTTATAGGTAAAACAGTGTTGTCAGACTCACTCTTGACATATATATATATATATTTTCTTTCTGGTGATTGCTCTACTCAACATGTTGCTTTTCTTGAATTCTGCTCAGAGGTTCCTAAATCTTGGGCTTCAGAGCTGTGGACATAGACTAGGCATTTCATTCAGGACTGTGGTTTCTGGTGTATGAGATTAGATTCCTATTTCACTGGTTTCACAGAACTCAGCCTCACATTGTCCAAGAATCCTTGTCAAACTAACTCTTGGATCACTTATGCCTAAAAGTGTGATGGTGATCAGAGGATGTTTGTTTACTCAGTTGAAGTATGATACAATAAGTTACACAATTTTAAAGGCACTAAAATATTTTCTGTTGTATTATTACTTTTTTTTTTTTTCCCCCAAATAAGTTAATGAGATAAATATGTTGCAGCTCTCCAGTGTTACATGCAGTGACATGTAACATGTCTCCATGTTTTTCATGTCTTTCTGTTATCTTCAAGCATGTGTGGTGGTTTTACTCAGCTGAGTTCTACCACACTCTCTCACTCCCCTTCCCTAGGGGTAAAGAGGGAGAAAATACAGTGAAAAGGGCTCAAGGGATGAGATAAGGATAGTAAGATCACTCTACAATTATCATCAGGGGCAAAACAGAGTCAGCATAGGCAGAGTAATGTAATTTATTTCCTATTGCTAACAAGCTAGAGAAGCGAGAAACTAGCAACAAACAAACAAAAACCGTTCTCCCCATCCACCCTCTTCTACATCCTGTCCCTGAGTGGCACAGGGGAACAGGGCATGGGGGCTGTGGTCAGTCCCTAGCGCTTTGTGTCCTGTCTCCTCTGCTCTTTCTCATTCACTCCCTGCCCCTGCTCCACATGCTGTCCCTCCCATGGGATGCTGTCCTTCCAGAACTGATCCTGCGGGGGCTGTCCACAGGCAGCAGCTTTTCAAGAACTGCTCCCACATGGCTCTGTACCACGGGGTCCATCTCCCAGGAGCCAACTGCTCCAGCACGGGTCCCCCATGGGTGGCAGCTCCGCCCAGACCCCCTTCTCCTGTGTGCGCTCCTCTCCACGGGTTTCAGCTCTGGCCTCAAGCCTGCTCCTGTGGGGGCTCTCCATGGGCTGCAGCCTCCCCCAGGCCACATCCACCTGCCCCAACCAGGCCGCATGGTTGGGGGCCGCAGCGTGGAGATACGCTCCATGTGGGACCCATGGGCTGCAGGGGGACAGCTTGCTCCACCAGGGGTCTCTCCATAGGCCGCAGGGGAACATCTGCTGTGCCTGGAGCACCTCCTGCCTCCTGCTGCACTGAGCTTGCGGTCTGCAGGGCCGGTTCTCTGTCACTCCTTGCTCTCCCAGCTGCCATTGTGGAGCAGTTTTTTAAAATTTATTTTTATTATAATTATCCCCCCCCACCCCCCCTTCTTAAATCTGCTTTCACAGAGGCACAAACAACATTGCCTATTGGCTAGTCTCTGGGCAGCAGTGGGTTCTTTTGGAGCCAGCTGGAGCCCGCTCTGATGTGACATGGGGCAACTGCTGGACTTTTCTCACAGAGGCCATCTATGCAGCACCCCGCTACCAAACCCTTGCAACATAACACCAGTACAGTATGGCCTTAGATGGACAATAGAAACAGAGTTTAGTATGTAGTGGTCTTTTGTGGGAAGTGTGAATAGCAACATCCAAGTGTTACTTAAGGGCATGAAGAGAAACACAATGTTTTGGACTGAAAGTAAATGTATTGCTGCATAGAAAAAAAATCTTCTGTAGAATGTGAATCATACAGTTGACTTTTGATGTCTCCAAAGAAAATTCTGCAACAACAGACAGTTTCTAGCCAGTCTAACTTATGCTGTTTTCTTTGTCAATACTTTTCTGTGGCTTTCTAAAAGTTATGCATGGGACAGCTAACCAACTCTTGCAGGATAATAAGAGACTACAGAGATTGGAAGAGAATTTCATGTTACACCCAAGATGTTTAAATTTTTCCAGCTTTAAGAACTATGTGCCAAATGATCCATGATTAAACAACTTTCATTCATGCTTACAACTGTGGAAAATTGCAGTAACGGAACAGGGAAGCCCCACAGTAAAAATGGACTTTCCTTTATTGTAAGGAAATCTGTAATGACATCTGAATGAGTATTTTGATAACAATTAACTTTCTTCAGTTTCAAAGCTTTCTGAAACTTTTATCGTAATCCTGGAAACCATTACCTTTAAAACTCTAGGGAAATTGGTTCAGACAATTTTTTGAATGTATGCTGACAAATACTATTTTTGAACATCTGAATTAAAAAGCATAAGAGTTTTTGTATGGTTTCTTCAGGAACATTTGAAAATAATTATTTTGGCTTACTGAGTTACTGCATAAGTAATCTCCACCATCTCTTTAGGAAAGGCTTTATTGGTCACACTACCGAATATTTAAAGCAATGACAGGATACCTGCCAGAGATGTCTGTATGTGTGATATATGTCTCTCTGTTTTCACGAAGCTGTAAGCAACTCAAAACTATGAGTTAAAATGAAAATACCTACTTTCCATTATAAATAACTTCCTGAATCACTGCACAATAAGGCATTGATTCTGCCAGTGTCAGCAGAATTTTGCCTCTAAAGAAGGCAAAACAACTTCCCTTATGCTTGAAATTAATTTATGATTTTAGCTTTAATGGTGTCTTAACAGTTTTAGTCCCCCTCCTCCCCCCCCCTAAAATAGCCATACCCCACTATGTGAGATTTACTGCTGTTCTAGGTATTTTGCACCACCTGTCGTTGGCAAATAGACTAACAGTCTGTAAGCACTTTCTTCCTTTAGACTGTAGAAAGCATGATATATTGTCTTTTTAAAAAATATATAAATATAATTTTATCTGTAATTTTATGCTAATAAGAGTGGTTGTCATTAATTACAATTTTAATCACTATAGGTATTTCTGGTAATTGCATGTTTTCAATGCTGTCATATTCTCTTAGAGGAAAGATACTAATTCACAAATATTCAGGCTTCTGAATTCATTTCTATCATAAAAGCATCAGAGCTTATGTTATTTACAGTAAGAGTAATATAATTACAGATGCTACTCATAAAGCATAAATGCCAGAAATATTTATCGTTAGTAGTGTGCTCATGCCTTCATAGTCAAACTTTGGATCTGGGAGCAAACACTGATTATGGGAAAATGAAAACTAAAAAAAAGATGATGTAGAAAACTGAGAAGATTAAAATAGTAGGCTTTAGTTTCCACTAGAAATCTGTATATGTACTGAGTGAAACATCCTAAACCTCTCAGAATGCCATCCCTTTGAGGATTTCATCTGACAGACTGTAGCCTCATGATCCAAAGATGATTGTAAAAGTCATACTCACTCTACATACTGAAGACCTCAGGGGGCTCTTGACAGAAACTAACCTCTGCTGTTTCATTTAGAAGGAAGAATAGATGTGTCAAGATATTTGTTACCAGTTCAGCAAACTACACAAGGCTGCTTGAGAACCTTAAAAGGGTGTTTTTGTCCAATGAATTACACCTGTGTCCTTTAATATACAACATTTGTGATTTAATACCCAAGCAATTTTCCAATTTTTTCTTATAAGAACACTTGCAACTTTGGGTTCAGGTTAAATCTTATTGGAATCAGAGGAAAATACTGAAGGTCAGAAATGGCTGAACTGAAACAGGGACCCAAGTGAGCCCCCGTGGCAAATCTGTGGTGTACTACCCCAAACTGGAGTCCATTGCCTGGTCCAGTTCTGCACTAATAATCAGAGACAGCAGTAGTAGATGAAATGCGGTAACTTTTATGCAAAAGAAACTATCATCTGCGTAGGAAAACATCTTTCCAAGAAGCAGTGAAACATTGACCCCAAATTCTTTCTTGGAAAAAAGATCTTCATCCTTTCCCCACTCCACTGTTACTTAGAACAGTTCTCTGTTGCTCCTGAGCCATCCAAAATAGTGCCAAGAAAGAAGTGCAGTCTTGCAATATCCATACTCAACAGAGGGATGAGGCTTGTGTTCTTGCTGTTTCTCTGAGCATGAACCCAAATGCATAGAAGGCTTTAATTTTCAGTGGCATCCCCTTTTAATTTTGCATCCCCTTTTAATTTCATTACCCTCTATAACTGTGTATGCATGTACACATCTGCATCCATGGGGTCAAGCAAAAGTAAAGGGACATTAGTGCTACAGAAAATCAGAGCACCCTCAAAAACTGTATGAATATTTTCTCCAAGGCTATACCAAATACATTTCTAACAGTGATAAAAAGAGATTTCATCTTAAAGAAGAGTTCATATCTCAAGTTTTGAAGATGCAAAAGAATGGCACTGCTCTGACCCAAAGGAGATAATTATTTAACATTCATACTGCCTCCTTCTCACAAGCAGAGTATCTGGTAGCTCAGCTTACTGATTAATATGCACAGGTAACGAGAACAGTTTGCACATGTCTGTTTCTTCAAAACAAAGCTTCTCTGAATACTTCAGTGAGTTGGGAAGCAGTTCTTTAGGAGATTGAGTAGACAGTTTTAGCATGAGGTCCAGCTTTGATGGGCTTTAGCATCCAACTACTTGAGCAGAAGAGAAGTGGAAGGGGAGGAGTTGGATGTAGCTATTCTTTACAAGCCATTTCAGTCCTATCAGATGCAGCCACTAATTCAAACTGTGTTTCACTGACTTCAGACCAAGTGAGTTGGGTGCTGGTTTATTAGTAGGAATTCTTAGTAGTGCTAAGACTTTTGTGATACTTGAATAATTGAGAGGAATATGAGTATTTAGAGTCCCTACAATTTTGGGGGCTGTAAAACTATTTTTAGTGTATATCTACAACAAATGCAGTTTTCATATTTAGCCTTCTACAGTCATGACTATTTTTCCTCTTCAAATGATTGTTTTGAATTAACACATACACTCATTGAATAAATATTTTATATTTGCCTTTTTTTTTTTTTTTCAAAACAAGGCAGCATAAAAATGTTCAAGATAGAAAAAGATGAACACTTACTGGCAATTTTTGGTTTGTTTTTGGTATTTTGTGATGGGAAAGTATAGGTTCCATTGAAAAATCAGATAATAGTAAGCAAGCTGAGATTTGTCAAAACTTTTTTTTTTTTTTTTTTTAATGTTACTCTCTACTATGTAAGTAGTAGAGAGTGGATGTGGCTGCTGAGGGCTTGCAAAATGGTATGTAGGATTGATATAATACCTGTACTTGACTCTATACACTGATACTATCAATGAAGGAAATTGAAAGACATTTCTGAATGAACAAATAGGTGGTAAGTTTAAATTCAGAAAGGGATTTATGTGGAGAAGAGATGGAGATATGAGCTGAAAATTAAAAAGGAAGTAAGATTGTCAAAACTAGTCATAAGAGTTCTCCTCTTTGCTGGCTGCTTTATAAATTTCTGAAATGTATTAAAAATTTATTAGACAAGTGCACATTTTGACCTGGCTGGTCATCCTTCCACAGAGCCAGAATATGTTACTTACCTTGCCTTATGTAAGGTTCCTGACTACAGCTTTATGAATGTTACTTAATCCTGTAGAAAAATAATTAAAAAAAAAACCTCTTTGGGCAGGATCAATCAATCAACACTTAAATAAATAGTTTGCTGCAGTTCAGTATAGAGTTTAAATTAATCTTTAAAATGCAAAATGCTCTCTCTTATTGTAGGTAACAGCCTGTCTGAACTGTCCAGAATGACTAATGAATGAGATAACAGAAATGCCTATCACAATAGCACCGTATTTGATTTGAATATTAATGTTTCAGTCTGAAATTATTAATTTAAATATAAATTTTCTTCATTTGATATTGTAAGAGACTTCACAGAGAAAAATGATGGAGTAATGAGCAGCATCAGCCTAATAAGTTATGTAGTGAGACATCAGAAAAAAGTAAACACATTTATTCTTCATTTCATTTTCATGCCACATGTACCCATACAAGACTGAAAATAGCTGTATTACATGCTGGTCTTCTTTATCTGTAGGCTACAAAATTTAAGTATGGGGAAGTTTAACTATAGCCTCTTGTCTGGATAGCACAGAACTGTGGAGCTATGTTTAAGTGAGAAGGGGCATGATTTAATTATAATGAGCAACTCAGGCTTTGAAGGACCGTGAAGATAATGTAGGCCCAGGGCTGATAACTTTGAGTGATGTTATGACTAGAATATGCGGAACTATGTGCAGGAGGCGAGACAACATTACTCCGCGTGAACAACACCGTTGTACCAATTATATTAGTGCTAGAGACACGTGTACAGAGAAGTTAGACCAATCATAAGTTGTTGTCGGCACATGCTGTTGTTAGTAGCCTATATATTCTTTGTTAGAACTTGCAATAAATGGAGAACGATTATACTTGCATTGAGGTTGCATCGTTACTCTGGGACTGTCTCCCACTCCCACACAGAACAATTTTGCCCAGGTATCTGTTCCAATTTATTTATACTTGTGGAACAAATACCTGCAATAAGTAATGTGGAGACCTAGTAGTTTAATGAAGGTTGTAGGACACCATGAAACAATATTGGAGGATAAATTTGTGAAAAAAAGCTGAGAGGCTAGTATCCACAAGTTTTGAGAGTTTTTTTGACAATCAGGAGGTGAGTTCCTTAAGATGGAGTGTATAGCAGTAATTTCCATGTGGTTGTCCATACCATGTTTTTGTGGCCTCGTGGTAGACATATTTATCACATTTCAAATGTGCTCATTTTTTATTGTATATACTGCTTTCAAATATGTATTTTTATTTTTTTTTTCATTCTTCTTTACATGTAGCACTTCAGATTTTCTTAAGAAAACCACAAAAAATATCCAACTGGATAAGATTTGTTATTCAGTTTACAGGGGAATAATCTGTTATAGTTTCAGAATATCATTATAACGGAACACTTTAGATCAAACTAATCTTATTAAGAGTCCCTTCAGTAGTTATCCAGAAATCCAGAAGCCATCAGGAGTTGGAAATGTTAGTAGAAATAAATAGACAAAATTCTCTGTTTGCCTTTTTTTTCCTGTTACCTCTCTGAAGATAATGGATATGTGATGACTTATTCAAAATTCCTGAGGAAAATGTCTTGAATACATTGAAAAAGCACTGAGGGATAGCCAACATAGCCAACAGAGCTTCAGAGATTTTTATTTATTTGTTTTTTTTTTTTTTTAAGTACCTTTCAAGCCCAGCATCTTAAAAAAAAAAAAAAAAAAAAAAAAAAAAAAAAAAAAA
>CM021734.1:59010648-59056230 GCA_011075105.1 Heteronetta atricapilla
AAAAAAAAAAAAAAAAAAAAAAAAAAAAAAAAAAAAAAGAGAGAGAGAGAGAGAGTCTTGGTGTTGAGACAAATTATGGTAGATACAGTTATGCTTACCTGTTGTGCCCCAGAATCCCCAGTGTGAAAAGGGTGCACTAACAAGGCCTCTTTCTGCCCGATTCAATCAAATTCTTCCTTTTCTTTTGATAATGAATACAATTTTTATTGTTGGCAGTTCCTGGCTTTTATGAGTTAGTGTATAATTATGATTCATGCATATGTATTTACAGAAATGAATGACTGACTGGTTTCCTGTGATTTTTACCAACGTTGGTATCTGAGCATCAATGAATATAAAAAGCAAACAAAAGCACAGTTAATAATAAGTTCCATAAGACTGCTCCAAAATAGTAAGCCATGTATTAAGATGCTGAAAAATGATTTAGGACAGACTATAAATGCCTCTATTTTAAGTCTTTTGCAAAAAGAACTTTGCAAAATGAACAAATTTATCTAAGGTGATGGACAATATTTCATAAAATCAGCAATTCTCCTTGCCAGAGGATACAAGCCAAAATTTTCTAACTGAAATATCATGCAATAATGAAACAGTACAACAAAATTAGTGCTATTTTAGTGTATGTGGGCTAAAGTTAAAACAGAGAAAATGTTTAGGGACATGCTAGGAATAAAAATCCAGAATGAAGTAGCAGCCAGAGACCTTTTGCATAATGTCGTTACAGTAAAGCCAGCCAAAATGAAATCCCAATATCCTTTTGAAGTCCTAGTCCTTTTGAAGTCAATAGCAACACTTTCCCTGTTTCCAGGTAAGGTAACTGTTTATGCCAGGCTGCCTACTCCTGCCTGGGTGCAACAGTGAAGGAGAAGGGAGAAAGCCTATGGGCATGGCAGTGTGCAAGGAGAGCCATAACCATGGCTTTTGAAGTTGCTGTCTGTTGCTAGGAGGTGCATGACCCTTGCTGGAAATATACGTCATATGAGTCAGACCTGTGTCTGAGTCATGGGTCCCTTTTTTCCAAGACTTGCCCACAAAGGAGCACTTTCTGCTCTCTATTGCATACATGTGTCTCCACAAATCCCTCTTACTTATGAAAGCATTGCACTTTTGTTAAAAATGAATAATGGGGTCCCTGTCCCTTCATCTCCACTTTGTTCCTAAAGCAGTGGGAGCTGAAATCTCCAACAAAAGATGAGGAGTAAGTTTAAAAATTGAGTAAGCTTATAAAATATCATTAGCAATCTATCATCAATGTTTGGTCAAGGAGCTTAGTTTTGAGTGA
The DNA here is from genome assembly GCA_011075105.1 of Heteronetta atricapilla. NCBI lineage: Eukaryota > Metazoa > Chordata > Aves > Anseriformes > Anatidae > Heteronetta > Heteronetta atricapilla. Next base: position 59,011,931 of record CM021734.1, read on the forward strand.
GGAGGTGAGTGTTTTTCAGCTTAAATGAGGCTGCTATTTTGATGTAGGCTTGAGGAATGGTAAACATTTTTTGCTAATGCAGAAAATAAGGTTTTAATATATATTTTTCTTAATTTTATGTGATTTTAACTTGAGGTGACAGCTGAAATATATAATTCAGCTGAAGTATCTACTGCAGATTTGATGTGGAGTAACTACCAAGCTGTGGTGGTTTTACTCGGGTGGGCGGCCAAGCTCCACCACAACTGCTCTCTCACTCCCCCTCCTCAAAGAGGAGCAGGGAGAAAATATGATGAAAAGTGCTCAAGGGTTGAGATAAGGACGAGGAGATAACACAGTAATTATTGTGACGGGCAAAACAGACTCATAGGGAGACAGTAAGATTTATTGCCTATTACTAACAAGCTAGAGAAGTGAGAAACAAAGGAAAGAAATCAAAAGCAATTTCCCCCCACCCCCCCCCCATCCACCCTCTTCCACCTCCTCCCCCTGAGCAGTGCAGGAGAATGGGGCAACAGTGGTTATGGTCAGTCTATGGTGCTTCTTTGCTGCCTCTCCTTCTTGGTCACTCTCGTCCCCTGTACTGTGGCGTCCCTCCCATGGGATGCAGTCCTTGCTGAACTGGTCCAGCATGGGCTTCCTACAGTCAGCAGCTCTTCAAGAACTGCTCCAGATATGGGTCCGTACCATGGAGTCCATCCCTCAGGAGCAAACTGTTCCAACCTGGGTCCAACCTATATTTATATATTATATAAATATAATAAGATATCTTAAATTTCTCCATGTATGTCTGTGAAAATGTAAATTTGATCATTTCATTTATGAATTGCATGGTTGATGATTCATCCTCTGGTGTTCTTGATCGGTTGGATATTTTCTGAATGTCTGAAGAAAGTAAGAATGGAAGAGAGAACAAAACTTTTATGAGTTTGTTTTCCAAAATTACTCTGATTCCAAAATTACTCTGATTAGAACAATAAGGAATATTAACTTTCCCTCTGAATGAAAGCTTTGATTTTCCCTCATAATTCTAATGTGATTGGTCAGGGTGAAAGTGAGAAGCCTTATCTAATATTAATCTAATACAAAAGGCACGGTTTAAAGTAACATTATTGACCTTCCAAAAATCACTGTCTGTCACAAGTCTCTTTAGAACTGAGAATTTTCTTTTTGCCTGTAAGGCTTCCTGACAATGAAACTTGAAAACTAAAATTTCCTTATTTCTTTTGTCACTTCCCCCTTTTGCCTTCAATGACACTTTATCATTTCTGTTGTTTTCCAGTATTCATCCATGTGTATTTCACATATTGTATACTGTTTTCAGAATGCATACACATTTAATTAAATATATATATATCATTTTACTGATTCCTACATTTATTTCTCTTAGTAAACTTGCCATCCAATCCATTCACCTCTGCAATATCCAATTCTTTCCTCTCTTCCAGAGAATTTCATCTTTCAGGATTTATCTCTGAAAATTCCTGTTTTCTTTCTCTTTCTAGGCCATAATTATGATACTAAGATTTTATCAGCAGTTTTATTCCAGGATAGGACTTGAATCCCATAAGTTTTTCATTCCTCTGGGAAAAAAAAAAAAAAAAAAAAAAAAAAAAATCAAACTGTTTTCAAAGTTGATGTTTACAAAGAAAGTTGATGCTGGAGATATGAGAACACGCACAGTGACTATTCTGTTGTTTATGGAGGATCTCCCTAAAACATCTTTTGGGAAAACAAATCTAAATAAAATCTTGGTCCAGATTTTACCATTTCTATCTCATTTTCTGCATTACAGCATTTTTAGAAACAATCTCCAGTAGTTCTATCCCATATTTAAATTACTGCAGAGTTATTTTTTCCCTTCAACATTTAACCATGAAACTAAGAGTTAAAAAAGACTCCTATTAGTAGAATGGAAGGCTATGCAATGAACATCATGGCTCCAGAAAAAGAAGTTACCACTGCAATAAATAAAATATGAACAAAACCTCAACTTCCAACTGGAACAATCTAGAAGAATTTGCTTTATTAAGAGTTTTGTAATGTTATTCCTTTAGTCTTCCAAGTCATTTAGATTTTTGAAAGTAATTGTTGTTGTTATAATGCTAACTGTTAAAAATCAAAATCATTTTTGTGCCAGAACAACCAGCTTGCCAATGGTTTGTGAATCAAGTCCAAGAGTTAATCCTAACTTTAATATTTCTAATTAATTAACCTTGACTTTTATCAATTGTAAACTGCAAAGAATGAGACTGCTGTACTGTTCATCTGCATGTAAAATAAATCAATTTTTGCATTAGAAGTATCTTTAAAACTGGTATCTAGAAGTTACTAATACTTTAAATTGTGTGTAGATAGAAATCACTCTGAAACAATCCTTTAATAATAAATATATAATCCTTTAATAATAAATAAATAATAATAAATCCTTAAACAAAACAAAACAAAAAAAACCCATGCATATTAGGAAGAAATCCTTCATAACACCATTTTACAAAAGCCCACTTGAAGCTATATTTGGACAGTAAGTTTAACAGTATATTGCACTGGTACAAAATGAAGTAGAATTCTGTTAGCTCTGAAAATGGTTCTTTACCTTTGTGGTACAGCGAAGTGGCTGATGAACTGGCAAGGTTGCTGATGAACTGGTTAATCTGCAGAAAGGCAAATTGCTTTTCTGTAGGCAGCAAATGCAAAGCAGCTAAACAGAGAGAGGATAGTCATCAGTGCTTCCTCTCATAGCTTCAAAAGCAGTCATACTCCCTAGCTCTTATTTGGTTTCCATCAGCATGTTGCAAGGCCACTTGGGGAATGTCAGACGATTCTGCACATAGTGGCAAAGAATTTTTTCCAAACTTCTTGTAGAGCCTGGGGCACAGCAGTAATTTTGATGGATACAGGGCCATATATTGACTGAGTGACTCTCTGCATACAATGCAGTTTGACTAAACTCACCTACCATTATCCAGTGCAGCAATCATGATATACTGATATTGCTTATTGTCTCCTACTTGCTGTTGTCAGATAGATCTTGTGAACTAACATAGTAGTGTCCAAAAACAAAATCTAAATTGAGGATATCAAACAGGTTTGTCTTTTATTTTGGGAACACGATTTTTCTTTTGTACCACCTCTAATTTGAGATGTAAATGCCTAGCTGGTATTATCTGCTAAATTTCAGCATAATATGTTGTTTTGACTAATCCACAGATTTTTCTCCTTAGTAACAGAAGCTACCCATGAAAACCAATTATCTCACTACACTGTGTTATTGCATTTAATCATTTCACTTTTTTTTTTTTTTTTTAAAAAAAGGAAGTTTAGATTTGTTTCTAATGTAAGTCAAATGTTACATAGACTAATACCAGAACATGTTATCTCAAAACAGAGGATGCTGGGTATAAAATCAAATGAAATAGTCTGAGACTGTTGTATTATCAAATATCTGAGTCATAATTGTTTAATTTCAGCATAAAAATTAACTTTTTTTAAAATTCAAGAATAAGATGAGATGTCTCTATCAGGATTATGTGACAGCTTTCATAATATTTCCTTTTCAATTGTACAGATCAAAATATATTTCATTTTTTAATATTATGAATACTACTACTGAAATAAAATCCATTGTAAACTAACATTTTGCTTTAAATTTCACATGGATATGTGAAATGCATACATTTCATTTATAGAGAAAGTTTATATGTTGAAATACTAGGAAGAGATGCAGGTGTGTTTTAAGACACTAAGAAATGAAAATGAAGATATGTCGAAGGCATGAGTGGTAACTTTAAACCTAAGTGTTAAAATGACTAGTTTATTTTAAATTTAAATAAAATGGAAGTAACCGATCCTTGAGAATTACATTTGAACAATGAAAGATATGCTACATTATAAAGATATTGTAAACACAATTTGCAGTGAAATGCAATGGATGGAATCTGCTTATTAACTTTTCTGGATATTGGATAGAGCTTTTTCTCAATGAAGCAGCAGAAATCTGTCATGACTGGTAGGAGCCAAAATGGCAAATCATTTAAAAAAAACTGTAACAAAAATACAATAAAATAAAAAAGTTGTCATTGCTGATTTATTCAGATTTTTTGAGTAACTGAAATTTTCATTAGTATCTATCTAATAAATGTATAAAACCATTAAGCTAATAAAAATCCTACATAATAAATGCGGAATAATTACTGCCAGATGCATTAAATTAATTAAATCTCTTCTGAATCAATTTAGGTTATAATGACTGTAGTCATGTGATTAGGATCTCTTAAAACAATATTTTATCAAAATATCTGCAGTATAGCAAGGCGAGTGTTTCATGTTTAATTTTATTCTGAAAATTTTTGAGAAAAAGGAATTCTTCAGATGGTTGGTTTGTTTTCCTTGCTCTGAGTCAGATTTTCTTCTGTACATTTTTCACTGCAACACTTTCCCAAGTATGTTCTATCCTGGAGTGCCTGTATATGGAGGCAGTGAAGATGTGAGATATACTGGATAATGCTGTGTCATGTCACTGTGGGCTTTCTGCATGACAGGAGATCTTTAAAATCATTTAAAGGGCATGCTGGCCCAAAAGAAGTTAATGGAAAATCCCCCCCTGGATTCCAACAGAGCCAAAAAACAACTTTAGCAATTTTTCTGCCAGCTAGAATCTTTCACATAATCCATGACTGATGGCAGAGGAGCTCGGTTTTGGCTGAGTCTGGCCCCATGTTTGCCTAATGCCTAAACTTCAATCTGTTTTTAGAAAATTAATTGTGTTATTAGTTAATATCTTCTTTAACCTTTTGCAATGAAGTAACTCTAAAAGTAACTAGACAGGTATACAGGAAAGGAATTCTTTAGAAGTATAATACTGGCAAATGTGTGTTGTCCAGGATTTGTTGGTTTATTCTAAAATCATACAGAGCCTTGATTTTTCTCTCATGCTTATTGAAGAAAGTCTGGTTCTCATATGAATACATGACTATTTCTGTTGTATAGTGTACCAATGCACATTCATATATGAATATATCAAAATATGGAACAATAAGATCAACTTCTAGCAAGCTTAAAGTTGGCAAAGTATGTAATTCAGGAAATCCCCTCCTTACAGAAACATTTGATCTAAGAATCACAGAATCACAGAATCACAGAATTTCTAGATTGGAAGAGACCTCAAGATCATCGAGTCCAACTTCTGACCTAACACTAACAGTCCCCACTAAACCATATCCCTAAGCTCTACATCTAAACATTGTTTAAAGACCTCCAGGGATGGTGACTCCACCACTTCCCTGGGCAGCCCGTTCCAATGTCTAACAACCCTTTTGGTAAAGAAGTTCTTCCTAAGATCCAACCTAAAACTCCCCTGGCGCAACTTCAGCCCATTCCCCCTTGTCCTGTCACCAGGCACGTGGGAGAACAGACCAACCTCCACCTCGCTACAGCCTCCCTTGAGGTACCTGTAGAGAGCAATAAGGTCACCCCTGAGCCTCCTTTTCTCCAGGCTGAACAATCCCAGCTCCCTCAGCCGCTCCTCATAGGACTTGTTCTCTAAACCCCTCACCAGCTTCATAGCCCTTCTCTGGACTCGCTCAAGCACCTCGATGTCCTTCTTGTAGTGAGGGGCCCAAAACTGAACACAGTACTCGAGGTGCGGCCTCACCAGAACCGAGCACAGGGGGACGATCACCTCCCTAGCCCTGCTGGCCATACAGGCCAGGATGCTGTTGGCCTTCTTGGCCACCTGAGCACACTGCTGGCTCATATTCAGCCAACTATCAACCATCACTCCCAGGTCCTTCTCTGCCTGGCAGCTCTCCAACCACTCATCTCCCAGCCTGTAGCTCTGCTTGGGGTTATTGTGCCCCAAGTGCAGGACCCGGCACTTGTCCTTGTTGAACTTCATGCAGTTGACCTCAGCCCATCGGTGGAGCCTATCCAGATCCTCCTGCAGAGCCTTCCTACCCTCAAGCAGATCGACACACGCACCTAACTTGGTGTCATCTGCAAACTTACTGAGGGTGCACTCAATGACCTCATCCAGATCATCAGTGAAGATATTGAAGAGGACTGGCCCCAGCACCGAGCCCTGGGGAACACCACTAGTGACCGGCCTCCAACTGGATTTGACTCCATTTACCACGACTCTTTGGGCCCGGCTCTCCAGCCAGTTTCTAACCCAACGAATCGTGCACCAGTCCAAGCCAAGAGCAGTCAGTTTCTTGAGGAGAATGCTGTGGGAAACGGTGTCAAAAGCCTTGCTGAAGTCAAGGTAGACCACATCCACAGCCTTTCCCTCATCCACCCAGCTTGTCACTTTGTCATAGAAGGAGATCAGGTTCGTCAAGCAGGACCTGCCCTTCATAAACCCATGCTGACTGGGCCTGATCGCCTGCTTGCCCTGCAAGTGCTGCATGATGATTCTCAAGATAATCTGCTCCATGAGCTTCCCTGGCACTGAGGTCAAACTGACCAGCCTGTAGTTTCCCGGGTCAGTCCTCCGGCCCTTCTTGTAGATGGGCATCACATTTGCTAGCCGCCAGTCAATTGGGACCTCCCCCGATAGCCAGGACTGTTGAAAAATGATGGTAAGTTGCTTGGCCAGCACCCTTGCCAGTTCTCTCACTAAAGCTAATGGTTCAGTTTATATCATCAGATTACCGTGAATTATTTGAGACCTGGCAACACTGATGGTTTACAAATACTTCATTTTTTCTACTTGAGAGGAGGAAAGGGAATGCAGGATGCCCTGAATTATCTAGTCCTATTCACCCTGCAAGTCTTTCACCTATTATTTTCTTATCTTGTCCATCACCGCATACTTTTGTAGAAAGAGGGTTCATGCTTATGGACTAACCTACACTTCTGGCAAGTTTGCAGTATTTTATGGCTATTCTAAGAGTGTAAAGACCAACAGACAAGCCTCCTTGCCTCACTTCTGAATGTGTCATTCCTACTAGAGGTAGCCTCCCTACATAATCTCTTTTGTGCTGCCATCTCCAAATAGTATCTTTTCTGGTGGTATCAAAGTGCATTTCACAGAAGATGTCACTTAATTCCAATAGTTGATCAATGTTTGTCCTACATCTACTGGGAAATGTTCACCAACATCAAAGTTAAGTTTTCAGTCTCTCAGTAAACGCATTGAGCCCTTTCTAATCAGAGAATCTTCACAGAGTCTTGAAATTTAAAAATCAAGGCAAAATTTTAAGCAGGGGATTTTCAAAAATCTTAGATATATATGAATTTACATTTAGAATATATTTGCTGGAAAAGTTGCACTCCATATTTTCTACAGACCCTTTGAAGAAAGGGAGTTTTATTTAGGAAAACCTCTAGAAATGCTTAACTGAGCACTGCTTGCTAAGCAGTTTTATCCGCTCAAGTAGAGCAATTGAGCACAAATAGAAATTCCAGGGCTCTTACATGTGGAGGCAAAGAGAGATCATCTATGGAGAGCTGGCATGGCATTCACTAATATACACAAGATGCATGACTATTTTGAGAGACCTTTCTGTAAATCTCTATTTGTCATGAAGGAAAAAGAAATGCCAAATGTCCACAGCAGGTAGGAGCAAATCTGATAACAAGAAATGCCGATATAAAAATTGCATGACTTTTACTGAATTTCTACTGCACATGATATTAAAAGTAATTTACTCACATTTTTCATTACATAATGATAATGATTTTATCTGTAGACTATAATTAATACATGATGGAAAGATTCCTGTGGTTAAAATGCATTATAAGTTATCAGAGATAGAAACAAACACAGCATGGATTTTACTTTTTTATGTTTATTTTTTTTCCCTAAGTCAAAGCAAAGAGCATGCTTTTCAGCTACATTTTCTGTGTTTCAAAATTGCCATAACTGATAATACTGCTGTGAGAAGTATTTTTCATAAATGCAAAACATGCATTTATGAACCATGCGACTTTGATGAGTGAGTAAGCTTCACATTTACAGAGTGAGTCCTTTTAAACAAGCTACTGTAAACAAGAATATGCATGCAGAAGCAAAAAGATATTTTTATTTTTATTACTTTAAAAAAGTACATTAGAATAAAATTCCACTCTTGTACTAACAGATATTCTATATTAAGTGGTATCTTCCACTGTCACTTCATGAAGCAGTTGCAAGCATACTTTAAAAATGCTGGTTCACAAAGTAATTTTTATTTGCTATTTGATTTATTTGACATATTTGATCATGTGGCTTTTGGATAGTAACATTTTAATTTAATACTTTTTGCTTATTATCTGTTAAAAGTACCTTGACTGGCTATCTTTTTATAATGGAGTCAGGCAGGTTACCTTTTGCTCTTCTTCATTTTAGTGCTGCACGTGGATTTCTGTCAGTATGTTTGCTTCTCACTTTACTGACTGTCAGAAATAATCAACTCACTGTCTCACATTTATTCAGGTGCAAATAGAAGCTGCACTTTGCCATGTGAATACCAAGGGATGAATCTACAGAGTATTAGACCTTTAAAGTAAAGCAGTACAAACATAGCAAGATGCATACAGATGCATAAGCAAATGCTGTGTTCTATCAAAACCCAAATAAACTCTGATTTAGTGGTTCACAGTTTTGGTAGATATGTCCTCCAAATATAAAGAAGAAGAGACAATTCTTTTTGTTATCAAGTGAGTGGAAATGCACAAAATGATTATAAAACTTTTACTAATATATATGTGGCATTGTATATTTTTCTAAATAGATATTAAGATCTAATTAGTCATTGCCTTTGCATTTTGTTTTAAAAAATGGTTGTATGTTGCATGAATAGTGAACTGTCTGTAGACTTATTTATTTTTGTTTGACACAAAATACAGAAGTTATTTTCTGAGGTAAGTACTAAATTCAGGACACTGAGATATTTTCTTTCTCAGAATGTTGCAAAGTATGAGAGAATGAGTATCCTTGGCTAGGGAATGGGAAAGAGGTTAAAGCTACTGTCCTGTACCTCTGTGAGGTCCTTTCTTCAGGCCAGAAAGGTTCTTGGTTGAGCAATAAAGACTAAATCTTAGAGGAGCTATGTGAGTCATTTCGCTTATCTACCTTTTCAAGCCCTTTCTCTTTATATTGTTTACTTAAAAATACTGTGGAGCCCGGTTACTTTTATGAGGTGTATTAGTGTTAATAAAAAATAAAAATAATAAAATACAACAGTGATATTGGAAAGGCTGAATAGCCAGAAACTATACTAAACTACTAGGAAGTAACCAATACAATTGTCTAATCAAATTTACCATTTAAATTGAGTCAGTATTTTAATGAATGAATGATTATTGAACTACATCAAGTGGTCAAACCACTAAGTGAACATACCTAGTAATCAAATCAGGCAGCATCTTCAGCTTTGCTTAACATATGAAGTACATTTTAGATACCTTCAATGCCTTAAGTAACTTGGTCTTTAGCTGAGTAAAAGTAGTAACAAAAATGGTTAGGCATAAGTATCTTCCTTAAATTTCATTCATTTACTGATATGGTGTTTTCATCCCTCTAAGAGCCACCCAATAGTTAAGATGTCAAATTTACACCCATGCTTCTTTGAGAGGAAGCTTCAGCAGCTTTCCTACAAATGCTGCTTCCCTCCTGCATGCTGAGGGAAATGCTGAGCCAACTGCAGCCCGAAAAGCATCCACTGGTGCCCATGCTCACTGCACTGCACAGATGTCAGCATGCACAACATCACCCTAAAAACACATAGCAGGGACTTTCCTTGTAGAAAAATGGAAAATGTGTAGCTAGGAAAAATACTGGTAAGACACTGAGAATGAAGTTTGACCTCCTTCTGCTTCCATGGTCTGATTGCACAGAATTGGGGCTGGCTGATATAATGGCTCTTGATGTTCATTGACAGTTGAATCCTTTGAACAATGAAATACTAGTTAGACTGAAAAGCTTAACGAATGTTGGCTGACTAGCCAAGTCAGCTGTAGAGGCACTTTCTTGTCAGTATTTTTGAGTTTTAAAAGCAAATACCTGACCTGCCATTTTGTTTTGACCCTGAAAATGAGTGACTTTTCTCTTATGACTCAACCTTTGTAATCAGATGAATCCCCATTCTCTGGATACAGTCAGCTTTACACTATGTTATCCAACTGGACAGGACCCAGGTGCCTGTAAGAGCTATTTACAGCAGTTCAGCAGGGCAGAATGCCAAATCCAGAGTTACAGGCACAGCCTCCTTATATTGGATGGCTTAGCTTTGTTAGAAGCACAGTCTACAAATCCAGTATACTGAACAAAAAAATACTGATGCCTAAACAATAAGATAGGAAGAGAGAAGGGGGAAATTCTGACTCTTGAGAGATGAGCTAATGTAGCGGGTTTACATGGCAAGGTTTTGGTAGCAGGGGGCCATAAGGGTGGCTTCTGTGAGAAGGATATCAAAGCTGCCCCATGTTTGGTAAGGGCCCCACTGCTGACCAGGGCCTAGCCAAAAAGTGATGTTGTTTTGCACCTCTGTGAGAGCATATTTAAGACAGGGAAAAAAAAACACTGCGCCACACAGCAGCTGGGAGAGTGAGAGGAGTGAGAAACAGCCTTGCAGGCACCAAGGTCAGTGAAGAAAGAGGGGGAGAGGTGCTCCAGGCACCGGAGCAGAAGTCCCCTGCGGCCTGTGGTGAGGACCATGGTTTTCCCCTGCAGCCCATGGAGTACCACGGTGGAGCAGGGCTCCACTCTGCAGCCTGTGGAGAAGACCACGGTGGAGCAGGTGGACCTGTACTGATGGAGACTGGGGCCTGTGGAAGACCCCTGCCAGAGCAGATTCCAGACTGGACCTGTAGGTCATGGAGAGGAGACCAGTCAGGAGTGGGTGACCTGTCAGGAGCTGCTGCCCATGGGGGACCCAGGTTGGAGCAGTTTGCTCCCCAAGGGATGGACCCCATGGTACGGACCCATATCTGGAGCCATTCTTGAAGAGCTGCTGACTGTGGGAAGCCCATGCTGGATCAGTTCAGCAAGGACTGCATCCTGTGGGAGGGACCCACAGGATCCCACAGGGGATGAGAGTGACCGAGAAGGAGCAGCAAAGAAGCGCTATAGACTGATCATAACCTCCATTCCCCCGTTCCCCTGCACTGCTCAGGGGGAGGAGGTGGAAGAGGGTGGATGGGGGGCTGGGGGGGGAAGGTGCTTTTAGTTTTTCCTTTGTTTCTCACTCCTCTAGCTTGTCAGTAATAGGCAATAAATCTTACTGTCTCCCTATGAGTCTGTTTTGCCCGTCACAATAATTACTGCGTGATCTCCTCGTCCTTATCTCAACCCTTGAGCCCCTTTCATCATATTTTGTCCCTGCTCCTCTTTGAGGAGCTCGGCCGCCCACTTGAGTAAAACCACCACAACTGGTTGTGAAACAAGGCTTCAAATAGGCATCTCCTACTCATACTGCAGAGTGCCCTTATGCACATACAGATCAGCATAAAAGAATGAGATCCACACTGCAGATTTTTTTTTTCTGATTTTAAATTGCATTATTTATTTATTTATTAATATTCCCTGCACAAGCAAGAACAGCAACTCGAAAGTCTCTCCTTCCAGGTTAACTTCCTATATTGTAGGACTCTGGAGAAATATTCTCTCTCATGTTTGATGCTCCTGTTCAAGAAATCATGTAATCTTTCCTTTAGTTCACATGAAAAGAGTCACCTGTTTTCAAAGTTCTTGCATGAGTGACATAAAAGGTATTTTCATGTGGATCTGAAGTGTTAGGATGCAGTCTAAGTCTAAACAAGTTCAATAAAATATTAAGAGTTTTGTTAGTAAGCAACAACAACAAAAAAATAAGTTGAAAGTAAAAACTTTATTTAGAAATCATATTTCCGTTGTACTTGGGGAAAGCAAAAACCAGTGACTAAGGTGACTGTATTTAATAATATTGGGCTTAAAAAGTGTTACAGTTCTCTGCATTCTTCTCCTCCTCCTGCTATCCTTCTCTTCCTATAGTCTGTCACTTTCTTATCCGGTACTGCTGAGCCCTGCTGCCAGGAGTACCTTTCCTACCACCTAACAGTTTCCTTCGACCTCTCCTGCTTTTGCTTACAAAAACTAAGATATTTTAGATACTGTTACATACATCAGGGCAGGAAAGGTGAAAAGGAAGCAATCAGTGGTGGAACAGAACACAATTCTGACTAAAGTTTCATGATTTACAATAAATACATAGGGAAAACTTCCTTAACTTCTTAGCTTTTGTAAAAGCACACTCCTGAAGACTGTACAGTTATAAAGAAATTACTCTTGCTTAACATTCTTTTTCAGGTTTGATTCCATAATTTAGAAAATTAATACTGATTTTTTCCCTGGCTCTTTCCATGTAAAGACTAGAATTGCAGTTGTTTTGACAGGGTTTGAGACTATTCATTATCTTCATCAGCAGAGTACACCAAGATGTAGATCTTAAGAGGTATAAAAGTGCTTTGAGTATTTGATGCCTTTAAGAAAGGCATCATCTCTATGGCTTTCTATCAAAATGATGATAATTTCAAGCATTAGCTAAAACTGACCACTCTGGAGATATGCCTGCCTTCTCTCTGAGTTACGAAAGCTGTTGCTGTGCTTTAGAAGTAACCCAATATATCAATACAAAATAATAGCACACTGGGATCTGTTCTGTCAGTATTTCCCCCAGATTCTCCAGCACATATCAAAGCTGTACAAGCACAGGTTTATTCCTTCAATCCTCAGCTTTTTGTTATCTCACTGGTATTTAGATATCTACATGCCATGAAATGCAATAAAATGTTTTCTTAGCTCATTAGTTGTTTTATTTTTTTTCCCTAATAATGACATATTACTTTGAAATCAGACAATTTATTTTTAATTAATCAGACTTGCATATATTTCAGAAAAGCTGGGAGCAAAATTAAAAGCTATTATATGAAACTCATGCAGCTCCAGAACAGTCTTTTGTAAGCTTCAAGTACTACTTGTACCACTAAGGGGTCTTTTTTCTGCTGGCATACCAATGATACAAAAAATCTACATCCGAGTTTGGAAGCTATCAACAGATTATCTTCCTGGGCCATTTTGCCTGAAATTCCCTCTGAAGCCTTTCAAAACATTGGTTATGGCAGCAGGAGAGACAGCAACGTAAAGCTGTGCGGCAGATTAGGAAAAATAAGGAGCTCAGATAAATTGGCCCTGGGATTTTGAGATCTCCATTGTCCCCAGTGCCATTACACACCTGGTACATATTACTAATAAAATAGATTGTTCTTGTACATTGTAATGCTGTTTTGCCTTTAATAACTTTTGACTAATACATTAAATTTATCATTAACATTTTTACAGTGGCTTCATTTTTACTGATAAAAGAATAAAGAGAAAAATATTGTGAAAATTGGCTGTTGTATGAGGCAATTTAAAATGTGAAGGTAGGTATTTCATAAGACTTTGCTTACCAATTTCTACTGTTTTGACCATTTCTATGTCACATGAGATGCTTTTGGATAAGAATGACTAGCAAGAAACAGATTATCACATTCACTGCTAGCATTGGAATAATAGCAGGAAATATGCAAGAGAAAAACATTTTAACCATATTTTGAAGTATGGTATCAGAACAAAATCCATATGGTTGATTATTGATTTTAAAATTCTGTGATAATAGTCTCTACCATGTTTATACCAAAGTAATTTTCAATACACAATTTTTAATTTCTTTGTCTTCTCATGATCTTATTCAAAATTCAAAAAATATCCTAGCCTGAGAGTTGCTTAAATTTACAAGAGTAAAGTAAGATAATTGTTGTGGGTATGGGCGTGTACGTGTACACACACAATGAACTATTTAAGTTCTGAGCATCTTTGTTTGGGGAAAAGTGAGAAAAAATCTTAGTGAAAATATTTTATAGGGAAGTATATCTGATTTTGTGGTGAAATGGATAATACAATACAGTTTCTGTTTGGGCTACTGTCATTTCAGTCTTCCATCTTGAAGTCTCTGAAAATGTGATCATTTACTCAAAGGTAATCTTCTCTAACCAAATGTAAAAAAAAAAAAAAAAAAAAAAAAAATCTTCTCTAACCAAATATAAAAAAGGGATATTGTATACATGTGAGAAAGTTCAAAATGTGAATAACTACAAAACTTTAGATACAGATGCAGGATAATGATCAGGCTCTGGATCATTACTAATTCCAGCTAAGTGCATTAAGTAACAGATTTGGGGAAGGTTTTTATTTTTTAGTAAAAAAAAAAAGACAAAAATGAAGAGATGGTTGACCAATAAAGAAGAATAGGTGTTCATTTTTTTATCTTTTGTTCTGCCTTTTTTGATTTTATTTTTGTTGTTGTTGTTATTTTGTTTTTTCTTTTTAGTTTTTGTTATCTTTTTAATTTGGTGCACAGGTGTCAGGATGGAAACTTTTACCTAAACCTTCCTGTCTGCCCCTCATAATATAAAAAGAAGATTTAGTCAAGGTCAAACAGTTCATTAAGCATTTCACAGGGAAAAGCCCACACCCAGCAGACTGCATGAAGCTAGAGACTGTGTGACTCCATTACTCACACTTGCCCCACAGCAGGATAATTGGGACCTCATTAGTGCTCCTTAGGAGAATGACTTCCAAACTGGAACCACTCCAAAAAGTCAGGGTTCTTAATTAATAACAGTCATTGCTATCTGTCCTGTATGAATGCTGTGAGTCAGATTCTGAGATTTAAGTGTCTGATTATTCCTTTTTCCAGCTTAAATCCACAGAGGCTCTTGTGGAATTCATCACATAAGCATAATAAATTTAATCCCTAATCGAAAAGCAATACACTTAAAGTCCCTTCTAATGACTTGCATGTAAAGGTGGTTGCTTATATAATTTTAGATTTATACTATTATCCAAGTCACATTAAAAATCCACAGTAATAAGGCAACTTGATAGTGCTATAACTTTGAAGTGATTATTTAAACAGAACAAGAACAACAGGTATTAATTTCCTTGTGAAATCCTTGTTTTACTGAAATAAATTAGCTTAGTTAGAAAGTTTAGATAATCAGTTTTAGGAATTTTTACATCTTCTCTGTGAATGCTTTATACGCAGCTTCACCTTCTACCAGCAGGCAGAGCTGACATTATGCACGGAGAATTTGCTCATGGGGTTGTGGGCTGCAGGAGGAAGCACATACATTGCAGGTGTGCATTCTGGCCATGCACCTGTCCAGCACGGCCACACACTTTTCAAATGGCCAAAAACTGTGCAGCAGCACACATGCAACATAAAATGCCTGGGTCAATCCATAGAAAGACTTTTTTAAAATTTATTTTCCTATGTATTTGTTCCTCTTAAGTCTTATGCCACCAAGGAAACAAAAACATAACACATTAACTCATTTGAATTTGAAATGAAACAGTCATTTTCCACTTAGCAAACAAAAAATTAGTGACATTTTCATGCTGTATGACACTGTAAAAAATTTGCCTTTCTCAGTCTGCTCATAAGCCTGTCTTTCCTTGTTCTGTGATATGTAATATAAAAAATGTAATTATCTTTTTTTTTAAAAAAAAAGCACTTTACATTTACACTACAAATCTGAACTGTCTTTAAGGGATTATACAGTGGTGATTGAAATGTAAATTTCAAGTGATTTATAAAGGCAAAATCCAGTTATTTTGCATAGTCATTAACATAATATTTTCAAAAATCTTCTACGAAATGTTTAGATCCTAATATGTGTCACTGTCAATGTTGATGGTTAATATAGCAATTGTTTAAATAAATATGTTCACTACATTTACAATTTCATGATCTCTAAAGTGTATGGATTTCCTTCTGACTCACACATGCACACCCAGAACTACTTGTTAGTCACCCTCTATATTTAAGTCACAGAACAACAAAATGCAGGGAACAACATAGTTAAAGCACATTAGGCCTCAGGAAAGCTACACTTTAATGTACTAATCACAGTCACTAATCAAAATATGGAGGTTTTATATCACAGTCTTGCAATTACATTTTCTTGTTTTAGCACAGAATCAATATTACATAAAATATAGTGAGAAAAAGAATATAATGGTATGTATGCATGTACGTATAAGTGAGTGTGTATGCATATAAGAAAGTGTTTTTTCTTTTTTCTTTTTCTTTTTTTTTTTTTTTAATTTTTTTCTTTTTTCTTTTCCCCTCCAAATAATTTCTTCAGCATTTTTACCATTATTTGCTCTGGAATCTGGTGACCCAAAACATGGGTCTTCATTATCAGTCTTAAAAGGGAGGCCAATGTGCATTCATAAAGGAACTTGATGTCATTTGCTTCTGATTTTGCAAACAGGAAGTCTGTGCAAATATGAAGAGAGGAGACTTAAATGGTGAGAGGGTAAAAAGGATGGTGAATGCAATGCTTTCAAAGTTGAGAGTGGTTGTTTTAAGATGTTAGCTTTTGTAAAAGCCTATTGAATTTGCACTACCATCACCAGCAAAAGCAGTGTACAAAGGAAAACGTGATTAGTACTGTGACTGCTCTCCTTCCAGTTCCTAAGAAGATAGTGTTCTTTGTATAGTGGCTCCACCTGGGCTCCAAAGAACAGCACTACTTTGAGAGGACAATGAGTCTCAAATGGTTGATCAGTTTCTTAGAATGGCCCTGGCGGGAATTAAAAAAAAAAAAAAAAAGAAAAAAAAAAAAGAAAAGGTTTTGTGGTTAAAGGTTTGGATGGTGCTGAAGTCTTGAACAAGAATCAAATCTCAGTCCTTGGTTGATTCTGTTTACACTGTATATTCATGTACATATTCATTCTAATCATTAGATATTGATTAGAGCAACATCCTGGAGGGACAACTTTTATGTAAATAATAAAGAATACTTGCTGTATGTGGAAAGGATTTGTTTCATGATGGTTGGCAGCATAGTGGTAGTATAAAATAAATTAAGATGAATTGTTTAACTAAAAAAATCAAAGTTAATAACATACATGGTGCCAGAGGATATAATTTAGGGGAGTTGATGTATTTCAGAGGGTCATACACAGCTGTGTTTTATTTATTTATGCAAGGATTATTGCTACTTACAATGCTAATTAATAATCACTTGAAGTAATAGGATTAAAACTTGACAAAAATCAGACAAAGTGAGTTTTAAACCATATTAGTGGTAACATTTCCCCTTCAGATTTCTGACTATCTAAGCAGAAGGCATGAATTTGTAATTATTTCTATGCATTAATGATTATATCTGCACTCTTGGACAGAATATAGGAGGGACGCATTGTACAGAATGTCATTCCAAAAAAATGAAAAAAGAAAGTGGGGCAGTGAATATTAGCAGTGCCTATTGATCTTATTATTGTGTTCTTCTGACTTCATTGAAAGTGAGAGATTATCATTAAACTATGATCCATAAAATTTCTTAGACGTGTGTAACTTTAAAGAGAGATGCCTTAAACACTTTAGGCATATGTGTCCAATTTCAACATCTGTTTAGCTCAACCCAGTTGCCTGCAATCTGTTTCACCAAAATTTGAAACTGTTATGAAAAAAGTAAAACACAGCACAGATTCTATATCTGGATCCACCAAACTGCATCTGTAATCCCTTTCCCTCTCCCCCTCCTTTTCCCTTTCTCTTTCCTACTGGAAGGAATTTCTATGAGGATTTGAGTGAGGAAGGGGTGTTAGTTTTGCTTGATGAAGAAGCAAAGTATTTCAGGTTCCTTCCTCAATATTCATAGTGAATATTCCTTCATAGTGATTCAGAGATATATTTGCAGAACCTGGCATTTTTATGCAAAGCTTCTATTGCAAAAAAGAGGTCTTACCAACAATTTCTTCTGAGAGCTCTGTCTTTCTCAGCTCTTCTCTATCTGGTCTCATCTTCCTCTTTTTAACAGGAAGATTCTCATTTTCAATTTGGTTAGTGCTTTCAGCTCCATTACTTATAATTTCTTTACAGTCCTTTACAGTCCTTACAAAGCTTTTGCAAATATATTTTCCACACAGAAATCAGAAATGAAACTTCTGCTTAGGAAAAAAAGGAAATGAAGGCAAGTCAGTTCAGGTGGGTGGTGTTTAGCAGGACACCATGTAGATTGGACTGCATTATTTTGGCAATCAGAAATAAAATCAAGAAGGAAAATTTGGAATTTTTCTGCCAAATTGAAAAAAAAAAAAAAAAAAAAAAGTGAACATTGTCAACATGCATGATTAGATACTTTTTGGGGAAAATAAATTAAAGTGTCTTACTCACCAGACAAAATTTTGGTCAAACTCTTGCAATAGCTTTTGAGATGTGTCTGATTTTGATTGCTGCCTTTTACAGAAGGAATGGAGATAGATAGATACAGCTGATATTTAGTCCAGAGAGCTGCTGGAAAAGAAAAAAAAAAATGTGGTTAGAGCTAATGTACGAGGGAAATCTTGAAATTGGGAAAGCATATCTGATTGTTCTGAATGGAGTGGTGGGTAAGATGATTTCCAGTGAAAGCACTGTGCAAATTTATATGATGTGGTGGTAAGGAATATGTTCAAAAGAAAGTGAAAATCACACATGCTTAGATAATTGATATAAAAATCACTATTTAACCAATAGATTGTTATGAAAGTCATGATCATATATCTAGAATAAAACATTAGGACATGTTGAATGTACCTCTCTATAAGTAACCATAGTAGTCTGCTTTTCACTGACATTTATTTTGACATTTTATCTTCAATATTTCATTTTTTAAAAAAAGAGTTTATCTTCTTTACAGCAAAATAAAAATGCGTCACAAGTTCCTGTGGGGAGTTTGTCACCATTTTCCTTCTAATTTTTGTGACATGTCATCTTTCCAAGTATTACATTATTTTTAAAGGCATGATTTAGCATATAATTTTTATGAAACCAAAAGTTTGTGAATCTTCCTGTGGACTAAGAGGCACATAGGTCAGACTGGTGGGGCCCTGTATAATGTTATGAAATAAGAATTTATGTAAAAATACTGTCATAGTTATAAACTAATGGTAATGACTTTTGTTTATATTCTGTATGTATACACATAATATTTAACATTTCTGGTAAAAGTATTTGAGAACTTGAAAACCTAGAGATGTCGTTATTTCTTACATTTAATATTTACTAGTTGTTTTTGGTAAGTAAGGAAGATACTTTTCTATTTCTTCCTACTTGAAAAAGCAGCAGTAACCACCTTCACTGAAATATTAAAAGGAAATATGGTTTGTTAAGTCTTAATTTATGGGGACATTTTACATAGCTTTAGGAGATATGACTAGAATTCATCAAAAGAAACTAGCAAAGAACATGTTCAATACAAGGATCTAATTCTTCATGTAATGAGCAATTAAGCTGTAGAAGTTTTTGCACAGAATGCTGTGAGCGTTAAAAGCCAACATAAGTTTGAAATCAAACTGACAATTTCTTGAAAGGATAAACCCAGCTGAGGGTCATTAAACACTAGAAAAACACTGTTAGGTGTTTGAGGGAAGTCCCCTGGATTGTAGCATTTTAGGGGACAGAACAATATTTGTTGGCTGTATTTTTCTTGTTCTGTCCTCATATTCTTACCTAGGTAATCATGAATAATAACTGTTAAAGCTAAGACACCAGCCAGATTAACTTTTGATCAGACCAAGTGCTTTTCCTCTTACTTTTTAGGAATAGTAAATTCTTAGTTCATAACAGAGTTAAGAATAATAATAGTAACAATAGTATTACTGGTAAAATTAACAAAAAAGAATGTTCTGTAGTTCTGGAAAAGTTATAAATAAGCCAAAAGTTGCCTTTGTGTAATAGGTAGGGGAAAGTAGTGATCGGTTGATGAATAATTAAATTTTGAAAAGTTGTATTTTGTAGAATCACTTCTAGAATACATTTAGAATACTTTGCAATTTTATTTTCTAAATTAAAGAGTACATTGTCCTTAAAATTCAGAGTGTGTTTTATGTTGCTTGATTAGATAGATAATGTAAGTAAATTGTATGTTTTTTTCAATTTCCTTTTTGGATAAATGCCCCCAAGAACATCAGTAGTAACTTGACATGGGAATTTAAAATTTCATTCTCAAAAATATATCTTCTGAAATTTACTTGCAATCAAAATTAATGTTAATGATTATTTTTGCTAATGTAAAAATCTTATATAAGAAAAAATCTTTGCTACAATTAATGAAAGTAGAAAGGTCCTACAAAGATACTGGAAGCCATGAAACATTCTACTAAATTAATCTGATCTGCTAAATTGAAGAATCTATTGGAAATCTATTTTAATCCAGTGCAAATACTGTGGGAATGCTTCTGATACTATTTGTTTGCCACAGGGTTATCATTATTTCTAAGACTTGGAAATAGGAAGATAAGTTTTCTTTCTTTTTCTTAGTACAAAACTCAAATGAAAAGCCCTCAAAGAAGACATGATTTTTGTTATTCGGAGTAAAGACACATTTTGGTCCCATGTTCTGGAGAGGACTTGATATGTAAGTCCTCCCAAAATATTTTTTTCCCTGTTTGTGCTTCTAAGAATATGAAGTCTATAGTTGGTTGTCTCTGAATTTGAATCTAGCCATAGCTGTTATTAGGGGAATGAGGAGAAGGAAATATAGTCAAAGGAGTAAATACAAAGACTGAAAACTTAGTTTTAACTTATATATATATATGAGGAAAAAACATGTCTTGTGGACCACAAGGTCCAAAGATCTCCAGAATTCTGAGAGATATATAGTTTATTTATTTAATTTGATAAAAATACCTTGATAGAAATAACTTCATTTTTTACTGCTCAGCATGTATTCTGCCTTATACAAATGGGAATTTTCTTCTGTCTCCATAATCCACACATGCCATACATACCTGGTAAGAGAAAACATATTTATTGGGCTGCAGACAGCTTACTAAACTTCTGAGTAAATATGATTTTTGTCACACGTGTAACCAGCCCAATACTTGCTTGGTGGGTACTGGTAGGGTAGGGAGACTCTAGTGAAGCTTTCAGATCTCATGTGGGTACCAGGGACAAGGAAACATGCCAGGAGGAGTAACCATGTAAAAAAGGTCAAGAAAACCTGAAAAAGAGGAGGCAGTGACTTTCCATAACATTCCACCCACGCAGACGCTCTTGGGACTGTGGCAGTTGGCAGCAACCCAACTCATGTTCTCCCCAAGGAAGGCTGATGCTTTCAGCCCTGGGGCCAGGAGGGCACTTGAGGACTGAGCATGACACCAGGCAACAGTGGTAGGTACTAGTAGATTCTCTTAAATTGTATTTTATTTATTTTATTTATTTAATATTTAATATTTAAATAAAATTTTATTTATTTAATAAAAAAATTATTTTTATATTTTTATTATTTACTTTAATAATTTAATGTGTGTGTGTGTATATATATATATAAATTAATACATTAATTATACATTATTAATAAGATTATTAATAAGGCTTCTTTCCAGTTAGATTATTCTGGCTATCAGCTGCTTTAAAAACAAATTGGGCTTCTTGTCTCCATACATATGGTGTGTCCCTCTTTGTTCATTATAGGCTACTGAATGTAAAATGTCCAACATTAAGTACCCAGTATCGATCCTTTGTCACAGATGGAAAAACAGTAAAGTGAGTCATATCAAGAGTTAGTACTAAACATAGGGTTAGAGATTGCTAATTCATTCTAACTAATTTCATTACACTTCTTTGTATATATAAAGTTATGAAAAATAAGATGAATAAAAGTAATACTTTTAAATAATAAAAGAAAACAGCTTATCCTTGATATTTTATTTATTCATTTATTTTAAGAAAAAGATTAAGGCAATCAATATTTTGACTGGGAGAGTAGAACAATAGAAACTGTAAAGCAGAAATCAAATTTTAAAATGTTTCTTCTTCATTACAGCATTCATTGCTGTTAAGCATGAAGATATATGAGAGGTCTGAATGGGAAAGCAGACTAATGATTACAAGATTCAAAATATCCCTGCACAACTGAAAACAACAACAAAAGCATTGAAAAGAAGGGCTGTGTGTATTAGGAAGATTTTATTCCATACAGAGTTGTGATAGATAGCAAGTAAATCACTAAATACAAATTTAACAGTATAGATGATTCATATTCACAATGCATTGTTTAGATACTGTTTTTCTTGTTTAATGCAGACAGACCGTCACATATCAAGACATCTCCACATACACAGGAGAAGAACAGAAGTTATGTGCAATTTCACAAAGTAAAAACTGCTCACGATCTGGAGAGGCATGGAAGATGAGTCTTGTTCTGTCACTCAAATCACAGGGCTGATAACCAGGGCTGTTCCCCACACCGACCTTCACTGGGATATCAATATATATAACAGATGGCCACTACCAGCATGTGCTGTACGATTCTGACATTTCTGCAGGTGCCAAGTGCCAACCCTCCTTGCTAGTTCTATGCAGATTTGGCCTCTGGGAATGATCCTGATTTTCTCCAGTCAGAAGAGTCCACACCAGTAGTTTCAGCTGAGTTATCACCAGAGACTTGGTGTGAAACCATCCTCCTCCTTTGTTCATTAGGGGAGTTTCATCTGAGCAGTAAAATGTCATCATTCTCCCAAAGTAAACTGAACTCTTCAGTCTTGCAACTTCAGACTGGAGCTCTTTGACACAATTGTCCAAAAGGTTTGGGTGAATTTTACCTGATATTTTCCTATGTTCCACAGATGACCTAGTAGAAATGGTGACAATTTGACAGAGTAATTCAATATATTAATTTTGCAGCACTTTCAGTATAACCACAGGTTGTCTTTTCAAACCATATTGACTAAGTGTTTTTGCAACAGGCAAGATAATCACATCAGAAATAAGAATGAAATTGTAATGATGAGAAGTATAAAAAGAATCAAAATTTCATTTTACACCTTTCTATTTTATCACAGTGGCCTTTTTTCCCCTACTGATTTCAATTTTTTATTCTTATCTTGTAAAATTTGTAAATGATAATCATTTTGGTTACATAACATTACTCCTTTTAACACAAAAACTTAGCCATAGTTCACAATTCTGTTTGTGAAACATGGTGAGATCGAAAATTAATTTCACCATGCTTAATCACTCAATTATTATCAGGAAAGGTAAACAGTCAACAGCTACATTTGATAAATATCTTGATAACAGTTTGGTTAAGATATTGTGGAAAAGATTTTTTCTCTTTGCAATAGAAGCTCTCCAACAGTTACCTCTCTCAGTACTCTCTTCATCCTAAATTGTATTTAAAATGCATTCAAATATTTAAGCCAGCTCTAGTCCAGTGATACATGACTTACATGCATACAATTTTGTAGAATTAAGAACTCATTATGAATTATGCATGCAAAATGTGCTTTTTTTTTCCCCATAAACATACATATAAAATTTGATCACCTAAACAAAATGAATAGTAGGCGTTTGACACAGTCCCTGAAATAAATGGTGGTGGATGCTCCACATATCTTTATCACCTTGGGTACATGCTCCAAACAAAGCTTGAACTGTCCTATTCATTTCCTCTCCACTCCAGCTGATTCTTGGTACACAGAATTGAACCCTTCTATAAAATAACCTGAGATGTCCTATCTTATGTGATATAGATCTGTGCCCCAAAATGACAAAGAAATTCATTTTCTAAACTCCAGAAAAAACATGGGATATGATTTTTACTGCTTCTAAAAGAAAATTTTGGCTCACTTTTTGATTAGTTAACAAAATGTACCCTTGATAGAGATAAGACAGAATTTTCTCCTCTGACTTTGGGTGATTCTTTTTCTGTCAGAGGTGTGAGTGGTGTTTTTGAAATAGATGGAAAAATAGATGATCAATAGATGATTAATAATGATAAAAAAATAAAATTCAGCTTGTCTCTTCTTTCATTTTTAGTACTTTCCCATTACTTTTTCAGGAAGCTTCCACTTATGTCTATAAAGGATTGGAAAATTTGTGCAAATATCAGAATAATTCATTAGTATAGTTTGCTGTGCTCTTGTGGTTGTCACATTAATGCTCTCTATCATATGTAGATACTCAATTCTCTCCTTCACTCCCCTCACAGTTCGCTATTCTTTCTTTTTCCTTCTGCACTGATGCACAGCCCCAGTTTCCTTCATTACTCCTCATTTTAAGCAGTAGCTTGCCAGGGCTTTGTCAGGGCTGGAGTCATAGTGAGCAATAGCTTGGAGCTGGGTATCTGGATTTCAGTCACTCTATCCCAGCAGTTAAAATTTTTCTTTTGTGCATTTGCACTTCTGCTGTGTATGAGTTAGAAATTCACTTTGTATGCAATCGCATCTTTAATTTTTTTTAACTGCCCTTAAAAAACAAGTTTGTTTATTTATTTATTCCTAAAAATGTTCTTCTGAGCTCAAAGTACTCTTGTCCAGAAATTTGGTCCAGAGGATGAAGGTCAGTTCTACCAACAGGTACACCTTTGAAACTTTGTCTTTTCAAGGAATGTTCTTTGGAGACTCTAAGGGGTGTGCCTACATTCTCTGGCATCCATACTGCCCGTTATTGTAGATCACACAGACCACAGGTAAGGGTTTTGAGGAGAACAATAGGAAGTAGTAGATGAAAAGAATTTGATTTCTGCTTTCATGTGAAGGAGAGAAATCTCTATTTGGAGGAAATTGTCTGTAAATATTCAGAAAGTATAATTTGTCTTCACCTCTTTTTAAATTATGATATTTAACTGTATATTAGAATAGGACATAGTTCTTCCCTACTTCTTCCAGTGTGTGCCTACAGTCTATGAAATGCTTTAGAAGAAGAAATAATAATAATAATAATAAAAAATCTTTTTCCAACAACAAAATGGTGATGTCCAGTGGGATATGTTTTTCTCCAGCACGTTAAAAGACTCTGCCAGATGCTTTATTCCTTTAACATTTGCAAAGTTTTTGTTTCTTTCCTCATGAGTCCTGCTGTTTCTTTTAAGGCTGGAAATGGTAAATGTTGGTGCTAACTCATTTGCATCAAAAATACCGAGCTTATCACAAAGTAATCTAAGAACAAATACCCAAGGCTCCAGAACATGTATTTAACCACATTCTGTTTCAGTGTATATGAAATGAAAGCTAAAGCTATAGTCTTATACCTCAGGCTATGTCCTAGTAAAGGGGTTATATAGTTTTCTTAAGAAGTTTGGGTTAGGGAATTTTATTTGTTGCAATTCTTTGCTGGCTGAATTGGAATGTGACTTACCTTTAACTCTCTATCTATGGTTTTACTTAATTGAAAGTAAAATGACCCTGAAACAAGACCTTTGTTCCAAATCACCTAAAGCATGATTTGGTCTGAATCAAACAGCTTTTCTAGATGTTATGAAATGTTACTGCTGGTTCATTAAAAATAATAAGCTTACAAAAGAAATGATACTTGATTATAAAAGACTATAACTTTTAGCTCTTTTTTTTTTTTTTTTTTTTTTCAAAGACTAAGAGGTCAAAGAGGTAAAGAACGCAGAATGATCTGATAGAGATGATGAGAGAAATTAGGTCCCATGAGTCTGCCATATGAAGAAGGAGAGACAGCAGATGGTTCTGTGGCCTGTCTTGGTCCCATCTTCTTGATACCTATACGCCCCTTCTGACAGAACATTAAGTAACTTGCTCCAAATAAGAAGAAGATTGATTGTTTCTGTCTCCAGAGTGATAGTCTTCTCCTGAGGCACTGTATCCACTATGAGGATACAAACACACCTTGAGAGTTTATCTTTTTTTTTTTTTTTTTCTTCCCCAAAAGAAAAGCCATTATTACTTCCTCTTGCTTGCTTGTTGTAGTCACAGCCTAGGGTTGTATGGAGAGTTTCAATGTGGATTTAAGGTGCACTGAGCTGAGAAGGCTTTTGGCATTCCAGATTGGTTGAGCTCCTCAAGGAAAAGAAAGTGTGGTCCATGCAATGAGTTAGGACTCATTCTCTCCATCTACAGAAATAGTTTGTTAAAATATTTGGGGCAATAGAAGAGTAGTTTTCAAATAACTAGAATCACATTTATTTTAAGCAACATGATATTCTACTTAGTTGTTTAAGACCAGACTTTTAAAGGCAGTTTGGCACCTGGAATTCAAACAAAATACCAAGATGAAGTGTACTACCACTGACTTGAATGGGAGTTAAGTGCTTTTTGAAATTAAATCCCATTAAGTATTTGTTTGCATCATCTTAAAATAATATTTTTTTTCAAAAGAGAAAACAAAACAAAAACAAACAAACTAAAACATTTCAGGGCAAATCTAAAAAGTTGTTTCCTTGCAGACATTCCCATTGACTCATAAAACATCCCCTTAACATGACCAGGCCGGCAGTGATTCAGTACAGCTTGCTGGAGCTGATTACCAAGAATAAGCACCAACTGTCCTTACTCTCTTGTGGTCTCCTCACTGGTGGTTGGACTCCTCTTGCTCAGGGCTTGGACCCGTGAAGAGGGGAGTCAGCTGCCCCACTTACTACCCTGTAGGTAGCCTGGTGACTCTCCCCATCTTTGTATTACCACAATGTCTGCTGAGCCCTAGCCTGGCTTGATAACTATACAACCCTTTGTAACAAGGGTTTATTTGCATACACAAGACTTGTTTTCATTGAAGGCAGAGGTAATCCTTGTTGCTGACTTTACTGTGAGAAGAGGGAGATTTCTTCATTCCAAAAAGGTAAGCTGGTCTTTATCACAATTGTAAGGTAAGTGGATGTGGTGTTTTCATATCTAAGTGGTTTTATATATATACATATGCATATATAAAGCTATTCTTTATTATAATTTGGTACCCTAAATTACTGTAAAGAAGTTTCATCTGCACCTTATTACTTGATTAAAATTATTCTCCATTAAGTCAGTGAAACAGAGTTATCAGGTTTTATTTATTTTTTTATTTTTATTTTTTTATCATTTTATCTGTAAAACCACCCTGCTGAATTCTTTAATTCTCTATGTTTCAAGTTAATAAATTCACTTTAGAAATTTGGGACTCTTAATTTGTGCAGGAACAAGGAATATGAAAATACGCACATATTAACATATTCAGTGAATGATGTGTATAATGATGTAATTTTTCTTGTTTATTTTTAGCTTTTTAGCTGTTTTTAGCTTTTTTTTTTTTTTTTTTTTTTTTTTTTCCTAAAGATACTCTTGGAAAGTAAGCACAAATACGTGACAAGATTTTTTGAGGTGATGGGTGCCTTAAGTGCCCAATGGGTATAAGCATGGGTAAAAACAAAGACTGCCAGTTTAGGACCATCTACATGTGGATTTAGGTAACACATTTTGAACATCTGTCAGCATGTTAGCCTAAAATTATATTTCAACTACTGAATTAAAATTATTTTCTGCAAATGCTTTATTTCTTTTATTAAATCTGTTTGTTAGGTTTCTGTTATTAATGCATGCTTAAAAATGCTGTATCATTCTAAGTTCTATGTTATTTTTAGGCTTACTAAATGACATGGCTAACACTGATGAAATTGTGGTGAAACAGTGTTGATAGTCTGCTTTTGAAAGGTGTGGCACTAGATCAAAGTTCATCTATTAAATTCTTTGCTCTGAATGATCAGCTGACACACAGCATTTCAACATCATGCTTTGTCGTCAGAAGGTAATGCATGGGCTTGACCTGGGTATAATTCACTGAACTTTTAATTTTCATGGCTCACTATAGAACCTTACAGTGGAGGTATCTCTCTTATTTGTTACTAAGACTTTGCTGGCAGAAGTGTCTTCATATGCTTCTGTCTTTGAAGAAGCAGAAATCAGCTTTGATAATTCACTTCTAGGTTCAAATTTAAAAATACTAGTTTGTTCCACAGAAATAGTTTGTTAAAATATTTGGGGCAATAATATGTTCTCATTCTTCTGCTTGATGCTGAAATCTCTTCTACAAAGCATCCATTGTTTATAGTGGACTGTTGATTTGATTTGCTGGATTGAAGCCTTGGGTGTATATGTCTCTGTGTCCTGGACAAATTCAGTTATGTTTATAGTCTCCTATTTAAACTTATCTCACTAGCCATGAGTATGTTATTTTTAGACCCTTTTTTCTCTATGTGTGGAGCAGCTGTTCATCTTATTCTAGAATGTACTGAATTTTATGAGTGAATGGAGTTTACAGATGCCTAGAAAGCTGCAAAGATAATATTTCAGTATTAGAAGAACATTTCTCCCTTCTGTAATTTCAAGACTATTAGATGTAGATTTATTTTACAGTTTAAGTATGAATCCCCTATTGGCATAGTGATACATAAATATGGAAAGCTATGTTGAGTCAAGAGTGTACTAGAGACACAAGTGTGATTCACAGGAGTCAAATGGCCTTTTGAGTTCCTAATTCAGAAAGGACTTAACCAAGAGCAGACCAGTGCTAGCTGCCCACCTGGCACAGATCTAGCTCCCCACTGCATAGGCACTAGGCAAATGCCAGTACATTTGCATGGTTTTGGCATACAGGTATGTGTAGTGATTTAAACTCTCAGATGAGTATCCCCTTGAAAGTTCACTTCATACTGCACACTTAGATGAAGAGCAGACCTAGCTTTCTCTTTCCCAAACTCCATGTGTGTTTGTAAGCAACACAGTTGTTTTACAATTATTCACAATGAATCATGTCATGTTTGAGGCTGGAAAGGACTTCTGGAGGTCCAACACCCCTACCATGGTTGCCCAGAACCATGTCCAGACACGTTTTGAAGATCTCCAGGGAGGGAGGTATCTGGTATCTCTCTAGGTATCTGGTTCCAGTGCTCTGTCACCTGCCTAGTGAAGTGCTTCCTGGTGTTCCAGAAGAACCTCCTGTGTTCCAGTTTGTGCCTATTTCCTCTTGTCTTGTGAGTGATCACCACTGAAAAGAACCTGGCTCAGTCATGTTTATTCCTTCCCTTTGGGTATTTACAGACATTGATGAGATCCCTCCCTGAATAGGCAGCAAATTTAAAGAACCTTTTGGTAAAGTCAATATAGCATTCAGCTAATCTGCAAAAGGTTTTTTTTTTTTTTTTTAAGAATGCTACTTAGTAATTAAAAAACAAACAAACAAACAAACAAAGTTTAAGAACGTTTCAATTTTTAGCTTCTCAGGACCAGTTCCTCACATTTTCCCCCCATGAAAAAAGCCACAGAACTATTTCCTTTCCCAAGAAGGAAGACTCTTAAGTCCACAAAGGACTTTAAAAATTGATTACTTTTATATCTAGGATTTGTTATATGAGTATTCACATTATGTGATTTTTTTTTTTTTTTTTTTCTGTCAAGCTTATCACAAAACAAATTTTGCTAACCTGATTACTTGTAGGAAATAAATAAAACACTAGAAATTCTACTGAAGTGGATGTATTGCTTTTATTTAACTGAGTATTTATGAATACATTTTATAAAATTTACCCTCTTCTAATTCTTAGAACTCAAAAAAGAACTTTTTAATCTGCAATAGCTATTATATGAATGTGGATGATTGAAATGTTATGATGATTTTCAGCCACGATATTAATAAACATAACTAATCAGTACTCAAAGTAAAACTTGATTTTCTGAAATGTTAGTTATTTGTCTGAACCTCAGCTGGTATTTGCAAATTTTCCTCCTGCTGCAATTTTCCTCCTGCATAATGTGTTTGTGCTCAATATAAACAGCTAATTAGGAGCCTCTGTCAGTGCCCATGATTAGTTAAACCACAAACCTGATTTCAGGCTATAGTATGCCAGAGTGATAACCTGCATGTTTGTATTCATATTGCTAGATGTGTTTGAGTGCAGTGACATCTCTTTGTGGGCAAGGCTGTGATATATCTTCTCTGCACAGAATTTATCAATTTATCATTATTTATCATTTATAAATCTATGTCTTGAGTTTCCTTCTTTAGAGTTTGGAATGATTTGCATACTTGTATGTAAACAGTGTAAATGGTTGTTCAATGTGAACTTTGGAAGAAGTCAGATATTTGACTCAAAGGGTAGAAATAGAAATGTGTGTCATCAAATTGCCATCTTCATAGAATGACTTGGGTTGGAAGGGACTTTTAAGATCATCTAATTCCAACTCCCTGTACTGGACAGGGATGCCACCCACTAGATCAGGTAATCCAGGTGCACATCCAGCCTTGTCTTGAACACCTTTGGGGATGGGGCATCCACAGTTTTTCTGGGCAGCCTGTTCCAGTGTCTCACCACCCTATTTTTATTTTTAGTAGCTGGAATGTTCTTAATTTTATTTTCTTTTCACGGTGAACTGTAATACATGAAAAGTACCTTGCTTAAAACTAAACAAACAAAAAAATCTCTTGAAGTCTTTTTCTGCCAGATTTCATCACTGTTTCTTAAGGACATGACTATCGTCTTGGTGTTGGTATTTTGGATGGCAAGGGATCACTGCTTGTAAAAGAACATAGATCACCTAAATCAACTGTTCAGAGGAGCACCTGGCACTGCTCCCAATATGCAAGGTGAGGGTAAAAGGGGCCCATGAAAATATGTTCATGAAAGCAAGGAAGAGGGATTTTCTACTTTCTGAGCTGCTGACTCAGCCCCCTAAGAATGCTTATAATGTGGGTGTGTAGCACTTGCTGGAATTGAAGATACAGTTCTCGAAAAGCCTGTGGCAGGTTCTTTACACTTTAAAGTGCAGTCACTGTGTAGCCTGGGCATGGAAAAGATAATACCAGCTGAAAGTGCTACTGATAAACATTTTTTAAAACTGAAGTTGCTTACTTGGCCAGCTAATAAGATACCAGTTATATCCTGAAATAATGAAATATTTTATTAGTCGGTGCTCAGCAGAATTGCCTCGCTGCTGTTAAAAATATTTTTAAAATGAATTTGAAGGGCATTGTGGCCCATTAATGTCATCACTCCTGACATATTATCGGGACAGCATACCACAATCTAATGTTATTTAGCAAAAACTATTAGATAATGCCAGGACCTAGCAATGTCTGTGCAAAGTTATTTAGCTAAGTTGACTTCTAATGCAGAGAATAAGAAAAGGACAGCTTACTCTAGAAATGTATAATTATTTTTATTCTCTGTGTGCACTTATATATTTTAAATAGGAAGGGGAAAAAGCTTTAAATGTAGCAAGAAGGAACATATAAAAACTTTAATTCTATTGGACCGATAACCAAGGACATTTTAAACTGTTAAATGGAAATTTATGCATATCTGTTGGGCTTTAGTTCCCCAAAATTTCATAGTACTATGCTCACCATAGTATAGCACATTATTCACCTTGCAGATTTTCTACATGATTTCCTTTTGTAGTATATGATTAAATTTCAGGAAAATAATACAAAGGGGAAAAATACAGTGTTCAATGGGCAAGTAGGTGCCAGACCAGAAAAATCCTTCCACCTCCCCATCTCTCCTTTTTCTGTCTGCTATTTTCTGGCACATTCTCAGAATCTGTGCCTCCGGCTGCACAACTGCAGTTAGAGCCTAAGCTGCTCTAGCCTCTGACTGACCCCACGATCCCTCTTGCCCTTGGCCTCATGTTTGTGTTCCTTGTCTTGTATATTCTCTGCAGTTTGTGCTGGCCAGGGATGTCCTGTTTCAGAATACTAAACCAGCACAAAAATGTCACTTGTCGCATTGGGACAGCTTTCTGCCAAAGAAGGGTACTAAATATAATACAGGACAGGAAATATGTTAGATACAGGGGAAGGAGCTCACTGCAATGATGGGATGATTTGGGTGCTGGAGTTGGTTTTGACTCCCACAGAGCTGCCCCCTCAGCCCATTGACTTGGGGGAATCTCTGAACATCTCTCCAAAGACCTATTAATCAGGGCTGAAATAGAACAAAGAGATATGCTAGAGATAACCTTCTAGAATGATTTTGGAATTAATTTTGGTGCTGCTATTAATGCTGTAGAATACTTTTTCCCAGGAGGGAGATATTTGACTTCAGCAAGATTATTAGACTGAAGTAGTGTTGCTTCACACGAGTGGTCCTGTTTAAGTTGTGTTTGACAGCAAAGGCTACAGTGTACTCCTGTGTTTCCTGAGACTGCACAAGGATATCTCTATCTGGGTGATTTCCGGTTCTTCCTGACAGATTAATTTCAAGAAGTTGGGAGCATTAACAACTCCTCTTGAAGAGCACTGGAAGGATTTCTGTCTCCCCTTCTCCCATAGCTTTAATTATATATTAGGCTGCAGGTGGAGACTATAGACCACTAATGCTGCACAAATATGCCAAAGTGATGACATCTCTGAGTTACCTGTGAAAGAAAGACAAGTACTGAATAATGGAGCATTCAGCTATGTCGACATCACCTGTACTGTATGGAGGAAAGGGACATTTTCACTAAATATAGAGACTAGTTGGAGGTATGCATGGAAGGACAAAGGAAGAAGAGAGAAAGATCCTATTCACAGATTTCATGAGCTTGCTCAGTCTTAAACATAGGAATTAATATCTTTCCAAAGTTTAATTCCAACAAAATAAAACATTGACTGCATGTCAGAAATATGCTTGCCTCTTTCCCTAGAGATGAGAGCTCTTCCAGAAACTCATCCAAAGACGCTCTGACTCTCTCTCTCTCTCTCTCTCTCTCTCTCTCTCTCTCTCTCTCTCTCTCTCTCTCTCTCTCTCTCTCTCTCTCTCTCTCTCTCTCTTACTCTGTCCCTCCTTGTGTTTTGGACTCTTCCACAATATGTTCAAAGTTGTATTTAGACAGACCAGGAAGGTTACCCATAAACTCTGTTCCACTGGAACACTTGTCATAATATTAAATAGTAACCTGTACTGTGAAGGATGCTTTATTTGAATTAGGTCTATATGTTAACTAAAATTGGACTGTTCTTTCCATGTATATTTAACAGTCAGAAAATCTTCTTTGTTAGATATAAATTACTGAGTCTGTTGAAAGAACTCTTGTTTTGTGCAAAGCTATTTTGCTGACTGCTTCTTAATCAAGGTGTTCTTATGCTGATAGCATCTTGTTCTCTTAAGTGAATTTCTTGTAAAAAGATGATGTCAGCTTTTTCTGTTTCAACAGTTTTTTGTAGTTATAACTCTAAGCCATTTATGTTCCACATTACAAATTCAATTATTTGATTTGCCATCATTCACCTCTGTAATACTAGACCATTTGATATACTGTACAATGTCATTGTAAAAATTTAACATAACTATAAAGAGAACAACATATTCTAAAGCTATTTGTTTGGAGATGTTGGTTCTCATAAGAGTTAATATATCAGTATGACACTCTGGAATATACTAGAATACTTTGCTTATTTTGATGCTTTATCTTTATTTATAAAGTCAGGATAACCCATTTTCTCATTTCAGACTCTCTTAGTTTCTTATATTGCCAATTAATTATTTATCAATAAAATAATGCAATTAAAGTATTTTCAACAAAACTGAAACAAGAAAGTTTGAATTATTTGTGACAATTAACACAGATGTGGATAAGCCAGTACCATAAGTAATGCAGTAAACCAGTACAAAAACAATGACAGTGGATTTTTTTTTCCTTTCAAGGTGTGCAGATGTGGTTAGACTGATTTAAAACACACAAACAAAACAACAAAACCCAAGACTTTGGCCTTGAAAAATTCTATTAGTGACCAGTCATCATGTCCAATTTTCCCTGGCTGATGGAATCTGACAAGATTGCAGCTTATGGGAATATAGCTGCAGGCCAGTAATTTTTTTTGTTCTTGTCAGGCATAATCAAAAGGGTAAGGCCATCTGCTTTCCAGCAATTAGATACTCCCCTTTCAATTGTAATATACTGTGAGTTGGATAATTTATTCATCCCAGGGTAAACTTAAACATTTGCAGTATGGTGAAACCTGACACAGGAATAAATAGCTCCACTCTCTCTTGTCCTGCCCATGAAGTTCCTCAGCAGCTCACTCACGTTGTCCCTGTGAATGAACATGCCTTCTCACACTCTTTACAGCTTTGATATGTAAAGCATTGGCCATCATTACCCAGTTGCCTGAGGAATTCTGGAAGTCCATGGAACTTTAGCTTAAATATTTTCAGTAGCATTAAAGACCTAAGTAGATGGTGTGATTCAGCCTGGTAACGTGGCTGGTGTGATGAGAAGACTACAGAGCAGATACAAAAGCGGATGGTAATATAAAAGACAATGTCATAGTTGATCTTTGAGTTTTTCAGAGATTCAGAGAAAATTGTCCCACTTGAAATAAAAATTAGTGTTTTGTCTTGTACTTTAGAGTTTTTCTCAATTATATTGTGTAGTTTTCAAGAACTATATTGATAAAGTTTCACTGGTGGAACAGGTTTTTTAAAATATGCATCAAAGACACATATTCCAGTATTCCTAAAAATCAGTCTTAAATTATAATTGGCACCCATATGGTAGGAAATATTGAAGTGAGTCAGGAACTAAAAATATCATAGGGCATTGATCAGAATTAAGAATATCAGGTCCAACACAGCGGATCCTAGAAATTAGAGTGCTCATGGGTGAAATTAGAAATACTTGGTCATTGTGGAAGTCAATATGCTAGACCTGGGACTTGTGTAGATTAACATTGAAATCAATACGGCTTTTTCAGTTTGTCATAGCTTCTGGTGATGTTAATTTAGGGTAATATTTATGACAGTATTTTCTAGTGTTTTGTCTCATAAATGTGTAGATGGTCAGAAGGGGTCTGTTGGCTCTAAAAATGCATTAAGAAACATTAGGCATGAAAATGAGGAGACTAATGCTGAAGATGACATGTTCGTGGTGGTACATACTTGATCTGGAAGTATTTCAGTAGCATATCATCCCATTAATAGACTGAACCTTTAAGAGACAAGGCAGTGTACAGAGCCTTATTGCAGCATTTTCCATCTGCTAAAAAGTTAGATGTTGCCATTAATTCCATAGGCTCATGATTTAGCACTCTCTCACACCTGATGCTGTGTACGTACCCCCTGGCAAATATCAATTGCAGTGGAGACTGAAATTTGTCTTGCTTTAGGTGAAACAAAGTGATATTTACTGAAATATTAAACAGGAGAACAGATTGCAAAACCCCAGGCTAGACATCACGAGGAGCTTCAGACACATCTTTAGGGCATTTTTTTTTCTACTTCACTTCGTAAGTAGGATAAGGTAAACACCTACCCTTTATGAGCAAACATTGCTTCTTTTAAACCCATAGGCAGAAGACAAAAGAAAGTTAAATTCTGATAGGAATGTGATGTATATTATCTCTAACTTAATGGAAGTGTGAAAATTCATTTTAATTTTCTGGAGTGAACATGCTTCCCGCAAATTCTTTGAAAATATACTCTTTACTTTAAAAACTTCGATCTGGCTGAATTGAGGTTACAACCCTAAAATGTTTTCTAACACTAATCTCACATATTACCAGAGTGATAATAACTTTCTTCAGCTGAGCATGGTGTAAAATGAACAGTGAATAGGACTGCTGATCTTTCATTTTTGTTCCTTCAGTCACCTTTTCTGAACATATATTTGATTATATCTTTAGACTAGAAAGAAGAACAGGGTTTTGTAAACTCTAAGCAGTATTTCCAGAAGACAAAAATGGGGGGGGAAAGGCAGATTTTTTTTTTTTCTCTGTATATGCTAACATTATTTTCTCATAAAAGGAGAAACACCTAGGACTAAGGAAGGCCTCAGAAAAGGGATCCAAAAGCATCTCTAGATAATTTTGTTTTTGACATCCTCCTTTCCTCTGAGTTTTTCTTATGAAAATGTATTCTCTATAGACTGTAGGAATATTTTTTTACTGAGACAAACAACTACATTTCTGCAAACTGTTTTTATCCACAAAAGGATGTGGGTGAACCGTGAGCAGCATTATTGTGCCTAGTGTTCAGTTTCAGAAGTAGTATTCACAAACTCAGCTGCATACCCACACTTCCCTGGAATGAGTGAAAGTCTAAAGAGTCCAGGAGTGAGATGGGTAAATCCCAGCACAGTGGCTGGAGGATGCCAACACTGAATTTCCAGAAGAAAGAGGAGATATTTACTTCAATGTTTCTCTCAGAGTTACACTATTATCTGAAATGAGCGTTTATAAAAGATTTGGATTTTTATGCTGAAATTCTTTTTTGCATGTTAATTTACTGAATCGCTCCATTGGCAGAGTAAAGCAAACTTGGTATTCTTCTTTTAAGAAGGCAGTTTGGCCAATTCCCATCAAGAATCACAGACTCT
Source organism: Heteronetta atricapilla (assembly GCA_011075105.1). NCBI lineage: Eukaryota > Metazoa > Chordata > Aves > Anseriformes > Anatidae > Heteronetta > Heteronetta atricapilla. The sequence continues at coordinate 59,047,998 of CM021734.1, forward strand.
CTTTGAGAATTAGAAACTTATTGTGATTTATTTTATTTATTTCTTTTTAAAATGCAATTTATGGAGCTGGGACTCTGTGAGTTTCTATGGAATGGTGGAGAACCAAGGACCCTGTGGAAATATGGCTTCAGACCTGGCTCTTAGGGAAATCTTATTACATTGTCATAGCTGTAGCTGGGATTGAGACTTGTGCTAATACTTATTCCTGCTCTCTTTACAGATAGCTGCAGTTTTCCTTTAGTTTAGATGTCACCTCTGGAAGATGGAGTCAAGATATTGTATGTGCAGTTGAAATAGTTTTTTGTTTTGTTTTGTTTTGTTTTGTTTTTTTCCTGTATGGTACTGCAAGCCCCACCATTGATTCATTTCTATATAACTCAAGTATGAATCTTGCAGGTTAGCTGTTTTGTTCATCTCTTTCTTGCCTTTTTATTTTTATTTTTATTTTTTTAAATTCCCCTCAGCAGGAATTGTTTTAGAGTCCTCAATCATCTGAAATGGGAGATGGATTCAAACTGGAATACCAGCTCTGTTCTGCTGCCCACCTTTGGGACAGTTTCTGACTTGACACAAATGTCATGTTTCCTGTGAAACATTCCAGCCAGAATGTGAACCATAACATTCAGATGCTGTAATCCATGGAGGAAAAAAAAAATTACATCTCAGGTCCACTGAGAACTGTGATATGATACTTGGTCCTTGATCCCATTAAGTACTTCAATTCTTTCTGTCTTCAACAGGAACTTAAAGTGCTCAAGACACAACATTCACCTTGAGATGAACAGTATGCCTTCACTCCGAAAGGGAACACTGCAGCAAGCTTTTAGATCACTATTGCTTTTATATGGATTCAATTTATGAAATGATGATCATTCCAGGAGAGAAAATATCCAATATTCTGACTTACACTTTTAATTGGAAAGAATTAAATTGTGATCTGCTTAATATTTCATATTTAGGTTAATGTCTTCGAGACTTTAAGAACTCATGCCAAGTAAACTTACAGATCATCTACTGTAGCTGTCAATCCAAAAAGCAGACAACTACCATGGAAGGCAAAATAAGGGAGCAGAAACATTCCTCATTCTGTTATCTACCTTGTCTACTACAGCAGTATTTGAGTATATGCATGTTGTATTGCAAAACATACTCATATAATATTTCAATATATATATATATCTCCTTAAGTATCATACTTTCATTAGATTATAACTGCCACACATTTTTTGTGTACATTTGTGTTTGTTTTGCAAATAATGTAAGTTACTAAATGAAGCCCAAATCCATTTCAAGCGTTCTTAAGGCTGAGATTTTCGTTTTGTTTTGTTTGTGTTTGTGCATGTGTGTGTGAATTTTATGCCTGTTTCTGGGGGAAAAAAAAAGTCTTGATCAGTTCTTTCATGGAGAAATATAGTAATTCATTTTTCTTAAACACAGTGATTCAGAAAAGTTGCCAAGGATTAACTGGTTTTAAAACCACTTAAGTTTTGGCATTCTTTGTGGTACTTTCTCTACATGTAGGACAAGATAATGGAGAGATAGAGACCCCTGTACTTTTCCTGCTTCCCACCACCCCATTAAACTATTGCTCACAACAGTGAAACTGCACACAGAAAATTTCATGTTTCTGTAAATGTGGAAGTTAAGGTGTTTCCTGACAGAATAGAGGGAAATCCTTAACTTGAAATGTCTTCTATCAATAGCTAAACAGAAAGTGCCTCAGACACTGCATAAACATCAGCCATTTCAGATGACTCCCTCTTTCTTTTTTACATTTTACAGAGTTCAATATAAAATATATATTTTTTTTTCAATGTCTTTCTTCACATTTGGAAAAATCATAAGCCTTTTCTGCATCTTCCTATGTTGGCTTTCCAAAAATTATGAGTATTACAACACTGTGCAGATAAATGGTTCTATGTTTGTTGTACCTGTACAATCTTATAAAAGTTTAATGATTATTATCACTCACACTTTAAAAATACAATGTTTAAAGTTTTTTTATTTTTCTATAGTGAATGTCATAAACATTTTAAAAATATTATTTTAAAATTAATTTTATTTTTTATGAATTTTAAAATTATATTCTATATATATATATATTTCCTGTACTGATTGTTTCTATGAAAGATGTTATCTCTTATTACAACTATGCTAATACCTTCATGCTCCTGTGATTGCACCGGCAGCATCAACACAACAGAATATTTGGCTAAGTTATTCCATATCAGAAATGCAAATTCCTTTTTCTCAATTTTGATTTTTTTTTCACAAATATGTTTTCCAGTCAGCTTCGTGGGACAGATCAGAAGTAGAGTACTACATAATGAGGCTGAGATTGTAAGAATACATTTACATATAATGCTGTAAACTTTCTGTGATGTGATTTAGCTCTTTAAATGATGACAGTGTAACTGATGAAGAAACCAAGACCAGGTCTTCCAAATATATTATGTATCAGTCATTCTGTGACAATATTTATTCACCTAAGATTGGTATGATGCTACTGTTGACACAGAAATATACTGTATGCAGACATACTCACAAACTATAGAATCAATCCAGTATATGTTGACTTAGCCTGGAAAAAAAATCATTTCCAGACAACCAAAAAGTATTCTTGAAAACTCTGTTAGCAATTTATAAAATCATTTATCTTGCTCAGGTGTTAGAAGTGGATTCATTGTTTTATCTGAGGCAGAGTATAATAGTTTCAAAGGCAGCAAGGCCTCTCTGGAAGTATAAAGGACACATTCAGCCTTGATGCAGTGTAATACATTTTTTATGGACTCCTTAGGTAGTGAGAGCTATGGTTGAGGACTCTTGTTGTCTGTCTTCTCATTCTCTTCTGTTTCTTCAGTGTATTGTTTACAATGGAGTCCAAGTAGTAATGGCGATTTCTGTTTCTGGAATGTGCTATTCGATGGTATTTCTTTGATGAACTGTTCTTAAGAATAGTATGTACTTGTTTGCAGTTATACTCATCACAGTTTCTTTGAATCTCTTCAGCAGATGGAGTAATTTAAAAAGACTATGGGACTCCAGGACAGGTGGAGGAAGATTTTCAGTCAGCCCTTTAGTGCCTGGAGAATATAAGAGAGATTAACAAGACACTGTTAAGATATTGAGTAACTAAGACATAGTTGCTGAATGTTACTGAAATAATAACCAGGCTTCTGGGAGTAAAAAGGCTCTTTCCAGGGTTTGGGGCAGGCGGGATTGGGAAAGGATGTAAAAGCTGGTGCTTGAGCTTTATGCATTAATGTGCCTTTTTACATTTCTTATCAAATTTGAGGGAAGAGATGTAGCATACCTGTCTCTGTGCTGCTGTAGTCAATGTATTTCTGTGACCTCTCAAATGAATAGCTCTGTGCAAAATGTGCATTTGGGGTGGAAGAGACCTCTTCCATTTACCTCGTCCACTGGCTGTGATTTGGGGACTAGCTCCAGGAGCTGTGGAAGTATCTACTGACAGCATCTCTTTGCTTGCCTACAAAAATAGAGCCATTTACCTCATTACCTCACAATAAAACAGGTAAGTTGGGATTTTGGTTAACTGTGAGAATTAATGACTGGAGTCTGTAAACTGTCCTGAGAGTTTAACTGACTGGCAGCATGCTCCAAAAAATAATAATAATAATAATAAAACTCATAAACTACTTAGGAAGTGCAAGGTATGGGGAGTATCTCATATTTTCACATGGTGAGTATTCTATATTTTCATTGTCATTATTACTGAGAAACTGTGAGGTTCCTCTATAATAAGGAGAGCCTGGAGGGCACCTATTATGTGTGACAAAGCGGAGATCTTTCTGTTCATTCATAGCACATTTCCTTGTCAGCAGGATTGTTTTTAACAACATTGCCATGAAAGAGAGAATAACAGCACCAGGAATCTTTCTAAGCCCTCTCTGGAAATCTGTGGAATTTGTTTGTTTAGAACGTCTATAAATGTTCATGCATTTTGCTTCAGATTGAGCATCATGAAGCCCTGTGTCTGAGAAAATAATCAGTGTCTTATCTAAATTAAAATCTAAATTAAATCTATGTGCCTTGTGATTCGTCCTTTTCTTTTCTATGTTTGTTTTATTGTGGGGCTGAATTCACTCTTGTTTCAAAGAAAGTGAAGGAACATTAAAATCTCCAACAGATACCCCATTCAAAGAAAAAATCAGAAGAAATAGGAAGAGCAGCCTGGGAGATCACATTAGCCTACTTTTGTCAGGTTTCTTTCTTTTTACTTGAGATGTGACCTGACAGGAATACTGGGTACTACTACTGCTGTATGTTTTTCACTGGCTAACTAAAATAGGTAGATGCTTCTTACATTTGCCAAGCTATTTAATTTAAATGTTTCTATATAACAGTAGTGATCACCTAGGAGACTAAACATGACTTTCCTTTTTATCTGGCATCTGCCTTTCAAACTGGTAAACACCATCTGTCTTCCACACTATAGAAACAATTTAACAAAATAAATGTGAAAGAAAAAAACATTGACAGTAATTGTTGTATCCAAAGTAAAGATGCTGTGGGTATTTACAGGACTCTAACAGGGTCTGTGGGTAGGTCACACCATTCCCAGTCTGTCCAGGTCAGAAATGGCATGCACCTCCACTCCCTCATGCTGGCCTAGGATCTGTTCCTCAAGAACTCAGCTACCACTGGTCAGGCATGGAGGGGGCCCTTCAAGCAGCTGTTGCCCTTTCAGAGTATATATTTCTGCTTTTGGAATTCAAAGCTCAGCATTCACTGAAATACAAAAAGGCCTGGTTTCCTCCTGCCTTTCTCTGTCTATCCTTGCATATCTCTTTGGAAAAACATTATGAAAAATACACACTGGTTTAGTGCCTAGCAGGGAACATATTTGTATTCAGTTTACAGTCAGGAGTAGGTTATCTTAAAGATTATTTAACACTACCAGAAGCAGAATGCTATAGTATGTCTAATTAAAAATAAAGTGTACCAGCTTCAGCTAGTTCAAAGGCAGAAATTATTTTAATATTCTGTATGTCACAGTATATAATGCAAAAATGTACTGTTGCTGCTAACTTTGTTTTGATCTATTATTCTCCTGATTGCAAACAAATGTTTAGGAGCCCTCATTTTATTTTATTTTATTTTATTTTATTTTATTTTTCTCTGGACTAGGTGGGAGTAATCTAGTAATTGTATTACGGAGTTCACCATAAAACCTATAGTCAGCAGTTGAGCATTGGCTCATAACTTTTTAAGAGCCTTTTTCATTTTGTGTTGATGTGTAAATACAATTCATATTTTCCAGTTTATAGTGAGCCTGGGGGGTGGTGGGGGAGGTGGAATTCAGAATACATTGCGGTACTTAAAATAGAGCATAAAGTAGGTATAATAGTTTCAGGGAAACACAGAACATACACAGGCACATATTCTTCATATACAACACTGTGCTGGATCTGACTGGAATGGAGTTAGTTCTCCTCACAGTAGCCCATATGGTGCTGTGTTTTGAATTTGTATAAAACAGAGCTGGTAGCACACAAGCGCTTTGACTACTGATGAACAGGTCTTGCAGAGCGGCAAGGATTTCTCTTTGTCTCCCTCTGTCCTCCCCAGTGGGTAGGCTGGGGGTGTGCAAGGTGTTGGGAAGGAACACAGCCAGGACAGCTGACCTGAACTGGCCAAAGGTATATCCCATATCATATAATATTGTGCTCAGCAATAAAACTGTGAGTGTTTGTTGTTGTTTTTTTCCTTGCCAGAGTAACTTGCTCAGAGACTGAATGGGCATCATTCTTTTTATGGGAGATGGTGACCGATTGCTTTTACATCACTTTTTTCCCTTCTTTCTTTTCCTTATTAAGCTGCATTTATTGTGACCTACCAGTTTTCTCGCTTTTGCTCTTCCTATTCCCTCCCCTGCCCCTGTGGTAGAGGGGAGTGGGCAGCTGTGGGGGTACTAAGATGCTGGCCAGGAACAGCCCACCGCAGCTGCAAAGACTCTCTAGTGTGCTCTACAAAGGTGGTTAGAAATGTGATTGTGAAGGATGTATGTGGCACTTACATGCATTAGTTTTAGAGAGAAGGCCAGGAAATATTTGAATAATTATTAATCATTCTCTTTTAAAACAAATACCAATGAACAGTGCTGCAAAACCTAGCTATTTGTGGAGAATTGGTTGTCTATGAATCATGTACTGAGTAAGAAGAATTTCAATACGTTACAAGTCACTGAGAAAAACTTACTGTTAGTACAGCTATGTTCCTCTGTGTTGTATGGGTGAAAACACATCAGGTATGTATTTTACTACTTTTTGCTGTTTCACAGTGAAAGTGAGAAGATTTTCTATAGGGTTACTGTTATATTCTTTTCCTAGATAAATTAACAGTTCATAGTTTCTTAAGAAGATTTACTATGGGAGAAACTTATTGGGAATCTTCCAGGAGCTTGTTACCCATCAAATATGCAGTTTTTAAGATCAACAGCTTGAGTAACTGGTAAGTTTATTTAATTTACTCTTTGCATAAAAAATTGCATTACAATTATACTTACAATTTTTATGTTTTTTCACTGAAAAATATCAATTTGACTATAAGATGTTTTGACTTAAAACAACCTCCCGCAAAAAAAAAAGGGGGGGGGGGGGGCACAATAAAGATATTTCAAAGGAAAAATACATCAGTGTACTGAATAGTCAATTTAATATAATTAGTGAACATTCTTTCATTTTCATGTAGTATTATAAAACATCTAAGGGGTAATGGGAATGTAATACTTCAGACACACAGAGAGTGTGGTTACTGCATTCATTAATTGCCCAACTATTGCTTCATGATTTTAGACCAGTATCATTGTTTCAAAAAGTAGATAGGGAGTGATTTCAAAGAGAACTGTGTCAAACCCAGAAATCATGTATATTAAAATTTGTCTTGAATTGACCTTGTAAAACAAAGTTGCCTCTTTCTCTGAATTTCAGCAATTATTGTTTCATAGATAGGAAAGACCTATGGAAGCAATTATACCACAATATAGACTCATCTTTCAAGTCTTACAAAATTCAGATTTTTTTTTCCAAACAAATATCTATACCCTCCTAAGAGTTCTCCATAGAGTTTAACTATTGGCTATTGTCTTTTCCTGATATTTTTTTTTTTTTTCATTGCAAGAAGGAATTGCTCAAAGTATGAAGAAAACGCTTAAGTTAATATTCTCTGATTTTGTCTGATTTGACTAGCCAAGTCTATTCAGTGCCTAAAGTCATTCATGTTCAAGTTCACTTTAACTCTCTAAAATGATGAAAACCAACAGTCTGTAAGAATAAACTGTCATGAATTTGGCAAACTGCATGGTTGCAGAAGTACTAAATTCCCTCTTGGTGTCAGAGTCAGAACTACACACTGTGGCTGAGAATTGCATTATATTTTCTTATACGGATACATTCCAATGGAAGTATTATCTGGGAGACACTCTTGTTACACAAACACAAATTCTAACATGTCGTACTACTACAATGTGAACAGCAGTATTGGCTGAGGCAGACATGTTTACTGAATGAATAGTTTATGTTAACCTACTGCTTTGCTCAGCAGAGTTCTTCATATATTTCTGCACACATAAGTGAGAGATGCAACCTTACTTCCTCGCTACCAGCCTTATAAAAATGCTGTTCTCTCTCAGGCTTCCCTCAGATAAGACCTTCTCCCTCTGTGGTACATATGACTGCTAATCTGAAAGCATGAATTTCAGAGATGGGACTCTACCTTTTTTATTTATTATTATTATTATTATTGTCATAGTATACAGTCTAATTTCCTTCTTCATTTACATTTTCTGAAAGAACACCCGTATGAAATTTCTTATGATGCTTAGTTTGTTTACTGTGGTAAAAAGTAATTTCGGTGCAAACAAAACAGCCTAGAATTTACTTTCCACTTCCAATGTTACTGGCATATTAGCATTGGATCTGGTTAATAATATAGGTGAAATTACAGGAAATTGCAGTGTGTCTGCAACTGTGCTGGTCTCTATTTTTAGACTGAGTTATGCTTTCAAAGCCACCTTTGAGCTCTGACCTGTTCTAAGTACCTCACATGATGTGTATGGGTATCGCTCTCTTTTTTTAATTTTTTCTTTTTCTTTTCTTTTCTTTTCTTTTCTTTCTTTTCTTTTCTTTTCTTTTCTTTTCTTTTCTTTTCTTTTCTTTTCTTTTCTTTTCTTTTCTTTTCTTTTCTTTTCTTTTCTTTTCTTTTCTTTTCT
>CM021734.1:59056330-59073828 GCA_011075105.1 Heteronetta atricapilla
CTTTTCTTTTCTTTTCTTTCTTTTCTTTTCTTTTCTTTTCTTTTTCTTTTTCTTTTCTTTCTTTTTCTTTTTTCTCTTCTCTTCTCTTCTCTTCTCTTCTCTTCTCTTCTCTTCTCTTCTCTTCTCTTCTCTTCTCTTCTCTTCTCTTCTCTTCTCTTCTCTTCTCTTCTCTTCTCTTCTCTTCTCTTCTCTTCTCTTCTCTTTTCCCTAGGATATAAGCACTCTTCTCTCTTCATCCAAAAGGACACTATTGTCCTTTTCTGTTTGTTCCTTCTGTGTGATTCTGTCAGCCAGTGACAACATTCCCTTTTTAGTTTGGTTTCCTAAAATATCTGGTGTCTTTATTTTGTGAAAATTAGAAAAAAAAAGTAAAGATTTTTGACTCTTCCTGGCCAAAGTTCTACTTGAACTATTGGAAATATCTTTCAATAAAAACAAAACCAAAATCTTTGATATTTCTGTTCCTCTGGTTGAAGCCCAATGCAGAATCTTGTTGTGAAAGTTAGCATTGTCTTTGCGTTCCTTAGGTTATACCAGTGGAATCAGCAGTGCCCTCCAGCCAGAATCTGCTATGCATAATGACATTGGTTGAGAAACACATGGAGGGTCCTCTAAACAAAAATTAAATATTCTTGCATCCTCTAGAGAGAAAATTTTTCAATGCATCCCCTCTGGGATTGTGTAGTTGTGTACGTATATTTATTAATTCCTCCAAAATGTACATAATATATGTTTACTATAAAAGTTTTGAGTCAACTTCAGTTTTTTTATGAACCAGCATTGCGGGATATATATTGGACATTTTGGTGTATGCCATGCTTTGTGTAGTTGATAAGCAAATGCCTTAGAAGCATGTGCAATTTGTCTGATTAACACAAGAAACACATTAAATAGCCAGTAACAGATGTGGTTATTTGACAAAATTGACAATTCATTGATTATGGACATAAGTATATTATTTTTTAGAGGGAAATCTTGAAGTTTCAATCACTGTTACACTGGAGCTTACTCCAAAAGTGCCAAAATGTTGCTCTAAAACCCATGAAATGGAAACCTAGAAATTTGGAATTTAAAATGCTGCCTTGAACAATAGGATTGCCCCAAGGACTCCATCACCTGTGCTCTGTCCTTGGGTGGCCTTTAATGACTCTGTTGACTTCCATGAAGACTTCCATCAAGAGGAAAACATTGTTTTCTTCCTGAAGAGGTAGGTGAGATGTAGTAATGGCAGACAGCTTACCGTCTAAAGAGGTCAGTGCATAGGAGAAGAGCAGAAATCACGTGAGAAGCAGAAAGGGATTTTATCCATTCTTGGGAACATTGCGTGTTCTGATTTCTTGAAGGCAGAGCAAGTTTCATTGAGCTCTTAGCATGAGCTACCTTGTTGGTGAGGAGATAAGTTTCTCACATCTTCTGCTCACACTGGTAAGCAGTTACTCTTATGTGCAGAAATTAGTCATAACGTGAAGGAATTACAAGCTTGCTGTAAGTGAGCATATGTTTTTAATATACTGAAAATCAAATCTTCATTATTTCAAATTGTGTTAAGAGATTGTGTATTTGAGGAAAAAATAAAAATAAACTTGTCCACTAACTGGTGTAATGTAATATACTCTGAACAACATCTGAAGGGCACTGCATATATCAGAACATGATGCCTATCTAGGATGCTTAGCTGCATTTTGAAATGTTGTCTCTTTGAAGTGTTCTGCTCCTTCATTAACAGCTGTATTACACTTGAGAAGGGCTAATGATAAAAAGATTTCCTGGCAAGCATCTTCTTCTGTTAAATGGGGAATGTGATGTGTTTGGCATATATAATTTAGCTAATTTTTACAAGAATCACATTACTTAATCAGCGATAGATTTGGTTATTGCATGATAAAATGGCAATCCATTAATCAATTTATAGACATAAATACATTATTGTTCAATAATAATAAATAAAAAACAACAAAGATTTAAAGACCCTTGAATAAATAAATATAATTAAAACAATGGCGTGTTGTTTTCATTTATTTGATTGTCCTACAGCTGTCTGAGGCATGGTGAGATCACTGAAGCATGGAGCCAAACAGCCAACAGTATATTTAGTTTCGTTTATTGAAATAATGAAAGGGCGTTAATAATAAAGTACAAAAGTGTGTAATAGAAATTAATGTACTGTTAAATAAAATTATGTTTGGAAATCAAGAAGAGTACAGTAAAAGTTAAAGCCTCAAATGTATTTGGAAACCACTTTGTATTGTTTTAATAGAAGAATGGTTTCTTTATGCAAGCTATGAAAAATTATGAAATCAGATCACTCTGTGAAAAAGAAACTACCATCCTTAAGTTAATTTCTTGCAAACCAAGAACTGGGAGAAAAAAAAAAAAAAAAAAAAAAAAAGTATAGAAATAACTATGTTATCTAATTCTTGACTTAGAATTAAGTTTTCAGTCATTTAATTGATATCTCTTTTCTTTATCTCAGGAAGATGTTGTTAATGTCTTGTCTCCAATGATTGTTAATCTCTAGTTGGAGAACACACACAGGACACACGTCTGTAATGGATATGATTCCAGTTTGAGAACCCTCATGGATTACCATTTAAACAAAAAAATCCTAAGTGAACATAGTCAGTGATAAGCATGACTAATTTAGAAGCACAAATTGTCAAACTGTTTCTGTTTCAGATAAGAGAAATAAGCAAGTAAGATTTGAGAGAAATCTTAAATCTAGTAAAAATGTAACAATACTTAATTACTGTCTGTTGAAACAATTGGCATTTGCTTAAAGACGTTGTACTTAAAAGATGCTTTCTTTTTAGTATTTTATGTTTCAGTAGAATTAGCAAGCAAGAAATACTGCATCTGATTTGTGCACAATGTCCTAAGCAAAAATGCAGCATGAACAAGAACCATTTGCTATCTTCATACATGCAGCACTTACAACTTGCAAATATTTTAGGTAACCAAAAAATTTAGATTTGGTGATCATTATCTTCAAAAAGGAAAAATATATTTTTACAGGGATCTTTGGGAAAGATTAAATGTAAAGTTATATTCATTGGCTCCGGCTTCTTATTTGCATTTCAAAAGACTTTTTAATTTTCTTTACCATATTTGTTTTCTAAGCCATCTTCTGGAAGGAAGGAATGAGTGATTTAGACATTGGCCTGGAGTTGAGGGACCTCAGAACTACCGTATGAATACTTCCTGTATAACACTGGAGATATTAATTCTTTTCTGTGGCTTTTTTTTTTTTTTTTTCAGATCATTTGCTATGAAGTCAGCTTATGTCATGACAACCATGTTCTCTAAAGTCAAAGGAATGAGAAGCAATTTAACCCATCTGTTATCTAAGAATGCCTGACAACCTATGCGGTCAATAGACTCATTGCTCACGGTGAGTCATACACTAATTTGTATGACAATATCCATTTTTCTAACAGAGGGAACAACAGTTGGGTCTTACAAAAATTATTGAAGGAGTAAATTGAATGAGGCCTTAGTGGCATTAGAACATTATGAGGAAAAAAAGGAGGCAATACATTTTCTCTGCACCAGTCATGGAAAGAGGTAGTATAGATGGAGCAAAGGATATAAAGTAAAATAATGGGGTGTGTATACTTTGATCTTACTGAATCTTTTAACCATCAAAGGCTTGTATATGCCAAAGAAAGTTAAATATTTCCATTGTTATCTCCTGAGGTTTGTTTCACTAGAAAAGCATACTGGAAGGAAGACATAGCTTCCATGAGGGGAGGAAGCATGAACCTGCATTGGAAGTGGATGCTGTGGTATTGCACAATGGAGTAGGATCTGTTTGTGTCTTGAATCAGGCACTTCTGAGTGAAGTCCATTTAGCTGACTGCCTGAGACTGGGCAAGGTGAAAAAGAAGGTGAAATAAGTATCTGAAAACACAACATCCAAAATTATTTATTGTTGGGTCTTTAAAAATTCAAGCATTCCTTTTGGAAGAAAGAATAAATAAGCATAAAAAATCTTTCACTCTTCATGTTTATATGAGATAACTTCTTATTTTGTTCTGCTGTTTGTATCAGAGAATAAACAAATGTAGACAGTGATGCTGTATGTTTTCTAAAGAAATTTTAATCCAAATAAAACCAGAAGCAGCAAATAGCAGTAAACAGCAAACAAAGGGAAACAAAGGAAATGTGTAGGCTTTGAGAAGAAAAACATCTTATACAGTGCATTAGATTAGTATTATTATGGCTCCTAAGTACATGTAATGTAATTTCCCATAGTTTTATATCAATAAAGAAGACACATTGACGAAATTTTAAGAAATACATATAAGCTTGAGGTACTCTGATATTAAAGGATAATTACTCAATAAATGCTGAAACAGAACAAAAGGAAAACTAGGAACACAAAGAATTGCAATCCCCAGTCTGAACAGCTCAGCAGAGCTGTTTTCTGTTTGGATATCTGGTATTTGTTTTCTCGCAGGTTTAGATCTGTACCACACTCATCATTGATTTCCAATCTTAAGGCATCTCAGTATTTACAGCAGTGCAGCTTCCCAGGCAAGATCAAGCTACAGCTTTTCTAGTGTCTAGCCATTATTTTTACAGTCCTTTCTTTATCAGTAACACTTTCTCGACAGGTCTATAGTAGCTCCTGGCCATAACTTGTACATTGACAAGTTCAATTCACTAACTAAATAATTATTGAAGTAAAAAGCTGATGATATTAAATTGCAAAGTCTAATTCCACCCTTCTGACTACAGTGCTCTCTGAGTGCTGATTTTAGTTGTACAGAATTACTGAATTTTGACATGAATTGTATGGTCTTATTCAGGAATGGAGTGATAGGTTTTACATATAACTGAGTTCATATTTGGATTATGAAATTAATACTGGGGAAATGGAAAATACTTCAGTGCTCTGAGCTATAGGCCCATGTGCTGTCAGTGCCACAATTGATGGCCCTGTCAGCAGGATAGCACTGAGATAGTCTTTAGCAGCTTCTCAGGAAGTCCAATTTAATTAAAAGCTTATCTACTAATACAACGTCAAGCTTCTATATGACAAAGAAGTGTTTCCCACTATGTTAGTTTTTATGGAATCGCACCACGCAAAATGTTGACTTCTCTCTCCATCACCGTAGAGGAAATTACTGTTTTGCCTTTGTTTACCATGCTGCTGGAAGAATGGTGGTTTTGTGAGCATTTTTGTTTTCTTTTCTACATGCTTTCAAAGATAACCAGACCATGAAAATCTGAGAAATAACTTGAAATGAGGCTTATTAAACTTGCATAAATCTGATTTTTATGGAGCCTGCACTGTGACTTTCACTTATTGAAAGTAACAGTAAGAAGCTAATGTGAACTTGTAGACAGATTAGCAAGCTCTTGCTGCAGTATGTTTTAGACTTTATGTCCAAGAAAGACTCTGGCACTCAAGTTGGTTAAGTGCTGTGATTGTAGCTTTCATTTTCAAGAAGCAGGAAAATGGCATGTATAGCTCCTAGGAGCTTCAATATGTCAGAATCTAATTATTCCCTAGAAGAGTAACTCATCTGTTTTTGGAGGACTTTAGTAACAGGCAAAACCCAGACAATAGTTCTGTATGTTTCCAAGTGCCTAAAAGACAAGGAATCCTTTCAGACTGGTTTGACATTGGCAAATTTTGAAAATTACTTGTGGAAGAGGATTGAAATGTCTTTCAAGTGTATTAAATATATATATATCAATTACTTCTCTGCATTTGTAGGTTCTACCTTTAAATGGGTCTATTTCCAACAAAGGTCATGTGTACATCATGAAAGTACTTCATGAATATACATCATGGTATATTCTGTCCATTCTGTTTGTTGGGCCAAATTAATTTTATATTTAAGCATTTCTTAAATTCTGAAAATGTTTAAATAAATCTAGAAAATTTGTTTAATTTGTCCATCAAAAGTTTATATTCAGTATTATTCTGTTGAATATTTTAATAGAAATACAGATGAGCAGGGTTTTGTTCTATTAAACAAAATATTGGCCAAATCCAGTTCATTAGTGTGTTTATAACTTAGACCTTACAGACATGGGAGCTTCTGTTCCAGCCCAAGGAGTCTGATTAGAAATTACTTTCTAATCCTATAGCCTACTTCATATTCATGGAGGTGATTTAAGAGGAATGAGGGGAGAGTCTGCACAGAGCTTTAGAACAGCTTGGATGCAAACTGAAGTTTCTATGCAATAAGAAACATTCCTGAGCTTTGATATGTTGATATTCATCTTGAAACTTACAAATTCTATTGTGTTTGGATCTTGGGATTTAATTTGGGCTATTCCAGAGAAAGGAGACTGACACAAAAAGTTAATCTAATCAGAGCCTGTTTTTTTTCCCCACTATTGGCCCCAAGCCAAGGTTAATCTTATTTCAGTGCCATTTTTTATTAAATATTCTGAGGGCAAAGAGCAGGTTTTTCTTGCCAAAGGAGAAACATTTTTGTTATTATGAAAATATTTGCAACAACTCAAACTACCTGGCACTTTTTGTTACTTTCAAATTAAACATGTCATGGTACAGGTGGCTGTGGAGGATGTAACTAGTGAGAAGTAATGTCTCTGGAGGGGTGTTTCAGACTCACCAAGAAGGCAGGTCACATAAATAGAAGAGAACAGAAACGTCCGTGCAAGTGATATCTAACAGAGTAACATAACCAATCAATACATTAAAAAAAAAGTTTGTGTTCCACATACAATATTTGTAGCTGTTAAATCAGTACCTTCTGCTTATTATTTCCCAGGGTTCTCAAATTCTTGTTTATCACAGCTTTCCAAAATACTCACTCACTCAGTGTGTATGTATGGCTTTTTTTTTTTTTTTTTGATTATACTAAGTGTTTTTTTTCCAAAAACCAGCTGATCTGTGTCTTTCCCAACCTTTTCAGTGCTTACCAGTCTCTCAGTAGCAAATCCCTCAAATCTTATGCCATCTACAGTTCTTCATCAGAAACATTTTAATGTTGACTTCCAAATAATTATCAAATGTTTAGGATAATATTGGTGCATGAATTGTTTGGTAGAGGCCACTTCTAGTATAATGGTCTGCCATAGGTGTCTAGCACCACCACAGATGTTTTAGGGTATCTGAAATGTCAGCATAGTGCTGGCAGCTGTGAGACAGGATCTGGTGAGGTCTGCACCCTTGCAGGGTGTTAGCTAAGCCAGGTATTTGAATCCCTCCCAAAACCCAGGTACAGGACAGGAATTCTGCTGGTGTATCATGGGGCATACTTGTCCTCATGCAGTTCCTGCAGTACCTAATTGTCCTTCTTATATCCATCCCTTCAATTATTCTGTGGCTCTGATGAGGCCAAATGACCCAGATAGCAATTCCATTATTACTATCTGCCACAGGAATTAATATTTGTCCTTGTCTTTTTTTCAACACGTTAGCATTTAATATATGAAGGTAGGTTATATTGGAAAAAAAAAAAATAATAATTGTTTTTCCTTTCTTTATCTTTCATTGAAGTTTTCTTGCTTACCTTTTATTTCTAAATGACATTCACAATATTAAACATGAGGAGTTTTGTACACTGTGTGATATTGCTGAATATAATGATATGATTCAGGTACAAATTGAGGCTCAAAATGAAGCTGAGTGCTCCAAGAATGTTTAGATAGTTTTACGTCATTATTCAGCTTGGTTGTGCAGTCAAAAGTGTCTAAGTATGACTACAGGTAGAAAAAGAAAATACATTTAAAAGACTGTCAAAAAAAGGCATTGAACAATCAAGAGCATGTTCATGTGTGCACCTTTCTCTGTACATGCATAGACACACGTTATCACAGTTTCTTGCTTATGAAACTGAAGTCAAAGGAAAATACATTTTTTCACAATGTGTGTTTTTCATTTAACTTCTCCGTATCATTTCTTTGCTGTAGCTGGTTTCAGTGGCTTGCTAGCTCTTGCACTCTAAAGAAGCGTTATTAGGTAGCTGATTTCCAGTTCTGTTGAGAGTAGTTTGGATTGTTGCATATTATCTTCAAAAAGAAGTTATAGTTACTGAGTCTAAAAATAATATCACTGAAACACTGTCATTTCTATGAATTCTCATAATATTGCATTGATATTTGTATTTAAAAAATCTAACTTTTGTGTTTGCTAATTTCTTTGTTGTAATTCTTAGTAACATACAAGAAAATTTATTCAGAAGAACATCTTCCAGCAATATTGCATGTGCTTTATTCCCATTTTAGATACAACATTACTCCTTTCTAAGAGAAGTAATAGTTTTTGATAAGATTGCTTACTGCTTAAATATGTGGAAAAGGAACACGCAAGAAGGAATACTAATAAAATCAGTAACTAAAGCAAATTTCTTTGTCCTGTGGAAAAATCATGAATCTTTTCTCTGTTTGCTTATTAAACTGTAGTAGAATAAGAAAACATACATTTAGAAGTAAAATAAATCAGTTTGCGATATAAAAATGTGATTGATTCTACTTCTAAGTTAAGGTGTACAATGTATGATGCAGGTGCACTATAGTTATGTCAACATACTATTTTAAGAGGGAATTTTAACAATCTCATAATAGAAATGGCAATTCACATGGAAATGTCTATTCTGTGTAATTACATTCAAGAGGGAAATTATTTTTTATCTCAAAATTTTAAGATTATTATTTATTGACATGATAATAAGGAAGGGGGGAATTTTAGATATGTAATATACTTGGGTAAGGAGTCTTTTGGTTTTTTTGCAGAAACTGGGAGAAAGAAAGGATAGATTCTAGGAAGCCTTTAAATTTGCAGTATCATCTTTCTTTTTGCCTCCCACATGCCTATAGATCATAAAATCTTTGACCAGGAAGGTCAATGTATTTAAATATAATTCAAATCTACATCCAGGCCCACCGAAAATCTGCTCTACCAAAATTATCTGTACTTCATAGTGCAATAGGAAGTTCTTGGTTTGCTTTTCAGACAGATGACCTTTTTGTTTTTGGAGTAATACGTGCTTCTAATAAAAGAAAATACAGACTGGAGGGTAACGAAGAAGTGAGCTTCAGTGATATCACATGTGTGTGACCAGCAGTCTGGCGCTCCTCACATCCTTTTGCAGTGAGCTCTTCTGAGGAAATTCTGCCTCTCAGACATCCAAGAATGTTTTCTATTGCAGAATTACCTTAATCTCTCTCTTTTCTTTCTTTCTTTCTTTCTCTTTTTTTTTTTTTTTTTTTTTTTAATTTCAGCTATTGGTCCTTATGGAGGTGTTTTATTGTGTTGAATGCTATAAGCATAGCCCAAGTATTGAGTCTAAGAAAAATCAAATGCTTGTCTCTCCACCTCACATGAGACAGGTGAGCAGTGTGTGCTGGACCACCCAAAGCAGTTGTTCCTTCACATAAACACACAGCAACATGTGTATATTTTATATATAATAGAAAATGTTGTACTTCACGTATTGCATAGAGAGCAAACTTTACATATTGACTTTCTCTGTTCTTATGTGATAAAAGCTTGTCATTGTGTTCACAGTAGCAACAACTAACATAAACTAAAAATGAATTTTTCTTTCTTATCCCAGTTTTTATTGAGTTTCATCTTCCTGTTTGCTGCCTTGGGCTGTTATTTTGTACACCTGCATTCAGCCAGAAATATAATGAAAAAGAATCAATCTCTGAAGAGAAAGTTATCACCAGCCAATAACATTGGGCCACTTTCATGGGTCCTGCAGTGTTTCATCCAATTGCCAAAATGCTTTACCATTATAAACTGAAGATAGTAACTCAGCTGCTCTTCCTGGTAAGTATAAAATCATTGTACAAGTGAGAAGATCTAGAATTAATAAGTATTAATATTGTAGAATTCATTAGGACAGAATGAAAACACTGTTAATTCATGTATCTAGAATAGACTGTCTAAAAAATTGATGGACAGGAATAGCAGAAAAGCATTATTTCTTAGAAAATGGGTGAGTGCTTCATTATTCTGTGTGCATTAACTTTGTGTGTGTTTGTGTGTTCAAAGCTGTTCATGCTCTGTGATTTTCTTACTTTAAAATTCAAGTATTGAGGAAATTTATTGATTAGTAACAAACTTGCAAGGCATTCACTGAGCATATTTATGTTCCAGGTGTTTGGACTGCATGTACAAGTGTTCTGTTTGTGATTGGATGAGAACTGAGCTTGAAATCAGTTTCCTTGTGTTGCCATTCATAACTGTTTTAAATGATCTGTAACCGTCCACATTAAATTCATTCATTTCAGCAAATATTTCTGCTACTAAATTAATTAGCTTGAATGTGATATGGATACTTTAAAAGCAAATATAATCAGTTTGTTACTACATTGGGAAAGTATTTCTATCTTCTTGTGTTATGTATAAAATATAACATTGCTACTAGAATTGTGTTATTTGTATCTTCAGCCTACAGTAGATTTGGAAATGAGTCTCCTGAGTCATTGATTCAACTGTTGCCATTGATGTATAGGATACAGTAGAATGACTGATTCCATGTGTACTATAAATGAATCAAAATTAATCAAAACTGGACATTCAAAAATGCCCCAAACTGGGCATTTGAAACAGACCTGTCACAGAGCATTTGCTCTCAGGAGGGAAGATCTGATTGTTATTCTGCAGAAGAACTTGACAAACAATCAGAACTAGTATTAAGAACACTTTTGACCTTTTTCTCCTCCTCCTCCTCCTCCTCCTCCTCAAAAAAAAAAAAAAAAAAAAAAGGAAAAATGCAATTGAAAAACATTTCAAAATAGATCAAAAATACTTTTGGAATCCTTTCTTTGGTGAAGACTCTTTTTCCAGAACTTAACAAACAATTAAGATGTGTTGGAAGTGTTATCTCAGGTAGTGCTCATTTCCACTGGATCCAAGACAAATTTGTCTGTCAGCATGAAAACTAAACCTCACACCCCAAATTCTTCTAGTTTAACTTCAGTCAAGGCTGCTCACTGTACAGCTTCAGACAACTTGACAGGATGTCACCTTCCTTGGGAAAAATATTCTGAGAATCTGTGTGTATTGGAGAGAAGCTCAGATAATAAATATGTCCTATTAGGAGTATACATTTTAGTTTCAGCTAAGGGTTTCTAAATTCTTCAGAAATAAAGGGCTCATCTGAGTTAGTTATCAGGGTTCATTTGGACAGACAGCAATCTACAAGCACAGACAAAGATTTAGACAGCTGGGCAGTCAGATATGAAGTGGTTCTGCAGATGACTGAAACATTTAGAGAAGACTTTTCACATGCTTAAATAGGAATTGAACTCCAGATTGACATGTGGTAGATTACTTGCTGAGATGATGACATACTGCTTTTCTGGTCTGGTCTGTCCTAAATTATTTCATTTTCCCCCAATTAGTTATTTCACCTATGGTCTGCTCCTATGATGGTCTAGATGGTCTGAGTGTTCACAAACCTAGTACGTGGCCATTTCTGAATATCCTATGTTAAGGAAATACATTCAGAGAAGAAAAGAAGTCATTCATGGATATGTTTAAAACATTTGATTCATTCCATGATGTGACAGAAGATTTTTTTTTAATTTTTTTTTTTTTTTTTTTTTTTGGTAAGGTTTGGGTTGTAGTTTGGTTCTGAATATAGCCAGGCCCTTCTTTGCCTTGTTGCATTTCTGAGGCTATGAATATACACAGACCTGATATGCAAACAAAAGGCTGGCAGGCTACTTCACAACATATACTTCAGCCCAACATCTCTAGGCATGCACGTGGGGATGGCTGCCCCTGCTGATGCCAGCAGCAACCCAGTGGGACATCATCTGTTGCTCAAGAGGCAGCCCAGCTAAAGCCACTTGGCTGTGCAATCCACACCGTGAGCCAGCATGCAGCCATGCTTGTATTTGCCCTCTCCCTGCACACCTTTTACATCCTAATTTCATTATGCTTGATAAGGTTGAAAAAATTCTGCTTCTTGGGTCGAATTTTTTGCAGGTTTATTTAGGTTGACATCTGTCTAACTGGGAAAACTATGTCTGGTCTTCATTAAGAAGAAGACAAACTTTTAAGACCTTGCCTAATAAGAGTATTTTCTTTTAAAATGTGTTGTGATTAAACACAGTCAATTACCATCTTATTCCAAACCCACTGATTATGAAGCCAATTATATGAGAGCCAAGAACACAGAGTTCCTTCTGGCTGCACTGGAAATTAGTCACATTGAAGCCAAATTAACTTTTTAACTGCTCTCATGATCTGTAAACAGGCTCTCAAAAATGAATCCCCACACTGCCTCCTTTTCTTGCACGTACTACTGCAGCTTCCGCCCTTGTCTTTCCTAAAGCTTCATCAGCCCACTTTTTGTGCTCGTGTTCCCTGAGCCTGGTCCAGAGGAGCTGGCACTCACTCAATTGATACCCCAAATTTATATCCCAAAGTTTGAAATATCAGGTGGTGTTTCTCCATTGCTCTAGTATACTGCAACTATTTTCAGAACACAGAGGCCAAGAGCTGATTTAAGTTACAGCTACAGGGCTATCTCATGTGTTTTTTGCCGTTGCAAATCTAAACACAGAACATGTGCCAAATTATTCCTACAGAGCAGTTCCCTCATATACTCCTTGTGTAGCTGAAGTGCTGCTTTATCTAGAAGAGAGACATTACCACAGAGACGCACAGTAAAAAGATTCCCCAGGTGACTAGGGTGACTACTTGTTCCCGCAATAAAATAAACCAATGTTACAGTATATTGTTGGTACAGTATTAGCAGATAAACAGCTTTTTGTTGTTGTTGTTTTCTTTCTTTTTTCCAAAAAGTTGTTTAAGAAAAAGAAAGAATAGCAGAGAGCAGACGTATATTGTGCCTTTTCATTGAGTCACTTATTTCTCTCTCCCTCTCACTGCCTGTTGTGTCCTGCACCTTCCTGCAGTTTTTACTCTGGGTCAGTATTAGGACCCTTTTTTGTGGTTTTAAAAAAATAAAGTATAACATTCCTACTGTATTCAATTCAGAAGTTAATTGGACATCTCTAAGGGATCATATTAATTATTGGCAGTTTCAAGTATTGCACCTGAAATTGCTTATCATATGGTCACAGTGCATTAAAAGGCTACTCTAGGCATGCTGATTATTAAAAACTCAATTTTCACATGTAGATACTTGTTTTCCATAGCACGTTTAGTGAGTCAGTCTTTGCTTCTTGGTTGTAGGAAAAATCTTACCTTGTTGTCAGTGTTGCAAGCCCTTGCTTGTAGAAGGATCAGCAGTAGGTAAGAAAACAGCATCCTGGGCTTTCTTGAAAACTGAAAATATCATCCAAGACAGAACAAATAGAGTAACTGCAGCAATACCACACTCCATTTTAACTAAGATAGTAGATACTGTCTTATTCATATACTCCTCTCTGAGCTTATTTTCTTTTCTGAGGCTACTTAGTAATTCCTTCAGCTTAATGAGCTACCATTTTGGCAACCACTAAGCAAGTTCGATTTAGTGATGTGACATTCTTTAAAAGAAGCAGTTGTAAATGTGCTGAGAGACGTGTAAATCTGCTTGCTCTCTGGCACCATAGCAGGTACTGGCTTCAAATAAAAACACTTGCTTTGGTACTGACAAGAAACTCCACGTTGTTTCTGTGTTAGTCATACTGTATGTCAACCTCTGTCAGGGTGGAAGTGTTGGCTGTCATCATGTGGAATTAGCCTAACATGCAGGACCTGATCCAGAATTCAGAGAGGTATTACACAGACTGATTACCTGGAACAGAGATCAAAGAGTAAGCAGATTTTTACCATGAAGTATCTCCATGATGACTTCCTTCAAATATTGTCTCACTTAAGTTTCTTAATTGCTGTTTAAAAACTATAGTTAGTTTAACTTAACTATAACTATAACTTAACTATAGTAAAGATGACTGAAGTGAATACAGACTTAGGATCTATATTTTTCTCATGATAGCAGTTTGAGTTAACAAAATTGTCTTTTCTTTCTGTTTGATTTATAAAAGAATACAGATTGCTGTATTCTTTTTTTTTCAATATATATAAACAAATAAAAATAAAAATGAAAATTAGTATTATTCCTGCAGATTGGAAAAGAAAAAAAATCTATCCTTTACTTTTTGCATGTGCTGGAGAATTATACATATATGGTATGTATGAATAGTTGTGCAAGAATTTCCCCCTTGTTTTTTTTGAAGCCTATGATTCATTTCATTTTTCACTCTGTGTACTTTAGCTTAATTTTCTGCATGCTTTCTTTCCTTATCTGCTCCTTCTTCCCACACTGCCTGTCTTCTCTTCAGTTCTCTTCCCTCTGTATGCATCTCCCATACATAATCACCCGCTATTTGCATAAAGGTTGAATTTCCTCACAGACAGAAAATTAAAAACAAACAAACAAACAAACAAACAAAAACTAACAAACAAGGGAACTCTAAGAAGACAGAAGGGGTAAAATTAGCTCTTAACTCTCTCATACTTCCACAATTTATCTCCCCTTTTAATTTTTCCCTCTTTAGCAAAATCCTGCATAGTACCCTTACTTAAATGTGTGTAAATTTCTGTCAGTCCCCACAAGTTCACTTGTGGGGACTGACAGAAAAGGGAGATTTTGAATTCAGAATGTTTTCCAAGCAAAAGAAAAGCATATACATGTAAGAAAATCACTTCATGTTTTCAGTCTAATTGAATTTTTTAATCTTTTAAATATTGAAACCATACTTCTTGATGCTTGGAATGCAAGCTTCCCTTGATGATACAGTTAAATCTGAATGCTTATCCTTGGGAACAAAAACTACATTGACGTCTAAATAATGAATTTAAAGTACTGAAGACTATTATGTAATAGGCCCCAGACAAATACATTTCCAGAAACTAACATTCCTCAACATTGTTTATTGATTTCTTCTGATACAATTGTAATCAGATTGTTCATTTAACAAACATCATTCGCAGCCCAGTGGAGGCAATGGCTTTGGAACAGAAAGAGAATAGAAATGACTGAAATAAGTGATAGGAACAACTAGCCACCTGTTTCATTTATTTCCATGATAAATCTGGGGTATTTCTACACATGTTCCTTAGTGTAGGAAACAGACTTTGCTACATTGGCAAAATTCTTGGGGGGTGGGGGGAGGAAGTGTTTATTTTCTTATTATTTATTTATTTATTTATTTATTGTCATATAGATATTGAAGTTTAAATCTTTCAATTGTTTTTGGATTACTCCATTTTAAAACATTCTGAAGTGTGACTATTAAAACATTCAGTTAATTATTTGATGGCTTAACAGGGAATACTCTGCTACCACCCTAATTTTTACCTTTGATGTCAGCTAATGGGAGAACAAAGTTTCAGGTACTTGTATCTGAAGACCAATGTGTTTCTTGGTCTTGACTACAGGGATGCTCTTTGGACTCCACCTTCTCATTGCAATGATGAACGTCTGATCTGCATGATATTGTACTCTCTACATTGAATTCAAGGAACACTAAAGGTACTTTCTTTTCTTTACTTATGGATTTATATAATATGTAGATATTATATAATGATGAATTGGTAACTGACATCATAATTGGGATATATTTTAAATTAATTGTTGTAGCTTGGAAAAAAATAATATTTTAAGACAAAAAAAAAATGGTTATAGTATTGTAACATATTTTTGCTTAGGTTTTAGCTAAAAACAAGTGTTATTTTAAAAGAAAAATAAATAAATAAAATAAGCTCAGCCAAGGAGAATTGAAGCTCCATGAAATTAATAGGAGTAGCACACGAAAGCAAAATAAATATTTTCTTAAAATCCCCATCTCAGGAGAAATTTCTGCATAAGTTTCAGTGGCAGCAAGAATGAAACTATTGCACAGAATAGGTGTGCACTATTCTCTTGCTCAGAAAGATCTCCAGTGAAGTTGATTAAGGTGTATATAGTCCAATGTTTCCAGCCATGCATATAATTTTTGTATCTTGCTCTCCTCAGATTTAATATTAAGTCTATGTTTGCCTGGCAGTAAACTCTATTAATGACAGAAGAGATCAAATATATATATATATTTGCATATATATATATATATATATATATATAATATAATATATATATATGCATATGCATTTAAGCATATAACTTCCTATTCATTTTTACTAACTGGAATGACAACATAGCATGAAATTTCTGATATTTGCTAGCATTTTCTGTAATGAAGGACAATCTTTCCCAGACATTTTGCTTTACACTTAAAAAAAAAAAAAAGTAATAAATAAATGAATCCCAGATTTTTCTAGCTCCCCAGACACATTCTTACCAGAAAGAGATATGGCTAAAGAATAAACTATAATCGTTCACCTTTGTGGAGATATGAATAACATGCATATTAGATTTCTCATGCAAAGAGATGCCAAGAAGTTTTTGTGCTCTTGGAGATTTCAGTAGTCTGCAGAGATAAGGGCCATTGATTTTATTTGTTATCTCTTGTGCACTTTGAAGGCAATCATAATTCCTAGTTTTTAATATTCTTTTTTTTTTTTTTTCCCATGGAATATGGAGTGGGCATGACAACATATCTAAAACAATATATATGTATATTGTGTGTGTGTGTGTGTATTTTAAAGTTTTCAGTATTTTTTCTTAAACTATTTGTATTTCAAAGGCTTGATATATTCCCAGTGCTTTGGACTGTCTATTCTATTTTATATCAACTAAATGTGCATTTATATATTTTTTCAGTTAGGGTGCAGCTCTCAAAAAATCTGCAATAAGATTTACTTACTAGAAATAAATAGTAACTCTTAATTTGGAATGTGTGACTGAAAGTCATGTTTCACCTTTAAGAAATAAAATATTTGTGTGTTTAGTTGAGCAGTGGGACAGTAATTCTCATCTACTTACATGGGAGTAGCCCTTTAGCAATATCACATATTTTATGAAAAGGATATCTTCTTTGTATAAAATGACATGTTAGTTTATGCCTGTTTTTTTCATAACATTTAACTGGTTTTTAAATCTCTCTGCTAACTCTCATTGCTATGGTAGCATTCAGTATCAGTCCATGCACTAACTTTTTGGACTGACACCAACATAAAGGTAAAATGTTAAAGATCATAAAAGACATTTGGATAATTTGAGGTGCAACATGAAGATGAGTGAATTTTAGGTTTTCAGCCAGCCAATTTGCAAATAAGTTCAATTTTCCCCAAACCATTTGCAAATATATACAGAATTTGCCAAATAATATTTGTAGACTGAAGGGGGCTGGCTAGAGGAATAGGAGAAAGGGGAAAAAGAAAGGAAAAGGAGAGGAAAAGAAATGCTTTACAGAAATTGCAGTTATATCCTTGCAGAATGTTCTTGGGGAATGACCCATGTCTGGCTGTGCCAGTACCTCTGGCCAGGCAAAGAGGACTTCCTTTCAAAGCTGCAAGTTCCTGGGATACCTTGGGGACCCAGTGATTCAGCAGAGTCTTTACCACCCACGCTTCAGTAAGACACAATTGTTCACTAAATAAATTAAAAAAGAAAGAAAGAAAGAAAGAAAGAAAGAAAGAAAGAAAGAAAGAAAGAAAGAAAGAA
>CM021734.1:59073838-59136019 GCA_011075105.1 Heteronetta atricapilla
AAAGAAAGAAAGAAAGAAAGAAAGAAAGAAAGAAAGAAAGAAAGAAAAGAAAGAAAGAAAAAGAAAATATTGCAGATGACTATAAGAACATATATAAAATGTATTTGGGAGATATATGTACATCACCTTATGACTTGTTATACTACATTGTGCCCCCAGTGCTGTAATATGAAGTTGCTGTGCATCTTGGCATATGAAATTTCTGCCCTCTGTTATTCCATTCCTATGATTAGATTGCTGGATTGAAAGTAACATTTTGTATTTAGATTCTTATTTTTCTTTTGCTTTGCCATAATGTTACATTTAATGCATCTCTTATAACAAGTATATTGTTGTTCTGGAAACCTCATCACCACTCCTAACAGGGTACAGCACTCTATTTTGTTTTAGAGGTGTTATTTTTGTTGTTGTTGTTTTTATTTATTTTTATTTTCCCACTTCTGCTCATTTTTCTTGCTTCTCTGCCCCTGCCCAACAAAGATTCAATGTAATAGAAAACAGGCTCGGTAATAACTGCCTGTTATGTTTTTGCTTAATGTAGTGTGTAAATGTGACAAGGGTGAACGTTAGTAGATGTAGAAACAATCAGAATATTTCTTTTATTCTAGCTGTTGTATCCTTTATATGAAATATTTGGAAAATATGTTAAACAAGCAGGGAGAGTAAGTCATAAATCTAAAGGTTGGAAATTTCAGTTGTACATTTTTTTTCCTGAATATGGAAAAAGAGAGTGGTGGAATGAAGTTTGATGAATACTCATAGTATAAATAATACTTTCAATATGCATTGCAATATCTCTTTATCTGCATCATATTGAAAACTGATTGTGATTGCTAGCCCCTTCATCTAGATGCTATTTTAACTAAGAAACCTTAGTTTTAATTTAATTCAATTTAAAACATTTCCAGCTTACTGCTAACAAACTGTACTAACAAACCATTCAAGTCTGACACACATTTTACAAGCTGCAGTTACTGTGAAAACATAGTTTAATTTATACCATTACTATACATTTACTTTAAATGTTAATCTGTCACAACAAGACATGTATTTCTTACATTTTCTGTAGGAATATGACATATTTCCAATCTATATACATAACCCATAAAACAGTTGCTGTCATCCATATACCCTCGTATCTTAGCTTTGATTCAAGCTTTGATTCATATATTTGAGAAGTATCTTCATGCTGATTTTCATTGCCTTGCTAATCTGAATATATTCGTTCTGGATGCATTCATTTACCAGGCTATCTTTAGTATTCCAAGAAAAGCTGCAGAGTAGTGTGTATTCGTTGTTTCAGTTCTATAACTGTATTTGTTTATTTGTAAATCAATATATTTCAAGCCTCAAATGGAGGTCCACAGTGTTGTATCAAGAATCAAAGAATCAAGAATCAAATAATTCCCTGGCTTCTGTTTCGACAGGAACAACAGGTTTTCTTGCAGACCTTTGCATCACATCTACTCTGGAAAGAAAAGATAGCTTTGTAGGTGAGAAACATGCAACTATATTAAACAAAGCTGCCAAGTAGGCTGACTTAAAAGTCAGTGTCAAGTGTAAATTTAATATACAGGAGATGACACAGTTGGTATATTTAAATTAGACTTTGAGAACCTGCTTTCCAAAATATTGAGAACTCAGGGCAGAACAATTATCATGACCATATGCATCTAGAATAAATAGATATGTTTACTTTGTAAATGAAAATATGTGTGTAACTGCATAATTGTTTTAACAATAAATGTCCTGTAGGGTATCTGCATATGAAATCTTACATATGATATATGTTTTTGTGGAAGGAATTGGAAAAAATAAGTCCAGAGTTACATGAAATAATATGTAATCTTCTAAGTTTTGAAGAATAATCTATTACTTCTGCTGAAAAAAGAAAAGTTTAAAATAACTCTTTATAAATGTATTTATATTACTAGGTTCCCTTTGTCCTATAGATCCTATTAATTTATGTCAAGGAACCAGTCACACTCCTGCTTCCAAATAGCATTGGAAGCTTTTTCAGCATTACTTTCTGTTGTGTTGTTGGTGCAAGGTGTTTATAGATGTTCTGGCATCAGATGATGAACATGGTATTACACCAGTCTCCATTTGACACCTATCTCTGACACATCACTTACCCTGAAAAGAGCTGGGCACTGAACATGAACTTACATTAATAGAACTTTAGAGCATTCACAGAGTAATGAATTTAATCCAGCTCTTTTAATAGCCAGAAGTTTCCTTTGCTCACTCTGCCACTTAAAATGTGCTAAACATCAGCCAATATTATTGAGCCTTGTTGTTGTTCTTATTATTTTTCCTGCATGGTCATATATATTCCGTATTCATATCTGCATGTTTCGAATGCAATAGCTGACTTACCAATGACATGCAAACTTCATGGAGTTCCTTCATAATTTACATTTCAACACTATAGAAGAAGAATATATTTCACAGTTAACATCGTCCACACAGTTGTCTTTGGAATCTTTACATTCCTTCAGTGTAGGCAGAAGAAACTTTATTTTTCTAGCAGGACAATAAAATAACCTACCCAAATGGAATATTTAGGTTATGCAGTACTACTTCTGTTTGGTGCTGAATTTTAACTTTCCTTTTAAAGCTTTTCTCCTGAGATGCATCAATGAGCTATTTCCTCTGCTCATCTCTTCAAGAAATAGAAAATGTAACATATAAAATGTATTGCCTCATAGGAAAATTTTCTGTGAATTGCTTTACAGGATACCAAACTGTGAATGTCTAGTCTTGCAGTCATAACAGTCCTATTTAAAAGCTGTAGAACTTTCTCTTTTCTTCTCTTCAATTTCCACACTTTCTTTTAGACATTCATAATTAACAGCAAATCTCAGATTTGATTTCTTCACAATCCTTGCCAGAGGCTGTATGGGAGACACTCACTTCACAATCCTGCTGATCAGATCTGGGTAAATGAGTACTTCTAGCAGGAAGACTTGTGATGTTATATCTTTGAAAAGGTTCAGAAAAGGCTTTTACTTGAGAATAAAGACAGAGGATAGACACTATCCTGGAAACTTTGAAAAAGATGGCCTTCCTGTCGATGTCTATTTCTTTATGTTGCAAAGGTTGAAATGTTTTCCTTTGAGCCTTACCCCACTGAGTTAGTATTTAGAGGGCATAATGTGAGGTGACCTGTTATGACATGGGGTAACATGATGGAAGTAGAAAAATAAACTTAAGTGTAATATAACACTGGGGGGGGGGGGGGGGGCGGAGAGCAAGAAGGGGTTGTTCTTCATTCTTGTCAGGCAGATGGAGCAAAGTTCAAACACACCAAAAAAATATCAGATTGGTTTCAGCAGTCAGGAATAAATTTCTAGCTGGTGTTTTTATCCAGACAAAATAAATCTTGATGGATAGCTGTTTCACGAATAGGCATGAAGTGCTACAAAGCAACCTTACTTTGCCCTGTCAATAATGGGAATATTCCCACTCCCAGTTTACGTGTTACTTCTAGACATGCACCAATCTTTCCTGAAGCATCTGTTAGGGACTTGCTTTGAAGATAACAATTAAAAATTTGAAAAGCTGAATTTATCAATACAGGTGAAATGGAAAATTTATTTGGAAGCCCCAGAATGGGGGAGCCTACCAATATCTAAGGGTCTATGTAGTTAAATAAGAAAGAGAATATTTGGGGGTGGAGTGCATGGACCTAAATACTTCTTTCTCCTTTTCCTTCAGGTCCTTAAATCATAGGAAATCATCTCTTTTTTCTTGGGGGGGGGGGGGGAGGGGTGGGGGAGGGGGGAAATCATGGGGATAAATACATTTAGAAAGAGCAAACTGTGTAGGATAAATCCAATAGTCCAGCTAACTATCTGTAGAGAAAAGTTTTGCCTGTGATATCAATGTATCAATGATTTAGTTCAAGAGAGCTTTACATCTGGCTATTGACATCTTTCTCTCATGGTGACAACCAGCAGAAGAAGCATTCTAACCTGTTAAACAACTTTTAGAAGAGACAGAAAACAATGCCGTGACTTACATGTAATTAAGATTCGAGAACTGTTTTTTACTGCTGCTGTTTGGTCCGTTTTGTTCTAAAAACAAAACAAACTTGCACAGTAGGAAAATAAATGATCCACCCCCCCTACCCCCTCCACACACACCAAAAAATGGAACATGAAAATGCTGCTTCTGTCTGTTAGCTTGCATCTCTTGAATTTCTTTCCCCTGCAGTCTTGCTGCTGGTAAGTTACAGTGGCAGATCAGTGACTTATCAGACATTCAGCAAACTTTTAGCAGCCTTATGTTGCTTAAAGCATTACTTTCATGTTGCAGGCTCAGGGTAGTACTGCAAAAAGGTGGATTTATCTTCGCTGGCTAAACCCAACTCTTATTGGAAGGAAGTCAGGCAAGAAAGCACAGGAAAGAGGAAGAATTAGGAGACAAATAATGCACCAGGGAAGTAACAATAGCTAGCATCAAAGGGTCACACCAGGTATTGACAGAACTAGTCCAACCTGGTGGAGATGAAGATGCCACCTAATTTTGGACTCTGCATTCATTCTGCAGGGACAGATTTCTCCATCAGGCTAACAAAGGCACAACAGTGGAATTTTGTGTGTTGCAGATCCAGTCATCATGCTGAAATTAATTTATCCCTTTGCCTTATCGTCTTTGATACGCAAACTCCAAAAGGTGATGGCAGTCTCTTCCCATAAAAATAACCTTTCAAAACTGATTCTTGGCAACATCAGAGTTCAACACACCATTCTTGTTTTTACAGGACTTATGTAGTCTTGCTGATTGACAGTCCAGTCAGGAACACTTGGATGAGTTTTGATTAAACTTTTGTAGCTTAAATCACTAATTCTTTTGTAATTGCTGTTTCAGTGTGGTTACTTTTGAGAGTGAATTTAGAATATAAACTGAAATGGACCTTGGCATAGAATACACATCTTTCCAGAACAAGGACTGTACATGGTTATCACCCTCTTTGTCGTTGTGTGACTAAAACAGACTTGATCTCTTGACATGGCTCAGTCTCCTCTCAACCTCTAATTATATCTGTTGTTGTTCTTCCTTCAATCTGCAGCAACATGTTAATATCTTTTAGTAGCTGAGCCATTATGCCTAATTAAGGGATTGCAAATAAATAGGGGTGGACAGTTCCAAACATACAATAGCTGCAGATAAATAGAGAGGGACAGCTCTCAACATATGGTAATGAATACAGCCATAAGGCCTAAAGTATGTTTTTTAACTGCCAAATTTTATGAGCAGCTTCCAACTGGTTTCATTTGGCCTCATCTATATGTCTGACAATCATTGTAAACACAGTTTTTGTGCCATATCATTTTTGTGCTCAATGGCTAGAATTTATGCATGCAAAGTTAATTTGCACTGCTGACTGGGGCTGTTCAGAGAAGAAATTTTTTACGCATGAGAAGTTGCACGTTTAGTGTGGTTGTTCACAGTATTATTACCTTCCGGACTGATACAAATGTAAACACTATAAATAACTGATACCAAGTCTCAACATTCTCTATATCTTTTTAAAGATTATTTAGTAATGTTTAAGAAATATTTGATTATCCAGTCTTTATCATTTGCAGTTTGATACAAAATAGCCACAGTGCCATCTCAACAGAGAAAAGCTATCCTGGGAAGAATTGAATATGCATGGCCTCTTTAATAATTTAATTCCATGTTATATTCTAACATAAATGAAGGGCAAGAATTTCTGCTCTTAGCCCAAGTGGCTGTAAAAGAAAAGAGCAGCTCAAAATTCAAGGCCAATGTCTAGCAGCTAGTGTTATCCTGGAGATGGGATCTTCCTAGAAAGAAAGTAAAGGTGAAACTTGTGTTTATTGTTCTCCGTATTGATAGGGAAGGGAAACTTACAAAGGCTGAGAGAGGAGCTGCCAACATGGGGAGGTTGCCCCATCTCTCTAGGCATTAGCATGCCCCAGTGGCAGTTGCATGCTCTAAGGGAGAGCTTCCTACAAGGAAGAAAAGGGGAGCTCTTGGAAAATACACCATTCCTAAACCCCATTGCTTTCTCCTTTTGCATAGACATGTAGAAAGCCTGTCACTTAATTCATTCTCCTACCCAAAATAGGGGTCAGCTTAAACAAGGTCAGCGCAACAAGGCCAAGTGCCAGGTCCTGCACCTGGGACGCAATAACCCCAAGCAGAGCTACAGGCTGGGAGATGAGTGGTTGGAGAGCTGCCAGGCAGAGAAGGACCTGGGAGTGATGGTTGATAGTTGGCTGAATATGAGCCAGCAGTGTGCTCAGGTGGCCAAGAAGGCCAACAGCATCCTGGCATGTATAAGAAACAGTGTGGCCAGCAGGGCTAGGGAGGTGATCGTCCCCCTGTACTCAGCTCTGGTGAGGCCGCACCTCGAGTACTGTGTTCAGTTTTGGGCCCCTCACTACAAGAAGGACATCGAGGTGCTTGAGCGAGTCCAGAGAAGGGCGACGAAGCTGGTGAGGGGCCTAGAGAACAAGTCCTATGAGGAGCGGCTGAGGGAGCTGGGATTGTTCAGCCTGGAGAAAAGAAGGCTCAGGGGTGACCTTATTGCTCTCTACAGGTACCTCAAAGGAGGCTGTAGTGAGGTGGGGGTTGGTCTATTCTCCGACGTGCCTGGTGACAGGACGAGGGGGAATGGGCTTAAGTTGAGCCAGGGGAGTTTTAGGTTGGATCTTAGGAAGAACTTCTTTACCGAAAGGGTTCTTAGACATTGGAATGGGCTGCCCAGGGAAGTGGTGGAGTCACCATCCCTGGAGGTCTTTAAAATACATTTAGATGTAGAGCTTAGGGATATGGTTTAGTGGGGACTGTTAGTGTTAGGTCAGAGGTTGGACTCGATTATCTTGAGGTCTCTTCCAACCTAGAAATTCTGTGATTTTGTGATTCTATTCTGAAAGTTCCTATATTAGATCAACAAGAGCAATGTTGAAAATTAGTCTACTTCTTGAGTATTTGCAGTAAAGCTGCATAAAAGAAACCTGTTTCAGTTGCATTAATCTTCTGCTTGAGTAGATTTTATACTAGGTTATATACCAAAGTACATTTATCCTATTTACCAGTTTGTATTTTGTTTGTGGCTTTGGTGGAAGTTTGGCTTTTTGCTGCTCCAAACTAAGTTGATTATACATAGCTGTTCAAATTAAGAACTTTTTCTCATACTAGTTTAGCAATTTCTATTTGTAGAACAGTTAGTCCTCAGTAAATAACAGTCAATCAGGCCTAAGTGGGGAGAAAAAAATAAATTTAAAGTCCTGCAGTGAAAATGTTTAAATATTCAAACAATTCAGTAAAATTCAGATGGGGCTGAATTTTAACCTGGCCATCCACAAGATATTTAGTATTCTATATCTCTGGATTACTTATGTCATATACAAAATAGTTCCAAAACAGCTATTTCATATTTTCTTGCTCCTACATGGATTTAATCAAGATTAATTACAGCATAAATCTCTCAGTGCTAACCTATTTAAATACAACAGGACATATTTTCAAGGCACAAGGCCCAAATCACAAGCCACCATAAGTTTTTTTTTTTTTTTTTTTTTTTTTTTCTCTAAGATAGATACATGAATTTCTACAGAAGTGCCACTGATGTGAGGTCTCCAGTGAGTTGGTATCTCACTGTATACACACCTCAGTTGATCTGTATGTTCTATAAACAAATGTTTATAGTACATTGAATGTTAGTTTGTATGTTTAGTAGATACTACACGTGTTGTTATTAAATAATATTAAATATTTGTAATATCGTCATTTCATTTAAAAACATGGCACATGGCCACTGAAATGCTGCATGGGCTACTCACTGTATGGTTTATGTTATCTAGAATTTAAAATGAAATCTGGTGGCAGTAGCCAATTTAATTAACAGGATATTTTTCATAACTAATAGATGCTTTTTCTTTGGCACTTTCTTTACTGGATCCTAGTTCTTCTGATGACTCATGGAAATAATTGTGGCAGTGGGGATCACTAAATAGACACAGAGCACTGTGTTTGCCAAATGCTCTCCTTAAACAAAAAGAATTCCATATGTAACTACAAAGATTGGGCATTTCTCAGATTACAAGAGAAATACTTTGCTCCAAGGCAGCTTCATGGGGCACCATCTGGCTTCACAATTCTTCAGAAGTGAGATTTTCCTTGAATAAAATGTAACCAATCAACCTCTCTGAAAATTGTATAATGTAAAAATCCTTCATTCATTCATTCAGCATTCTTCAGTAGTCCAGGTGAGCCTGTATGCTAAACCTAGAAATCCTTTCATGCTAGAAATGTATTTTACTTGATTTTAGTGCTTGGATTAAACATAAGTTTTTGTTTTGTTTTGTTTTGTTTTTTACTTCTTTCAAGGAAGTGATTTCGTAAATAGAAAATTACTTTTTTTAAAAAAAAAAAATTATTATTATTTATGTTTTAGTAAAAGTTTTATTTCAGCTTCCGCTGTCCTTTGGTCTAGCATGGAAGTTTAAGAACTCAAATCTTTGCAGCACAACTGAAAGCATTTTAAATATTCTTTTCCACACACTCTGTGATATAATACATTTCTATTTAACACAGATAAATGATATCAAGTATGCCCTAAATTGTGATCTTTGCATTTTAATCTATGACCCAGAGATTTTTGTATTAATTTTTAATGAAGGTTCTGGAGCTGGAGCACACATGGTACTGGACAGTGGGTGACATCATAATTCAGAGCAATTTTATTCTGAGTACAGTCAGGAATAAATTGTAATAAAAGTTCTAATCTGTCTTCACAAAGATGCAAAATTTACTCTCAGACATCTGGTTGCAGACATTGAAGCAGTTTCCTATTTTAAGTGTGAGTAGATGTCAGATTGATTATCACTGTGTCTTCTTAAGGCTGAAGGTCTTGCTTTTTAAACTAAAAAGTAATGGAAGACAGGGTGAGATCTTCCTGTTATACATACAACACCTTATGAATTCTGATACAGGAATATCAGTACCAACCATAAATTTATTTTAATCTTGTATATAATTTGATTGAGAACGTAATGGAATTTATTTATTACTTTATCCACAGCATATCATTCACTACTCATAGAAACCATTACACCGAATAATTACTTTGCCTAGAAATTATGTGAAAAGAGAGTCTCAGAAATGTCTGACCATTGTTCATCCCTCTCACACAAGTAAGAGATGCCATGAAGCTCCCTCAAGGGAGGTTTCCCTACATCAGCATCTGACAAAAGGAGCAGTAGTTTGTGCTCTCAGGATTTTTTTTTTCTTCAAATTTTGGAGATAGCCAAAATAAATGTTTTATAGGAAAAATGTGACATGTGGGGATTCCCAAAACTGCAAGATAGGCTACCATATACTAGTAATTGTAACATCTCAGCATCATCTCAGAATTACAGAGAAACAAATTCCATGGGCTTGATCCAAAAACATCACTTCTCTGCCATTGTGTTGCAGACTTCTCTTAGAAAAATGGCTGTGATTTATGTCTTACATGTTTTTCAAATAAATCAGGCATTAAAATTTTAAAAATCAGGCATTGATCACAGAAATTAACCAAAATGATCTGGAACAGACAGAAATATAGTAAAGCATGATACCTTCCACATTCTTGATAAATTTTAGCTGAATGTTAAGTATTACTACCAAAACTTAGGCCTGATGTTATTTTTCTGAATTCTGACTTTCCTAACTAAGCTCTAAACTTCCAAGGTAAACAGAAATTGTAGAGAGAGAAAAGTAGAATTGCTATTACATTTGTACTTCTGCCCATGAATTCCAGAGAGGCCCTGTCACTGCCACAGTGTTGGTGGTTATTACTATGGCAATTTGTCCCTCTGTGCAGAGAGGAGGGGACCAGCCCTCCTCCTGCAGGAGCAGGGCTTCTCCGTGCTTCTGTCAGTGCTGTCTTTCTCAGATAATATAATGTGCACGCTGTAATTATTACAGCCGTGGCATGCGATTATTATGTGTATGACATTAGTGCTTAAGTGAGATTGTGGTAGGCACAGTTCTCGCTAATTATAAGAGGTTGTTTCTGTACAAAAGAGCTCATAACCTAAACAAAAGAAGCAAAGAGGGATGAAGGAGCACTCATATCTTAATTTTGCAGGTGGAAACCGGGAAGAGAGTTTGTCATTTGCACAAGTAGGCTTGTGAAGCCCATGATTCAGGCAGTAACCCAGGTCTCCTCAGTCTCAGATCAGCACTGCAGATTTAAGATCATTCTTCCTCATTTTCAAAGTTGTTTCCTAAATGCCTGCACTAACTTTCAGATTCAGAAACCTCAAGTGATGTTCCCATCAAGGAAAAAAAAAAAAAAAAAAAAAAAAAAAAAAAAGCTGTTTCTTTTAGCTTTTTGTATCTGATGCCTTAAAATATTAGGCATGCCCACATTCATGCCCTGATCATGTTAATGAAAATCAGGAAAGTATATAAGTATATTCAGGACAGCAAAGTGAAAGCAGTTTAAAACGTATATGAGATTAGTCTTTTGCTACTAGGCCTCGATAGCCCAGCAAGTTTTTCACAGTACCAATACACAGTTTTAATTTGATTTCATTCAACAATGCTAATAAAAGAACACTCCAAGGCGAGAATTTAAAATGATTAATTACAATACTTTAAAAGATGAAAAAGAATCTGTGTGTGTCAGTCAACCTCATGGGGCAAGGAATAATGAAAATGAAATGCACACAGGAATGAGTTTTCTATTGTCAATGATAAAAGTGATAATCGCCTCTAGTCAAAGCAAAATGACAGATGAAAGAAACCTATAGAACATCGCCTAAGGGAGCTCCTGAGGCCGGCTCATGGTACCACATATACACATGCTAGACTGATATTTAATGAAGCTCTGGTTGGCTCCATAATGAATGCTGAAGGCTCTCTGGAGCATCAAACATCATTTATTTTTATTTTGTGGGGGATGGGGTTGGGTGGGGAGATGTATGTGGGGATCTTTTATTACAAGTTTTCATGTCTTTAAATGAATGAATTTAAAAGAGGGGAAACATCCCTTTATGAAGCAAAGAAAAATTACTTGAAATGTGAATTTGTAACATTTTTATATATGTAAAATGGAAGAGGAATTACTGCAGGGATAGTCTAAAGTGTTAACGAGCAAAATTAGACTGTTTTTGAAGTCTCTATTATTTATGCTAGCCAGGGATTGTCTGACCCTGGTGATATAAGGAGTAGCCAATAGATTTCTAAATCATGTCTGCATGGTCTGTGGTCAAGCAGCTGAAGGTGAAAAAGAAATTGAAATAGATTCTCACCAATGATTTAATAGGGATGTGGTGATTGTACTGTATAAATGCGTCTTCTGTGGACCTTTGGGACTGTACAACAAGATCAAGACAGTAAATAATAGTTCAAGTTATACACTAGGAGTAGCCCATAGCAGTGACAGGAAGCATTTCCTATCTTTTTTTTGATCTTAATCAAGTTATCTATGCGCCTTTTGTGGTTCTCCAGAGACATTTTTTGAAGTTAACATTACTACATCAGCTTTTGTCCAACTTATGGCCCAAATTATGTCAGATTCGCCTCTCTGCTGTCCCCCATTTCTTTCCAGCATACTGATGTAATTGCTGCTAGAATCAATTTAGGTGTAATATGGCTTAATACTGGCCCCAACCAGCAACTGGTGTTATTTGCATCTGTAAGGCCCCAGATGTGTCATCCTCTAGAGATGTTATAATAAATTCTTATCTCAGCTTTTTTGCTACCTTGCCCAGGCATGCAATGTGCTAAAGACCTGAATAAAAAGGGTTCTGGAAAAAATATATGGGCAAGTATCAACCCATATTTATTATAATGGGAAAAAATATTCCCATATAAAGGAAAGAAACATTGTGAGAGGGATAAGGTCTCCCTTATAAACAGAAGTATTTTTCTACTGTTCAGATGCTTGAAGTAGTAGGAAGAGTGGGAAGAAAGTGTGGTATTAGGTTGTTATCTTAGTCTTCAGAAGAAGCAGCAGAATTTTTTTTCTTTTGTTAATGGAGGAGAGGCTTCATAGTAGTTTACATGGGAATCATTACACCATTGGTCCTTTCTGATATTTATTTTGTGAATTAAAAATAGAGTTAATGAAAACCAGAAACAATTTCAGGTGAGAAAACAGTCTCTCAACATTTAAAGCCATGAAACATGAGTATTTGGGGAACAAATAATCAAATACTGCAAGCTCTTTTTCAATATTAATTGTCACATGGGAAGGAAATAGAAATATATAATTTCTATTGCTTACAATTTATTAATAACATATTCTGGAAACTCAGTTAATTCAGTACAAATTGATCGAAACTGGTCAGAAATAACATTTTTCTAAAAATTATTCAGGTGGAACGGAGAGTATTCTGATAGTCACATATATACTGTGTGATCTATAGTTACACCAAGTAGATCACAATTTGTTGAATGTATCACAGAAGAAACATGACATCTTCAGTAGGATCCATACTGCCACAAGTATTTGATCTACAGGAATACTTCTACCAGGGATGTTAAAAAACATAAGGGGAAAATAAAATATTAAATGAACAGTCATTTTTGATCATTTCCTAACTGAAAGATTTTCATAACTTGCATTTATTGTCAAAGTTTCTAGAAAAAAAACTCAAGTCTGAGTGTATTCCCATGAGGTAAATTCTAATGTGCTGTTGTTGTTGCTATTGTTGTTTCTGTTGCTCTTGTAAATAAAGAAAAGTGACAAATAATGAAACTTATCCCAGAATAGGTCTGTTGTGAAACCAGAACCTGAGGCCAGGGAGTAAGGTTTGAGATGTCACATCATTATTCTTTTTCAGTAAGCCTAAACATGAAATGCTTTCCACATATAATCAATTTAGCTGAATACATAATGTTTATTCAAAAGAGAAAAATATTCATGTTTTAAACTTCTCTCTGTTTCTAGGTAATTTCTAAAACAACAACCATCACCAGTTGTTCCCCTCCAAGATATATCCATCATGTTTTAATGAAGCATTCTTATATGGACTGAAGTAGCTCTTCTCTTCAACTTCATTTAACATAATGTGTCCTTTGAACAATTAACATATCTATACATCCAGAATGTATCAAAGGTTCATCATCCTGTCTTTTGTAAGGAAAACAAACAAACAAACAAACAAACAAAAACCCTGATCAACCATGGGGTTGTTGTTTAGTCTTAAAGGAGAAAATATTTGTGTGCTTCTGTCATGTCTGGTGACTTACTAGGTAAAGGGAAGCAGTGACTCTTGGTTCACAAAACCAGTGGCAGAGAAGTTCCTGTTTACAATTTTGAAAGCTGCTTAGTTACAATGGTTCTGGTGGAGAAAAAGAAGGAAAGAGAAGCTCTAGCATATTATCTGATACAAATTCATTCTTGTCTAATGATAATTTTACCCAGTCTGGAGGCTCATTAAAGGAGGTGCAGTGGAAGTGAAGGCCCAATTTGACTGGTGGGATAAGAGCAGCAAGGAAATGCAGGATAAGAGTGTGATCATGACTGTAGTAATCATGGCTGGTTTTTCATGAAAAGAGACAACATTTGCCAAAAATAGGATTTTGCAGTCTCCCTTTTTGCTGTTGCCATAACTTTTCTGTTGGTCCTCTGACCACCATATTAACTAAGAGGAGTAACTAGAAACAACATCCCCCATAAACAGTTTACTAAACTGTATTTTAATGTTGTCAAGGTGTTAGACAAGGGAAAGGATTTATCCATCATTTTCCCTGCAAAGACTAATTAGACACAGATCAGGAGAGTGTCAGTAAACATATTTACTTGCCATTATTTATTTTTTCTCAGTAAATCTGTAAAAGCAGAATTCATATTTTATGTCTTTAGAATTGCTTTTCCTCCCTTTACTAATAGTGTTTTTAGTTGCTGTTCACACTAAATGTTGCAGCTTTATACTGCTGAGACAGTCCAGATAAAATATTTTTGAATTTCCTGCCAAACCTATTAAGACTTTTCTGAGTGAATGCCAGCTCTTCAGAGGTTGAGCTTTTGCTTCAGCTAATAGATTTACCTGCTGTGCACATAGGACATACAACAACAACAACTCATCCGTATCACTTTATAAGAAATCTTCTTGTGTGACTTAAGTAGAAACAATTTTTAACATTCTTCTAAAAAAGGCATGTTTTCCTTTAGCAAATATTGCACTTAGAGGTGCGCCACAGTACACTGCTGGATCTCAAAATACTGTACACACAGGTCTTCTGAATTGCTCTATGTAATCCTGAAAACTCATGAACATTTCTAAACATTGAACCTCTTTGAAAAATGATGTAGAGTTGTCCTGGTTTCAGTTAAGACAGAGTTATTTTTCCTCCTAGTAGCTGGTAGGGTGCTATGTTTTGGATTAGGATGAGAAGAGTGCTGATAACATGCTGATGTTTTAATTGTTGCCGAGCAATGCTTACACCAAGCCAAGGACTTTTCAGCTCCTCGCTCTGTCCTGCCAGCGGGCAGGTTGAGGGTGCAGCAAGAGCTGGGAGGGGACAGACCCAGGACAGCTGACCCAAACTGGCCAAAGGGGTATTCCATACCATGGCCAAAGGGGTATTCCATACCATCTGATGTCATGCTAAACAATATATAGGGGTGGGTAGCCGGGCTAGGGTGGCTGGCTGCTCAGGGATAGGTTGTGCATCAGTCAGTGGGTGGTGAGCTATTGCGCTGTGCACCACTTGTTTTGTACACATTATTAGCAGTAATACTATTATTATTATTATTTTCCTGTCTTAATAAACTCTCTTTATCTCAACTCACAGGCTTCACTTTCCCTTTTCTCTCCCCCATCCCAGAGAGGGAGGGGGGAGGGTGAGCAAACAGCTGTGTAGTGTTTAGCTGCTGGGATGGGTTAAACCACAACAAGAGTGAAGGGGAAAAAATAATCAGAGTAGCTACCATAACATCTACATCCTCCACTTATGGATTACAAAACATTTGCACAGAACTGCTATGGATCCTATATCTTCTTCCTGCCCACTCTGGCCAGTGCCTTTTATGTCTCCTCACATGGACAATGGTACCAATTCATCAGCATTTGAGAGCCCTTCTAGAGAAAGCATCCAGCATCCACTCCTTAAACTTTTTTTTTTTTTTTTTTTTTTTTTTTTTTCACCCATCTTTGAGATCTGGACATTTTAGTTTTTCAGTTACACTGGGTACTGGCTGGAACTACAGTAAATTTTACCTTTCTGATTAATCACTGAGCATTGTATTTCCTATTTTCCTATTATAAGCAATGTGGGATCCC
Source organism: Heteronetta atricapilla (assembly GCA_011075105.1). Lineage (NCBI taxonomy): Eukaryota > Metazoa > Chordata > Aves > Anseriformes > Anatidae > Heteronetta > Heteronetta atricapilla. The sequence goes on from CM021734.1 coordinate 59,089,102, forward strand.
TCTATTCCTATCCCAAGTCCTGAGAGTTTACCAAATAACATTTTTTTTTTCTCCACAGTTCTTTCCCACAGAAGTAGTTAGGAACCACATCACTCTGAAAGCTGTGGTGGTTGGTTTTACCGTGCTAGGCAGCTGAATACCACAACCACTCTCTCACTCCCCCTCCTCAGATGAGGAGGGGAAGAAGTAAAGGAAAGAACAACTCACAGGTTGAGATAAGGATACTTTAATTAAAGAGAAAAAATATATTATTAAGGAAATATTATTATTTATTAAACAATTCAACTAAAGGGAAAAAAAGGAAAGGGGAAGAGGGAGGGGGAAAGGGAATAACAAAACAAAACAAGTAAAGGCTATGTGGAAGTGCAGAGGAAAGAAATTACTCTCTACTTCCCACAAATGAGCGATGCTTGACAATGTCCTTGAAGCAGGGCCTCAACGCATGTAGCTGGTGTTCGGGAGGACAGATGTTCTCACAACGAGAGCCCACCCCTCCCTCTTCTTCCTTTTTGCACCTTTTATTGCTGAGTGTGACATCATATGGTCTGGAATATCCCTTTGGTTGGTTTAGGTCAGCTGCCCTGTTGATGTTTCTTTCTCTTTTTTGCCCACCCCTAGGAGGGTTAGAGAAAGTCCTGATACTGTGCCAGCACTTCTCAGCAGCAGACACAACACCAGTGTGATACCACTGCTGTTCTAGCTGTAAGTGCAGAGCACAGCACTGTATGGGCTGCTGCAGGGAAAGTTAACATCCCAGCCAGACCCAGTACAAAAGCATGAATAAATGCATTAAATTGTGTATAAATTAGGGCAGAGCAACAAATACACAATAATAGTTTTCAGGTGTTGAAGAAATGTATATATTTCCTTTTTAACCCTGACACATTAATGAAGTACCTTACTTTCCATCAGACTTAATTCTCTCTGTGTTTGGAAGCGTAAGTCCCATTTCAGATAGAATATGGGATAAATGAATATATATTTGTGCCAAGATTTCTTTTGTGTAATTACATTACTGCGTAATTTTATGCTCCATAGCTAGGAAACCATGTATGGCTTCCTCGAACACTTCACCTGTCACTGTGAGAATTTCACTCTTTTCCTGAACAAGCACAGCTTTTATGTAAAGTAACCATAAATGAACCAATCCAGGGCGGAAAGTTCCTGAGGACAGAATAAAACTAACAAAATGTCGACAGTATTTTAAGATGGAGATCCCAGGAATGCTTTGCCTGTGATATATGTTCAAAGGCATGTAATATTATTTTGTTTAGCCAGAACTGCCTCCCTGTGCTCTGTAATAGACATCTTAATGTCTTGCCTTGCTCCTGCCAAGGAAGCTGTGAGTGGGGTTTCCTCAGAGCAGTGATGTCTTCCAGCTTCCCCACTGCGGGCCATGCCTAGATGAGACCAACCCCATGGAAGCACCTGCGATGGTTTCCAAAACACCTCCTCCCCTCTGGAAAAGAGAGGTTGCTCTGAGCATGACCCCTCCTGCCTGCTGACAGCAAGTGCTGGTTCAGCATGGATGCCTGGAGCAGAATTAGTGAAAAGCTTTGTAAGAGACTGCAGGGCAAATTCAGGCTCAGAGGTAAGTTTATTATGTTCATTTCTTCTGGCATGCAACCATTTCTTTATTTTTTTTTCTTTCCCTTTTCAGGTATTCTTTTAATGTTACATAACTTCTGCTGGAGGCAGTGACTAAACTCACAAGTAAAAAAGCATTCTTCCCGAGAGAAGATGATATGCAAAACCAATGTACAATATTTGGAGTACTACCGGGAGGGACTACAGTGTACCATAATGTGTAATTTATCAACCAGGATGATGCAGTACAGCCTCCTGTAAATTTTTCATCTGAGATATATTACATTCTGAAGCTTTCTTTTTACTTTGGAATAACGTTGTTGATTTTAAGAAATAAAATAGATGTCTGAAGAGCAGAGCCTTCAGTCTGACCCTCTGAAAAAGTAGGGTCAAATAATAAGCTCAAGGAAAGTGGATTTCTGCATGTATATGTGAATTAAGGAAGCAAGGAAAATATTTCTAAGGCTGTCAAGTCAATATAAGATCTTAAATTAGAGTCATACTCAGAAAACAATGGTGATATGTATAACAGTGCTTGCCTTGCAGTGAGTTTCTGTATACATTTGTTCAGCTGGTAAATAAATATTAGCTTTTTTTTGTTGTTCCCTCAAAGAGCTTTTCCTGCTTTGACTGCATCATGACATTCAGACTGGAGTCATGTTTACTCTGGTGGCAGCAGCACTGAGATTTCTGAAGCAGATGCTCTGTGATCTTCAGCCACACCTGGATATCCTCTGTCATCAGGTAAAGCCCATACTGCTGAGGAAATCACATTGCCAACAGCCACTTTCTGGGTGGAGCTAATGAACCTTAGAAAACTAGATGCTAGTTCAGAAAAGAAGTGGAGGGAAGCATCTGGGTGTTGTGAAGGGGATCAGGTAGCAGTGCAGGGCTGAGGTGCTCCAGGAGACACAGTTTGTGAGCTGAACTCCACCCTTCTTTCACAGGTCAAGAAGGACCTCAGTCCTTTGTGTGCTGCACAGAGTCCTTGCTTGCACAGAGAGGAAATGAAGCCCTAGGAGGTTGTTTTCTAATATTCTTAATTTGGCATGTGTTCAGGGAGCTGCATCACTCGTATTTTATATCAAAATCAAACATTTATTTGATGTTGCTTTTTAATTGTATTTGAATTGCTAAATGTCCTGTGATATGCTTTGTTAAGAATACAGCACATTAGTATTAATATTGTTGTAAGCAGCAATAATGATCAAAGCTTTTTTCTCAAAATAACCGTGCATGCTACGCTATTCAAACATGAGTATAAAATTGCACATGTAAATACATGCTCCAACTGCAGTGCATGATATTACCTGTCCCTGACACCTCCAGAAAGATACAAGTAAAATGTGAATGGTATCTTTGATACCCTTACAGCATTATGATGCTTTGGGAAAGAGCAGGAATACAAATGCTTTCAAAAAAGATTACATTTCAGACTAAAATGAAATAAAGGAATTTACAATCCTCCCCATCACCTTTGCAAGGTGGGAAAAGATCATATGCATACAGGTATATATAAAATTACAAAATATATGTCTGCATCCAGTGGGATATAGAGCCAGAAAAGCCTCATGAGGATCAATATTTTATGCAGACAAATTGATGCATATGAACAGAGAAGCTGCTCATTTTTAGGTCTCCTAAGGGAACAAGTTTTAGATAATTATATGACAAAAGGCCTTTTAGGATCTATGAAAAAACACTCCAAAATGTCAAATGAATAGAAACCATGTTTCACCTGTTATGATAAAAGCACCACATTCTGTAACCTTTCTAGAACAGATTTACTAAACACATTAGCTTAATTTTACAGCACTGTAAATGTCTATTGTACTATACTGTTAGGGAACCCTGCTAAACAAATACTGGTGTCCTGCTGTATGTCAGAATATTCTGGGATGCTTCAGGACTTTTCACATAAAGAAAACAGTAGGCAGAGAATATTTGGAGTATGCCAGAGAACAGACAACCCAGGAGTAATTTTAAAGAAAGGTTGACCAAAATTTCTTAAAAAATAAAATTAAAAAAATAAAAACAAAACAAACAAACAAAAACATCTGGAAGGAGTTGGGCATTTTGGAATAGTATTTTCCTAAACATTAGTCTACTCTCTCTTGGTTTGGGGCTTTCAGGTGATGGTGATAAAAGGCAGAGTAGTGCCTGGTTTGCAGACTGCCAAGCGGGTTAGTGGGCCGGGCTCAGGTACAGCAGAAGCAAAAATTCACAGGCTCCTACCCAATGTTGCTGTCAAAGAGGTATAGCATTTTCAGATTTGGCTTGCAGAACAGGGCAGAAGTTCATTAGAGGGCTTAAAACCAGCTGGTTTTGGCTTAGGTCTATCAATTCATACATTCCCCAACTATTGTGAACATATTGTCGAAGATTTTATGAAGAAAGATAGTAAGAGGGTTCATGTGCAAAGCAAAGTCACGTTATCTAGAAAGTACACTGAAACAGATAAAATTAAATACATATTTTCCATAGCATAGAATAGGAGTTACAGTGCTTAATAAATCTGCATGATGTAGTTCCTGACTTATTTACATATTTATTGTATGTACAGGGTGTATTCCTTTTCAGATAAAGCCTTTAGTATCAGCCTCCTAAGGAATACAAAATTTTGACTTCAGTGCATAATGAGATGTCTGTGGCCTGAGTTCCAGTATTGTGTAATACGGAAGGTATAATTCTGATTTACATTGGTAACTTTCCCTTTAGATGTGCTTGAAGAACTGGCAGAGGTTGGTGGCAGTTTCATATCTGATGAGCACATATGCAAATGGAGGTGAACCATGGGGATATCTGACCATAGGCATAGCTATGGAAAATTGTAATTCCTTAATTACTGCTGCACAAGTATGCAACTAAACATAGTCACATATACTAGGAGCTCAAGTACAATTTCCTTACTCTTGGTGTTATAGAGCTGTTATGGATCTATGCGGCCCATCATCCCTGCCTGCATTATGCCCCTCAGCTGCCTAATAACAGGAGAGTAACCTGCATGGGCTAAATCTATTAGCTACATTATGTGTGTTACGGATTTGAGTGTGTGTTTGTGTGTGTATGAAATGTAGAAATGGAGATTACATGAAAGAATGATTAGCAGTAATTCAGAAATAACATTGTTTTCTTGAGTTTGGTTTCATGCTAGGACTGTTCTGTCCTGAATTCCCTCCTCCCCAGTTCCCATTGAAAGGAAATTATGATTTTAAAGTTAAGAAATTTTATTTGACAAACATGATGAAGTATAAATTGCATGGCATCAGTGTGAGTCTGTGAATAAGTTATGTAGGTGATGTGGTGCTGAGTCATTGCTGAGAATCATGGTTTGTTTGTTTGTTTTCCTGGAGAAGAGAAAGACCTTAAAGGCTATTCCTATTTTAATTTTGATTTTAATATTAATTATTTTATTTTGCTTTATTTCCTTGTTTTTATTTTTCTTCATATAACATGGAGGACAAATGCTCTTTTCCCTGTCTTAGGAACAACTAGCAACTTCTTCTTTCTGCCTCAGTGTTTATACAAGTCAGAGGAGGAACAAATTTTAAATAGCTTTAGCTTTATTATTTAGAGATCTCCTATATCAGTAAGACTGTCTGTCTTCTTTTAACATATTTCCTTCTGAGTTCGTACTCACGTGATACCAAGCTAATGTGCAATTGCAGATATGCCAGTTGCTTTTTGCTCTCCTCACCAGCGCTGCAGAAGTCTATGGAGTGGGGGCAAGAAAACAAAGCAGACCTGTCTGACCACTTGGAAACTTTCTACTTGTGAATATAGCTGCCAATTCTGACACAGCCAGGGAGAAAGACAACTTCAAAATGTGTTATGTCTGGCTGGGATGAGAGCCAGATTATTAACAGGATGACTTGTTTTGTGAGAGTAAGTGAAAAATTCAATACCACCTATGCTTTCAGTCCCCTCTCTCAGTTCTGATGCCTGGAGTCTTTGAACTGATATTTGATTATTTATGAACGTATAATAACCAAATAGCAGCACTAAATTGAGAGACATTATCTTCACAGTTGACATAGACGCTCCACAACTGCCCATTTCTCCACTTTTTTAATACACTTGAATGACAAGCTGCTGATAAAAATAAATACTTTGTGACAAGAGAAGAAATATGACTTGAGGGTGTCAGTGTTGGAATGAATATCACAGAGGTCTTCCATCACAGTTGTTAAATGTGGAATGGCATCTAAAAGTGCACAGCTCAATAAATTGCCATTATATAGGTTATATTTGTAATCAGGGGACGCTATCTATAGTCTTATAGCTGAGTACATGTATGAGGGCAAAATATTTCTAATATCTGAAATGTACTGCATCTAAGCCTCAGCTTTCAGACAACAATGGATTACTTTCAAACAGTATGTCTTCCTAAATCAATGTTTGTCTTTTCTTTGTTGGTTTATTTTCACACTCTATATCTAACAATTATTAAGCTGTACTTTCTGTGTTTGTTGTTTGTTTGTTTTTGAATTAATTTAATGTAGAAAATGGCAGATTTAAGTTTTTTGTTTGTTTGTTTCTTTTTGTATGAGTGTTCTGTAAATGGTTAGTGTATGTATACCAGGATGGGAACACAAGTGGCACCACAAGTCCAAAATGAAGCCGGATAGCAAAAATTGCCTTCTATTTGCCATTAAGTTTTCATTTCATAAATTTATACCTAATCATGTTGCTTCCTTTGTATAAATAACCAATGATTAATTTATTTTCTTCAGTGGCAAACAACGAATTCCTAGTAGTGTGTAACATTCTCTAAACTGTTTTTTGTCCGTATCATTTCTTTAATCTTTAACAGCCCCTTTCCCCCAACTGCTGAACTTTCTTCATAGTTTGTATTTGTTTTGGAAACACTTGCCTCTTGGTCTGATTAATTACTTTGTATACAATACCAAAACTTTTTAATCTTCCACTCTTCACCCTTTTACTTAGATTTCATTGTTTAAAATTTTAATGAATATTTATTAATGGTTTAGGAGGTGTTCTTTTATTTATTTATTTATAGAAATTGCATTATATCTTTCATAAAATTTGAAGAGACTTATATGGGATTTGCATTATTAATGCTATTATTATCAGTATCATCATTATTAATTCTACCTATTTACTTTTGCTGGTGTACTTTTTTTTTTTTTAATTTGAACCATCAGCTTACCATTACAAAATTTTCCTGATGAACCATTAAAAATACATTGCAATGCATGAATGGCAGGAAAATTAACATGGCTTCTCTTATAGGCAGCATGTCTCTAGGGCCTTATGCTTTTTCTTTTTAAAGTTACATATGGAAAGAAATATCACCTACATTTACATCTTCATTAAATGAAAATTCATCATCTAGATGTGGAAAAGTAAATGAATTAAGGTTTGTAATCTTATATTGCATGCTAAAATTTCATAGTTGAATCTGTGAGTTATGCTAACAAAAAGAAACCCTGCGGAGTGATAATAAATACTTCCAGTGGAAACCCATTAGAAATGAAAATGGTAATATAAACAGAAATCTTGCTGACCATTTTTTTCTTTTCACTTTCTGCCTCCTCTTGAAGTCTGGTATTGCAAAAATATGCAAAGTATAATTTTGTACTATGTATTTGGTCCCAGAAGCACACTGCAAACATCTAGCTCTAAAATTACAATGATGTTTACACTACAGATTTCTTAGCTCTCTATTTTACATCCTATGTCCTGGAACACAAGGCTTGATGGCCAATATAAATATAAACTATATAGTTTAACTGCAGAGGCTATTCTTACTCATACAAATGCCTGATACTTCTCTCCTGTACCCACTCATAATTCCCTTAACTATGTCAATAATATCCTGTGTCAGGAAGCTTGCAAGTTCATTATACATTGTGCCTGATTCTGGCAAACTATAATTAGTTTAAAAATTTCAAATAAAAAGAAAGGAGCAACTAAAAATTCCAAAAACAAATGCAAACTAAAAATGGATCAATATAATACTTCTCTTATTTCCTACTAAATGATTCTCTATTTCTTCGTGCATTGCAAGGTTGCTGATGCTTAAGTAGTATTTTGGTGCTCTCTCAGGAAATTTGCTGCATAAAAGTCAAATACAACCTAAGTATTATTAATAATTTGTTGTGGTGTTTGGCAACATATGTTTGGCAAAGAACAGGAGTAATAAGCTTTGACGTGTATACATGTTTTGAGAGGGGATTTTTCACAGGTGCTGAAGCTGCATGGGTCTCAGATGTTCTTAAAGATCTAAGACAACAGAATATCTCTCCAAACTATTAAAGTTTGAAAAGCAAGTGAACAGATGTTCAGTTCTTTCATTTAATATTTCAAGCAGCTGTGTAACTTCACTGCATTGAATTCCCCCCCCCCCCCCCCAACATTTAAAAACTAAACTGGGTTTAAGGTCAAGCCTGATGACAGCCTGAACTGGTTCTGACAGCTGTTTAAATGTTTGTGACATCTGCCTCAGAAGCTGGGATTCGTGTCTCTCTTCTGCCTGAACTGCCACACAACGGTTTTGTCAATCCTCCAGGCAGTTTCCTCTGGTGAACGATTCAAGGCGCAGGCAGCTGCTAAAAGTTCCTGAGATGTCGGTTGTGCACTCTTAACTGCTTCGTGGTCTTTTCATCAGGATGGGCAAGAATACAGAGTTTAAACCCTTTATTAGAAACTTGGAGGAAAAACAAAGGTTCTTGAAGATATTCCTTAACATGTCTGAGGCACGTTTTGTTTCATTTGGAGAGATCTGTCACCACATTCCTCACAATAGGTGGCTAATTTCTCAGAGTACTCAGTCACAACATGACATTGTCCTTTCTTCACTCAAAAGCATGAAACTAAACAACTTCTCAAACGGCATCTCCCCATGAGGCCTGCAGCATAAGCAGACGACTGCAGAAATTCTGTTAGCAAGCTGCCATTGGGCTCATCTGTTTCTGTATTTAATTATCAAATAAGTCTCAAGAAGGCAGACTTCAACACAGTCAGGAAATCAGCAGACAAAATCTCACAGAAGAACCTTAAGAGGAAGAAGGCCTGGAGAGACCTAGCACCTCCTTAAAACGTCGTTACTAAATTCAAACCACCTAGTGCATGGGAAGGATGGAAAGTTCCACAGAAAAAAAAAAAAAGGTTAAATTGTGATCTGAAATTCATTTATTGTCTTCTTTCAGACAGCTCCCACTGACAGCTTGTGTAATGCTGACATTAATGGATATATTTCTTTCAGGATGTTTAGCAAATTGATTGCCACTTAAGGTTGGGCTTTGTGCTGATCATCTGCTTCTGTGTTACACCGCAGGGTAGCTTTCTCCATGCAACATATGAACTGTTTTATTTTAATATTTTTTAAGTGGAGAAAACCTTTGACTTTCTTTCTATGCACCTGTATGAATGATGTCTTACTTGCTGGGGTGTTGCAATTTGACACAGGATAGTAGAGAGAGCTGCCATTATTTATAGCAGCATCTTGTTCCCAGATCCATGACCTAGTGTCTCATGCTATAGGGGATCAATAAGAAGTATATCATCTGCAATGAGAAATCATCCCGAAATACTTACTTCAACAGTAAGAAGTATCTAAGAAAGGACTTATACAATGTTTTGTTTTCTGTTTTGTCCTGTGAAGATTTCATGTATGTTATGGTCAAAGCTTTGCTGTCCTCTTGTTTGTTTTCCTGATGAAATTGTTTGTCCAGTGTCATTGATTTGTGTTACCATGAACTGGATCTTATCTCAAACTCATTATTTTCTCTGTGAGCCCCTGTCATCACTTCTCTCAGCACTGATGTGTTTCATCAGAATTGATGCTGCTATTCCTATGTCATCACTTATTTTCTGGATGCCTGTAAGGTTTCCAAATAGTCTTTGTTCTTTTGTTGAAACACTTCATTCACTGACCTTACTCCAAAAGGTAAGTAGAGAAATGTGTTTCTGCCCCAGGGTGTAGTGAAAGTGCACAGTTAATATCATTCTTCATCTAATTTGACTTGTCAGTATCCATCCCTCCTACTGGGATTACTTTTAGCAGGCCAGTTGGCTTTGACCATTTGCTATCACAGCTTAGCCTTCCTGAAACCGCTGAAACTCAGGTATGTTCAAGTTTCACCTTTTTTTTTTTTTTTTTTTTTTTTTTTGGTCTGATGTGATGCTGTTAACACACAGACCAAATATTTTTGTCTGTATTCCCTTGTTTCCTTACCTGCTGCTTTGAAGAGGTCTGTAGGTCTGTCACTGCAAAAGTACAGCTGTGCCTGGCACAGATGTGTGATGAATGCAGTTATATGTGGTGCTCCTTAAGGGAGACTACTAATTCCTGGAAGACTTTTGGGTGTGGTCAGTGTTCTGTGAAGTTTTATGTCTGCTTTGCCTTAAAACCATGTGTTTGAGTTACACTGGCCTCCGAGATACTCCCAAAGGGTCAAAGATCAGCTTTTCTTCAGCCATTGCTGGTGTCTTCAGAGTTTTACCTGGGACTCCATTACAGCACAGGTAGTTCATTTAGTTTCTTTATCTGGACTGGGATATGAAGTCTATTTTAAAAGCTGAAACTCAGCTGCTGTGCTTAGCTTTGAGTACATTTCTTGGAGTGCTTTCTGCATGTGCTGTAGAGTTTGTCCTATTTTATGATACTGCACCCACAAGAGATTAGTCACATCTGAGTTCAGCCAGGGATTTGTGGCTTTTTCCCTGGGGTGTATTTGTTGTTTTGAAAAGCAAGAATAGTGGTTACACATGCTGGATTTGTGACAAAGAATTTGCACAAACTTGTGGTAATATTTCTATCCATGTGTGAGGCATGCAGGTTTTTCTACTGTGACTCAAGGGCCCCTGGGCCCTTGAGGTTCTGCCTATGCAAATTTCAGACTACAGTGCAGACCTGCTCTCTGTGTGGCACTTCAGTTCTGCAGATTATGTCTTTCTGCATGCCCAGATCAGCCTTCTTCAGACACCTTTACACAACTGATTCATCAGTGACACCTTTACACAGTTTTATCTCTAAGCATGTCATTGTCAGTATTTTCTGACTCAAAATTCCAAGGTTTTTGCCCGAGATCTATTACTTTCTTCCTATCTGCCCTTCTTGGTACTGGTGAGACCAGAACTGGTATAATTCAAACACAGCATTTTTTTGTTTATTTGTTTTTCTTTCATAGATCACAGTATTTCTAAAGAATTGATAAGGCATCCTCTGGACTGGGATTATTTTCAGTTTGTTGCTTGGATAATGTGATCTAAATCCCAGAATGTCCTGATCTAGTGAGTTCAGCACAATGGCTACTTTCAAGTGCTACCCTGTTTATCAGCTTTTGCCAACTTGTTCAACGTGGGTATGTGAGATGCAGAAAGGGAGGTGACTTATCACTCCTGCTGTTCTATACTTTTCCTCTATTTTGCTTTTCAGGTTATCTGTACTGTTTTTTTGCTTACATTCATATGTTTACTGTCCTACAAAAAACATAACAGAACTGCTCTCTGACCAGCCTCTGGTCACTCTATTGCCTTTTCTTCCTCAGGAACATGGACGTTGGTAGCACTAATATGCAGTCTGATCTAAAACTCCATTTTAGAGTAATAACAATGGCTCCTATGGAGACTCCAAATAAGCAGTCCCTTATCTGCTATCAGACTCAGGAGACATGTGACATCCCTGCTGGGGATTATACCTAAGTACATCTAGAGAGACCATATCGGCATAAAAAGCTAAGCCTCCTTGACCTACAGGCTATCCTCAAAGGATAACCATGTCACTAATGCTTAAAGCAGGTATAAGCACCTTCTGGAAATCAACTTACTTTAGATTAGGAATGATTTGGTAGAACAAATCTACATCTAGTGATGTCACACATCACTAAAGTTTCCTTGATCTGTTACTAACAGAATTGTCATAAGCAGGAAAGATCCATAAATAAATGTAAACATGTTTGTGTGAAACAGTCCTGTAAAGTTGTGTTGGATTTCTTGCTGTTGGTTTTCTCCCAGTGTTCCAGTACTACAACATGTCTTTAACGAACTGACATATAACAGTTGAGGCTGGAAAGTCAACACAAGCATACATAGAAACACACTCTTGCCTTCTTTCATACTATCTCTCAATAACATAAAGAAAAACACTTTCTATAACATAAAGAAAAACACTTTCTATCTATATATAAAATAAGTGTGCAAATATTTTTTTTTCTTACTCTGTGTTGACTCGCGAAAAACTGACTACACAACCAGTAAGACTGTAAAGTAGGTATGTTTATTCAGTGCTGGGCAGCATGGGGGTTAGTCCCACCAAAGTCGTGCGCACAATTCGCTCGCTTGCATTCTCTTTTATCCCTTAAAATATTACATATGCATTAAGTTTTGCAACACTAGATGCATATTCATTTTCTAGTTCTGTCTAGCCCCACTTCGTATGCTAATTATTTTATCAGTCTTTCTGCCCTTGCGTAGTACTCTCTGGTGGTCGTCCGGGTGGTCATTGGGATGAAGTAAGACATCTTCATCAGAGCTGAACTTTTCACCTCATCTCCCTGCACATGCTCTCTGAGCCCTTGGTCACCATTTGGGCCATAAGGTTGGTTTGGTCTGGTTCTTTGGGGTCCGAGGGGCTCCTGTTATCTCAAGGCCTTGCATGTTTGATATTCTTTATTTTATCATTTTATAAACAGTCCTCCTTATCTCTGAGCCCTTTTATAAACAGTCCTCCTTCTCTCTGAGCCCTTGGTCACAACCCGACCATAAGGTTGGTTTGATCTGGTCCTTGGGGTCCCAGGGGCTCATCTGGAGACTTAAGCGCAGCACAGGCACAGTACATTGCAAATGCAGCACATATTAAGCAATGACTGTTGCCTACATATTTATTCTTAATCAGTTGCTCTCTAATTTCTAATCTTATGTTTCAGTGTAGCAAACTAAAAGCAAACTGCAGCTGAAGCCTCTGAATTTATTGCAACAGCATGTATTCCACCTATGTGAATAGGTCCCCCAAAATGATCCATTTTTTTCAAGTCCTCAAACGGGCTAAGCTCCACAGTTAAGAATAAGGTCCAAGAGAGTAATGTCTTTCCAAGAAAATAGTGCAATTTTCCCTAGTTGCAATAATAATAGTTTAAGACATAATGTGAATTGTATGGTTCTGAAAACCATGACTGTAATCTCTAGACAAATTAAGGGATAGTATTTCTGTGAGTAATTCAGTAGTTGATACTTGTTCTTTTATTCAAAATAAATGTAAAATGAGCCTACCCCAAATTTTAAAAAGAAATACTTCTGATTTTTTTTTCTCATTTCTACTTCAACGTTATATGGCAATCTAAAATAAGATTTCTCTACAGCTATATTGTAAGGCATGTATACTTAGAAAAGATTTATCTCCCTTTTGGTTACTACTGGGCAAAAAGTGAAATAACGTATTCACAAACATGATTGCTAAATCCAGCAATTTGATTCAACCATGTTTGTACTGGACCTCCTTTACTTTTCCATGTATTTTGAGGAAGCTGCCTTTTGTTAAAATAAATGTTTAGGTAAGAACTGATCATGTAAATATGGCTGTATTAGCATACCAACAGAAATGTTTATATGCAAACAAGCACATATAAACAAGTATGTATATGAGAAGCACTTTTAATCTCCTTTTCACACTTTTTCAATGTAAATACTAGAATGAAATGAAAATTAAGTTTGTAAAATAGAAATAAATCTGACTGTTCTTTTCATATTTGCTAGTCCAAAACCTAGAGATAATATGCATATTTAACTGTCATTCAAAGACCAGAATTTAAAAGTCTTGTTACTTTCCATAGGATTTAAGTCATCTACTGGATGAAATACATTTTCAGTCTCAATGTGACAAAAGACAAAAAGTGCACTACAGTTCTCATATAATAAAGGGGATATTCTGAATGGTAGAGTCCAGTACGTTTGAGAATTGCTAATTGAATAACCATGAAAAGTTAAAATGTTTATATGGAAAGTGTAGGCAATTCATATACAAACTGCTACCTGCAAAAAGACAGGTAAGCGTAACAAAAAATAATTAAGTGGCCATGTTAAATACTGATGTCCAGTAGCAATAGTTGAAGACTTTTTTATTTTGTATTTAGACAGAGTTTATGTTTAGAGTCTGAGTTCTATTCTTGCACCTGTAATTACAAATTTAGAAAAATACAGAACATAATTTTGTAGTGCTAGGACACAAAATCAGTGAGCAATATTTCCCATTTGTTGCAAAAAAAAAAGATATGCAGAAATACCAATTGGTGGTAATAGAGCTCCATGATTATTTCCAGAACAGATTTTCAACTCCCCCTTAAGACAGAATTTTTTTGTGCTTATCCTAGCTCACATTATAATTTGAGGATATGGAAAATCCTTCAATTAGGAAAGAAACCACTTAATGCATGGATTGATTTATACAAAGAATGCTTCAGGCACTTTTTATGGACATAAAAAATACGGTTAAGCAGTACAAGCTCAAGGTATGTGAGTCAACATCTGGAAGACTTATTTAAACTTAACTATGATTTTATTTAATAAATATTTAAAAAGCTGTAGGCAGTTGTGCAGTTTTAGGAAATATCAGAGTAAAGCCTTTTTCTGATGTAGCTATCCTTTAGGGTAAAACTGAGCCATCATATCAATAAGAATTACACCTTCATGTTTCAAAGATCTACTTGTTAAATCTTTGTAAAAGTAGACATTATACTGAAATTAACAGAGAAAAAACATGCATTGCAATGGAAATATTGATGAAAATATGCCCATTTTAAAATTGTATATTTTATATTAGAATGCAATCTAATTAAATTCACATATGATAGATGCTTTCTGAATTGAGGCAATTCCCCACCCACAGAATTAGCATAATTTTTTACCTCTGAGGTGAGCTGGAATGATAAAGAACATTAAAGCTGCTAATGGGCTTAGTTATTTGTTTGTTGAACACTAACAGAAAACGAATAATAATGTAACAAAACTGAAAAAAATAATCACACACGTGGAAGTCTCTCACTAATTTTGTTCCAGAAAGTACAGAATGCTGCTCTGCATTGTTTTCCATTCTGCTTTATGTATATGTTGACAAGGAAAAAATCTTTTTCCTTTTTTTTTTCTTCCTTCATTTGTGTCACTTGCTATTAGATACTTCACTCTGGTGATTTGAAATACATTTGGAGAAACTGTTTTCTGTAGATCTGTATGCATATGCTTGCACGGAGGGAAATGTATGTAAATGAGAAAGTATTTGCACTGATTATAGCAATTAAATCAAAAATACAGAGGAGAAGAAGAAACTGCATGTGACATTGCTGTGAAAAGATTACAGTGTCAAAAGGGAAGGACATAAATTACAGTATGAGTACATAACTTAAGAAAAAGCAAGCCCATTGTTATTGATAGTTTCTGGTTTTCACACAGATGCACAGACACATGCATACACATATTATAACATATTTTACAGCTTGAAACCAACAAATAAATACCAAAAACATGTTGTGTAAATCTGACTGCAAAAAAAAAAAAAAAAGTCTAGAAAGCAAATGGCCCACTTGTAAGATTGTGGTTTTGGCTCTTTATACATGATCTATTTTTTTCAAATATGCCAAGTTATTTTCATTTATACACATATTAATTGTACCAAAGTTGTTTAAAAACCAGCCAGTTAAAAAATAAATATTTTTGATCTTGAAATCAGGAAAATCTTAGTGTTTGACAGAAAGAGCTATCCAGTTCAAATTATTTTATTCCTATATTTCCTGTTACTATCCACTGCAAATGTCCCCAGTCTATCTGACAGAAATCTGGAAGATATTCCTACCTTGCCTTTTTGCCCTTAACCATAAAAACTAAATTTCTGAGCCAACATATGTGTCCAAGTTGAGAGTACATGGCTATCAAAGCCATAATACCTGCCTGAGTTTTACTTTTTGCTCTACTTAATTAGAATTATCTGATAAATAAGAATATCATGTCCAGAAATACAGAGGCCTATCTGGAGTGTAAGGTAATTCATCTCTTATTTTCATTTGAAAACCTTCCTCAAATTTTCAAAATGAACTTCAGCAAGACAAATATTTTTGAAAGTAAATCATTTGTCAAAAGTAAATAATGCTATTGTGATTGACATAGTTTAAATTACTAATTTGTTAATCTATTTCTCATGCCTAATATTGTGTTAGAAACTTCTGTTCACCCATAGAGTCTAAAAAAAAGAATGTCAAATAATTTTAAGAGCAAAGTATATTGAACATTTCCCCCTAATTATTTTCTTTTTAGTACATCAGAGTACATACACTTTAAAAGAGAAAGAAATCATGACGGCTTCTACTGTAGTGGGAAAAGGGAATAGCCATAGACTAATCACAGAACAAGGAAACAGAGAACTTATTTGCAACAGTTGATCCATTTTCAGTGTAAGCTCACCTGCAAACTTTACGTGCAATAAGAAATGGAAAATTCTGACTCACAATGTATCTCTGCATAGACAGATGGACAGACAGACAGACAGTGATAGACTCCTGATCCATCTCCATCGATTTCCCTCCCAAATAGCTAAAATATACACTATGGAAAAATCACATTGATTTTTCTGTAGTTTGGGTAAGAATATACCTTTTGCAAAAGAAATATGGGGGAAAAGAGCATTTTTAATTGGTAGAAAGGAGCAAAATAAAAATTGTAACTACTTACTGTACTGTGCACTTTCACAAGCTGCTATGGGCAGGGCAGATACTATGGTACTAATTTGTATTTCTTCTTGAGCTCCAATGTACTTTAGTACTAGAAGCATAACCATCTGTAAGTTTTAAAGGTGACAAAGGAAGAATATAGGCCACATTTAAAATGGAAACTCATCTTCAATGTCTAGTAGGTCTTCACATCAATTTGGTGATCTGGGACACAAACAACTGAGATACAATTTTTACAGTGAAGAAAAAGACAGCTCTAGAGCAACCCTTTCTTGATTTAGATGACTTCATCTCAATCCATAGCACAGTGGCTAGAAGATTTAGATAAATGAGGCACCGGTCTTCAGCTATTCTGTGAAAAGTTAGCTCTGGTATTAAGGCTCATATCATGGTTACACACAGAGAGAATTTATTGAACCAAAATTCCAGTAGTGCAGATATAATATTGAAGCTGACATATATATTAGCTTTGTGTTATTGATGTTGTGACTTCTATTTCTTTGCACCTTAAATGCAATATGAATATCACATAGAAATTCAGCTGGCATAAAGTTTCCCAAATTGATCACAAGTTAAAAATCTAAATCTTAATTTATTTTTCAAGGTTTTCTGTCTTTGTGAATAAGATGGGCTGTTCTTCAGAAAGACATTGCCTAGGAAGGTGGCTGCACTAACAATCCTTTCAAAGGAAAGACAGGCAACCAAATTTTTACACATGCTTTCCAATAATGAATGGAAATTCCTGTACTTCGTAATAATCAACATATGATTAATATAGATCATGTTTCCCTTAAATTCTATTCCTACTTCCATTAGAATGGGTAATAGAGATAAACTTCTGTCCAAAGTTTCATGTACTAGCAATAGAGATGAGAAAAAGAGAAACTAAGTGTTATATTGTGTGTATGAATGGAAATAAAAATCGTGCCACAGTCAAATGAGCACTTAAAATACCACGTAGTAGTAGTGTCCTCTAATTTCAAACTGCTAAAATAAATTATCATATGGTAACTATGTGTATATCATATACACATGTATGTATGTATAAAATTAGACATATAACTGTGAATTGCAGTTCCCGGTATTCTCCCTGTAATATATTTAGGTCACTATAAAATTAAATAAAGTATTTGGCATTGTAAAACCCTAAATTCGCTAAGAATAGTATTCATATTGAACAAATCTGATTTCGTAGTGCCAGTGGTGATAATGTACCTTTTCTAATAATAAGTCTGTAGAGTTTCTCCTATTGGTTATTTACAAAACACCAAAGTGAAAAAACAACCTGATTAATTAATCTCCATGAAGAACTCCATTTATGTAAACAGGAAGGCGTACAATCATAAGCATCTTCCCAAACACTGAAGATACATTTAAAAGTAATATTTTCTCTTTAAAGTCCAGAAGACCACTGCATGTTTGATATATACTCTACTGTTGAGATATGAAGGTTGCATCTAAGTGAGTATGGTAAGCAAGCTTCATATTTTCACATTTACTTTATTAAAGACATCTCCAAATACTTCTAAT
Source organism: Heteronetta atricapilla (assembly GCA_011075105.1). NCBI lineage: Eukaryota > Metazoa > Chordata > Aves > Anseriformes > Anatidae > Heteronetta > Heteronetta atricapilla. The sequence goes on from CM021734.1 coordinate 59,106,897, forward strand.
TTAATAAGAGAGCACTTTCCTAGGGATCTGGATACTTAGGACATCTCATTCTGTCCAGGTAAGAACAAGAATGATGAAATTTGTACTAAACTTTGGAAACTGATATTAAACTCTTCAACAGAGTAGTTGCAATTGGTTGCAAAATGTAATTGCAACCCAGTTGCAATTACATTTTTCCTAATGTGCCTGTTTAGTTATCTATTTTTACTGTTCTTAAAAATATTTTTTTTAATGATTTTTATCCATGTGATTTATTTAATTTCATAGACTATAGTGTTCACATACAATCAATGGTCCTATTAAATTGTGTTTTACAAAATTTTCCCTAATATTTGCATGTAGTGTTTGAAAAAAGTGTGTGTTGGACAGAGGGACACATTTCCACATATATATTCTTCATTTTTCCTGCACATTTCTGACTTGGGGTAAAGAGCTTGTCCATAAAATGGAGTTTTATATTTCAAGGAAGCAGAATGTGTTTGCTTTTTTTATTAGAAAATTTAAAATTCCTTTCTCATCATGATCTGTAATCTGACATGCTTATAAATACCCTGTCACACTCTGCCTTGCACATTCCTAATCTTTTGTTGATAGTCATATTGACTTCCATTTACACTGCTTCACTCACGCCCATTCATACTGAATCAGGCTTTGTGCTTGGTTGATAACACTGAAAGAAAACCATTCTTTGCCTTTCAGATTTTATATTCATAACCATTCGTATTTCTTTATTCATATTCTCTGCTTCACACATTCATTGTGTATTATCTCAAGATATTTCTAGCCTGTGTAGCCTTAAAAATTTAAGACCTGATTTAGGGGAAAAAACATCCATGAAACTAATATACTTAAGAAAAATCCTCTTTCTGTTTTTTCTTCTTTCATAAAAAGAAAAATGGAAAGTTTTAGTGAACTGGAAAAAGTGTGGAGAAATGCTAAAGTGGGATATTTGTTATGCTAGTCACCTAGGGCTAGTTGCTGAAACCCTTATAATAAATAGTTCACCATCTGAATGTATATTGACTGAGGTGGTCAACCCAAAATATAGTGCATTACACAGTGTGGCTAAGGGTGGCAAAGACTGTCACCTCAGACTTTGGAGATTTAAATTGAAAAATTAGTTTAAGTGTGTCAAGATTGTACACTCTGGTAGCACTAAACTGTGTGGTTGGAGGGTAGGAGGAGGAGGGGCATGTGCTGTGAAGAAGATCACTTTTGCTTGAAGTGTTTTAGTACCAAAGGCCCTTACTTAAGATTTTTTGTAATACAGAGGAGTTGATATTTTTGTCAGTATAGAATTGATATAAAAATGCAAAGAAAGATTCCCTCAACCTTCCTGTATGAATAGCACTTTTCTGGCACTCACTGGAATATTAGTGATATACTCAGAGTTGAGTGGTACCGTGCATGACAAAAGGCTTTCAAATATGATGTCATTTTGCCTGTTTATTCATTATTTGGTTTGCTATTTGCCACATGTGTAATTCAGTTAGAAACAAAACAAAAGAGTATACTGAACTGATGTGCTATACTATTAATTTGTAAATGACAGTGTATTTGAGAAAAGATTTATATGTTTTGCAACTTTGCTTTTTCAGTTAAAGCGTAGTACAGCTTATTTGTATTGGTTGCATTATAACCAGCCATTTGTCTATAAGACATAACAGCTACTTCATGTAGTTGAGCAAGGTGCTCTTATTTGTGTTGAGAAACCTAAACAATACAATACACTTCTTTGTTTTTCCATCCTGGGTAAATGAGGTATTCACCACGTCTGAAATGTCTTCCAAGGGGCACCAAGACAGGTACTAGCATGAGGAAATTTTTGTTATGAAAGGAGTACCTGAGTGATGTCTCAGCATTTGCTCCATTGACTCCCAGTGACTGTCTGTGGCTAACATGAAGCTGAGCAGAAAATTAGGAGAAAATGCTAGAGTAACTTTATTGTCATGGGGATATTTACTGGAGGAGGCAGCTGCCATGTGAACTTTCAAAACTTTTCTAAATCAGGCTGAAGTTACTGCTGTTCCCATAAATCACAATAAGTTAGAGGCCATTGCTGTTTAAGCTATGCTTAATGTGCCACACAGTGTGTGGGCCCTTGTTTGTCACATACTTTTTCACTTATCCTATTACGTAAGGTCAAAATAACCCTGTATTGTACCATATTGAATAGGTACCATTAAAAGGACAGTAGCAGTGAAATAAAGCATCATTTAGCACATGTGGTAATTTTAAAGGCCTTTTAAAGCCTCTTAAAAATAAAACCGCAGCTGTCAAGGGTTGTAGTGAGGCCATGGAGGTTCAGCAGGTGTTCCAGAGGACAAACAGCATGCACTCCTGGGTGGCCCCTCACCTCATACAAAGGGCACAGGGAGGGAGGAAAATCTACATATCTACATATGTATCTACATATAGATACTTTCCAGCTCCCCAGCTGGTGTAAGACAAGATGTGTGCTTAATGTGTGTGCCCTGACAATATAAAAAGCTGAGGATCTCCTTCACTACTGTATCATACACCTGTTCTTCATTGACTTGGAGTAACAGTAGTTTCATAGTCCCACAAAGCCATTTGCTAATTGTTTGAGTAGTGGCTGTAAAGGTCTTGGATTTTTCTTAGCAGAAGTGAGGGATGTTTTGGGTGATTCTTCTCACAAAGTAAAGAGTGCAAATGTCAAATTAAGCACATCATAGCATGCATGGTTCAATTTTTTTAACCAACCTGGACTGTCAAACAGCTTCAGTTGTTCCCAAAAGAGAACAATATAACTAGCTGATATGAATAATGTTTGTAAATCTGAGTAATAGCACTTCCTGAAAAACGTCTTTTTCTGTATATGTCTTATTATTACCTGCAGCTCTTTCATCAGCCACCATCTGCTCTTTGATTCAGCTCTTTCCTTTTTCCCATGCTAATAGCTGTTAACACTGAACCTGCCTGTTACAGTTCAGGCTGTAAACAGCATGAAAATATTCAGTGTTGCTGGTGTCAAGAATCTTCAGTGCAGTCTCAGACTTTAAAGGGTACGTTCAAATAAATAGAAGATCGTTTTTGTGTCATGTTTCAGCTTGATATTCCTGAGACAGAACAAATAGCCTGCTCAGTAAAGTGTAAAAAGCATTGAAGCAACAGATGAAGAGTTTGTTTTCTGTAGTTCTGCTTAGTAAAAATAAAATATATTTTCATTATAAATAGCAACACTCCTTCATATGCATATTTCTCTACGGTCATGAATGTGCAGCTTCCTGTTAGAATTCTTACTCAAATGGTCTTCTTTCTGAAAACAAGAAAGGGCAAAAAGTATCCTTTTAACATAGAATGCCAACCCCAAATCACCAATCCAAATGTGCCCATGCCAATTAGGCCACTAATTCATCTGTTGCACCTTTTTTTTTTTTTTTTAACCACTTGTTGCGCACACATCAGCTTTAGTCCATTTGCAAAGCTGAGTACAGCACTCATCCAAACAGGCCAGGATATTCACTATATTTGAGGTTATTCACTGTCAACTGGAATATCCAGCCTCTGGATATCAACAGTGACACTGATGGGACTGGTGTGGCATTAAGAGAATTTTTTTTGAAGTGAGGCACAACCAAGCTACCTGTGTATGCTCAAGACAGGATTGTTCTTACTGTTCTTGTTCTGCTGCCATTTGTATGTTATGTCAGGGATCAGAGGTATTAACAAATAAATTAGCAACTAAATGAGGCATTCTAGATATCCAACAGCCTGTTGAACATGACTTCTCTGTATCTTTGAGTCAATGAATTTGAATTTGAATTATGTCTAAACCAGCTCTACCATAGCAACTTCATTAATTTGGATCAAAGGCTCATCAAGGATAAATTCATGCAAACAAATTCAGTGACTTATAAAAGTTTATCACTGATAGAAGTTTATTTGATAGGCTAGACTTAGATCCACTCATTCATTCTTCATTCAGTAATATAGGTTTTAAAGAGCAACGTGAACAAAAGCTGTTTACCAAGAAAAGAACTGGCAGACCTATTAATATAGATCTTATAATACAAAATGTTAAGCTGAAAATTACATTCCATAAACCTATACTTTAACTGACAAATGGAAAGCCATTGCTCTCTCTGTTCCTCATTTCATTGTCCTGATGGGTGATTGTAATTCAGCCGCTGCAGAGTACCTGATGCAGCACTGCGAGAGTTCGGATTCCATGTGAAGAAATAAGTACCTGCAACCAAACACCTGTAGCATAGGTTTTGATAAATGCCATCATAGTTGTGCAGGAGGAAATGTAGGGAGCTGTTTTATTTTGTCTGCCATCTACTAGAATGTCAGTGACTCAATATTGTGACTGGTCTGTCTGGAGAAATGAGGTTTACAAACTGTTTTGATGAAATGATGTAGAGTAGTCCAAACAGAATGGTGAATATGACACCATACATACAAATAGGTCCCCTCTGAGTGCAAGGGGTATTTGCTAACATCTGGATCATGTAGAGAGACTTTCTAGTATGTCTTTATATATCTTTATTCCAATGTAACTTGCTTTGGGATTTGAGATCAACTGACTTGTTTTATTGTGGTGGATATTTTTCAATTCTCAACTGACACATAGGAGATGATGTGTTAACTTTTTCATAACAGAAAATGAGTGCAATATTATAGATGATCTTGCTAATAGTATGCTCTTTATTCTCTGTACATGCTCATTATCACAGTTTTCAAACAAATAATCATTAATATTAATTAATGTATCTTCATCTCATGTCCCATGAAGTATGAAAGTTTGATCCCTACTTCACATGAGGTGTTTAAATGTTTTTTTTTTTTTTTTTTTAATCTCAGAATTGCAGTCTCTCTTAACTCCAAAACAATCTTTCTTTCTTGTGCTCCAGATTCCCCTGATATTTGATGCCTCGTGTTCTACCTTCCATCTTTATTTTATCTGCAGCTTCCATATTATTCCTCTCTTGTGAATCTGTGACTCAGGAGCAGACTATGCCACTGAAAAGGAACATATATGTAAATACATGTTTTATTTCTTTAATTATCAGATGTTAAACACTGATATTGTAAGCATTGATATTATAGTTCTAGTACTTTAGATTCTATTTCTAAATTAATTAGGTATTATTCATGCTGTTCATTCAAAATAAGTTCTATTGTGTGCTTTTTAGTTAAAAAATACTGACTGCTGAAAGTTTTGTGAGAATTTAACATGTTAATTTACAGAATACATCACTAAAGAGTCCTAATATTAATGAAGTTCTTAATTATACACAGGTACAAACAGGTTGCAATTTATATGCAGACAGAAATATACAGACACATATGATATTAATAAAAGGTGTGTCTGTATGTATGTATATATGCAAATCTAATTGTACCTATACATATATTACAATATATTTTAATATATAATGTTAGGTAAGGTATATGTTCTGAGTACTATAAAAAAACACCTATGTTACCTACAGAAATAAACAGTGTATATATACAGTATATATACACATACACCCCACCTTCTGCAACACATCTTATGTGTACATATATACATTCATGTGTTCATAGATATTAACATGATTATCACTTTTCTATCATCGTTAGTAGGGATTTTTAGTGATAGCATTGATAGACACTTAACAAATAAAACATGACAGGCATTGCAGTTTTGGGCAATTATACTACACCTCAGGTGGTATTAATGGCACTAAGCCAAATGGCTATAATCACACAAGAACTCTAATAATCTCCCTGCAATGTTTTGGTTTGAGTGTCTTGCTGCTGTTTTTGAAATGTCATTTGATACATAAAAATAAGGAAGAGAATGGGTTATCTCCAACTTAGTGGGGACATCGTCATGGGAATAGCACCAATATCAAAGAGTCAGAAAGGTTCAAATGTGTTCTGAGCTGTTTTTTCAATTAATTATACCAGTATTAATAGATGTCACTGTAGTTTATACTTTTTCAGTGTGAACTCTGAAATAGAATAGATGGTCTAATAAAAACATGACTTTGATTCTTTACAGGCAAGAACAAATCCAGACAAGATTTGGAAGAGCTCTTTCATCAGATCAAAATATTTATAATGTCAATGCTAATCAGGTAGAATTTCTATATTTTTTTTTTCATTTATGAATATGATATTTCTGGAGCAAGTGTTTGTACAATGCTTTGGAATTCCATTGCTTTTAAAAAGTACAACGTGACTTTGCAAAAAAAATAGTGTTACTTTTTCTGGGGGGGGTCATAATTTTGGAAAAAAATCATGGATTATACAGACTCAGTTAGAATCATAGAATCATAGAATATCCTGAGTTGGAAGGGACCCTTAAGGATCATCAAGTCCAACTCTTGACACCGCACAGGTCTACCCAGAAGTTCAGACCATGTGACTAAGTGCACAGTCCAATCGCTTCTTAAACTCAGTCAGGCTCGGTGCAGTGACCACTTCCCTGGGGAGTCTGTTCCAGTGTGCCACAAAAGGACTTTAAAACATAAAACAGGCAGAATACAGCTTGCAGCAACCTGACCTTAGAGCTTAATTCTCAAAATCCCTCACCAAACATATTAGTGCTTATTTCCACAGATACTCAATGTTCCTGCACATGGCCATAGACATACCAGTATGGTAAGGCTATGAAGGAAGGATCAACCTTGTCTTTTGGCTGAGAAAGTGCAGAGGTATCTGCCTTTCTTCTTGATGACAACTTTCTCTCTTTTGAGAGAGTATCACATTCAATTCCTAAACCAGAAGATATTCTCGCTTTTAAAGAGAGAACTGAATTTCTTCGAGTCACAGACTGGGAGCACTCCCTTGCAAGTGCTACAGACTGGTATACAAAGGCGGCAATCAACCAGCTCAGCCTTCCTTTGCCTGAGCTCCCTAATTGCTGGTCTGCAGTCCCTAGAACAGTCAGCCGTGATCATATTCTCACTTAAACATGCATACTTTTTCTCTCACACAACATCAAATATGTTAAATCTCCTTTTTCCCATGTTCACAGATGATGGGTCAATGCATCTTCTTAGAGAAACAGCTGTATTCCAAAATTCAGCCGTAGGTCTGTATATGAAACATATAAAGTATGACATGCTTCCTGATGAAATGGTGAGTCAGAACTAGGCCAACAAAGATATCAGTCAAAATAGTTATTAAGTGCCAATTTGTTTAGTAATTCACTAGTACCTAATGAATTTCACCAGTACCTAATGAATTTGCTCATAGCTGTCTCCTTTAAAGCCAATTAAATGCCTGAACAGACCTTCCATGTTTAATAAACTAATATGAATGATTCATTTATAGCATGTGCATTTCTGAATAATTACTAAACAGCTGTTCTTATCTCCAGTATTTTTATTAAACCTCAGCAATCAGTTTGAACAATAATTCAGTATTTAAAATGCATAATTTTGAAAACTTGTTTATATTAATTTGTATTTCTTTCAAATAATTTTATTTCAGTACACACTGTGATTTATCAACATGTATAGAATTTAATTTTAGTTGCTAGTAACAAGTTACTTTGAAATTAATAATTACATTGCAGGACAATGGATTTTCTTATCTGTAAAGTATTACTATGTTAATTCTACCCAAGGATTCATCCAGCCCAGTATTCTGTTCCAAAAGTGGTCATGTGCAGACACAGAAAGAAAAATCTGTTTCCAGATGCACACCCAGGTTTTGCAAGAGCCCATGTGAAATATGCATCCATAACAACCCTTACCACCCCTTGTATGGCTCTCCCCCTGTTCTTTGTGATAGGTCTCAGTTCTTGCTTTGGAAGGAACAGTTTATCATCAATCTCCATTCCCTTTCTTCTTGCCACACCTGTTTCAGCAGATCTCTGCACTTTCCTCCTCCAGACTGAAGACACAGTCTTTGCTCCTCCAGACTGAAGACACAGTCTTCTCACTAGCACACTGCATGTCACCCCCACAAAATGCACAGCAATGCCCTGTGCACATCTCTGTTTCCCTGTTTGTGAAGTGAGAACAATTGTACTTTTTCATCTTTTTCAAGCACTTTGGCATGTAAGAAAGAATGCTAATCTGTTCCACTTACATACCCTTTCAAACACAAAATTATTATTATAATAGGAATCTTCTCTGGAGATACTCAAGACCTGCCAAAATGCTTTCCTGTTCAACCTACTGTAAGGAACCTGATTGTAGTGGGGGGTAGACTTAATGATTTCCAGAGGTCCCTTCCAACATCTACAGTTCTGTGATTCAATGATCATTAATGCTAAAATTAAAACAGTGGGTTTTAATTTGTTTCTACTTCTTTGGCTTATTTGTTTAGTGGCTATTCTTGTCAATAAGAAGGCATTTGATACAGCTTAATATAGTAGGCGTTAAATAGTAGATCTTAAATGCTATACTTGTCTTATAACTAATATTTGAATGAGTTTGGCAAATGAACAGGTGTGCAAAACATGCAAATGCATACAAAATATAGACAGGTGTCAGACACAGGAACATAATATTAAGCAATAGAGAATGCATGTTTGCTCTTTTGCGAATGAGATTTACTAGAACAAAAAAAAATTAATGCATGAGATATTCTACTTCCTGCTGGTAAAAGATAGATTTCTGTGGATACGGTGAAGATGACTCTAAATAAATGAGAGGAAATTAAATCAGAAACAGGTCAGCTCAGATTCCTATCTTATTAAAAACAAATGAATTTGGATAATGTGTTTTTCTTCTTGCTAGACAATCAGTGTTGTGCAGTCTGTGATTTGTCCTTTGGAAAAAGGGTCACTGAGATGCGTCCATTAGGTCATTGCCAATCTGTTAGCAGAGAGGTTCAATGCTGGGAACTAACCTGAGCTGACATGAGAACAGCTGTGGGTCCTAACAAGTGGATGGCATGCACAGACTGTCTTGAACATGGATAAAAACACAGGCTTTATGTATTTCTAATCAGATGGTGTATTAATCCCATGTACAGACATGCAGGATAACAAATAGCTAGACACACTTCAGAGCTCTTGCTGAGTAGCAAAATGAAGGGATGATTGACAGAAGCTAGAGCTAAAAAAGCAATTTTAGATATCAATTCTTTTTTTCTTTTTCCCTAAGTGAACTACGTAATGATGCAGAAAGACTAATTAAGTTAATGTGCTGTCTTCAGGAATTTTCTGATATTGCAGATGCCAAAATTTGTCCTTCATTATACAATTTAGGATTTCAAGGGTGTGTGCTGTATTGTAGAAGCTACCCTGTCCTTGCTAGCCTATCAAATCTACCATTCTTTAAGAAAAAAAAGTATTTTGACCTTGACAGTCAATTGTTTTTATGATTGATTAAATCAATGGCTGAATGTTTAAAGTAATTACTAGGTTTTAAATACATGTTTTGTACAGCAGGAACCAAATAGGTGTGGCTTTATTTCCACTGAAAATAATTCATTTTGCAAACTGAATTTCCTCAAATTTCTTTCCTTCCTGGTTTCCAAGTTTGATTCTTATTCCTTCAAACAATCTTAATGTCAACTAACTAAAAGAACATATTAATTATAAACATTTTGCATACAGTCTAAGCCAGTACCATAAGATAGGGCCCCTTATTGTCAATGAAAAGATATAGGAAGCTTTAGGAGAAAAATCCATCCTGCCTTCCTTTATCACGTATCTTCAAATGATGTTTAACCCACCATCCCTTGATAATGTCCACTTCTCTTTGTGAGGTTAACAAATTAGTTTGGCCTAATAATAGCCCCAAGAACAATATGTAACATTCAGACATTCAAGATCAGATGAATCACATCTCATTTGGACCCCTTTCCTTTGCAAAGGTAATGTCTGGTCTTCTGGAAGGATAAATTTAAGTAATGAATGAGTAGGAGGCTCTTTGAGTAGCCTTTCTACTAGGATGATCACCTCTCCTCCATCAGAGACACAACACATTATTGAAGAGGGTTTCCTGAGAGTCAATGTAAATAACATATTTATTAGTATATTTTGGCACTGTAGGAGTAATGACCCATTGAGTAAGTGGCCCATTCTTCATTTCTTCTCTTCCTTGAAGGGGACAAGAGGGCAAAGAGGCTACGAAGTGTAAATTTCTGCCTCTCTTTGATCATCCCAAGGTACACATATAGGTGTTTTATTTTTTCTTTTATTTGTTTGCTTGTTCTTTGTTTTAATCCATGTGGAACAACTCAAAGAAGGGAGCTCAAAGGAAGAATTATTCCTCAATTTGTAGTGTTTTAAAACTTTAAAAAAAACAGCTCTAATCCATATGCCATCATAGATATTGATTGTATATATTAGAATGAAGACTGATGGAGTAAAAAGATTAATACATTTCCGGTAATATATTTACAGTTGCCTAACATCCTGCTATTCTGTCTGATGTAGGAAAAGTGTGGTATAACTAAGGCAAGCATTTATACTGTTTAGTGTAAGTATTTTTTCATATTTGATATTTCATGAGATATTGGTATATGCCATTAAAATATCCAGTTCCCAACTTACTATTTCAGGAAAGCCTTACTTAAAACGTTAATAAACTGGAATGTCAACAGCAATGAAGAGTAAGTTAACTACAATAGGTGTTCTGGGTTTATTACATACTTTCTCTAATGAAAAGGAGCCAATTATTTTTGAGGTGTGCAAAATATCATTTAATTGGCTCTCTAGAAGTTTTGTAGAGTGAGAGAAATGTAAAATTAATCAAAATGTTGTTTTTAAAAATTACATAGAATGTAATGCATTGCTATTTTCCCTGAATTATGAAGCTCAAATGCATCTTCCTTTTTAGAGGCACACAGTAAGAGAGCAGAAAAGCTGCTCACAGATTTTATACTCAGAAACCCTTTAATTATTTATTTTATTGGCTTGTGTACTCAGTTAAACTGGGTAAGCCAAAACAGAAGGACACTCCGTCCTGCACCCCATGTTTCCTTATCTTCCAGTTATTCATACTCAGGACCTGTCAAACAGGCCCGGGTATCACAGTTCCCTTTCCACTTTAGGCACAATCAAGAGTGGGTTTAAGTCCAGATCTTGCTTGAAGATGATAGGAGTGAAGGTCCAACAGGGAAACACCCTTGACCTGTAAGCTGAGGAGAGTGTTTTCTTCCTCCCGTTTAAACTCCAGAGTCATTCAGGACCAATTCAGAAGCATGGGAATGCTAAAAATCATTAGCACTTCTTGGCTAATACTAATTCTAATCATAGGCTGTCATTTCAGGAGCTCAACAAAGAGTATGCATGGTTTTGTGCATTTTATAAACATTTACACATATAATTTCATTTCTTTGTTTATTTTTAAGAAGGCTAAGGAAGCCACTCCATTGTTATAAGACCTTTCTTTACTACTCTTCCCCAGTATTTCTACTGGCAAAATAACAAATCCAAAACATTGAAAAATGTCATGTTTGTTTAAAAACTTAGTTTAAGAATTCCAAAACTTAAGCTTAGTTCATTATGAAGGTGTATGTGTGTTTCTTATGAGCTTCACTTATTGCAGGAGGATTACAAGGTGTGCACTGTAATGAAAGCATTTGCAATCCTCAACAATTTGTTGTTACAGAAAACATTGAATTGTATAGGTTACTTTCCATGTATTAAAAGTACCTGAGATTTTAGCATTCAAAACAGCAAAGGTTTTCCCCCTTTCATTAAAAGCAATCATCTCCTTGAAAGGATGTCCATAATGATTAAGTAAAATTCATCATCATAAGAAACAACAGGTGAAAAGCCAAGCTGTGCAATAAGAAGAAAAATGTTTTTGTCCCTTTGCACTATTTAACATCTTTGTTGGTTATTTTCTCTAGTGTATGTTTAACTTGAATGTTTTATGATTGCACAGGAGAATTTATAGCACAGAACTTCTGAAAAGGCTTGCAAAGTACTAAGATGAAATGAGTTTCATTTAAGAATATCGAATATGAAACACCATGAAAAATAAATCATTCTCTCCTTATTTATTTATTTATCTTGCATATATCCTGTTCACTTCTTATTTTTCTCTTCTGTATCACAGGCTTGTTTCTGTAAGTAGCACTGTAAGTTTGTGTGAAGTTGGGTATTCTCTTCTTTGTGAAAAAGAGCATGATGGAAACTTCAAATTCTTTCCACTCACACCACTAGAATAATTTCCGTAGTATTTTAGGCATGGCTTTTTTCATCATTTTTCTTCCTTCACTGCAGTAAGTGTCCTTCTGTCTGGCATTTTCTCAAAGGTATTTTAACCCTGTGGTAAATAAACTATTACAAAACTGTCAGGTTTTCAAAGTTATTGTATGCTGTGACTATTGTGTGGTGGGTTCTAGAGAGTTAGTTGTATGATGATTTGGTAATAGGATTGTTTTCCTACGTTACCAAGACTAGAAAAAAAAAAAAAAATCAAATTTCAAAGTAAGCCTGAAAATGGCTGGCTAATGGCACACTACCAAATAGGGGAAACTGCTGTAAAAGTATAGTTTCCCTTGTGCAATGAAAATGGAAACATCCCACATCAACAGTTTCAGTAACCTATGGGATTAGATGGTCCTGTTTCTAATGAAAAGGAGGTGTGTAGTTTGTTTGCTTCTTTGTAACTTTCCAATTGCTTAAGGTTTTTCATTTTTCAGGAGACGAGTTCCATCTTTTTCAGACCGTAAGAAATGAAATGAAATGAAACTCACTGAACCTTCAGAGTGCAAAGACTAGTTTCTGTGGCAACGATCTCCCTTTGACAGCTCTCAGAACATACCTTTGCTTCCCATGACTTATTTACTGTTTCAGTAATGCAGATGGCAAAGTTGAGATCAGCAAGTCATTCAATGTCCACTCATGATATAAAGCATAAAAATATAAGTATCAGAAAAGTTTATGTATTCAACAAAAGAGAAAAACAATAAAAAAATTAGATATCATTCAGATGATTTATTGAGTCAATCCATAAAGCACTGATAAATGAGTGAACAGACAGATCCAGACAACACATTCTGCTCAAATAACTGTTTTGCTGGTTTGAAGCATTATGTTTAAATTTCTTAAATGAAAAACAAGCTCACTTTTCTGCTTTATCCTCTTTTAATTATGCTTTCATATGTACCTGAGCCAAACGTGTATACCTGTGCTGTTACTGTTTTCTTTTATCTTGCAAGGACATACACCAGAATTACATGTTCCATCTGATTAGAAATACATAAAGGCTGTGCTTTTGTCCATGTTTGAGACAGTCTGTTCATGCCATCCACTTAGGACCCACAGCTGTTCTTGTGTCAGCTCAGGTTAGTTCCCAGCACTGAACCTCTCTGCTAACAGATCGGTGATGACCTAATGGACTACTGTTAGTGATCCTTTTTTTCCCTTTCCTTTTCCCTTTCCCTTTCCCTTTCCTTTTCCTTTTCCCTTTCCCTTTCCCTTTCCTTCCCCTTCTTTTCCTTTCCTTTCCCTTCCCTCCCCTCCCCTTCCCTTCCCTTTCCCTCCCTTTTCCTCTCTTTTCTTTTCTCTTTTCCCTTCTTTTCCCTTTTTTTATTTTCCCACCCCTCCCCTCCCCTCTCTTCTCCACTTCTCTTAATTCTGTTCAATTCTCTTTTTCTTTTTCCTTTCCTTTCCCTTCCCTTCCCTTTTTTATTTTTTCTTATCTTTGAGTTCTGAAGATAAATATTTCAAAAACCATTAGAAGTTCTAGAATAAGAGGAGAAATCCTACTAGTCTTGATAGAACATGGGTATGGGGTCAACTTTTGGAGTTTTAAGTATGATTTGATAACAGGGAAATACGAAGTTCTGACAGGAGCACTAAGAACAGGACGAATTACGAGTCAAATGCCTGAGGAGCCCAGGTCTCTTTTTGCAGAGTATTTAGATGCCTAAGAATGTATTTTTATACATGTGTAGCTACTTAGTGGTATCATCCAGAAACTGGCAGACTCAGGACTCATTTAAAAATTGTTTGGTGTAAGACAGATATCTGGAATGCTACCTCAAAGGAATCTCTGAAGGAAAAATCACAAGGAAGCAGCAAATGAGATGTATGAGCTTCTAGATGTTTCCATCCTCACTGACCTAGTTAAATAAACATCTGAATGGATGATCTCTATTGACTGGATCCTAAGACAGGTTAGGTAGGTGAGACTGACTGAGGTCTGTGCACCTGTTGTCACTCACATCAATTGCTGACATGTATGTTCATTTTTCCTTTAAAATATGAGATCTAGGCTTCTTCATAATGCAGTTAGGAATATATATTATTTGCTTGAAATAGAAAATATTCATTAATGAACAATAAGGTGTTATGAATATTGTTATTTTCTTTACCTAACATTCTTTTAAGCTAATAAAATATGTTCTCTATGCCCTCTCTGAGTCCACTTCATTTGGATAATTTATGGGGAAAAAAAACAAAAACATGAAGAGCATTGTTAAAAATTGTTAAAACAACTTTCTGATAATTCCTCTCATAGACTTAAATGCAGATGTATTTTACCTGTTCACAGACACAGTCTACACAAATGGGTACATCTTTTATATATACCCCTTGGAATTATCATTATTATTATTTGCCAAAAGAGAATTTGTTACATGCACATGTTTCATTCTAATTCCTGATGTTTAATCAATCCACATTGTCTTTGGAGATATAGTTGTGACTTTTCACAGAAAATGTAATTGCAATGACTGTTTCAGATTGGATTGAAAAATTAATGACAGGAAAAATGATATATCGGTATTTATTATCATCACTGATATTTCAAGACTTGGAGAGAGCCAGCAACAGATCTGAAAGCTGTTTGAATAAGTCCCTGGTTGAGCTGGTTCCAGTCTTGAATGACTAACTTCCATCTCTTAGCTATTATTTTGGCAGAATATTCACCTTGCTTTTGGCATTGTGTTTATCTGATTGCTTCAGGCAAAATTAGATTACTGACCTCATCACTTGGAGTTTTGTTTTATTCTCAGCAGAAAACAGTTAGATCAAATTCATACAAAGGATCAGCAATGAAGCTGGTTCTGGGGGAATTTTATTTTTCATTTGCTTTTTATTTTTCTTTTATTTATTTGGTGAGACAATTTTTACTAAGATATGAGTGAAAATTGAAAGCTAAGTGAAATGGTGGTGAAATAATGCAGCTATTACCTAAGAAAGAGAAGGGAAAAAATGTGCGGATATTTCCCTGATGCTACATTAATTTACTGTCAAAACCTTTGTCTTTGAAAGTAATTTAAAATACTGAGTATTTATAAGCTCAGTAGCCTTTTGGTTGTGGAGCTGAGACAGTCTACATACATACTGTCTGGGAAAAAAAAAAAAAATCAAAACCAAAACAACCTTATTTGTACAACATAAAACGATTAATAGAATTGACTGAATTGTTCATGTAATGTTCCAATAATTAGAATAAAAATGTTTCTTCATTCTCTTCTCTTGATTACTACTGAGCTACTCACATACAAGAATACCTAAAAATATAGATTATTTGCAAGTATTGCCATGGTCAATTTCCCATTTCTGTAAGTGTCCAAATTGGATGATTCAGAAAGAAGAGTGAGGAGTCTCAGGCAACTGTGTGATCACTTTTACCAGCAGACTCTGCTCCCCATACGAATTAGTTTCAGATTGTCACAGATCCTGAGACACTATAACCAATATTTTACTGGTGGACAACTGGTGACAGATAAAAGGAGGGCAAGAGTGCTACCTCAAAATCAGAAAGAAAATGAAACTAAACACAATCACAACAGTTAATTCTTTTTCTTTTTTTCACCCCTCTGATCAGGGATGGTTTTTTAGGTTTATTTGATTGTTTGCTTTTATTTTATTTTACTTTATTTTATTTTATTCACAAATATTTGATCTGTCTAATTTTAATTATAGGTGCATGTGTGGAAACTCAATTTTAAATCTCATCCCACAAAATCCATGGAAACCATAGTTTCTATGTAAATGCCTACATGCTTAAAAGTTATGCCAAAAGGAACAGAGAAGCTACCTGAGCACAAAATAAAAACAAACTATGAATAACTAGTTCATCTGCTATAAACTACATAATTTAGCCTGAATATTCAGAAATTAAATTCATATTATAAAATATAACATGAATTATATCATGCAACATGAACAGTGTAACGTTAATTAGAATAGAACATTAAATTGTGTAAGGACACTCCACAATATTTTTTAAGGATACTCCACAATTTTTTGCCGAGGCAATCGGCTCCGGGGCAGACGCGTTCTGCAGCGGAGCGGGGGACCGGGCCAGGCAGGGCTAATTTTTCCGGCATCGAGCCTACTCGAGGGAGCCGCCAGGACCCGGCAGCCCTCGTGAGGGAGGCTGACGAGGCGTAGGCGGAGCCAGCAGCGCCCCCTCCCCTGCCGTTCAAAAGCTGCCCTAGGGGGCGCGAACGACCAGGGCGCGGCGCGGCAGATAGCGCAGGCAGGGTGAGCAGGAAGGGCAGAGCGCTCCCCCCGCCCATACGAACACCTCCTGTAACGACAGCCGTTAGCTAGGCGATAATGTCTCCACCAGGCACGGTGTGCTCTCCAGGAAGTCGGTACGCACCCAGACCGACTACCCGTTAAAAAATGCAGCAGTTCAGGTCACCGGATGCAGGGAGTGTCTGAGCCTGTTTCTGCCATCGGTGGGAGGCATAGAAACCACATGCGTGAGGTGTGAGCAGGTGGATGACATGGTCCGCATGGTGGCGGAGCTCAAGGAGGAGGTGGAGAGGTTGAGGGATATCAGGGAGTGTGAGCGGGAGATAGACTGGTGGAGCGACTCCATGCAGGGCCTCAAGGAGAGGTACCGGGGTGAGACACCCCAAATGGGGGTGGACCCCCTGCCCTGTCGCCGTCAGGCAGAGGGAGGGGATCTGGGAGTTGAGGAGGAATGGAGACAGGTTCCTGCTTGACATCACAGGCAATGCCCTCCCCTTCCGGCCCCACCTTCCCAAGTGCCCTTACACAACAGGTTTGAGGCCCTGGAGATTGAGATTGGTGGGTGAGGAAGAGGTAGCAAGTGTACCCAGGAGGATGCCTAGGGCGAGGAGGTCGACTCCACGCCTCAGGACTGCCTCCACCAAGAAAGACAGAAGGGTTATTGTTGTGGGAGACTCTCTTCTCAGGGGAACAGAGGGCCCTATTTGTCAACCTGACCCTACCCGTAGGGAAGTCTGCTGCCTCCCAGGGGCCAGGGTCAGGGACGTTGCCAGGAAGCTTCCCAACCTGGTTCGCCCCTCCGACTATTATCCTCTTTTGATAGTTCAGGCAGGTAGTGATGACATTGAAGAGAGAAGCTTGAGGGCTATCAAACTAGACTTTAGGGGACTGGGACGGTTAGCAGGGAGGGGTACAGAGAGGACATGGAAAGCCCACCTGTTAAACACGTGGCTCAGGGGCTGGTGCCAACACAGAAATCTTGGGTTTTTCAACCATGGGGCACTTTACTCAACACCCGGCGTGATGGCCGCAGACGGGTCCCTATCTTTTAGGGGAAAACGGATCCTGGGCCGGGAGCTGGCAGGGCTCATTGAGAGGGCGTTAAACTAGGTAAGAAGGGGGATGGGGCTGAAGCAAGGATTGTTGGAGCTGTGCCAGGGGGAACAATAGCAAGGCTGGGGGATAAGGCATTGGCCCAGCTGAAGTGCATCTACACCAATGCACGCAGCACGGGTAACAAACAGGAGGAGCTGGAAGCCATCGTGCAGCAGGCAGGCTACGACTTGGTTGCCATCACGGAGACGTGGTGGGACCACTCTCATGACTGGAGTGCTGCAATGACTGGCTATAAACTCTTCAGAAGGGACAGGCAGCACAGAAGGGGTGGTGGTGTGGCTCTCTATATTAGAGAGTCTTTTGATGTTGTAGAACTTGAGGCTGGGAATGACAAGGTCGAGTCCCTTTGGGTTAGGATTGGCGGGAAGGCCAACAAGGCTAGTGTCCTGGTCGGGGTCTGTTACAGACTGCCGAACCAGGATGAGAAGACGGATGAGGAGTTCTACAGGCAGGTGACAGAAGTTGCGAAATCGTCAGCGCTGGTTCTCGTGGGGGACTTCAACTTCCCTGACATATCCTGGAAGCACAACACAGCCCAGAGAAAGCAGTCTAGGAGGTTTCTGGAGAGCGTGGAAGATAGCTTCCTGACGCAGCTGGTTAGTGAGCCTACCAGGGGTGGTGCCCCGCTAGACCTTCTCTTCACAAACAGAGAAGGACTGGTGGAGGATGTGATTGTCGGGAGCTGTCTTGGGCAGAGTGACCAAGAAATGGTGGAGTTCTCTATTCTTGGCGAGGCCAGGAAGGGGACCAGTAAAACCACTGTATTGGACTTTCGGAGGGCTGACTTTGGGCTGCTCAGGACACCGGTTGGTAGAGTCCCTTGGGAGGCGGTTCTGAAGGGCAGAGGAGTCCAGGAAGGCTGGGCACTCTTCAAGAGGGAAATCTTAATGGCGCAGGAACGGTCTGTCCCCACGTGCCCAAAGATGAGTTGGTGGGGAAGAAGACCAGCCTGGCTGAATTGTGGCTTGAGCTTAGGAGAAAAAAGAGGGTTTATAATCTTTGGAAAAGTGGGCAGGCCACTAGGGAGGACTATAAGGATGTAGTGAGGCTGTGCAGGGACAAAATTAGGAAGGCCAAAGCTCATCTGGAGCTCAATCTGGCTACTGCCGTTAAAGATAACAAAAAATGTTTTTATAAATACATCAACACAAAAAGGAGGACTAAGGAGAATCTCCATCCTTTACTGGATGTGGGGGGAACTTAATTACAAGAGATGAGGAAAAGGTGGAGGTGCTTAATGCCTTCTTTGCCTCAGTCTTTAGTGGCAATACCAGTTATTCTCTGGATACCCAGTACCCTGAACTGGTGGAAGGGGATGGGGAGAGAGATGTGGCCCTCACTATCCATGAAGAAATGGTTGGTGACCTGGTACGGCACTTGGATGTGCGCAAGTCGATGGGGCCGGATGGGATCCACCCAAGGGTACTGAGAGAACTGGCAGAGGAGCTGGCCAAGCCCCTATCCATCATTTATCAGCAGTCCTGGCTATTGGGGGAGATCCCAGTTGACTGGCGGCTAGCAAATGTGACGCCCATCTACAAGAAGGGCCGGAGGACTGACCTGGGAAACTACAGGCCTGTCAGTTTGACCTCAGTGCCAGGGAAGCTCATGGAGCAGATTATCTTGAGAGTCATCACGCAGCACTTGCAGGGCAAGCAGGCGATCAGGCCCAGTCAGCATGGGTTTATGAAGGGCAGGTCCTGCTTGATGAACCTGATCTCCTTCTATGACAAAGTGACGCGCTGGGTGGATGAGGGAAAGGCTGTGGATGTGGTCTACCTTGACTTCAGCAAGGCTTTTGACACCGTTTCCCACAACATTCTCCTCAAGAAACCGGCTGCTCTTGGCTTGGACTGGCACACGCTTCATTGGTTTAGAAACTGTCTGGATAGCCGGGCCCAAAGACTCCTGGTAAATGGAGTCAAATCCAGTTGGAGGCTGGTCACTAGTGGTGTTCCCCAGGGCTCGGTGCTGGGGCCGGTCCTCTTCAATATCTTCACTGATGACCTGGATGAGGGCATTGAGTGCACCCTCAGTAAGTTTGCAGATGACACCAAGTTAGGTGCGTGTGTCGATCTGCTTGAGGGTAGGAAGGCTCTGCAGGAGGATCTGGATAGGCTGCACCAATGGGCTGAGGTCAACTGCATGAAGTTCAACAAGGCCAAGTGCTGGGTCCTCCAGCTGGGGCGCAATAACCCCAAGCAGAGCTACAGGCTGGGAGATGAGTGGTTGGAGAGCTGCCAGGCAGAGAAGGACCTGGGAGTGATGGTTGATAGTCGGCTGAATATGAGCCAGCAGTGTGCTCAGGTGGCCAAGAAGGCCAACAGCATCCTGGCTTGCATAAGAAACAGTGTGACCAGCAGGGCTAGGGAGGTGATTGTCCCCCTGTACTCGGCTCTGGTGAGGCCGCACCTCAAATACTGTGTTCAGTTTTGGGCCCCTCGCTACAAGAAGGACATCGAGGTGCTTGAGCGAGTCCAGAGAAGGGCTATGAAGCTGGTGAGGGGCCCAGAGAACAAGTCCTATGAGGAGCAGCTGAGGGAGCTGGGCTTGTTCAGCCTGGAGAAGAGGAGGCTCAGGGGCGACCTTATCGCTCTCTAAATGTACCTCAAAGGAGGCTGTAGCGAGGTGGGGGTTGGTCTGTTCTCCCATGTGCCTGGTGACAGGACGAGGGGGAATGGGCTTAAGTTGCGCCAGGGGAGTTTTAGGTTGGATCTTAGGAAGAACTTCTTTACCGAAAGGGTTGTTAGACATTGGAACGGGCTGCCCAGGGAAGTGGTGGAGTCACCATCCCTGGAGGTCTTTAAAAGACGTTTAGATGTAGAGCTTAGGGATATGGTTTAGTGGGGACTGTTAGTGTTAGGTCAGAGATTGGACTCGATGATCTTGAGGTCTCTTCCAACCTAGAAATTGTGTGATTCTGTAATATCCTTGTCATTATGTTAAAAAAGTTACTTAGAGTGGTACCTATAAATTGTGTTTTGAGAACAGACCCAAGCCTATATTCCACATATTATAATACAAGTTTACTTCACTTAAACTCAGTATAGGAGAAAGTCCAAGTTCAGATACTGACATAAGGACTGAGAAATAAATGTTGCTAAGCTCTGGTACAGGGTCATATAAGCAGTGTCCAGAAATTCTTGTTCACTTGATTCCTGATCAATTGATCAATTAATTCCTGTCGCAAATCCTTGGTGATGTCAGACAGAGAATCAGGCAAAAGACCTTGTTAAGGAAGCCCAAACAACACAGGAGGAATTTGCTGGCAGGCTGATAATCTCAGGCTGCTTTTGGCTGTCTGGACAGGAAGGAGTTTTATAGCACAGCATCATGTTCCCAGCCCACTGAATAAGGTAGAAATCAGTGACTTAATCCTGTGACAACATTCTAGTATAACGAAATGACATACAATCGTGTTAAGAAGCCATGAAAAGCAACTGAAGCCTGAGAGAACCATCAGGGTTTAATAACATTAATAATTAGAATGCCGATATCTAACTCTTTAGGAAATTCATCATTTATGATATTTTATGAGTAAGCCTTGGACAAGTTGGCCAAAGTTCTTCCCCCATCTTTGTCCTTTTCTCAGACTTTTGCAACAATAATGTAAGCCTAGCCTGTGAGGATGATTGGCACAAGAAGGAAGAGGGAATTATTCAGTTGTGATTCCTTGCAAACGTCTGCAATGTTGCTGAACACATACAAACGAGTGTATAAGAACCTTCAGAAAACGTTTTGTATGATGGTTGGAAATTGTACTATGTCCAGCTGGTTGTGATTTCTTGCTGTCCTTTAAACACAAGCTCCCACCTTTAGCACTGACTGCAGCCTTGCTTCTTTCTGCTTTATTTTATTACTTTTTCCTATGATCTTTCATTTCCTCAAGTATTATAAACTGGGGCAATCATTGAATACATTTGAATTAGATTTCAAGTGCTTAATGATTTAAAGTCAGAAATGTTTCTTTACTAATTAGCAGGTTTGTTTTTTGTTTTTCCTTAGCAATGCAAGATGGGTAGGAGCACTTTTGCTAAATATCAGAGGAGTTTTTCTGATTCAGGGTAAGGACAAAATCTAGTTTATTATGTATTTGAACAGGAAGTACACAAGAGCAAGAGTCATTTTTATTTTCAGTTCTCCCCCACTCCCCATCCTCAACATTGTGGATTACTGAAGTGCAATAAATAAATAAATATTATTTCAGTGATGTGAAACTCTTCATTAACGTAATAGATATGTAAAGTGCTAAAAGCACATACTAGGTATGCAAGAGCATTCAGACAGTGGTGTTAGAGTTCAGTGATTTATGAGTGGGAACTGAAGAACAGGACAGAACAGAAAAGAGAAGTGATGAGCCATTTCTTACAATTACAGTAAGAAAAAGATCAAGTGTACAAATACATTCCTGGGTGAGTCCATTGTTTTATTCTTGTAACTGATGCTATTTTGGTGAATGAGTCTCTTGCCAGGAAAGTTGTGCTTGATTTTTTTTTTTTTTTTTTTACATTTATGTATGTGCATATAAATATTTACTGATGTCCCTGCAGACATGTAACCATGACCAGGGCTATCTAATTTCTTAGGTTTTAGTACCAACTGCATCTGTGAAAGATACAAAGGTAGAAAGATGACCATAAGTTTCACAAGAGGTCAGTTTGAAATCATTGTTTACTTCTGTAGATAGTCTTGTCACACTATGCCTATGCTCTTCAGAGCAGAACAAAAGATTAATTTATTACACCATTTCTCTTATCTTTACATGTGTATGTATAGCTGAAGTGTCAAAGGCAATATTGAAGTTAATACAAATTCTTAAATATTTTACAGTACTTGTTTATGTAGCAGCTTTTGTCTTTTGCCAGCGGAAGGTTACTGGGGTACCAAGCAGCTCATGGTTAAAGTGTTTAGGAGGGAAAAATAAATAAATAAATAAAAATACAAGGCAAAAGTCAAAAGTCTGTAGTATCCTGATACAGGTTTTGGGCAGCTCTTCAGAGCTACTATTCTGTCTTCACAGAGAAAAATTTGGGAGCTCCCCTTTTCAGCTGTGGGACCCTGAGATCCTGCAAGGCTAAAAGACAACCCATTAAATGGCTAAATTGTGCCACAAGACAGTTATGGAGATTTTGCTCTGCCTGTTTTCATCAATCAGTTTTCTCATTGATTGATTGATTTATTGTGACAGACTAGAAATAGGAAGATAAAAATTGGAGATTTTAGCTAGAAGTGTTACATTTTAAAAGTAAAGTGGGGAGAGGCAAATGATACCAGAGAGGAAGGGCTTTAACTGACAAACTCTGCTAGTTAAAATTGTTAAGAGTTAGGAAAAAAAAAAAAAAACAACAGTTAATTAGATGGAAAAGGAGAAGTAAAGTTCCAGTTTTATCCACTTCATTAATTTCCATCAGTCCTCCAGAAGGTTTAGAGATTTACTGCTAAAGTTAGGGAAAGAAAAAAAGATATCTATTAGCAACTTCACATGGACAGTTTTGACCAGGACACAGACTGAGATCTAGCTGCCCTTGGATAACATCATTAATTGTAAAAGTAGGTCAGAAAAAATACAAAAAATCTTCTCTAAGGTAGAAACATCCTCATGTGAAAATTAACTATAAAAATTGAATTTGGATAGTTTTTGAAAATAGTAAGCTTATTTATATATATATTTTTGCTTTAAGACCTCTGAGAATGTGATCATAAGGACTCTTTCTACTCCTCTTCCTCTGGAGCATCACGAGTGTGATGGGACAGTAGTACATGGCTGCCCTCAGTAAAGGGAAACTGGACACAGCCTGTACAAATTTCTATTTCTTAATGCCAATTAAATTTAACAGTAGTTGCTCAGCATTGCCTGACACTTTAAATAGTGTCCATTGGTACAATCAGTGTCCAATTCCTATGAAAGGAATAGTGACCCAAAAAAAAAAAACAACCTGATGAAAGATATCAATGTCAGGGTACTATGGGTAAATTTTCTATCCCTTTTCATTATTAGTTTGTAATTTATTATCCATTATTTACACTATCAACACAGGATTCCCACTGCATAGTGTGCATGTTAAAGTACAATTTAGAAAGGCACAATGCCCTTAAAATCTTATCACTAATTTTCTGCATTTCCTGACTTTTCATCAAGTTGACGTTACCTGAACATTAATTGAATTGAGCAAGCATTCAATTCATTAATTACAATGTTATATGTAGTATCAAGGAAAACACATTTCCAGAATCCAATTTCCTGCAAAGGAGGACATTTGCCAAGCTTGAGGTATTCTAATACTTGTGTTTAAAATATTTGCAAATGATTGTATGACCATTAATAACACTGCACTTCATCCACATGCAGATAACCCGGCCATCTGTTCCTTTCAACAGCATTTTAATAATATTTATATATGGCTCTAGGAAGGTTCTTCCATAAGATTAAAATCTTAGATTTGTCACAAAATTGATTAATTTTTTGTTGCCATTTTCAGATCTTATTATATTTTTGGCAGAAAGCAAAATGGTTTTGTGTCATTTTCCGTTCCTTTTACAATTTTGTCACTGATAATGCTTTGTAAAGATAAATTTACATCAGGTATTGAGCCTTGTGATAATTCACTCTTATGGCAGGACAGCACTGATTAGAACTGCGAATTCTACAAAATCAGTTGACTTCTCCACATAAATATCACAGGAGGTGGTATAAGTATTGCTTGTTTCTCATGGTAATTTATATGCAATAAAAAGAAGAAGAAGAAAAAAAAAGATTTGTTAAATAACATGGATGAGAACACATTCACTGATGATTCCTGAGATGACTTCTATTTAGAGAGCAAATATAAGAAAAGGCAACAATGCAGAAAAGCATAATTTATGCCCTTATGCAAGACTGAACTGTATAGCATTTAAAAACCTGATAATGCATAATAGGGAATTATTATCCTAATTTTGCAGATAGGTAGAAATTTGACCAACGATGTTTCAGACTGAATGAGAACACAGCTGTTTTTTGAGAAAACTGGAGTTCCTCCCCATTCCTTCACCAAAAGTCACTGCTGATTGAAAACGGTGAACTGTCCATAGGGGCACTCCTACAAACTAACCCATAAATCAGAGCAAACCAGGCTAAGTAAGACTTCTTTTCACTGTTCTGTGAATTTAGTACATTTTAGGTGAAATGACCTGATAAATATGATCATGTTAAGTATTTTCAGAGTCAGTGGTCTATTTTTCCTGTTAATGTAACCTTTGTTTATGGGTATATTGTACATTTTTGTCAAATCAAAGGGTTGGTAACTTATGGCATTGCCATAAGGTGATGCTGGTGGATGCCGAGAGATTACATAGACCCAAGGGGAACTTGGACAAGTTCAAACTAAAATATGACCCTGAAAATCCTGGGCAAAAAATGACAGGACTTTGTGATAGTGTCTCTGGGAGACTTTCGTATAAATTTTAGTTGTTGTTTTATGCTTTGAAGTCTTCCACTTTTAGGTATGTTTTTAGACAAGATACTGGAGGAATGGTTCTGTCTGACCTAAAGCTGCTATTGTTACATTCTCATGATCTAGTTTATGCTCACGTGCTAGTAGTTATCATTACTCAGATCCTTTATTTTTTCTCTACTTCACACAAATCTGGTCACAGAATAATTTTTAAATTCTGCTTACTCCCATTTCTCACTTCCTTGTAGAAAAATAAAGCAGAGAGAGATTTAAACACACTTAGCACAGATGCTGTCATAATAGAGGTGTCCTTGACTTTTGTCCTTGATTTGAGGTTAAAAAAAAAAAAAAAAAAAAAAAAAAAGAGGAAAGCACTGAAAGACTTGCTTCTTTTGGAAGAAAAATAAAATCTAAAAATATATTTACAATTTACCTCAAGCAATTGAATTTAATAGTTGAGAACCCCAAATAACAGGTTAAATTGCCAACTTTCAAAAATCTGTAAATTTACTCTGAAGACAACATGTGGTGTTTGAAGCACATTACGACTGAAGAAAGCTAATATAAATAGAATTATTTGTGTACAATGCTCTATCAATGAAGTTTTTCAAAACCAAAAAAGCAATTGCTTTAGAAGAGTATTCCGTGCTCTTATTCAGATGACCTTGTTAAATCCCTGAATATTTCACTGTTGGTACATCTCTAATCCAAACAAGGTATTGCAAGGTACAGTGTACAGCTATTAATGCAGACACAATAAGATGACAGACGTAATATGTTTGAATAATGTTACATCTGGATTTGAAGTGCCACATCCATTGCTTTATATATAGCTATAAAATATAAATTAAAGGTGCATGCTTAAGGGGTATGTTTTGGCATACTTGAAAAAATCTGTCTGTGACACAAAAAATAGCTACTTGTTCCCCCTTATTTCACATCTGGAATAGCTCCCTTGAAAATTTAGCTTTCTTTCCTTGCCAGTCTAGGTAATTGTTAATGCAAAGACGTATATCATATAACATTTATATACACATACACACACACAGGTAAACATACAGAAACAAAAAATCCTAAACTTTGATGACAGGAGTTAGTAGGCTCGACTACATTCTTGTGCATCTTTCTACAAATAATTTCAGTATATTTATACTAATATTTCTAACTGAAATACTAAATACTGATCTATAAAGTGATATGAAACTATTTACTTGAAACTAATAAAATGCTTGACTTAAAAGAAAAAATAATAATAATAATAACTTGGGAAGATTGCCTAATGAGCAGAATAAAGATGTGGCTAGAACAATGTAAAGTCAACGTTTGCTATGTTTATGTATTTATTTAAACCTTCTATCTTTCTTCTTTCTCTACATAAAATAGCACCTTGCAGATACACTTTAGATTTCATTGAAAGAATCTGTGTTGGTAAAACTAAAAAACTCTGGACTAAGAGAATCCTAAAACAAAACAAAACAACAACAAAAAAAGACAAAACAGCAACACTTCCTACCCCCTCCCTCAAAAACAAACAAACAAAAACACTAAAAACAAATCTGGATTCAGAGTCCAGTTAATATAAAAAGTCCCCAAGTCCTGAGAAAACCTGTGAAGGAAAATAAGAGCTCTGCATTTACCTGTTGCTTTTTTCCAACCAGGCAATACCACAGGACAGCCATACAGGCTGCTTTGAGAACTTCTGGCATTGCTTTTTCACTACATTAAGGAAGACTGTGCTGTTGCTTTTTTAGAAACAGAAAATCCATAGTCAGTAATGAATCGTATTACGCTTGATAATTTCATGTTTCGTACAATATTCCATTGGCCCTTCAAAAAACTCAGAGTTATTGACTCATCATGTAATAAGACTTCATACAACAATATTTCAGTCCCATATATGCACCAAAAATGGTTGATATTTTCAAATAACAAAAGCTTTATCTTAAGAAAGAAAAATCCTTTATAGCTCTACACCGGGTTGCACATCATCTTGTGCTTAGCTTGATTATCTAGCTTTAAAAAATAGGAGTGTATGAAAACTGGGACTAAATTCCGTTCATGTTTTACTGTAATCCAAAGAATATGTTCTTATTCCAGGTAAAGGAGAATAGCTACTGCTACAGGGATTGTGTGCATGATTCATATTCCAGACCTAATCACCTTGTTGATAGTGCCTGGAAAAAAAAAAAAAAAAAAAAAAAAAAAAAAAGAGTGGAATTGTACATTAACTGTGAAGTATCACGTGACTGATTTTACAAGTTTGGCAGATATGCTTGTAGAACTTCTCCCTGGATTAAGATGTACACATGATTAGTAAATGGTTAAAGTAAAGTAAATGGTTAAACTGTAGTATGTCTGCAAACAGATCTTGAGATATCAGATGCCTCCATGCATCCATCAAGAAATGCATCATAACTTTATTTATTAATTTTTGAACCGAGATGTCTATGTGTGGCCATCACCTATACTTTGCATGCATTATCTGTCTGTCTGCCTATTTTATTTTATTTTATTTTTGTAAATCTAAGCATGTAATTATGAGTCCTCAATATTTCTAGGTTTTGGAGCTTCATACTAGTAAACGATGCTTGGCATCTTGTGGACTGGGGCTCCATATGTATACAAAATTTTCTAGTGTAAAAAAAAAATCCATAAAAAGTTGCTAATTAGGTGATTTTTCCAGCATTTGACAATCCTAATTAAAATACTGTTTAAAACAAGATGATGGTTACTGAATTTTTATGGTTGTCTCATCTTGCTTCCTCCATATTAGTGTTGAACAAGCGCCTCTGTAATCAGACTCATAACAAATTTAACAGTTGAGTCTTTTTTTCAGCCTATGTCTTTATTTTTTTTGGCCATATGGTGTACTGCTGGTTTTCTTCATTAATCTTTAAAAAATCCAGACAAATGCAGTTCTGCGCCTTTCTTTTAGTCTCTTGACCCTTAAATATTGCCTTCTTTAAAAGAAGAATTATGATCTGGTTCGAAGGAATCCGGCTCTTCCTAAAGCAAGACATCCAGGGCATTGATAGCTGTTGTATCACTTGAGTCTTTTACAAGGTTCAGATGGTAAATATTTAACTACACCTCGTTGTTGTCTCTCCTTCTGCCTTTAACAGCATTTCACGGAGTGAAAGTGTCACAGCACTAAGCTGTGACTAGGCTGTATGATCTTCTCTTTTCCTTTTCAATGTGAAGATAGCGGATGCAGCTTATTAAAAGGTCATGTTACCAAATCTTGTCACTTAGCTCTCATAAATTCCCTTACCTGTAAAGATAACAGTTTTATTTTAATTGCTTAATACAAATAGTGGTAAAGTTTACTAATAAACATAATTGATTTTGTTGTGTTTGGCAGGAAACTTAAGGCTCCTAACGTATTTTGTGGTATCACACTGATGGACATTATGTTCTACTTCTCAGTCAAATTAAATAAAAACTCTTCCATGAAGAAAAAAAAAAAAAAAAAAAAAAAAAAGCTACACTTCTATACATTAAGGTCTGTTCCTATGGAGAATTCAGGAACAGTGACATGTAGGTGGATCTCAGGAAACAAGGTCTCTGTGCAGAAGTATAGACCAATCAGACACTCAACAATTGTAAAAGTCAGGAAACTGTCATTCAAACCTTAAGCTAAGTGTTCTAGAAATGCACAAAAGTAGTGTACCCTTAACAATGATTAGCATACTGACAGTAATCCATCATGTTCTCCATCCTTAATTCATATCCTTCTCTGTTGTACTGTTTCTGTTCCTTTGCTTTTCTGTCCACATGAACAGTAAACCATCTATGATAACAATGTCGCAAATGAAGCAGCACCCATTGGGGAATAAACAAACCTTGCTTTCTATTGATCTGTATACTTTGAAAATTCCCTTTGGTACTCTTTTAAAATTAATCTATTTTCATTACAATTTTCCTGATGAAAGAATATAGCATTAAGTTTGTCCTTTGAGAGACTCTCAGAATCTTTTATTTCAGATGATGAAGGACTGCATTTTGCTGTCTACTGCTGGCTTTTTTTGCAGTGATTGACGCCCAAAAGCTCCCCAAACAGAGTAATTTAGAAGAAGAAGAAAAAAAGATTCCATAGACAAATATTTAAGACAACATGACAAACATAAGGAATACAGTTTGTACAAAACAAACAAATAAAAACAACAATAACAACAAAACACAAACCAAACCAAAAAACAAAAAAC